>OX104063.1:242286360-242730961 GCA_944474145.2 Dicrocoelium dendriticum | reverse complement strand
AGTGTGGGTACGTTTCAGCACCCGATGTTGAGTGTTTTGCGCGGATGCATACGTTGCGTTGGTACGCAGCCACATGGGTGGTAGCGACCTGGATTGGAGGAAGTAGTGGGTTAGTTGTAACGGGGACAAGGAGAGTAAGTGCAGGGAAAGAAGAAAAGGGAGCGTCAACAGCAGCGTGTTTTCGATTATCCATCCCGCTGTATGCAAAAGATAAGGCGACACTTTTCGTAAGTCCACGACAAGACGGCCGATGCAGCAATATATGTACAGCCTAACCTGCCATGTTGACCACCTGTCTATGATGTCCGCCTGTCAAACGCAACCGCGACCAAGCGTACTAGCACCAGTTCAAGGCGACTACCACTAACAGAACTGGCCGAGATTGCGAGCAGTGGTGCCATGAAAGTCTGCCACCGTATCACACAGATAGTTTAGATTTCATTTTACGGTGTCGTAATTGCCCCAGAAACCACACCATATGCCCAGCATTGATTCATTAGGGCCCAACAGCACGCATTCTGTGTCTCCTTATTCGCTTCCCTATGGGCTTGTTAAAACGCCTGCTGTCGCAGTTGGAACAGTTCAAATCACACAACTCCCCCAAAACCACTGGTTTATTCTGACCCGACGGGTCACGCTGCCTTCACGCCAGACTTGTCCAGTGACACATTAGCCCCCCCCCCCCTGGATATCGCCCTGCGTAACTAACGCTTGTATCTCGCTATGGGCTGTGCAGTGAACTAATCGGATAGAACCATGTCACCCAACAAAAGAGCCGTGTGACCCCTCGCCGCGCACCGTGCATTTTCTGATACTGTTTCACAATCGCAAGTACTCTGACTATCACTTTCTGTGTGTATTTCTTTACTGTGTAAACAGTCGGTTGTCAGCGCTGAGCGGCCACTATTCAGGTACGTCCTTACTGAAAATTCATGTTCGCTTTTCTGGTTCTTTCTGAAGATTCGTACGACGAACAAAATGGCTAGTTCCAAAGCTGCAAAGCCAAAGGTATAAACACTTGAAGAAAGAATAGCAGTGATTCGGCAAATCCAAAATGGGAAACTTCGCGAACATTGGCGGAAATTTTCGGAGTGGGAAAGACAAGTCCTTATTACTTTAAAGAGCAAAGCTGAGTTTTTGAAAGAATTTGAGAACAATGCACCGAGACTGCAAAGAAAGAATAGTAGAAAAACGGGTAACAAAGAAATGAATACACTTTGCTGGAAATGGTGCCAGTCGGCACTGGCGAAAAAAATCTCATTATCTGGACCCATGGTTCAAAAACGAGCACTACACTTGCAAAAGAATTGCAAAACCCAGACTTTAAAGCGTCAACGGTTGGCTTCATGTTTTCATCCGTAGGCACAGGCTTGTATTTCGCAACAAATCGGGCGAAAACGCTGACTCAGATATGTGTGTTGCAGCAAAATTACCCGAAGTGCGTTTTAGCTTTACAACTCAAGACATTTTGAATTTAGAAGAAACTGCTTTGTTATTCAGTGCAACGTCGGATAAAACACCTTTTTATCAAAGAACCGAAATGCTGAGGTAGGAAAAAAGCAAAGAGGGTATCACAGTTATGCTGTGCACTAAAATGTTGGGGAGCGAAAACCGGCTTTAGTGATTGGGAAATCAGTCAACCCTCGAATTTTTATAAATGTCAACATGAAAAATTTCCCGGTAGTTTAGAAGAATAATAAAATGGCATAGATGACTGCAGCTATTTTCGAGGATTGCCTGTAAAGTTTTGACAGAAAAAAATGCAGAGCAAAAGCGCAACATTACACTGTCGGCTGACAATGTCAATCGCTATCCCTAAATCCCAGCTACTTAGTGTCAACTTGCAGTTCCTGCCACCCAACATCGCTGCGTTAGTTCAACCCCACGACCTGGGTGTCATTCAGGGGCTTAAAATGAAGTTTCGGGAAAAAGCAGCTACTGCACCTTATTACGATCACGAAATCTCATAAAAATATGTCCGGAAATGAGCTCATGCAACGAGTAAATTTACTAGATGTCGTGTTCTGGATAGATACCGCACGGAAACAGGTGGAGAACTCAACAATCTCTCCAAGTGTCTTTGTGAAGCAGGGTTTCCTTATCCTACAGAAATAGATTATGAGAGTAATGCAAAATGGACCTGAGATATATGAGCAAATTAACATGCAAACTGATTTGCACCAAGGTTGTGACCTTGAGCGAACGTGCGTGAAAATCGCTCACTTGTGCACGCGTGGTCTTTTCACTATGGCTCAGCGGCATTCTGTCACACACCTTTGGATCTATACTTACTCGTCCTGCTTTTAAAAACTCCACCTTGTGATATTATTTTCTCGAGTACACTCCAGTACATTCTACATTTACCCTGAATTCTGAATTCCGGGCAGTGTTTCGCTGATATCCAAGAGTCAAAAGTTGCCTAACTCCAACCATTGGAGAGATTGTTTGGTCTCTCACTCGACCATTTCAATGGCTTTCGAACAAGCGGTCACTCATTCAAATCCAACATTGCTTGGTGCAGCTACAGGTCTCAAGACAAATTCACAAGGCGCGATCCATAGGCCTAACCACGAAAATTCTCAATCACATCTTCGTGTTATCTGCCCCACGTTCAAGCTGACACAATCGACTGGCACGCCAGAGAGGACAGTCTGTAAGCACACAACTGCAACGTGAACATTGTGACCTTACCTACAACGTCAGTAACAGAACAACTTTTACCCTAGAGTGTGTGTCATTCAAATACTTCGTAACATTTGATCAACAAGCGCGATGCCCAGTCTGCCGCAGACTAATGACCAATGTGGACCATGTACCAAACGTCTTAAGGGGGGCATTTTGTGCCATAACTGTTGCAAGTTTTTCCATGCGAGGTGTCTCCGATTTAAGCCTAGGCAGGCCAAGCTATTAAACAAACCAGATTCTCTATGGATCTGCGTGTAATGCTCATTTATCCCATTGATAAAATGCGTGCTCCTATTATCTCAGAGGTATGACCAGCTACTAGCCAAGTTTGAGAAAATGGTGACCACCAAAATCGCTACGGTTGGGGTAAGCATAGCGGACTGTGCAACCCAATCCTCCCCCGGAAGTGCTGCTCCCCTTCCACGAAGAACTGCTAGTAACACCGTAAGCAACACGACACCTAGAATACAGAACATCAACTGCTGTTCCAATACCACACGTGGCTCACATTTGACTAATGCGGTCCCCAGTTCGATCGGAATAACTACACGTAAGGCTAATTCCAAACTCTCGACGGAGTGCGCAGAAAACATCAAGCCGGTACTAGCGAAAGTTCGGTTACAGTTGCCTCCAAGAAGAGCCGTCATTTAAATCTATCATCACACCCAAATGGAACGGAAACTGAAAAGCGTAGCTGAGTTTTCCGAGTACAAGTATCACCGGTTTCCTGCGGTACATCTCCGAGTACTTCAATCACTAACCGCGACATGTCGAAAGGTCCAAAGCAACAACTATCTGTACTGAGCATACTGTGCTATGATATCCCAGAATCAAAGTCGACATCAATAAGAGGCAGGCAGTTGGATGACATCAACTAGTGGGATATTATTAGTAACCTAATGGGAGTTGTACTGAAATCTTCATTGCTGATGAAACAGAGGAAGCAAATTGGATGTTGCCCAATGGTCCCGGGTTTGATGCTTGCTATTTCTATCTGATGAGAGGAAATAACCTCGAAACGCGTCATGCAGTGCTGTGGTCTCAGGCGGGCAACACGCAACTTAATTCTTCTGCTTCATCAGTTACGGTCCTAGTGATCGGATGGCCAAAGTTCACTTCAGTGGGAATCGTGGCCCACTTTGAGATTGCGCGTCGCAATCCATTCACACAACGTGTGCTGCAAATTGACCAATCTATATTGTCCGTCGTTCATCAGCCATACTGAATTTACCTGCGCTTATGAAAACGCAGGTATTATGCGGATTGAATGCGAAAGCGCAGAGGTGCCTACTAGAAGTGGAATTGTACCTGGCCAATCTTCTGAGTAGACTAAGAAGGTTACTGCCAACGGTAATGGTACGTCAGCGACTTAGTATGTTACATCAGAGAGGAATCGGCGAATAGCGGCAACTGTTTAGTTTAGGAGTACCGAATGTCCGCAACCGAGAGGTACGATGCAGATCGGTACCAAATAGCTTATGGCCATAGCAGGGTACACAGCGGTATGTACAAACGATTTAATACTTGGATGACAACCATGCTACGTTTTGAACATTTGCAAAACAGTGCGAACACTGTTTGGATAGCTGCACGTTTGACAGTGAGCAGCGGGACATGGTTGATGTAGCATTGCGGTAGTTGTTGCGCCAACGAGGCCGTAAACGGAGAATAGGTGCTATTGCCATCCGTCAATGCTTAGTGTTGCGCAAAAATCGTACTTAGGGCGGCAGATGATCGGACTGGTCGGCGACACGGAGACACAGAAGTGAACACCCCATCGCATTCGTACGCTGTGCGATTTCCCCCATCAGCTGTGCAAACCAGACTGTGCATATAGGAGGCAACACCTAAGTACACACTATTTTATTTATCATTCTACCTAGTAACCGTACTGATGGCAGTTGCTTCACTATTCCTATATCGATTTCGTTCAAATATGAATGTGCAAGATTTAAGACTGTCATTTATGTTCACGTCTAAATGATAAAGAAAACATCAACAGTTCGTATTAGGTACTTATTCTCATGCCTGCGAAAATGGCTGCCAAACGAAACCCATTCACGTTTGTAGTACTATTATTCATGAGGTTTAATGTGTTTCTATCTAGTTTGTGAAGTGCCCCATGCTGAGGCTGATGTCGCATTCATGATGCTTCTTCACCGCAGTTGGGCTAAACCAACTTACACTTAAATTAGGTCTTTTTAATGTGGATAAAATTCATTACATTTTATTTTATTTTTGTTCTGCCTACTTGATAATCTTCTCCCAACTTACACACGTCGCTCATGCAAATTGTGGTAAACTTGCGTAATTTTATCGCGTGGTATTTTTTAAATGACTTTCGGACATTTTGTACTTATCGCTTATTCACATTTAACCAATTTCTTCCATATACTCATTTAGCGAGTATTTATGTCGTCATATGCGTTTACTTTATTCGATCTCGGCAATTCGAATGATTGACTGTTGTTTGACATCCCAGGTGTGGCTGCGCTTGATGTGCATGTTGACAAGGTGCCTACCTGTCTATTACCCACTACCTCGTCCATACTGGCTCCAGGAGACAGTTGGTCGTTGCTGGAGGGGACGGGGTGCACGGTCCTTGTGGTCGTGCTAGGCTCGAAGAGTGGTTCCATGCACTCAGTGTGGAGCGGACTACGGTCCAGCCACCGCCTTGTGTGCGGGCGATTCCCCAAATACAGCGTGCTTGTGTTTGCCTGTGAAGGAGTGTGGGCCGGCTCCGTTGATGAAACGTGGCTCCCATCCGCATGCCTCCCGGTCTTATTCCTTCCGGGTTTACACTGAATATGGGGTGTGTGGATGGAGCTGTGGGTGGTGCAGTGCAAGCCGCCCATTGACACTCTGTAGGCGCTTGCGTCCTTTGCCTGTCCTATGGATGTCTCAGTTACAGGAAAATCTGAAATCGGATGCCGCCAACCATATTAGTTACTGTTGATGGTGTTGAGGATAAAATGAGAAAAACTTGAATCCGACAACTGTATCTTCTTAGTGCATCTTGACAGCCGTTTATCGCCTTATTTCTCCCAATACTCGCTTGGCCTTCAGTTTGAAAATGTGACAGCAATCATTGCAACTAAATCGACTGATCAGCCATTGATCACCGTTGGCTACTTGACTTGAAGTGAACGTCTGTGTAGTCAACTACGATGGTCGTCAGCAAATTTCAGAGAGAATGATGAGGCTGAAAAGGTATCAGCTCAACGGATGAAACTGCGCCAACAAATATCTTCGCATTAGCGAGCAAACCACCCAGACGCTGTCGTCCTCACCTGTAGCTTAGTGGTATAAACTAAAGACGATTCCGGGGAATGTGTACTACTGATGAATCCTAATAGGGTGAAACGAACGTCCGGCGCTTTCCCGGATGTGTGGGATTTAGTTCACTTCGGTTTATCCCGGGAGTTCTACGAGTTACTCAAGTCCCAAGTGAATTTCTCGCTTGCACAGGAGCTTGGGTGGGAATTTACGACAACCAAGTCTTCATATCCCTTAATAAGATAGGAACACTAGGCATGCTTGCCTTATAGTAAACTATGATGATTAATTTGTGCCTAAATGTGACCCAAATTAAAATATCAACCAGTACGTCCAACACCAGCTCAGAGTGAAACTCTTCGGTGCATGATAGTAAGAACACATTGTTGTTCACCACCGACAGTCCTAAGAAATGACTGTACATTGATACGGTCTCTGGTGGAAGATATAAGCACCTACTCTAACCTACTCAAGCTTTCTTGGTGCTGCCTCATGTATCGATCCAAAGAGGTGTTCGTTAGCATATCTGAATATGCCCAAAGAATAGACAACATCCAAAAATGGTTGCTTCGGTCCCAGTTGTAACTTGATCCGACCCATTTTCGCATCTCAGACGTCCGTTTGTCAGGCTAGTAGCTAGTGGCACAGCTTTCGCCCAAGAGATGTAAGGAAACACAATATACTTATCCCGTTGAACCCCAAAGAATCAATTAGCAAAACGTCGTTCGTAAGGAAGGTGTGTTCAGACTCTAGTGATATATTTGAACTGATATCTTTCGACCAGATTGACTAGGAGAGTCATCATTAAACTTAAAAACTATCGGGTATAATCTAAGTCCTAATCTCCACTATTAGTTCCCAGAAATGTGTTGTGTTGCACACTGCCATAATCTCCATTCCTCTCAGCGTTGCGGAGGTATCAAATTTGCAATTTATCCCAAAAGACTAGTTCACTACTTAGATGAAGTTTGCTTAGCAAATGCGCCCTGGTGGATCGGTACCAGCTGTTGCACATGCGTCCCGGGTGAACCCATCCGTCGCACAAAGTCCATGATTCGAGCGTTTGCGAGAAATTTAAGCCAGGCGTGTTTTGCACATAAATAAAATCGCAAATGCGAACAACCCTGTTCTTTCAATGTTAAGTTTCTATGAGATCATGTACTTTGTAGTCCCGATTCGGAAGGATCGACTGTGTGAATGTGTGCGTGTCAACACGCGTAGGGAGCGAGTATATCAAACGCGTTCTTTTTTATTTTGCAGGGAACCCGCAGTGCGTTTGGATAATATCCGCGAATTTCAAGTAGGACTGCAGTTTACGCTGAAGCTGACAACAGCCGTTTATATCTGTAGTAGGCATTAAGTGATCTGATTTCGTCGCTCTTAGTCACCCAGGAGCAGGCGTTTCATCACGATGAGTTTAATTCGACCTATCACATCTGGTTGCACAAGTGTTGTACTGTGTCTCACCGTGAAATAATACAGTTGCTAAGTAAGTGACAAAATTCAAGAGACAAAAATTCACTGTGCGTAGATGTGCCAGCTATGGTATAGTCGCTATATTTATGCCACATTTATGAGGCTATTTTACACAGACAAACGGCTGGTCTCTCCGGTGGTTGGACGGGTATTACGACCTCACTTACCTGCAATCGATCACAAAGTAATCTGACCGGTGAGGTCTGGGTAGGTTCGGAGTGACGGTCATCTGGAAGCTCCTGCATGTCCCAGTTCATCAATCTTCCATTCATGGGGGCACGGTTAGGTGATTCCTCTGTGTGAGTCCGAATAGCAGGGGAGGGTTTGTTTCCCGCTTGTTTCTCCGGAATAGGGTTGTGTGGGGGGCTGGAAACTCTGGAGTTTGTGTGAGTTGGGTGACTGCTATCAATATCTGGCCATGCAAGGCTAGTACCCGCTTCATCTTCACCTGTAGCCGTCAAAACAGGAAATGCAATTGCATTAAAAAAACTATGATGACAAATCTTAATCAACACAGCGGCACGAAACGATGATTATTGGTTGCCAAATATAGGTGTTTCCGCAAGGATTGAAAAGTGTCTCTGAGATTACATCGAAAGTCTCAGGTTGGGAGTCCAACTGCTGAGAAAAGCGGTGCATTTGAACAATGAACAACGATTTATAACGAGCAGAAATGCACTGTTTGACAGGTCCCGTAGGATGACTGGAGTGGTGATCATAGAACAATTGTTTAAAACGACAGGAGAAAGGGAAAATTCTGGCTTAAGGTGACTCACCGAGTTATTCACATGAGCAATGCTAGTCAGCACACCGCTACTTAACAGGCCGGGTTGGAGTGCACACTGGTAATTCGTCTTTTGATGCAAGCAAACTATGTCAACTAATGTAAATCGGATAGAGCGTAGTCCAATCGGTTTTAAAAAGCGTTAATGTGGGGCGAAAATAAGGAAAAGCCTTCCAAGTTCTGGATACCCGAAGAGAGAAAAAGTTTTGTCGGCAACCAAGTCGACTGTGGTGTGTGATCAGTTTGACCTAGTAAACCCTCAGGTTGGTATTGTGGCTGACTTGCAACAGATCACGACAAGCGTGATGGGGTTCGTCAGTATTTGGTATACCATACTAAAGTGTCCTCGTAGGCGACGGCATTCGCTGATGCACAAATCTAGGGCTTGCAATCTGTATTGGTTGTGAGTAGCAAGAGTGAACTAATTGAACATCGGGACAAGAGTTTATTGGCAGAAACGATGTAACGTGTGCAAAGTCCTTTGTGATGACCGGCATAAGAATTACGAATGCGAAGTGTCAGACTCTCTACCGATTAAAGCAAATAAGATGGCAAAGTGCCGCGGTTAAGAAAACTCATGCATGGTATGCCTCGATAGTTCAGAGGATAGGGGAATTGAATCGAACAATACAAGACGCAATCAGATGCACTATTATGTAAGCCCACCGGGTTTAAAAAGAAGACACGTGCGTATTGGTAATGCTTTACACACACCCACGTAGTCAAACATTTCCCGTAGAAAAGGCACCAAGATATAGTTTAGCGTGCTGCAATTTACCCACCAAACAGCTGGAGATGTACATATCGTTCAACCGCTTTTCGACGCACTTTAATGTTAGAAAAGAAACAATTGGGTTTGAGGAAATTTCATGGTCTGCGAATAGGAAGTCGGAAGTACGTAGACCCGGTAGGTATACGACTGCGATGCTAGCGCACATTCAGGTAGTTTAATGCTACACTGACCTCATGTCTGAGTTTCACCGCCGATGAGAACTAATGAACGTCCGACAAGCCATCGAAAGTTAACCCCGAACCACTATGAGTATCTTCAGATACTGGCACAGACTTTGGACAAGCAATGCTACTGGTGCACCGGTTGACAAATGCAACATGGCCGAAGTTCTGTAAAGTTGCACAAATGGTACAGCATATCCCACGTGAGTGCACTCCAGGGAATTGTTAGGTTGAGACATAACTCTTGATAGCTGGCCACAAGCGGCCGATGGGCTCGTTTCTCTATTCGAAGTCAACCCAGATTGCCTTGCTCAGCTGAGATTGTCCTGTACCAGTACACGGAAGTCGCTCTTCTGTGAAATGGACGAACAAATATGTTCTCCAGAATTAGCAATACAAGTGCTTCCGTGAAAAGGGTGTGCAATGCAACTGAACTATGGTTGCTCACGTCAACATGACCTCTGCTTACGTTTTCTATCAAGACACCGATAACGAGGCAGTGGATGTCCCATTTCTTACACAAATTCCGCTGTAACTGCGGAGGTTGCTATCTCGGGCCCAATGACCGAAGTTTAGGTGTCAGGATCAAGCGTTCACGCAGCCGGAGAGTATCGGTGACGACGGAGTCGGGTCAATTGGGAAATTGAGCCGTTTCGGTATCTACGAGCACCGGTCACCGACTCAATCTTGATGAGCCATCCACCGTCCTGATGCGCAATCAACGGCCCCACATTCTCAGGCTATTGGAAGTCATCGTCACCTAGCGAGAGCGCCAACTGCTGTATGTGCAGAAACAGCTGGCTGCGAATCTTACTTTACCGAGGTAGCGCGAGGCGCGACCATTGGCCAACGATTGGCTAGATATTGATCACGTATGATGCGTTTTGTATATCTATGACGTGTACATTATTTGTGATTGACGACTTTGCACGAAATGGCTGAGTCATCTCACAGTTAACGTTTGCGGCTTTTTCTGTCTGAAATAATAATGGGAATTTCCTGTTTCGAAATACAGGTTTGTTGGTGGCGTGTCTGACCGGATCGGTTTTTGTCTAAATTGAGTAGTGGTTTATGCTAAGCTAGCCAATTAGAAGTCGCATGAAAATCGTGCCGGGATACTGATGCTCGGGTCACCGTCACCATATCCTAATACCGTCAGCAGAAATAAGAAAAGCTGACACGACTAATCGTGTTGGATAACCATTGTAAATCAAGCTCGCAGAGCCGCTAGTCGGCGTCAGTACACTGGCCAGCTTAACAGTTCCCGGTGCTTCAGGTAGCCCAGCGCTTACGAAATAGATGAACCATGGACAGTGGTGTATAACAGATAACAAAGCAGGTACTTGACAAGTCCTGTGAGTTAGTTGCGGTGAGAAGTATAAAACAAAAAGGTAAGTAAAGCATTAGTATAAGTGTTCACCGATCTAAATACGCTGCTTCATAACGATAGTGTGTAAGGAGAATTGGGTGTAAGCAAACGAAACAATAAAGGAGCAGTTAGAATTGGTGTATTCTGAGATAAAATAGAACTACTCCCTTATGCACTGCCTCTTCGAGTCCATGTAATACAGAACCCCAGTATGAAAAACGAACAATTAATGAACAATGATTTGTAGTAAGCAAAAGGCGATTGCTTGGCAAGTCCCGTAGAATGAACGGAGTGTGGATTGTAAAAGCGGAAAAATGCACGTGAACACATGCGCTAGTCTGTTTGCCGCTTATTAACGGAGAGGGCTGGTGAGCAACTGTTTGGGTTCATTCTTCTTTCCAGGAGTAAATTACAAAGATACTTCACAGTAAAACAGTCTATGTAACCAAGTGATTGGAGCCAACAGGGACGTCCAATCGTTTTCAGAAAATATCCAAAATTAGAGAGGAATTAACTGGTTTTGTGAATTTCTAGGATAGCAAATCCGAAGAGAAAATTAATCCCGTCGGCATTCTAGACGACTGTACTTTTCAATCAGTTCCAGACAGTTACCCTTGAGCTTGGTGTTGTGGTTAGGTTTCAGAAAATGGCGGGTTACGTGGGGTCATACAATATTTGGCACACTAATATGAGATCACGAAGTAACCTACGGCAGCGTCCGCTGAAAACTCCGTGTAACTTCAAGATTTACTTGTAAAAGTAATTGCGAAGACCCTAGACATTCTGTGCTACCCTGCGTTATGGTATCTTAAGTATGGTATGGTATCTTAAGTTTCAACTAAGGTTGCCAAGCTTGGATAGCGTATTTAACTTGAGGACGTAAGTAAGATTTGTGCATCGTGTGTCCCACCTCCCGAATGCCCTCTGCAGTAGGTCTACATGCTGAGAACCTCTTTTCGCAGCTGCTTCAACCAGTTCTAAATAATTGAGGTCACTGTGTACGAGCACACCAAGGTTTGTAAGCCGTGTGCCCCAACCCCAGGAATGGAAAAAATAAATAAATACTTAAATGGATTTATTCTCAAAAGGTTCGAGGCACGCCTCACTAGGCATGCCTATGGCGTAAGTAAACAAATGGGTATTTATCCACACTGAATGGTAGGGTATTCTGAACTGAGCAATTTGAAATCGTCTTAAGATCGCACTGCAGCCCTTTGTGGTCGTTCGGTCCTCTGATCGCTCGCCATATTTTTAGATCGTCTGCGAAGAATAGGAAAGCGGAACTTATTGACCTCGCTAGATCGTTTATGAAATTTAACGATAGGCAGGGCATGAGCACAGAGCTTATGGATACAACACATTCGACTTGTTGATGCAAACCAGTGTGAAAGCGTTTACTGGCCAGTTTGACGCCGAACGGAATTAAAGCAGCCATAACTGCGGTTACTTCATGGAACACAGGATTGAGTGAAGTCAACCACCATCGGTCCAGCACCATGGTACCTAGGAATGAAAGGCAAACGAGTAGTTGCCACAGTGATGGAGCGGGGTGGACATAAGGCGCACCCCATTTGAAGTATTTTCCATCACGAAAGAGCTTCATTGGGATGAAGGGAACTTGCTGCACATGTAATCACTGGAGGCGTCGAACAACAATCAAAACGATAATTTTGCATTCGCTGTGAATAGGGTGTTTTGTATGTTCGATGAACACTTGTTAACTCCATGAGTATCGTTACGCTACCCGTACGTAACCCGATTTCCTGTTTAAACTCCTCTCGTCTACGTACGCTTGAGGTGCCTAGATCAATCCTCAAGTTGACGGATCGAAGCCACGGTATCGAGCCAGCATGAAAAGTGTCACTATTCATCAAACGGTTGTCAAGGCGGTGCGGCTTTTGTCTTGTTCTAACCCAGAGGTCACAGGTTCGAATCTGCGTAGATGTAAGCTACTTAACAATAATGTTATCCCGTATGCGACTGGTGGTTGTTGCGTGGCGCTGATGCGGTGGTACAGTGTGCCTGCGTACTGCTAACGCCATCCAATATCAGCCGCACCGGACGGATCACACAAATGATAAGAACACTGTGAACCGATGAGCGATGTTGCAACGTTCGTCATCAAGCTCGTGCTTTCTAGTACCTTGAAAGTGCTATGTTATTGCATACAGAAGGTTTCCATTTTCCCGGTTAACTTTCAATTCATTTTTGTCTCACTGAGGTTAGTTTTCATTGATGACGGTAGAAATTTATTATCGACGTCAGACATGGAAGAGGAACACCTTATCCATTCTACACAGTATAAAGCAATTATATGGCGTGTACAAGGGGAAAGAAAAGAAAATAACAAAGCAAGCAGTCGTATGAGTCAATATGAAGCACACGTTCTGTTACTCGGTTGCCAGACACACGCAATCTCAATCCAGAGCACAATTCATTTGGAAGTGAGATCCTCAGATTGCGTGTCCTCATTCATTCACCCAACTGGTGCTTCAAACTGCGGCCACTGCAGTCAATCATCCCTCACTGTTTTGCATCGACTTTGCCTGCTGCGTTATGTGTAACGACAGCAGCGGGAGGGAGACTGTCTAGATTTGAAGGTGGCAAAGATAATGAAGGAAAGTGGGCAGTCCAAGACTATGTGGTATCTTGCAACAAGAAATGTATCTCTAGCTGCTGCGTTGGCCAGCTGTCACCATTCAATTAACCAAACTTCGAATTCAGCAGGAGAGGTCAGCAATACATCGGAGGACTTGGAAAGTATGCTTTTCCCCATATCGTTACCCATGGTAGACTAACTGCGTTTGACAGCAGCCATGGATGAATGGGTTAGTTAATTTTCCCACTTTCATATTTAATGGATAAAAGATGCGACGATCAGCTGCTTCCAGCACCGTGGGATTTCAGTTCAGAATAATTAGTACAAAACAAACCATAATAGTACCGCTGATTAGCGTTGTCTAGTCAAACGTACATTTTTGAAAACAGGGGTGGCAATGCTTTGAATAGTTGTGCTTCAGGAAAATTATGAGATACTGATGTTCGAACGCATTAACTATACAATATCACACATTTCTGCTAAGGAGAGTGGTTTCGGATTGGTTCTGCATTGGTTTCATTTTTGGAGGTCTGGCCGAAATGGAGCATCCGCATCGCCAGACTCATGAACAGACGAAAAGTAAACGGTGCGTTAACGAGTAACACGGGCGGAAACTGTAAGATAAAAGCGACATGTGTCTTCGTGCGTTAGCCCTTCAAACAGATTCTCCAAACTTGTCGGCTGGAACATTAGGCGGTCGTTTTTGAGTCTGCGCAACGGAGTGTACTAGCGGCTTGCAAAACACAATGAAGAAACTGTCAAAACGAGCATTTCGTGTGAGTATCCTTCAAGACAAACAGGCTGAAGTCAAAGGGTCTGTTTTCTACTCTCATGACATGGCTCCTAGGACAACTGACCATGCGAAACTAACTGCAGAGAGATGGAAAGTTTCATTACTTTTGGTGACTAAAGCGGCAAGTCTGTACTTTGGTGCTCCATGTAGCGACACGATGGGGCGAAGAGACACGACGCCTATGTGCACTTTTGGTGAAAATATGTACTTAGGTTACATTTCGAAGGAGATTCGTTGCAACTTCACTCAGTTACGTAACGACTACACATCCGTAAAAGCACCAGGTGGTCGTTTGACTCTTTCAAAGCTAAATCCGTGGCATGGGAGGATAAGCGTTGCGTTATCTCACAACAGTTACTTTGCCAACGTGACAACTGTTCGTTCCACCTCGATTCAGTGATCGTCACCAATGGATCAGAAAAGAAGAATCGCAGGTTCTAGCGATTCAGCTGGCCGAACAGTGCTACTTTGTCTAAATTGAACTGTACTGAATCACATTCGAACTTGAGCATATTCCTCATCTTTCCACTGTACGAAAATCCCTCCCAGGCAAAAACGCTCGTCGAACAGGCACACATCTCCACCGAATTCGGCGAGAAATCGTGTGCGAACGATCACAGTATTCAAAGGTGTTATGTGCAGCAAACCTGTCCTCATGTGATACCACTTATCCAAAGTGCATGAAAATTGCCAACTGATACGGACACGGCGTCAGATGTAATCACATGGGAGGGGGCGTGGTGGCACCATGGTAACAGTGGAAGCCGGGGACCAACTAATCCCAACCGCGAAGTGGAATACAGGCTGGCGACGGGAAATGAAACAAAAATCAGAAGTTGTGCATCATCTCATCTATGTAGATAAATAAAGTGGCACACGCCTATGTAGAAACGAAACTTTCCACGTCACCTTGGTTACCGTAAAAATGTTTACTCAACTGGCAAGTGGTGAGTGAACCAAATAGCCCCAAAGGCTATTGTGTGTGTCTGATTCCCATCAGACTATTGACAGGGGTAGAATAGCATCCTTAACTATTGCACCAATTCAAACCCGGTAACATGATCTGCTGGAAGTAGAGTTTGGAGAAAAAATGAACACATACACGAAAACACACCGCTCAGTTGGTGGACGTCAAGTTCAAGTTCAAGTGGGGCCGGAACAGTAGGATGAATTCCCCTGAGTGTTCCTTCCGTGACCAGTTGTTGATCCCGAGTATTATTCATCCATGAATCTAGAAGCATCAGCTCAACACGCACGAATCACACCACGGTCAATCAATTATTACCCATGCGAACTGCATTGGCAGTGCCCGCCGCACCGGTCACATGGAATAAGAAACAGAAGTGCGCAGTTAATGAAAGTGTTAAGAACCCAAAAGTAATAGATTTACTAGTCCAAAAAGGTGAATAATCTCAGCTATGAAGGGGAAAGTTAGGAATTGGAGTACAAGGGCATCAAGTCGGTGTTCGAAATCTTACACCGTTGGTGACAACACCACGTTCTCGGGCAGTATATTCCAGGAAGCCACCACTATGCGGGATAAACGTAAGTCCGCCCGGACTCCATTCGATCGAGTTTTGCCAAGCTTCATGGAGTGACCTCGGAGATGGAAGTCGAGCTGGTTGGATAAGCTTAAGTAAATCGGGTCCGATTTTACTGGTAGTATGCGATAGGTCGAAATCAGGTCGCTGTAATGGCGACGATAATGCACTGAAAACATTCCCAGCTCAAGTAGTCTTTCTGGGTAAGAAAAGTTCCGTAGTCCATGAATCATTTTGGTTCCAACTCTCACCACTCTCCACTGACATCCTGTCCCCCACTAAGCAAGGCGGAAAAGTCTGGATGCAGTATTTCAAGTGTGGCCTAACAACGGCTAAGGATAACCTAACAAACATACGCCCGTGATGGACCCGAATGCCCTGAGGATCATCCACAACATTCTGAAACCTTTGCACGTAGCTTTCCTTCAGTTCATTTTGGACTTAATTTCTGAAGACAACGTGACCCCTAGGTCTATCAGTTGGGGAACATGCTGTCGTTCATTCCCGCCAAGAAGGTAACGTGCTTGGTGATCATTTGGCCCTAATAATAAAAGAGAGCATATTGCATAATTTAGGGGCATAAACATATATATAGGCGGGAGAGCTTATGGTGCGCTGAGACTGGTTGTGGCTAGATCCTGACAGATGGTCTACCCACTGCTGCTACTGTTGTGCCATTGGCTCATGTCCCGGACGCCTCCTCGTGGCGACCGCTGGGTGGGAGTTGGGTTTCGCCCTTCTCCCTGCTAATAACCAGGACACCACTCCGCATGAGTCAGTGAACTGACCATGTGCTAGACCCGCTGCCTTTCGAGTGTACATTTAATAGAAGGCTTTAGTTGAGGACCAGAGTCGTTCTCCTCTCAGGTATGGGCGCCCTGCCAGTATCCTAGTCCAACCACTTCGGAGGTTAGGAAGTGGTCGATGGCCTTCTTCCCGTGAAACCTAGCCATGGGAGACAACATGTGTACGGGTTGTAAGCTCACAGCTCGATTGGCGTAGAGCACGAGCGCCACGCATTGTCTCTGACGGTGGGAGGGCACCTCCGGGTGTTCAATGGTTTGTTACTGCCCGCCTCAAGCCAGGCAACACCTGGTCAAATTGGTGCAAACCCGCCAAAACCCATCTGCGTCTGGCCGTGGTCGAAGTTGTATCCTACTACGGTCGCAAAACATATGAGTCGTTCCAGTACCTCAAATCCTGTGTGTGACGGCAGGCAAACAGATCCCACTCTGCCTCTGCAGTCACATTCCCGAGCTGGATCTGCTCCCCACTGCCCTGTGGGTCAGGCTATGGAGCCAAAGTTTCCGGGTGGAGTCCAGCAAGCAAACCTCCAAATCGCCCACTGCCTTGTGGGTCAGGCTATTGAGCCAAAGGCTCCGGGTGGAGTCCCTCAATCAAACCTCGAAGCACATCCGCCACCTCGCGTGTGATTGCCCACCAATGCAATCGTATGCCTGCGCGCAAAGCACTCAGCATCGGATGCTGGAACGTGCGCACACTAGTGGACCGGAACCCCAGTGAGCGCCCCGAGCGACGCACTGCACTGGTCGCGATGGAACTGGCGCGCTACCACATCGATATTGCGGCGCTCAGTGGAATCCAGCACTCTGAGCAAACTAAGTTGCATGAAGCAGGTGCTGGCTACACATTCTACTGGGTGGGCAACGCTGCCTCAGCACCACGTGATCATGGGGTTTGGATTTGCAATATCCGATCGCCTCCATGGCCAGCTGGTGGGTGAACCAACAGGCATCTTCGCGCGACTGATGATTGCCCGCCTACGACTCGGAAGAGGTAAGTTTGCCACTTTTATAAGCACGTACGGTCCGACCATGTGTTATCCTGATGACACGCGTGATCAATTCTACACTCAGCTATCCTCCGTGATACGGTCTGTGCCGAGGAGCGACCGCCTATTTCTGCTGAGTGATTTCAGCGCACGCGTTGTGCGTGATGCGTCTGTGTGGACAGATGTTATCGGTCGCATGGCATTGGTTCAGCGAATGCGAACGGTGACAGGCTGCTCTCACAGTGTGCCACGCACGGCCTGACGAGCAGGGACACTCGGTTTGCACTGAGTGCGAGTGATATAGCAACTTGGACGCACCCACGGAGTGGTCACGCTCACCTGCTCGACTATGTCATCGTACGTCAGCGTGATATGCGTGAAGTGCGCACGACACGTGTACTGCGTGGAGCTGAGTGTGGCACTGATCACAAATTGGTGCGGAGCAAACTGTACATATATTTTCGTAAATTGATGTATTTCACTCCCGACATTGGAGCCGCTAAGGAAGCTGGTAAATGGTAGCTGAGGCGATACCTGCAAACAGACTGCCGACACAATGCAGATCTGGCGGAAACACTTTGACTGTCTCTTGAACAACCGTTCAGAGATCGACTGGCTTACATGGAATGGCCTCAAGCAGCACGATGTGAAGACGAGTCTGGCGGAGACAACGACGCTGGATGAGACGCCGAGAGCACTTGCGCAGCTGCGAAACGGCAATTGTGCAGGGGCCGACGGGATCCCGCCTGAAGTATGGCGGACCGGCGTTAATGATTGCGCTGCACAGTTGGTGCGACGCGTATGGATTGTGGATGAGGTGTCTGCTGAGCTGAAGGATGCCCTTGCGCTACCACTGTACAAGAGCAAAGGGAACTTGAATGAGAAATTCTCGGAGACCGAAAGGGTCTTTGATTGGATGGATTTATGGATGGATGAAGCAAGTGCGTTTACGCCGACCAATAAAGGGTCGGCGACTAATGACTTTTTGGATGGCTTGTAGACGCTCGAGACTAATTTGGTATATAGTCAAGTGTCAGATGTCCCGGATCACGCTATTTGCTGGTGCTCTGCTGTGTCCCTCCGGATATTATTGCTACTGTTGTAACCGTCCCCGAGTCGGGTCCTGCAGTTGGCGTTTTCATTAAGAGTTGTGCCTCCACTGAATTGTCATTAGAAAGCGCTGGTGTTCCTGCTGCTTTCAGATGAATTTCTGTTCCGACACAACAGCGCCCACGTCACACAGGAGGACCGAGCACAGCACGAGTGAACCATCAGTTCAGGAACGCTCAATAATGTCATGTAACACGACTGAAATACACAAACCAAAAAACGATTAATTGCCGGCCACCTAACGCCCGGCTTAAAAACGAACACAAACTTGACATCCACCAACAAACTCCTAACCACAAAAGCCCTATCTTGCATGTACACAAACGCCCATGGCCTTCCAAGCAAATTGGCCCAACTTAGAGAACTCCATGCCTCACAACCGCGGGACCTCGTCATGATTACACAGACATAGTTAAACCCTGAGATAACCGAATCTGAGATCAATTTACCCGATATGTCACTGCTTCGGACCGATAGAACCGGAATGGGTGGCGGTGTGATTCTTTACTATAATACAAGCCTCTGATGTGAAGTTATCGATCACCCGGAAATCCGAGCTCCCGATTCGCTTTTGTGCCTCCTTTGTTTGCGAAACAAGCACACATGTCTACTAGCCTTGGTTTATCGCCCGCCAAACTCAACGTCGGAAATGGACTCCAAACTGTACCACGTTTTTCAGTTTGCTTTGAACAAGTCCTACACCCACATTCTTATCGTGGGAGACTTTAACGCGCACGACATAGAAACGCCCGCAACCGACGGTAAGCAGTTTAAAGCCTGTTTGCAAGAACATATTGCTAGCCACCCTCTTTACAACCACGTAACCTCTCCCAGCAGATTTCGGACTGCTAACAAGCCGTCGATACTGGATCTTGTGCTAACTAACGAAGAACTCATGGTTGGCAGGATAGTTACAAGCACACCACTGGGTCGTAGTGATCATGTCACTCTACTCTCTGATTATATATGCTATGCCGAGTACCCGGAAAAGGAGGAGGATAAAGTGCACACTGTCACGCACTACAACGTGTTGTCCAAGATTGTTAAGGATACATCTTGGACTTTCTTATTTTAATGTCCCCCAGATCTGGCCTGAGATATGTTTACAAGGACTTTGAGCACACTAGTAGCGCAAGCATCGGAACAGAAGTCCTTCCAACCCAAAAACCAGAGTAAGTCATTTCTGAGGAGTAGAACTCGTAAATGGATGTCCCGGAGGGATTTGGCATGACGAAATCACCAGGGCTGCCCGAATGCCGAAACCTTGACTGCATACGTGACGCATCGTAACTTCTGTGTGAAACTGATCCGCGAAGACAAGGTCATGCGTCAGCAGAAGTTAATGAAGCGATTCTGCACTAATCGTAAACTCCTGTACAGGCACGTTAACGGCCTTCGAAAGGTAAAGCGAGGGGTTCCAGCGCTAGTCACGGCTGATGGGTGCACGCGATCAGCAACGGAAGCGGCTGATCTCCTACGGCTTCATTACTAACAAACTTTCCAACAGGTAACGAGCCCAAACATTCACCTCATTTCTAATACTCCACCATCTGGTTTAGAAAACATCAGCTTCACTACGGAGGCTGTGTTGAAGAAGTTGTTATCCTTGCGTTTCCACAGTTTTCCCGGAGCTGATAACATCTGACCAAAGGCTCTGCAGACAGTAGCTAGTGATCTAGCAGAACCACTGGCTGTTTTCTATCAGCGATGTCTAGAGAAAAACCTTATTCCGCCAGTATGGAAGCAAGGGGTCATCACTCCTATCCATAAAGGAGGTAGCCGCACTGATCCTGCAAACTACCGTCCAATAACACTACTTCCCGTACCATCCAAAGTGATGGAATCAATCATCGCAGACGCGCTGATGCAATATTTGGAATGCCACAAATTAATAGCCCCAGAGCAACATGGCTTTCGTCAAAAGCATTCGTGTAATACTAACCTATTAATTGCACGTAATGGCTGGACTGAAGCTGTTGATGATGGAGTGGGAGTCGATGTCATCTATCTGGACTTCACAAAAGTATTTGATCGCTAAGACCATCGAATTCACCTTCAGAAGCTTCGGAATTACGGCATTGGCGAACCAATCCTGAGTTGGAATGGTAATTTTCTACAAAAAAGACGGCTAGTGGTGAGAGTCCGAGAATCATTTTCTCATGCAATCGACGTGACGTGTGGAGTACCACAAGGCTCGGTTCTTGGACCTCGTCTATTCTTGGTGTTCATTAACGATTTGGCGAGATCAACTACTTCCGATTTCTTATTTTTCGCTGATGATATCAAGATATGGCGAAGGATCAGAGGACCGGATGACCATGAACGGCTCCAGCACGATCTTAACACAGTGTCGAACTGGTCAGTTCAAAACGCTCTACCGTTCAACGTAGACAAATGTCGCGTAGTACAATTACGCCATAGACATAACTAGACACATCTGTTTGGGACAAACGAATTGCAGAATAGCTCCCAGGAACGTGATCTTGGTGTGATCGTACAGAACGAGCTCAACTGTTCAAAACAGGCTGAGGTAGCTGCGAAAAGAGGCAACCAGCACGTCGGCATGCTGCGAAGGGCATTCGGGAGATTTGACCCATCGATCTTCCCAATGATGCTCAATTCCTACGTGCGCCCGCAAGTTGAGTACGCAATCCAAGCTTGGCAACCTTGGTTGAAACGCGACCTAGAAGCGATAGAGGCACCACAACGGAGAGCAACAAAATATGTAAAGGGCCTGCGCTATCACTCTTACCACCGAAGGCTGAAGTTGCTGGGAATTTTCAGCGGACGTTATCGAAGGCTGCGCGGCGATCTCATATTAGCGTATCAGATTTTGAGTGACCCCAACCACTTATGCCGCCATTTGCTGAAACTTAGCCACAACACGCAGCTCAGGGGTAACTGCTTAAAGTTGAAGGAACAATATAGTCGTCTAGAGTGTCGACGCAATTATTTTTCCCTTCGGGTTTGCAAAACTTGGAACGCACTCCCAGACTCAGTAGTATCCTCTCCTACCCTGGATGTTTTCAAAGAAGGATTAGATGTTGCTCTCAGCTCCCAACATTTTGTTACCTAAGCTCCTCTGTTGTGGATTACGCCAAGCATGTTTTCAACAGGACTAATGTATCAAATGGACCTAAGTGAGCGACCATATTTTATTTTCTCACTCCTTACCTCAACTATCACTGCGCCCCAGTGTCTTTCTGAACGTTTACGCGCGATATTTCTTTTGCATTTTACACTGATTTTAATTATCAAAGTATTCATCTCGGCAGACGTTCGATAGATGACCCAGACATATTTTAATTGCATCATATTCACCGCTACCATCCTACGGGACGTGTCAAGCACTTGCTTTTATCCCGTGATAAATCATTGTTCATTGTTCATTGTGAAAAGGGTGTGCAATGCAACCGAACTATGTTTGCTCACGTCAACATGACCTCTGCTTACGTTTTCTATCCAGACCCCGATAACGAGGCAGTGAATGTCCCATTTCTTACACAAATTCCGCTGTAACTGCGGAGGTTGCTATCCCGGGCCCAATGACCGAAGTTTAGGTGTCAGGATCAAGCGTTCACGCAGCCGGAGAGTATCGGTGACGGCGGAATCGGGTCAATTGGGAAATTGAGCCGTTTCGGTATCTACTGAGCACCGGTCACCGACTCAATCTTGATGAGCCATCCAACGTCCTGATACGCAATCAACGGCACCACATTCTCAGGCTATTGGAAGTCATCGTCACCTAGCGAGAGCGCCAACTGCTGTATGTGCAGAAACAGCTGGCTGCGAATCTTATTTTACCGAGGTAGCGCGAGGAGCGACCATTGACCAACGATTGGCTAGATAATGATCACGTATGATGCGTTTCGTAGATCTATGACGTGTACATTATTTGTGATTGACGAGTTTGCACGAAATGGCTGAGTCATCTCACAGTTTACGTTTGCTGCTTTTTCCGTCTGAAATAATAATGGGAATTTCCTGTTTCGAATTCCAGGTTTGTTGGTGGCGTGTCTGACCGGATCGGTTTTGTCTAAATTGAGTAGTGGTTTATGCTAAGCCAGCCAATTAGAAGTCGCATGAAAGTCGTGCCGGGATACTGCTGCTCGGGTCACCGTCACCATATCCTAATACCGTCAGCAGAAATAAGAAAAGCTGACACGACTAATCGTGTTGGATAACCATTGTAAATCAAGCTCGCAGAGCCGCTAGTCGGCGTCAGTACACTGGCCAGCTTAACAGTTCCCGGTGCTTCAGGTAGCCCAGCGCTTACGAAATAGATGAACCATGGACAGTGGTGTATAACAGATAAAAAAGCAGGTAGTTGACAAGTCCTGTGAGTTAGTTGCGGTGAGAAGTATAAAACAAAACGGTAAGTAAATCATTAGTATAAGTGTTCACCTATCTAAATACGCTGCTTCATAACGATAGTGTGTAAGGAGAATTGGGTGTAAGCAAACGAAACAATAAAGGAGCAGTTAGAATTGGTGTATTCTGAGATCAAATAGAACTACTCCATTATGCACAGCCTCTTCGAGTCCATGTACTACAGAACCCCAACATGAAAAACGAACAATTAATGAACAGTGATTTGTAGTAAGCAAAAGGCGATTGCTTGGCAAGTCCCGTAGAATGAACGGAATGTGGATTGTAACAGCGGGAAAATGCACGTGAACACATGCGCTAGTCTGTTTGCCGCTTATTAACGGAGAGGGTTGGTGAGCAACTGTTTGGGTTCATTCTTTTTTCCAGGAGTAAATTACAAAATACTTCATAGTAAAACAGTCTACATAACAAAGTGATTGGAGCCAACAGGGATGCCCAATCGTTTTCAGAAAATATCCAAAATTAGAGAGGAATTACCTGGTTTTGTGAATTTCTAGGATGGCAAATCCGAAGAGAAAAGTAATCCTGTCGGCAGTCTAGACGACTGTACTTTTCAATCAGTTCCAGACAGTTACCCTTGAGCTTGGTGTTGTGGTTAGGTTTCAGGAAATGGCGGGTTACGTGGGATCAAACAATATTTGGCACACTAATATGAGATCACGAAGTAAGCTACGTCAGCGTCCGCTGAAAACTCCGTGTAACTTCAAGGTTTACTTGTAAAAGTTATGCGAAGACCCTAGACATTCTGTGCTACCCTGCGTTATATAAATAAATAAATAAACTTTTATTCTCGACAATGCGAGGCACACTTGTACAGGCATGACCATGTTTAGCTAACATAGTGTGATCAAAATGTACAAAGAGTGCATGTTTGGCATAACAGTGAATGTAAGTGTATGGGTGTATATATGGATGCAATTGTCTATGAATGTAGCTTGTATTTTTGAATGTGCCGCAGAATTTTTGACTGTTTGTTTCGGTAGGAACGTGAGAATAAGCGATTGACATCCGCGGCTTGGATACCTTTTTCCGGACGTCCATGGGCCAGTGACATTATTTTGTGGCGAGTCACATCCGTTATGTCACAGTGTTGATAAGCAGACATTTGTGGCTTTTTATAGGGAGAACGCTTGCCGGGCGAAAACCCACCACGTCCTGGAACACTGCCGCCGAACTATTTGCTGGAACGGGTTAATCCCGAACCACCCAGCTGGCACCACGAGGAGGTTGTTTGGCTAGCCAGCTATGGTATCTTTAGTTATGGGATCTTAAGTATGGTATGGGATCTTATGTTTCAACTAAGGTTGCCAAGCTTGGATATCGTATTTAACTTGAGGACGTAAGTAAGATTTGTGCATCGTGTGTCCCACCTCCCGAATGCCTTCTGCAGTAGGTCTACATGCTGAGAATCTCTTTTCGCAACTGCTTCAACCAGTTTCAAATTCTTGGAAGATATTTGGAACCGATCGAGTAGTCATGAGTTCAGAGAGGTTTGAAAACCATCGGTTTGGTATAGTAATTTGGTAACGTTTCGCCTCTAACATAGAGGCTTCATCAGACCAGGTGAATCAGTGTGCAATTGGTGTGGGATTTTATAGCGAACAGGGGCGATAACCGCTTTACCCGAGTCTTGAGCCATGAGTCATTACAGGAACAGTTCGGGATGTCACCTCAGGTGGTTCGATCACAGTGGGAATAGTCCAGGTGTTCCTTTGTGTGTCATGACATTGACGGATAAGCCCGTAGTGTTGGCAATGGGAGTCGGTTTGCACTTTTCAATCTGATCCACGCATCGATGCTCGTCAAGCTGGTCGGCTTAAGACCGCCCGCCACGCATTAGGGATTGCTACCCCCTCCATTCTATTCACGCAGTCGTCAGATTTGGCAATTTCTACCGCCTCGGCAATCAACCGCTGAGTGGTTGATCGGATACCCTTCCTAAATAATTGCGGTCACTGTGTACGAGCACACCAAGGTTTGTAAGCCGTGTGCCCAAACCCCAGGAATGTAAAAAAATAAATACCTAAATGGATTTATTCTCAAAAGGTTCGAGGCACGCCTCACTAGGCATGCCTATGGCCTAAGTAAACAAATGGGCATTTATCCACACTGAATGGTAGGGTATTCTGAACTGAGCAATTTGAAATCGTCTTAAGATCGCACTGCAGCCCTTTGTGGTCGTTCGGTCCTCTGATCGCTCGCCATATGTTTATATCGTCTGCGAAGAATAGGAAAGCGGAACTTATTGACCTCGCTAGATCGTTTATGAAATTTAACGATAGGCAGGGCAAGTGCACAGAGCTTATTGATACAACACATTCGACTTGTTGATGCAAACCAGTGTGAAAGCGTTCACTGGCCAATTTGACGCCGAACGGAATTAAAGCTTTCATAACTGCGGTTACTTCATGGAACACAGGATTGAGTGAAGTCAACCGCCATCGGTCCAGCATCATGGTACCAATGAATGAAAGGCAAACGAGTAGTTGCCACAGTGATGGAGCGGGGTGGACATAAGGCGCACCCCATTTGAAGTATTTTCCATCACGAAAGAGCTTCATTGGGATGAAGGGAACTTGGTGCACATGTTATCACTGGAGGCGTCGAACAACAATCAAAACGATAATTTTGCATTCGCTGTGAATAGGGTGTTTTGTATGTTCGATGAACATTTGGTTACTCCATGAGTATCGTTACGCTACCCGTACGTAACCCGATTTCCTGTTTAAACTCCTCTCGTCTACGTACGCTTGAGGTGCCTAGATAAATCCTTAAGTTGACGGATGGGAGCCACGGTATCGAGCTAGCATGAAAAGTGTCACTATTCGTCAACCGGTTGTCAAGGAGGTGAGGCTTCTGTCTTGTTCTAACCCAGAGGTCATACGTTCGAATCTGCGTAGATGTAAGCTACTTAACAACAATGTTATCCCGTATGCGACTGGTAATTGTTGCGTGGCGCTGAGGCGGTGGCACGGTGTGCCTGCGTACTGCTAACGCCATCCAATATCAGCCGCACCAGACGGATCACACAAATGGTAAGAACACTGTGAACTGGTGAGCGATGTTGCAACGCTCGTCATCAAGCTCGTGCTTTCTAGTACCTTGAAAGTGCGATGTTATTGCATACAGAAGCTTTCCATTTTCCCGGTTAACTTTCAATTCATTTTTGTCTCACTGAGGTTAGTTTTCATTGATGGCGGTGGAAATTTATTATCGACGTCAGACATGGAAGAGGAACACCTTATCCATTCTACACAATATAAAGCAATTAAATGGTGTGTACAAGAGGAAAGAAAAGAAAATAACAAACCAACCAGTCGTATGAGTCAATATGAAGCACATGTTCTGTTATTCGGTTGCCAGACACACGCAATCGCAATCCGGAGCACAATTCATTTGGAAGTGATATCCTCAGATTGCATGTCCTCATTCATTCACCCAACTGGTGCTTCAAACTGCGGCCATTGCAGTCAATCATCCCTCACTGTTTTACATCGACTTTGCCTGCTGCGTTATGTGTAACGACAGCAGCGGGAGGGAGACTGCCTAGATTTGAAGGTGGCAAAGATAATGAAGGAAAGTGGGCAGTCCAAGACTAGGTAGTATCTTGCAACAAGAAATGTATCTCTAGCTGCTGCGTTGGCCAGCTGTCACCATTCAATTAGGCAAACTTCGAATTCAGCAGGAGAGGTCAGCGATACATCGGAGGACTTGGAAAGTATGCTTTTCCCCATATCGTTACCCATGGTAGGCAAACTGCCTTTGACAGCAGCCATGGATGAATGGGTTAGTTAATTTTCCCACTTTCATATTTAATGGATAAAAGATGCGACGATCAGCTGCTTCCAGCACAGTTGGATTTCAGTTCAGAATAATTAGTACAAAACAAACCATAATAGTACCGCTGATTAGGGTTGTCTAGTCAAACATACATTTTTGAAAACAGGGGTGGCAATGCTCTTAAAAGTTGTGCTTCAGGAAAATGAGGAGATACAGATGTTCGAACGTATTAACTATACAATATCACACATTTCTGCTAAGGAGAGTGGTTTCGGATTGATTCCGGATTGGTTTCATTTTTGGAGTTCTGGCCGAAATGGAGCATCCGCATCGCCAGACTCATGAACAGACGAAAAGTAACCGGTGCGTTGACGAGTAACACGGGCGGAAACTGTAAGATGAAAGCGACATGTGTCTTCGTGCGTTAGCCCTTCAAACAGATTCTCCAAACTTGTCGGCTGGAACATTACGCGGTCACTTTTGAGTCTGAGCAATGGAGTGTACTAGAGGCTTGCAAAACAGTGAAATGGTTGAAGAAACTGTCAAAACGAACATTTTCGTGTGAGTATCCTTCAAGACAAACAGGCTGAAGCCAAAGGGTCTGCTTTCTACTCTGATGACATGGCTCCTAGGACAATTGACCATGCGAAACTAACAGCAGAGAAGCAAAGTTTTATTCCTTTTGGTGACTAAAGCGGTGGTGACTAAAGCGGTGCTCCACGTAGCGACACGATGGAGCGAAGAGACACGACGCCTATGTGCACTTTTGGTGCAAATATGTACTTAGGTTAAATTTCGAAGAAGATTCGTTACAATTGCACTCAGTTACGTAACGACTACACATCCGTAAAAGCACCAGGTGGTCGTTTGACTCTTTCAAAGCTAAATCCGTGGCATGGGATGATAAGCGTTGCGTTATCTCACAATAGTTACTTTGCCAACGTGACAACTGTTCGTTTCACCTCGACTCAGTGATCTTCACCATTGGATCAGAAAAGAAGTATCCCAGGTTCTAGCAATTCCGCTGGCCAAACAGTGCCACTTTGTTTAAATTGAGCTGTACTGAATCACTTTCGAACTTGAGCATATTTCTCACCTTTCTACTGTACGAAAATCCCTCCCAGGCAAAAACGCTCGTCGAACAGGCACACATCTCCAACGAATTCGGAGAGAAAACGTGTGCGAACGATCACAGTATTCAAGTGTCATGTGCAGCAAACATGTCCTCATGTGATACCACTTATCCAAAGTGCATGAAAATTGCCAACTGAAACGGACACGACGTCAGATGTAATCACACGTGGTGGCACCATGGTAACAGTGAAAGCCGGGGACCAACTAATCCCCACCGCGAAGTGGAATACAGGCTGGCGACCGGAAATGAAACAAAAACCAGAAGTTGTGCATCATCTCATCTGTGTAGATAAATAAAGTGGCACACACCTACGTAGAAACGAAATTTTTAACGTCACCTTAGTTGCCGTAAAAAAGTGCAAATGCTGAGTGAAGCAAATAGACCCAAAGGCTTTTGTGGGTGTCTTTGATTTCCATCAGCCTATTGACAGGGATAGAATAGCATCCTTAACTATTGCACCAATTCAAACCCGGTAAAAAATCTGATGGAAAAAGACAGGTTGGAGACAAAATAAACGTACATTATACACGTTAGTTGGAGGTGCAACAGCTACTGTGCCGCAAAACAAAAAAGCTACAGTGAAAATAAATGCGACCGTTCCGTACCAGCTGAGCTACTAGCAACGAATGGACGTCATTCCGCTGAGCTATCAGCCGGCTGCCATGTAACAAAAAAGTATGAAAAATTATGTTATGCTACAAACTGAGATCGTAGTTGGTGGGGGTGGCTAAAAGGGATGGGGAGGGACAAAGAAACTCAAAACAGGAACGCCACTGAGATCGGCTCCTAGGCATGTCAGCGAATGTATCTAGCCAAACGTATTCATCCTCTTTTGGACCCCAACCAGGGAGCCGTGACGCTCTAACCGAAGCCAGCATCGAAGTGAGGGCATTCGTTCCCCTTGAGCAACGAATCGCTTGGCCACCTTTCCTCTTCTTCTATCCACACCCCAGGCGAGTGAACAACGCATGCCGCGGGAGCCGGTGGGCTGGCATGCGTAAGACGTAGCCGAGCTATCCTAGCCTGGTGCGTGAAGTGAGTGTGTTGCGCGGTTTAGTTCCTTTACCTGTGCCGTAAACAAGACGCCGAACACGGTCGTTGCTCACGCGGTGTTCCCACCAGATGTGAGCCAAACTGCGAAGGCACCGGTCGTCGAACATAACTAGCATCTTTATGTCTGTTGATCTAAGGGGACAGCTTTCGCAACCGTGCAGTAGGGTCGAACGTACTGCTGAATTGTACGCTCTACCCTTCAGGGCGAGAGTGATGTCACGCAGCAGCTATAAGTGGCGAAGATTAGCAAAAGAGCCTCGTGCTTTTGCAATGCGGTTCGTGATCTCATCAATCCCACGAGCGCTGATACAGCTACCAAGGTAGTTGAATTTCTGGACGACTTCTAGCTGATCCCCATCAAGGGTCAGCGCAGGAGGTGATCCAGGCCCATCTTGGAAGAAAGCTTTGCAATTCGAAAGTGCTTAGCAAAGCCCGAAGTGACGGAACCCCAGCGCAGCTTGGCACGTTTGTGAGCTGTCACAGATTAGGGCAATATCGTCAGCATACTCCAACTCAAGAAGTCGTTCTCTTAGGAGCAGATCCACGCCTTCTAAGTCGTGTCCTGTACATGCAATCTCCATGAATTCATCAATAGATAACTTAAAGAGGAAAGGTGACAAGGGGCATCCTTGTCTCACACCGCTGGAGATATTGAAAGGCGGCGACAGCTTGCCGTAAACCCTCACTCTGCCCGTGCTACGCGCATATAACGCTCGGATAATATTTACATATAGTCTTTTCTTCTTTTCGCAACTCCTTAACTTGCTACCTACAAATAGCCCCAACTGTATTACTCCAGTCCATTAAGTAAGATTCAGTATAATTCATCGGATTTTGATTAGCGGCTTCAGTTACTTCATACTTTTCATATTCCTCCCCCTCGTCCCCTTCAAACGGCCGCCATCATGGCACCACCAAGTTGCACCGAAAACACGCAACTCAGAATGCCCGCGAACTAGAAGCAAACGGCGACAAAAGTCCCAAATGAAAATATTCGCAGAATCATCCCTATCTTAACAATATAAAAACCCAAACGATTGACAGCCTCGCATGCTTGAGTACAAGACACCTGTAAATATGATCCGTCTCTTCGTGGGCCCGGTTTATCGGTAGCACGGGAAAATATACCTTATCATTATTAATATTGTTATTACTAGCCCTTGACCCTATTCTGGCTACAGTCAGCGAGAGCATAGTTCAAGTTTACCGGAAGAACAATTTCATGATCTGTAGAGATACTCATATCTCAGAAGTGCTTTTTGACTAGAAAGCTCTCAAGCGGCTGGCTTCAAATATAGTAGTACGGATGGTTCCAAAAACCAGTTTGTTCGGATAGGGTAGATTCAGCATCACCAGCAAGGCAAGGGATGCTGAAATCATGTTTCAGACAAGTAACGACTATTAAGAGTGTCCACATTGTATGCAAATCTTGTCCATTTCGCTTTGGAGTATACACATTGAACGCATCTAGGCTAAAACGGTGTTCTGGGTTGCAGAAATGAAGGTGGAAGGGTTTGGAGCTGTTTAATCCCTGCTGAGCACAGTGTTACCGAGTTGAAGGATGAAAACGCAGCAATCCCGACAGAAGTGGTAACGCCGCTCACGGTTGAGAAGTTAGGCGATAACGCAGGTGAGTGATACAGCCGGACAGTAGGCAAGTGTGTGGTGCGTGCATGAAAAACTTTCCCAGTAACAGCAGCAGAATAAGCCATCAGTGAAGTTAAATAGGGCGGTTCAGTTCTGTGGTACATTAGTAGGCCATACACTACTCGGTTGTCCAGGCCGAACCAAGGGTTGTCTTAGAAAATCGTCACCACAAGCATTTGGCCAAGCGGCCCATCCCTAAGGGTAGCAGAGTAAGACAAGGGAACCGCACAAGTTATAAGCCAACAAAGGATTACTTAGTCTATACCCTTTTCGGACACCTATAAGTCAAATCTGATGCCTCGCACCCCGGTGCGACTTAGCTATTAGCTAGTCATGTCTGTACCGACACAGTGCTTCCATACGGTTTATGAAGCTTGTTAACTGGAGAATGCCTGCCAAACAAAAACCCACAACGCCACCAAGCATTACTGCTGAACTGTCAGCTACTGAGATTAGTCACCCTGGGAAGAATGAGACTAATTTGCAGTTGCCCACACACAGAAGACTTCCCGCAAACTGCAACATGGGGGCGCGCCCAGTAGTCTACAGCTCGGCCACTGCTCTCGAGTCAAGTGTAAGATAAAGAATCCACGACATTTTTTAAAATTTACTATCCTAGAGACGGTAAGATAAAGGCGCATTTCCATCGACTGCGAACAAGCAATGTTGGTACTCTTGAGTATCTACCAAAAGCGGTTCATTGTACGCCGATGATCGTACTCGTGCGGGATCACTTGGTTAGGCAGAAACTCAGGTAAACCGGATTGGCCGCAACAGCGTGGACAAATTCATTAAGCCCAAGCAAACCGTGCATAGTTCAAACCAATGTGATACACGGCAACCAATCTTACTCCAGATGTTTTAAACAACACGTCAACTAAAATGGGAACACTGATTAACGGATGGTGTTGTCCAGCCAGCGTTACGCAGACGAGAAGCAAATGTGACCTATTTTGAGGAACTTGACTCCAATTGGCGTAATTGACTAGTTAGCCTCAATACAAAATACCATGAATTTCGCAAGTAGAAAGGCAAGATAGAGAAAATGTTATGTTCTGTAAGGCGATTGCTGGCTTCACAGACGGAATCAATAGAAAGTCCATTGACTGGTAAAAAGAAAGGTAAGCTGTGCGGTGCAAAAGACGTGGTTTATCCACTTTGCCAACTACAGTTGGATTATCGGCGAGCAGCGGGTCTAGTGTCTAATTATATATAAATATAAATATATACATATATTGCAGCCTACGAATAGGCATTGAGCCATTAAAAACCATGGAACTCAAAAGAAGGTACAGATATCGCTTTGTGTTTTGTACACCATTGGTGGGTGAATATTCGGCTACAGACAAAGTCATAGACATTATGCATGCAACCAAGATATAAATACAGAAATCCAAAAGAGGGAAGAGATTGAAAAGGCACAGTCTATGTGCATGTGCTGACTCGGAATGCAAAATTATGTAAGAATTCAAAATACTAAGGTGATACATTCAACGCATACCGTCCATTTGGATGACAACTCTGTCTCGCTAGGTAGTTAGTTAGGGTTCCCCGCAGTTTATTCCCATGCCATTGAGTTGTCTAGCATAGTAAGCACATTGGGGAACGTATCTCGCACTTGCGCGGACAATGATTTGTCCTCACTCTGTGAGATGAGTAGTATGGGGACAACGAGTGGACATGATGAACTCAGAAATGATGAATCGCTGCGGACGAATGCCGCGTAGTACACAAATCAACGACAACCGATAATGTATGGATGACGGCGTGTAGATGAACGAAGAGCCAGAACGGCAACGTGAATGAAATGCGCAAATGGACTCGACTGTTCTATGTTCGAGCTACTATGCTATTTAAACGTGTGCCTGATGGGACACAAATGCCTTGCGCCGTGTTGCATTCTCAACAGGTGGTATATTTGTCAATGCTCTATGTCAAACACCTGTGTTGGCATCCATCCAGTCTTAGTACTCAGTGTTGAGCAGTGCCAAGGGTAACCAAGCTGGATGCCGTTATTCCCTCTCCTTTCAGGCTGGGGTTCTGGCGGCCTTGTGCCTGGCCCGAGGCTTCAGATGACATGGCCCGCAGCCTGCGCCACCGGACTATTTTGCTATGTCCTCTTGGGTTGGATTAATTACCTAAAGTGTGTCTGGGGATTAGTCACTTGAAGGATTAATGCGGATGCTAACAGGAGGTGCGGGAGCCGCAAGTACGCGCTCTGATCGGTGCCGCCCTCCTATACACTATGGCCAGATGCATGTGACCGTGTGGACGAGTTGACACTGAATGTTTGCGTAGAGTGATTAGGTCTTACTCTAAGTCCTCTTACTGTCCCTCTTATGATTCTGCAATATTTCCATCGTGTATGTACGGCAGCGATGAAGGATGAAGTGACCAGCCTTTGCACCGATCCAGTAGGTAGAAATCATCGTACTGCAAAATGGTACATCAGGTGTGCGACTACTGCGCTAGGGAGTGGTTGGACGTACGAGTTATGGATATGCTGTCTTCTGCTCGATTTATTTTATGTAGACCCCTAAGTGTAAGGAACTGACGTTTCTGGTTAACCCGACCATGAGGTGAGTAGGTGCATTGCCAAACAGAAGTAGGGATGTCAGAGAGCATGGTTTTCTGAAGTAGGTTATTCGATGGGGTTCGAGAGGTACTAAAATTCAAATCGATGTCGGAACCCCAAATACCAGTGTTGGGTTCTTTGTTTGCTTGATCGGTGAAACTTTGCTCCTAAGGATTGATCGACTGGAATGAGATGGTAAGGGAGCTTATACGTAATGATTTAAAAAAAGAAAGATGTTTCCCACGGTCGACTGACGAGGCGCTATATCGTTATTTTAAGTTGCTTAAAACAATCGTCGGAAAGTTGCAGTCTTTGACGACATGGTGAAATTTAGCTCTGAATGCAGTTGTATACTTGGACCATGACAGTGTTTGAGATAATTGTGCAAAAGGTTGAGTGATAAGGATGACGGAGTGAATGTACCATGGCCCTACACATAAGGTACGGTTAGCTTGAATGATAAATAAAAAATCCTACTTATCTAGCTGCGTGCTTTGCTCTTTGCTTGAATAAAAAACAGGTCACAAAATCTGAGTTACGTTGCGATACAACCAATCATTCAGAGTATGTTCCAGTAGTTTTGTAACTAAATATTGGTTACAAATGGCTAGCACCGATGGACGTACTGGGTTTAGGGGAGATCAACATAAAGAGGGGAAATTTAAAAGCAGGTATAGGAGTTGATAACCGGAGCCCATTCAGCGGAGTAACTTATAAAACGCTAGAAATGAGGACCGTCATTATATATGCATGCGTATACACATCTAAAATGGACACACGCCAAGAAGCAGCATCCGCAAACCCTATATTTTTTGAGGTTCGTCACTCATGGGTAGTGTGCATTTGTGTAGTTATGACAGCGCTGGAATGCCGAACAACTTTCTCGTGATGCCAGCTACGTGGTTCAGCATTATCCTGTTCCTACCAGTTGTTTTGCAGCAGTGTTCCAGGTGGTGGTTGGTTTTCGTCTGGCAAGCCACATACAACTGTTTAACAACACTGCGACGTGACGGATGTAACTCGCCACTAAATAAAGTCATCGCCCCTTGCTTCACTCCGATGGAGTAAATCATCCCAACACCCTCTTGCTGAAGTCGTTTGGAAGCATTGGGCCTCTTTTTGGTAATCGTCTAAACAAAGGGTGTATAACCTGAGTAATAGGTCAGCGGCTTCCAGTGGGTGCGATACTCTGAATTCGCTCCGCTGCGTTACGAGTAAGCTATTCAGTCAAAGGTCGGAGTATTGTCCCCTAAGATAGCCATCTACCTCGGCTTGGGCAAACACTGACAGAACCATGGATCTCGCAACTACTACTATGTTTTTTCTCATCCGCTATTAAGCTCCTGACAGCTGAATCACCTCCATCACACGCCAATCTTATCTTCATCAATAATTCCTTTGAATCTACCTCTGATGACATTCTCGCCCATGTCCAAGAAATCCGACCAGTGGCCCACCTTTTCCTCGATCTCCATTTCGGCTCACAGCTTTCAAAGATAGAACTCGTATGCAGAACGGACAACAAGCCGGCCTAGCGCTCACTCTGAAGTCCCTTGCTATTGATGTCTATTGTCTTTCTCAGACTCCTTTATAGGACTCCACCACCGTAGTTATCGTACCCTGCTGATCACAGGACCCAATATTCCCTACATTTGTCTGGTGACACAGAAGATACTGTAGCTGGCGTGGCTTGGGTTGACATCGTGTTGAGGCCTCGCTGTTCGAATGGTTCCCGAATGACAGCCAATTGTGTGTAGTTCGACTTCAAGGCTTGTACGAGGTCAATAAGCATTGTACAGGTAGACGTACTTTGTGTGTGCTTTCAGCATATGCTCTAAGCGACTGCAGTTTTGCATCGCTTAAGGACAACTTCTGGTGCAGAATCCACCAGGTTTTGAATAAAGCCGAAAAATCCGATGTCGTTCTCTTTGCCGGAGACTTCAGTGCGCGGATCGGTCGCCTGCTGACATGTAAGCGTCATCCCGATGGCTATCATGCTGATGATGAGGGTCGCTCTGATAACGACATAGGCTTCTCACTTGATGTGAGGTCAACCGCCTTTTTCTCGCTAGCATGAACTTCAGGCAATAGAGGAGACGCGCCTCTACTTGGCGTCCCACTTCGCCAACATAAGCGGGGTCACAGACTGATCCCATTGTAATGAGCTTCAGATGGCGAGGCAGTGTACGGGTTTGCAGATCAATTTGGTCCACCTACCTGGACTCAGATCACGCTCTGCTCCGTGCGGACTTCTGTATGCGCTTGAGTAGTTCCCAAAAACCAAAGCACCAAACGTTGGATGCTAATATGCTAGCTAACCCCGCCATTCGACTGACCTATCAATCCTCCTTATCAGATGCGCCCACTCGTGCCGCACCCACAGATGTCGAACATCACTGGAATTGCAGGTGTTGCTTTCTTCCGATCAATCATAGTGGGGAAGCGCTGTGCGTCTTACGAGAGGCTGGATCTCTGCTCGCTCTTTGGAATTGTTTGACCGTGGTCGAGCTATACTAGCTGATTCAAGCTGAGATGAAGTCCGCCGCAACCTCAGCAAACAACTCAAGCGAAGGTTGCGTAATGAGCACGAAACTTAATGGTTTAAGCGGGTTTCGGAGATGCAAAGAGTAGCTCACTCTGGCGATTTTCGCAAGCTGTTCCAAATCATTCGGACCACAGGCCACAGAAGACCTGGCGCCTGGGAACCTATTTGCAAGGTTGACGGACCACCACTTAATTAAGTCGCGTAGGCGCATGGATCGCTGGGCTGAGCACTTCCACTCTGAATTCACTTAGTCTAATGCTTCCGCCTTTCTAACAAACAGACCAAATTTCCCGCCTTGGAACGCTTCGTTGGAACCGCCCACTGAACAAGAGGTCTGTCTTGAGCTTCGTCACATGAAAGAACGCAAATCGGCTGGCTCAGACAGACTTCTTCCGGTGCTGTTCTAGTACGGTCGCGAGGCAATTGTCAACCAGGTAACAGCTCTTTTCTCGAAGATCTGGTGTGTAGTAAAGTTTCCATCCAGTTGGGGCGAGTTGATTATCGTACCCATCTACAAAACTAGTGCACATACCTCATGCGCGAACCACAGATGAATCAGTCTAATATCAGTCGCTTGTAAATTGCAATCATCTATCCTACTGCGCAGGCTAACACCGATTCAAACCTACATTCCCGTGAGAATATGGTGTGTGGACCATATGTTTAGGTTCCGCAAACTCCTCGAGCAGCGCCACTTTTATCGTCACCATATCATTGTCGCTTTCTGGACATCCGACCTGCATTCGACTCAGTCGAACGGCCTGCTTTATGACGTTGTCTGCAAAGGAATGAGGTACCCGAAAAGTATACTTCCATAATTCCAGATTTATGCAGTAATGTCTCTGGCAGGATGAGGGCTTATGGTAAACACCCTTCACCTTTCGCCGTCACTAGAGGTATGCGACAAGGATGCCCCTTGTCCCCGTTTCTCATCAATTTCGCGACGGAAGATGTCCTATTATGCGCTCTGGAATACCGCTGGGGTTCTGGCGTAGAGCTTCTCCCATGCAGATGCGCGACGGACTAGGACTACGCTGATAATGTTTTGCTTGGTGACGACCCACAGCTCATACAGGTCGTTCTAAAGGGTTTGGTGGTTGAAGATACCAATTATGGTACGATGTTCGCTCAAACGAAATGCATGCTTCTACTCCAGAACTGGCATCCACCTGCCCCCGTGCAGATCCTCGACGGCGCGCGGCTTGAACAGTAGATAGCTGCATCAACATTGAGAGCTGCTTCTCCTCACATGGCACCGGTAGTAGTAAGATTTCTCTCCGTATTGCCAAAGCCCGATCAGCTTTTGCTGATCTGAAGCATCTGCGGTGTCGTCGTGACGTTACACTCACGCTAAAGGGCAGGCCTGTGTTCGCGCGGTTCTGTTGTCTATCAACGAGTCCTGGCCGATCCGTGTAACTGATCTGCGTCGGATTCCGGCACAAGACAACGGTTGTCTGCGCATGATAAGTGCTGTGTGGTGGAAACACTACGTTTGTAATTCCTATGTTAGACGTCGCGTCCTAGGTAATACGGTCCTACTTCTCGACAAGATAATATCGCTTCGCCGACTGAGGTGGCTAGATCAAATCGCACACATGCCGTGCGAGCTTTTACCGTGACGCGCTGTACACGCTCGCGCAGGGCCGCACTGGAAGAAACTGCGCTGTGGTCAACATACCACACGGCAACAAAACATCGCAAGCTTTCCAACGCATTCGGTCCACTGGCCTCAGGAAGCCTGGTGTCAGTGAGCTTACTTGCGAGGTGGATGAGTCTCTGATCACTAACCAACAGAGGCGTATGGACCGCCGGGCAGAGCACTTTCCCTCGCAATTCAACTGACCTCCACCGTCCATCAGAACATGCAGTACACCTTGTTGTCCACCCTGCCTCGTCCCACTGAATCCACCCAGCGAAGTAGAAGTCTCCCTCGAGATTGGACGCTTGACGTGATTCAAGGCTGCCGGCTCAGACGGACTTCCTCCGGAGCTGTTAAAGTACAGCAACGTGGCGATCATTAACCAGTTGTTCGCAAAATTTAGCATGAAGAGTAATTGCATTCCTTTTAGGGCGAATCAGTTATTGTCCCGGTTTTCAAGAAAAGCACTCGCACTTCATGTGTAAATCATCGCAGGACTAGTCTTATGTCGGTTCCCTTCAAGCTATTGAGATCCATTCTGCTCCGTAGACTATCCCCAATACGTTAATCATCCTACCGTGAGGAACAAGCTAGTATCCGTCCCGGCCCCGGATGTGTGAATCAAATGCTCACGCTCCGCCAACTCCGCGAACATCGCCACATTTATCACAGGCCCACTATCGTTGCATTTCTAGACATACGTGCCGCTTTTGACTTAGTCGATCAACCTGCTTTATGACGTTGCGTGCTAAAGAACGGGATGTCAGATAAATATACCGCCATCTTACTAGTACTTTACCTTCATACCTCCAGCAGAGTGAGGGTCTATGGCAAGCTTTCCTCGCCATTCGCTGTTAACAGCGGTGTGCGACAGGGCTGCCCTATGCACCCATTCCTCTCCAACTTCGCAATCGAACACGTTCTGTCGAATGCTCTAGAAGGCTTCCAACATTTTGGCCTAGAGCTTCTACCGGGTAAGCGCGCCACCGACTTAGACTATGCTGTTGATATCGCATTACTTGGTGACGATACTCAGGGTATGCAAGTCAGTCTGGATCGTTTGGCGTTTGAAGCAACTAAGTATAGCATGAGCTTCGCCTCATCGAAAAGTAAAGTACTGCTCCAGAACTAGCTTACACCTGCTCCCGTGCTCACTCTCAAAGGTCCAAAACTTGAACAGGTAGATAATTTCGTCTACCTTGGGAGCTGTGTTTCTACTGATAGCACTATCAGCAAAGAAGTTTCACTTCATATCGCTAAAGCCCGATCAGCATTTGCCAATCTGAGGTACTTGTGGCGTCGTCGCGACGTCTCATTCTCACTAAAAAGAAGCGTTTACAGCGCATCAGTTCGCTCTGTATTGTTGTATTGGTGCGAGTCCTGGCCGATTCGCGTGGAAGATATTCCTCATCTTTCTGCCTTCGATAACGGTTGTTTAAAGAGGATTGCTTGTGTTTGGTGGTAACATCAAGTTAATAGTAATGACGTTCGACGTCACATCTTGGGGAACGCGAGTATTCCTTCAACAAATTGGTTTTGGTTGAGATGGCTCGGGCATGTCCTACGCATGGCACCTGAGCGTCTACCTCGTCGCGCTCTATTCGTTCGTCAATGACCTGGGTGAAGGCGACCGCGTGGTGGTCAGTCTTCCACTTGGCGACAGCACATGAAATTGCTGACGTTGTGTCTAGCCGCTGTTGGATCCGTAGGTCTTTCAGGATGGGGACCCAAAGATGAGGAGGGCCAATGGCTTAACACTGCTGAAGACATAACCCGCAACCGGACTCAGTGGAAGAATTGTGTACAGAACTGTACTGATTCATAGGTTTAATATTTCAAACATTGAAAATGACAAAAAAGAGAAATATCGGTCTGTGAAAAACAGACTAGAAAGGTTTTGTTCTACTTTTTGTCATAATGTTCCTTTCTTCGTGTGGCATGGTAGCTGGAGTGTGCTGCCCACCTTCAACTAATATTCCACGATGATTATGACGTAGTGACTTCTTCTTGTTCGCTAATCGCCATTGCTTTGTTGGCTCTATGTCTAGTTGCTAGGCTGGTGACATTACGTACATAGTTGGCGGCATCCGGTTTCGGATTTGCCTGTCACTGTGACCAATCACAGGACGTATGCGCCTACAGAGGGACCATGGGTGGCTTGCACTGCACCACCCACAGCTCCAACCACACACTCCATATCCAGTGTAAACCCGAAGGAAAAAGACTGAGAGGTATGTAGATGGGAGCCAGGTTTACTCAAAGAAGCCGACCCACATTCCTTCACAGGCAAACACAAGCACGCTGTATTTGGGGAATCAAGCGCACACAAGGCGGAGGCTGGACCGTAGTTCGCTCCACACTGAGTGCATGGAACCACTCATTGATTCTAACACGGCCACAAGAACTGTGCACCCCGTACCCTCCAGCAACGACCAACTGTCTCCTAGAACCAGTATGGACGAGGTAGTGGGTAATAGACAGGTAGGCACCTTGTCAACATGCACATCAAGCGCAGCCACACAGGGGAAATCAAGCAACAGCCAATCAATTGGAACGACGATACCAAATAAAATAAACCGCATAATGTTTACAGAGGCGGTGGCGTAACCCGTCACTAAATCAGCATATGAAATATCTTGATTACGAACAAATCCGCGACATGTTTGAGACGTCAGAGTATTTATTATAAAGAAATGCATGAAGAAGCCGTAGCGAATATACCACTCAACACGGTGTAAATACGGTGTGTTAACTACTAAGTCTATCGCTAACTTAAAGTAGGAAACTAGAAGTCTACAAGAACTAAGGATGTATGACTAGAGTAGTCTACTAGTGTCCACGTTAAATGCAGAGAAGTGGGAACGTTCATCACTGCTCCGGAAACTACGAGAGTGATGACAGCGTCCAAGATAGACAACGAGCGTGTTATAATTCAAAAAATAACCTGGTTATTCTGATGTCTTTGGTGGCCAATATCTATGGCAAATTTGTCATTTGTACTCTACCGGAGAGCGTCAAATCTGCTTGGACATCAAAAGATCCTACCAATTTCTCTTCATTATGACACATTTAGCCGATTGTCCAGCCCTAGCTTCGAGATTAATTACTTATTGAGGAGATCAACAGATTAATGTTCTCAGATATTTATTAAAAAAAGCAATCCCTATAAGTTTAAAAAAACACAGTGAGTAGACTAAGATCGGTAGGTACATGCATTTCGTATCGTCTCTTCAGTGCCGAAAACCCTAACTAGAAGTGAAATACAACTCAAGTGATGCCACAACGAGGACTACAAAACGAGTAATCGCGATCACGCAGAGCAGCTTCGCGGCTGCCAAAGTAAACGTCATCGACCGAACCCAAAAATCGCCACTGCTTCCACTGAAGAAGACAGCCTATCGGGACCAACTCTCACTGCGTGTACCAATTCGTATGCAATTGGGGAGCTACTTGCATAGGCAGAACCGATAAGACCTTGAGTACCCGAATGAAGGAGCAAGTTCCGAAGTGTCTCCAAAGCGAGTCAACTCAACAGACATGCGCAGCCCAGAACACCGTCATTTTTGATCGGCAAACATTTATTGACCTCAAGTCACCAGATCGCGGTCAACACATCATTCCAAGTTCTGCTGCGGCACATCAATTCCAGTCTCCTCCGGTTCGCTGAGGCTGTTGCGATAAACCGGAGCTTTGTGTTCAAAAACAACTATCAGTCAGTTTCAGGTTGCCTTGGACCTTGAGACATGATTCACATATTTTCATTTCGTTTGTTCGCACGGTTGCATCACTTGAGTTGTAGTTCACTTCCAGATATCGTTTTCCGCACTGAAGAGACGATAAGAAATGCATGCATCTGCCGAGCTTCGTCTTCTCACTGTGCTTTGCAAATTGTTGAAGGGAACTAGCTGCTCTAGATTCCTCAAAGGACGAATTCCCCCTATAGTTTCAGTCGTTCCGGTAGCAGTTACGCAAATAAAGTGGTCTAAATATGATCATATTTGTGCAACTGTGGGAACTTGTTGTTCAAAATCGCGCTGCACAGACCTTAACGGACATTACTAGGTAGCTGCAACAGCGAACTTGTCTGTTACAGGACCAACAGGAGTGCACAGAAACCGCGGTTATGTCCAACTAGAAACCAAAGCTGAGCTGCATTCAGGATACACCAGAGTAGGTTGCGGCGTAATGAAGCTTTGATCCGAACGCGATCGATGCCACGGTGTAGAGCCATGGTTCGGGGGACTGCCATTCGTTGCAGCGAAGATGAGATGAACAGCTGTAGTGGATGTGTAGGACTCAGTGGACATGCTACATCATAGACGCGACCCCTTGCACACCAGTAGTACGCTGGATTTCCGTAGGGTTACAATTGTGTTTGCTTGACTCCCATCCGCACGCTTTCCAGCTTTACTCAATGGGGGATTACCATGGATATCGCGTTGTGTGAGTGATAAACAATAAACGATCCATCGTCGCACCTCAACTACAGGCGTATTGTTGTGTGACGATTCCTTATCCCAGTGACAGAGAAAGTCGGAAGCCGAGTTCCGCAGTCACAAATATGTTAGCAGCTTTAAACGGATTTGTAGATCGCCTCCGCAAAAACATCGAGTTGTTCTATTGGGTGTTACATAAGCCCCTATTGGGTCGATGCATATGCAAAATCACTTAGATGCCTCAGCAGTACTGCTGCGAACTCTGAAGTCTCTGCAATCGACGGTGCAGTGAACCACATAACATACAGTGTATGGCTCTTCTGATAGCGGCAGCTGATGTGGGCACTGTTCCGGCACAACACATATGCCGTGGCACGCACACGAATCAAGCTACGCTCGCTGTGGTGTAGACACAGTGACCTCACATATAGCAGTGGCTGGGCCCCTATACACGTATGCAACGTGTAAATATGCATTAAAAATTGAACGGGTTCATGGCTGCTTGCGGAAACAAAAGATTAGATCAGAGAGTGGTTTACTACCAAACACATTGATGATGAGTATGAAGGCGTTTCCTTCCGCATTTGCTCCTACGCCTAATAAGCGTTAGACAAAAGTGCTGGAGAACAGTGCCATACAGGGTTTGTCCGGAAAGTAATGTCACTGAAGTGAACACACGTCGCAACGCACTCGGGTTGCTTGAGACCGGTGCATGGATGAATCAGTTTGCGTATGTGTACTCGCTGTCGTCTGAGACCATCAGTAGAGCAAGGACGGTCCTTTGCGCGAAACGCGTTTTCGTCTCCCATGCAAGCCAGGATGCAGCACTCGATGGGGCAAAGGATTACCATGAAGTGTTGTGTGAAACTCGGCTAATCTGTAGTGGCATCTTTTCCCATGATTTAAACGGTCTTTGGTGCTCATTGTTCATGCGAACGTCAAGTCTATCGGTGGCACAAGTCCTCTGTGAAGGCCATGAAGTGGTCAGCGATGAAGCTTGAGTTGAAAAGTCATCAACGACAACCACCGACGAACATGTGACGCGTGCTACTGAACTGTTAAGCCCAGACCGTCGTTTGAGTATTCCTTTAATGGCACAAACATTAGATATCCCAGGAAGTACGGTTCATGAGATTGCGACTAACAATTTCCATATGCGAAAAGTGTGCGTGAGGCTGTTACCCAAAGTGGTAACAGACGACCAAATCTCGCGCCCATTCGAAAGGTTCCAGCAACCCGGGATCCACACTTCCTAGACAATGTCAACACAATTCATGAGATTTGATTTATGATTACTACCGGAAACAAATAAAGAAAGTGCCGAGTTGCTCACCTAGGCGTCCCCTTCCTCCAAGAAGGACAGAGTGAGCAAGTTAATGACCAAGACCATGTTCTTTTTGCTTTCGGCATCACAACGTGTCACCGTTAACGCCCACTTCTAAGTGGAAGTGTTCAATCGACTCAAACGTAGAGTTCATTTTGCCCCGTCTGACATCGCAGACGGTTGGAAACTTCGCTATGACAATGCATCAGCACCCACCGCCTTCCTCGTAAACCGCTTACTGGCCGATTCCAAGGTGCCAACAATTCCCCATCCGCTCTACATTCCTGATTTATCTGCTCCAGACTTCTTGTTCTACAGCTTGAAAACTCCCATGGAAGAACCTCATTTCGATACGGTTGACCAAGTAAAAAAACCTTGCACCAAGGCCCTAAAGGACATTCCAAGAAAGGCCTACCGTACCGCCTTCAATGCCTGGGAATTCCGCTGAAAGCTAGGTATCGACGCTTGTGGAGTTTGTTTATCAACCTTCTAATGTGTTGGACTGATCGGATCCACAAATATTTTTAATCCACCCATTGACATTACTTTCTGACAAACCATGTACATCCAAGTCACTCCTTCTCCTAATGAAGAATCGCAAACAGCATACCTGTTAGATGAGCCGCACTCGCCATCTGTAAACTGCAACAAATAGAGTGTCGGTCGACGAAATATTTGGTGTGATGGTAGTCTGCACGTCATGCGAGCAAAACACAAACTTGGCTACTGGACTGGAAGGTCAATCAGCGACAAAAGCGCAAGATGCCAAAATTTACATGGGTCGGATGGAGATTGAGGAACAGGTTCGTAATGTTGTGGGTCAAGCATGATTTTGGTTCTGGACAAAGTAAAGCGAGTCGGCCGAGCACGACACTGACCCTTAGCGGACGCCGCGGGGTGCGATGGCGACTGATCAACCGATTGAGTGGAACAGTTGGAGGCGACAAATGGAAAGCCAATCGGTGCCGTCGGCGCAAGCTGACTGCATATGTTGTTGTTCCCAGTTTCTTACTCTCTCGAATCTATCAAACTACTACTCACTTCAGAAACCCATTTGGGACCCATCGTACAAAGCATGAACCAATGTTGGGATGAGCAACACCAAAATATTTCCAACCATCAACTATTTTATGCGATCTTGATGTATAAATGGATCAGTCCACTCACTTGAATTGTGCCTCCCATCATCGAGGAATAAAACGTTTAGTTTATTTACTTATCTTTCAGACAATATAGAACTGCTCCAAACAGCTTGGAACGAGCTAATGAACTCAGTTAGATGGCTAACAAGCATCAGCCACTGAATTTGCACTTCAGTAAACAGAATGATTCAAATTTATGTACAGCATAAAATGACCTATTGTTCCTTCATATCGGATAGTTATATCGCTGCCCAGACACTTTTTGATTCTCTGAGGACTACCTCAACAACTGATATGAATGAGTAGTTGCTTCACCGTAAAGATGTGCTCCACGCAGCCATAACCTGCTCAAAGCATGGTTTTCGTCCAAGGTATGCAATATTCGTGTATAGTAAACTGTAGACTGGTATTCTGGTAAGTTGTAAGGATTGACAAGGTAGTCCTAGAACCTTACAACTCGCAACTATTGGTAGGCATAAGCGATCAGTAAAAGGAGTGGACGATGCTCTACTTCATCGGCACTCCCATATTCTCAAAACTACAGCGGGCTAGAATCATAATCCCATTTTTGTTGCCCATCGCCACCTTCGGCCAATAATTCCTGTACTGCACAAACGCCGTTGAAAAATCGTTTATTCTCGTCTGCTCACAACTCTCTTAGATTATATGACATTCGTTGGAAAGTGAAGGTAAAGTTAGTGATCTGGCTGCAGTGATGGCAGCGTTGTACGGACGAAAAATGAAGCAGGAAACTTCAACACTGGTTCACTGCCGACCACTAGAAATTAAAGGAATGCGGACCTTTTATCTGAGTACATTATTCGATATATGACGAAGGATTTGCCTTAGTTAAACCTGCAGTTCCCATAATCTACCATCACCATGTCATGAGGTTGCTAAACCTTGATTGATATAGGGCATCTATACCAACCAAGTATATATGCTTCAACCGCCAAAAGATCCAGTATAGGTTGCATACCTTGTGGGGCGTCCCTAGTTAAAGCGTTCTCACTAGCACAATCTGAGTCAGTGGCGCGCTCACTCCGTATAAATTCTAGGCCAAAACTTTAGAAACCTAGAACTCTCGATGGGACGCCTTCAAATACGAAGTTGCAAAGTAATGGGAACATAAGGAAACCCTGTTCGCACACCGCAATTTTACAGTGTGCGGTGAGGAAAGCTTGCCGTAGACACTAACTCTGTTGATTGAAGGTAGAGTGCGCGTAGAATGGTGGTAAACTTCTACGGCACCCCAGTATTCAGCAAGCAACGCCATGAAGTAGGCGGACCAAATGCTGCCCGTATTTTCGGAAATACGATGATAGTGGGTCTGTGGTAAACGTGACTGAATCCGTGTGATTACTCTACTTCTTATTAGTAGCAAGAACAAAGTGACGCATTCCTTCCTTTTTCGAGTTTAACAATATCACAGCTAACTTAGGCGGACGCCATCTCTGAGCTTCTGTATAAGACAGCTCTATTTGTGAAATGTGTTAAAATTACCCCCATTCCATCCATAAGCCTTTTTCAAACGCCGAACATATAGGTGTGGCCCCACAGTGAATACGCCATCCTATCTTAGCAGCATTTAACTCGTCACAATGGGTGACAACCAAAAATGTGCGAGTCTCGCATTATTCTGTGCAACAGGGTGGTACATCATTTATGTCCGCCACCAGCGGGTAGAGGTGATTACCTGATTATCCTGCAGTGACATACTAGATACTGCAAAATGCGAGACAGCTGTCGCAATATCTTCCGATAAGTAGCCATAAAATGAGTCTCAAAGATCGTTATGTAAAGTTGACGGACTCGTATCTAGTGTCTAGGTAGTTCCCCTTTTCACATAAGCTAACCGTGCAGAACTCTTACATTTACTGCCTTGCATGCTCCAACAGTAGCCACAGTTAAATATCGACCCCATAAGAGATTTACCTAGCAACGCGAACAGGTGTATGTTACTTCGTAATGACTTCGAATGAGGACAACCTACTACATAAACCTCTAGTTTTGAGCTGTTATATACAATTTTTGTACACAGCCAAAACAGCCAATTGTTAGGGTAGCTGACTCATTTCTTCGTTGGGAATTATTGTTCCAGCGTTGGCCCTTTACATCAGCGTCCCGAGTTCGCGTCTAAGCCAGGATATTCGAATAGGCGACTCATAAGTTGCTTCAGATCAACGTCATCAAGTGTAAGACCTAGCATACGCCGTCGATCCAGTTGTGAGTACAGGCTGGGGGACCAAGTTTTGCAACGTATTGCTACTGAATGCGATCTAGTAGTGATAATATATGAGGATCTTGGCTGTTCACATCTGGCCAAGAACGCATTCAAAGAGGCCAGGCAAGACCGTAGCTTTTGGCGTTGGGCATTTAGAGGTTTTGACCATCAGTCTTCTCTCAGATGCTCAGAGCATGCATTCGGCTACATTCGGAATAGATAATCTACACCTGGCAGCGCTGTTACAAGCACGACCACACCGTACCTGAACTGCCACAATGAAGGGTAAGCAAGACCCTAAAACATCTGTTTCATCTTCTTTACCAAGTGAGGTTAAAAACCCTTGGGGTCTACGTTGGACAATACCGACGCATGCGTGGCGATTTAGCAATGACATATTTGATTCTGAAGAAGCCAAGTCATGCTTGCAGTCACCTTCTGAAGCTGAATCACAATACCACGAGAACAGGTCATCAGCTAAAGCTGACCACACAGTATAGCCGGTTGGAATGCCGCTGGAATTTATTTTCCTTTAGCGCGCACGAACTATGAAACGCCCTCCACACTTACATTGTTGCTTCCCCACACACAAGGTATTCAAAAGATGTCTTAATGATACACCCATACATTTATCTTTCGTTATGTCACCCTCTCTATGCCCGGGTGTCAACCGAACACTACCAATCAACGTGTTCTTTTTCACTTCCTGCATTTCATTTCTTAAACGCTGCTACTGTGACAAATGAATTTACTTAACACACGGGTGCAAAAAAGCGGCAGGCGATTGTGTGTCGTCATTTCTATGCATACTTTTTCTCACTAAGTATATGAATTGTAATTGCTCCCCATATTACTTTGTGTGCACACATTCAATTCGCATTCCAAACTGTCATTATGCCGCAGTGTAGTTAAATCGGTCTAAGCTAAACCTGACGGCTCACTTATCTATTGACTAATTTTTAGTTTCCACTTCAAACATTCTGAGGGACTTGTCAAGCAGCCGCGAGTTTACTCGGTTACAAATTATTATTCATTGCTTGTCGCTACTTTCAAATTATGCACAAGGAACAACTCGGTCGTTGAATCCAGAGTTTGGAGATAGCAGCCGACTGCCGATAGCCACTGTAACTCGGATGGAAGACGCCTGCGAGAAGATAACGAATTTGATTAGCTGAGTGACAACCAAAACAGTTATCTTATAAAAAGTGTGGTTGAGATACGCAATGTGAATATATTTTTGGTGTAAATCCATTAACTCACTTTCTGAAAGTAAAAGTGTTTCCTGATCCAGAGAGGTCATCTGAGTACTCGAGCGAGTAACCCCTGCTCCACGAACTGCTCCTTCACGGTTATTGGGATTTGATTCTATCGGTGTCCCCATTCGGTGGTCAAATGATTGCACAGAAAGTGGCGAGTCTGTAAGCCGGATAACTTGCACTTCCGAGTGGACCAAATCATCCGGATTGCCCAAGTCGTACGATTGGGGACCATCATATGCTGTATAAGCAAGGCAAGGATACAATGTCATCCATAACTTCGAAACGTTTGGAATACAAATAGGTTTTGTGTAGGTCTGTATTATGGCTACATTTTGCCCTTGACGCAAGTGCTTCCCCAGACAGTCCGATATACTCACAATACCGGCTACTTCCAGCCATGCAGGATGGACTGATGGTCCAGCAATATCAAACAGAAACTGAATTTATGCCCTCTATTGGGCGAAATGAAAAGCATGGAATTTGTGTGACAACACTAGTTTGAAATGTACTAGTCCCCTTGTAACGCTACCACATTGGCTGTCGTGTTAGCCGGGAAACCCAAGGGATATGTATTTCAGCTACAGTGACTTCCAGTTCCAGTCATCCGCTTACGTCTAGGAAAACCCCCGCAAAATTTGATTATTCCGAAAGTGAAGACACCGCTTGCGATACGAAAGCCGCAGCATCATCATCAATTACAGCAATACATCAGTCATTTGAACTGATGCTTCGCTGCCATACAACCATGACGACCTACGAAATAAAGACTAATAAAGGGAGAGAAGGGGGACTTACCATCATTATCACCATCATTACACGTTAGCTGGAGGTGGAAAACACCTCAGCTATTGCGCCGCAATACAAGAAAAGGAATACAAGAAAAAGAATATAAGAAAAGGAAAACAAACAGTGGCATGTCCGCTGAGTCTTCAGTAACGGATGGACATCGTTCCGGAGAGCTAACAGCTGGCTGCCGTAAAAGAGAGTCACATTATGCCTAACAAGTGAGATCATGATTGGAGGGGGATGCTAAGCAGGAGGGGGATGGACAAAGGAACGCACAACACAAACGCCACTGGGGTCGGCTCCAAGCCATATCAGCAAGTGTGTCCAACAAAACGTGTTCACCGTCCTTAGGACCCCAGCCAGGCAGTCGGGAGGCACCAACCGACGCCAACTTCGAAGTGAGGGTTTTCATTTCTCTCGACCAAGTCAGCACTTGGCCTCCCCTCCTCCTCTTCCAAACGCACCCACAACGCGCAAACAATTCACGTCGCGGGAGTCGGTGTGCTGGCATGCGCAACACGTGGCCCACCCATCGGAGCCTGGTGCGTGATATAATGGTGCTGAGCGGTCCACCCGCTCTTCCTACACCAAATACACGACGTAGAACACGCTCATTGCTCACGCGGTGCTCCCACCAGACATGAGCTAAGCTGCGAGGGCAGCGATGATGGAATATGACGAGCGTCTTTATATCTGTTGACCTGATGGGCTAGGTTTCACAGCCATATAGGAGAGTTGAACGGACGGCTGCGTTGTAAACTGTGCCCTTGAGGGCGAGAGTAATGTCGCGTCTGCGCCACAGGTGGCGGAGATTAGCAAAAGCACCTCGAGCTTTTGCTATACGGTTCGTAACCTCATCTTCAATCCCACGGGTGCTAATATAGCTGCCCAGGTACTTGAATTTCTGAACGACTTCTAGCAAATCCCCACCAAGCGTTAGCGCAGGGTTGGGTCCCTGCAAATCTTGGAGAAGTACTTTGCATTTCGATGGAGTAAAGCATAGCCCAAAACGATTGACAGCCAGTGTTAATCGGTCCAGTGCTGTTTGGCATGTTTGGGAGCTGTCACAGATTAGGGCAATATCGTCCGCATACTCCAAGTCAAGAAGTCGCTCACTAGGAAGTAGCTCCACACCTTCTAGGTCGTGTTCAGCGAACGCTGTTTCCATGACTTCATCAATAGCGAAGTTGAAGATGAAAGGTGACAACGGACATCCTTGTCTCACACCGCTGGTGATACTGAAGGGTGGCGACAGCTGTTGCTGCTGCTGCAGCAGCAGCAACAGCTAAAATCTATGCTTTTGTGTTACAAACCTTTTTCCTTTTTAAGCACAGTGATCCAAGCCACAACTCTTCAGATTATGCCAGTTAAGTATCCGTGCTGCTGCTGCTACACCTTTTCTACTAATACAACTAGTTAACTAATTCTGTCCGGCCGGTTGATCTAATCCATCAGGTTAGAGTGCATTCTGTTCCATAGTTTGCGTCGCAACTCCTAAAAAGATGGAGCTACCGCGATTCTCTTTTTAAAGTTCGAACCCCTGATGTGCTTTAATTGAAGACAACTTTGATGTTATCAACTGGTTTAGCCGATGTTGCTTTCTCATTTGAACTTCAAAGCAACTAACTCGATTGTGCATGCGGTAAGAAAACAAGGATTGTGTTTAGAGGCTGATTCAGTTGCTACTTACAGAAACACCAATGGTTTGTTATGTATAAAGTAATACTATAGAGCCACAGGAGGATGTTCAAGGGTTGACGTCAAAATTGTGGACAGACACTACTATAGCATTAAGTGCGTAGCAACTGATTCATTACGGCATCCGTGTGAAGACGGCTATGGTTATTCGAGAGTATATTGTATAATGATGACTAATAAGCTCAATGCTTGTTAACGTTGTGCAAGCCCATGAGCAAACCTTGTTATGAGCATTGTAATGAAAGGTGCTGGTACTCGCCTATGCATTCGGAAACCACAGACAAGTGGCTGCTCGATCGATTGTTCGCAGTCAGTCGAGAAGCAACTTCCACACGCGTGAGCGAGAATCGCTTTGTAAGTCCGCAAGAGCAACCGGCTCGATCTATGAATACGTTAATTTTCCGCCAAAGATAGCCAACCAAGGAAGAGCAAATTGGAATCGCTCAAAGGCGAGTAGGTTACACTACTAATAGTACTTTGCCTTCTGAACCAAACAGATTCTGACCTCAGTCCAGTCATTGATGTTGCTTCTCGGAGGGCCTTACATGACAAAAACCATACTGTATTTTATGAGGGGCATAGTCCATTAGGTGCAAAGTAATGTTTAACTAAAAAGCAATGAGAGTGAAGAGCTAGTGGGGCCCGGAATAAAAGTGAACGTCTGATAAGTAAAAACAAAGTAGTTTCTGGGACATCCCACTCAATTGCGTCACTCGACCGAGCGCAGTTGGTTGCCCTTCGGTTTAGGTGCTGTAGAAAAATTTTCAAGAATGGGATGGAGGGCACTTTGTTGATGACCGTACCATTCACAGCATACTCCTAGGAATTTTAATCTAAGGATGCATAACAGATAAACCTGGTCAGTTAACTTATCAGCAGAGCCATTTGATGAGGTTTAGGATTTGTTGCTGGGTCTTGGGGTATCCACAATCTAGCTTGAGCAACGGTTTACTCTGAAGCTAACCTCTGGCATTTCGAATACTTGGGCTGTATCCAAAGTGGACGGTTTCCGAACTGCCCTCTTCAAACACTGCATCTGGTTTTGTCTCATTGCAGCTATACTGAGACTTCCAAGTCTAAGTATTAAATCTCTACACAAGGTTTTGTGTTGACTACAAACAGTTAGAGGAATATGTATGGATCAAACTGCGAATGTGCCCTTCTGTAGGAAACTAGGGCATTAATTGCACATTTTTGGTATCTTGGTTTACTTTAAACAGTCGGGATAAACTTAAACTATCGCTTATACAGCTGTTTAAAACATGCATCTACAGCATTTTTAAACTGTTATATATAGAAAACGTCAGTAACTTCCCAGGGTTAGTGAAGTTAAACCAAGCTAGGGTTGCTAAACGTTCGTGCCCTTTTGCATCGATGCGTGAGCTTGCCCATCAGTTTTCTGCACTAGATTAGTCATCAACGAAGGTAAGTAATGCGAGCCGGTGACGCAACAAAAGCTCTTTCGGAACACCAGTACTAATTGAAATAATAGTGACAAACCTTATATCCAGCAGCGTCACGAAATCAGTTGGACTACAGTACTGCAACTTAGAATGTTACTTTTAGCGGTCATTGTAGTGTTGTTCGTTTTCAGCCAAGATTACAGAACACAGCTGGTTGTATAACGAGGTGCAGATAAGCAACAATGTGCACAGAAAACAGCCTGAATGCTATGTACACTTTGAATTTATTCCACTGGAGGTTTTCTTGTGTCTAAATACACAGATAATTCAAAAGTTCTGATCTAGAGAAAGTAATACGGTACAGTAGCGAGGTGTTTCTTGGGTTCTCAGAATAGTTGTCGCAGCTGGGCTCAAACCAAAAGACACCGCTCACCCTTCTTAAAAATATTACACGCGCTTAACTTCAAGCAGGGATTTACGTGAGCCTACTGAGTGCTATAGGTATTGTCTAATTATTGTAGTCCATTTGGCTTGACTCCAAAGAAATGCAGGTAAAATGCAAAAACCGGTCTAATTGATAAAACTGCGCTTCATTAGAGAGTCGTACCAATAAAATAGAATAAAACCAACAGCAGGAGGCGGTCAACAGCCGAATAACTTTGGTTTCGGCTTCCTTCGGCAGGTGTCTAGAGTGACTTAAGAAAATGCTAATTACCAGCTTCTGTACTACAGGGGGATAGCAGTTGCTCTAAGGTAGTTGTTGTTATTAAGGGGAAAGTTATTAATTAGAAGAATAACGAAGACGCCATATAATTACTCTGCTACTACTTTCCACCAATACTCTTGAGAAGGACTGGGATTATGTTCATAAGAGCGGCGCGCACACGAATACGAACATACAAGAAGCATGGTTAAAATCCCAGTCAAATAACCATCCGCATAAGAAAATGTTTCTACAGTCAATGCTTGTTATGCACGTCGGTGCTCAACTAAAAGCTGAAAGGCATACACACTACAGCTAAAAGTGTGGAATAATCATGGTTAGATAATTACAACGTGCACTCGACATCTTAGCAAATGCAATGTCCCCTACCCACTCAGGCTGAAGACCCTTAAAATCTACAGCGGACGTTATCGGCGGCTAAGGGGCGATCTCATAATGGTGTACCAGATCCTGAGAAACCCCAACCACCCATGCCATTCCCTTCTAATACTCAGTCAAAACACCTCGCTAAGAGGTCATCAGTTTAAGTTAGTCACGCAGTACAGCCGTCTGGAATGTCGGCGAAACTATTTTTCCCTTCGAGTGGCACAGCCTTGGAACGCCCTCCCCGAACATGTAATTAATGCACCCACCCTATACCTTTTCAAAAAACGCCTTGACGATACCCTATCACATTTTCACTATGTGCTATAGCTCATGACCACCAGATGCTGGCACTAATGGCAACCGACAGTGGATAGTGCCATAACCCTACTCGAGAATGAGTCACTCCAAACGCCTTGCACGAAATTTACTAAACGCTACTACTATAGACACTGGATTTCTGTATCCTGTCGACCAACAATAATCGCACACAAGTAAGCGTTGTCCTTGCTATCGTTCTTTTTTAAATTTTTCTCGCCTATGATGTGAACAATAACCACTCTCCTGTTGCTTTGTGTGCGTACATTCTCGTTGCGAACCCCCTTTATATGAAAATGCAGTTACATCTTTTTTGTCACGCTCTCCACCCTACGGGACATGTCAAGCACCTGCTTTTTTACCCGTCATAAATCATTGTTCATTGTTCATGGTTACAATCATGTACAACGGAGAATATAAGAACTATAGGTACAATGGAGGATACCAAGAGACAAAGGTACTGTTCCTTGTAACTAATGTTACTAACGGTCACAAATTATGACAGGCGAGCTCATGTGAGTAATATAGTTACGCTTTATTGCAGGGCTAGAAAGAGATATCCCAAGAATAATACAGTAGGCGAACCTTAGCACAATGTAAATACTCGGTTTGGTTATTAGATATCCAGTAATGCACTTTGAACCAACCGGAAAGTCATCATTTCAAAAGGCTTTGTTGAAATATCGGTTAATATATTTGTTAGACGACGTTTCCCTATTGAAACAAATACTTTCTCAGGCAAAACGAATTAGCTTAAAGTTGGGCGATATTTTACCAAAACCGAGCATTGATCTGACTAGGGTAGGGCGTGGCTGGCTCAGAAATTTGACTTTTTTCCTAAGCTGGGATTCAACAGTGAGCCAAATGGTTTGGATTTTTGAGTACAAGTAGTTTGTTTGAATTGCGACGCGCAACTGATGTCGATGCTATTCCGATAACTTGGGCCGCATCCAAAGTTTCGTCGATGCTTTTCCTCAAATCAGTACACCACGGTTGGTTTCGTCCTGATTTGCACTCTTCAAGTTGAGATAGCCTGAGTTGAACGTGGGATCCAGAACATAGTGTTTGACGGCTTATGTATTGATCACTAATGCAGAGCTCCATATGTATCCATTGACAAAACGGTTAGAAGCTGTTTGTTTGATCAGGGAGTACCCCGTGTGTGGAGTGCGAAATGCAACCTCAACTGAGGCCATGGTTAGCACTATAGTAAACCACTCTTCCTCATCAACAGCAGTACAGCAACTAGTTACACTGATGTTTCACTGCCGCACGGGCAGGGTGTCCTACGGTGTCCTCTCTCATTATTAAGTGAGAGGGAAGAGGAATCTAGCGAAAAACCGTAATGCCCTAAGTGAACATTCAGGGTCAAAATGATTACACCTCACTTCAACAACGTACGGTCACAAACTGCTGTCCCTCGTGCAAAGATAAGGCCACATCAGCGAAATAGTTTACTTGTGGCTTTCACTGACCTGTGTCATAATAATCCGTCACGCCACAGATAAGTCAGCATCAAGCGCACTTTGAATAGGCAGTCTGACCAAGAGATGACAGCAGATGCGCCACTGGAGTCGACTGCGAGCCATATCTTTTAATGTCTCTAGCCAAACACGAGGCGTGTCACGTGGACTGCAATCTGGAAAGCGAGATGGACCAACATCACTCAGTATTGCACTCAGTAAATTTATTTCCCACTGCCAGGTTAACTTTTGCCCCCCTCGGGCCTTGCGTAACCCCACATCTGGCAAAAATAAGGAGGCGCTCCTTGGTAAGCCGTGACCGTGCATATGCTTTACGTGCCCAAACCAATGCAACTTATTGAGTGCTATTTGTTGTTCAATGGAGCTAGCCTGATAATGCTGACCTAACAGTAGCCTACGCACATAACCTTTGCGGACACGCCGGTTCCGCCCGCTATTAGCAATGCTGTGCAGGCAGTGAGAATCAAAGCAAACCTATGCAATTTCTATTAGCGATTACGTCCTTGATAGGACTCAACAGGCATAGGTAGCCTGGACTAGTAGAAATGCTTGGTACATGGTTGGTAAAGGTTCACCCTTGTTAAAATGGGTGTTATTCACTATACACTATATACGGTGCATCCCCAATATGTAAAACAGTGCTATAACAACTAACGTGATGTAAAGAAATGCTCAAGCATACTCTGACTTCCGGCAAACCAGGCTTGTTTCTCTCAAAGTTGTCTTTCATAAGTGCCAACCAGTCTATAAAATTGACAGTGGTAAGCATCTTTTAAGTATTTTAGACCTGACTGACCCACTACAATTGTTAAAGTTCGAATGTGATAAACCCAGAGAATTTGGAGTAAGACGAAGTGGCGCACGCTGATTAGGACAAGGTCCGTCATTTCGGAGAACAGTATGCGGAGACGTTTACCCTAACGTCACCTTTACCAACTATCGATTTAGAGGATAAATTTCAGGATAACTCTTTATTGCCTGATTTCACCGTATAGGAGGTCAAATTGCGTTCACTGATATTAGAGATAAATCCTAGCAAAACTGCCGGTATCGAGGCCATTCATCCTAGGTTGCTATATGAACTGGTAAATGAAGTTGGTGAGCCAATAACGCGCTTGTTCGAGAAGTCTATTGTTAGCTGCGCGTGACTTACTGCCTGGAAGGTAATTGTTTTCCGACCTATTTTTACAATGGGTGATAGACACCTTCCTGTAAATGACAGACTCATTGGTTCAACTAGCGTTCTGGTTAAGTTGTTAGAAAAGCTGGTGGGGGATGCCATCGAAAACCATTTCATGGCGTTTGACATTGATTCTATTTCAATATGACTTTCGCAAAGGATATTTCTCTCTGACCAATATACTGGTGGCTCGAGATAGCTTGGTGGAGCCTGTCGACCACGGTCAATCGGTGGACGTACTGTCCATTGATCTCTCCAAAGCATTTGACTCCGTACCGCATTCTCATCTTTCCCTTAAGATGCGTTCCTGCAGCGTCGTCGGACATGTGCTTCGCTAGCTGTCAACGTTTCTTGTAGGATGATCAATGTGTGCACAAGTAGACACTAGTCTTTCCTTCCGACAAGCTGTTCTGAGCGGCGTCCCGCAGGGATCAGTCTTTGATCCACTGATGTTTGCTGTGTACGCTAAGGAACGGCCAGAAGTGCTGGGGTGCTTACCCTCATGTTCGCGGACGACTTGAAGTTCTGGTGCACGGAGAGCGACTCTAGTGGCACACAGGCTTTGCAACAAGCTCTAGACAGACTGCCTGATTGGTCCGTTCTGTGGCAAATGATAATAAACCGCACAAAGTGTTCAGTAATACGCGTAGGATCAAATGGCCCCACGATCCACTACATGTTTGGCGGGAACGCATTACCTAAAATGTCTGGACAAGTTGACTTAGGAGTTATGTTAACTCCGGAGCTTAAATGCAACGAGAATTGGTAACGAACGGCTAGCAAGTGCTTTCGAATGCTCTGGATGATCCGTAGATCATTTGGGAGGTTAAGGGAAGACGTGTTTATTAAATTGTTTACGGCCTTTGTTAGACCGCACCTGCAGTACTGCGTCCAGGCTTGTCTTCCTTATCTGACTTGTGACAGTATTTCGGCAGAGCGGGGCTTGAGGAGTGGTACCAAAATGGTCCGAGAGTTGTGGCACCTATCCTACCATGACAGACTGCTAAACTAAGTAGTTTCACACTACACTATCGTCGTCTTCGTGGCTATTTAGTACGCACTCAGCGCTTACTAACAGGGAGGATTGGCTCAGACCTATCCTGGCTTATCATACTGCCTAGTTACCTACCAGTTGGGGGACCTGCTGAAGTTGCGCAAGTTCCGATCTGATCGTGTTCCGGCTGACAATTCTTTGCCACCCAGAGTGATGAGTTTCTGGAGTGCGCTATCCGAGGACGTCGTCTTGTCACCCACGGTGACAGAGTTTAAACGTAGCGTTGACGCCCTCAACTTGCAGCTCCGAATCTTCCCTTTCTCTGTTTAATACTTTTTTCGACTGATCTTCAGTTTCTTACCTTCTTACTTACCCGTAGTAACTTCCACTTGAAATTTTGTATCTCTCCCACTTTATGCCTAGACTACAATATTACTCTTCCTATTCTTATTGCACGTGGCTGGGGCAGTGGGGTCTGCTAGCGCAAGGCGCATGAGTTTTGTTGTTTGGTCACACTGTGTTTTGCACGTGCTAATTTGGCTCAGTGGTGCCCTAAAAGATAACTATAATCTTTTGTGTACGATTTCACTGATGATCAATTGAATAGTATGCTTTCTTGTTTTAAGCTTCTTCACATTACGTCCATGTTGACCTACATCGGGCTCGACAGTTGACCGTTTTGTAAGTTCTCGCGCTGTGTTTGCTCTTGTCTCATTTCATCCGTCCGTGTCTTCTTGTAGCCCATCGAATACAGTCCACTGTGCCCGACTCCAACTGCCTTCTGATATCCGCGCTTAACTGAGCGCACCGTCTCGGACTAGTATTCACTAGTCCTACAAATGGGTGACCCCGATTTGCACGCGCGAATTTAAACGTTTTTCGTCGTTTGTATTTTTTATGTGTCCGTTCCTTTTTCTCAATTATATACGTACATACATTTGTTTCTTGCGTACTTTTACTAGCTTCACCGGGTTTTTGTTCTTTCTTAATCTTTTCGATTCACCTTGCGAAAGTGGCAGCTGAATCGTTTCACAGCATTTACATGCTTAGTTTGGCTGTTCCAAGCTATATGGAACACAGCCCAGAGGTCTGGTTTGCGATATTGGAGATCAAACTGGCAAATAAGGGCAGTACGACGGACCGACCGAGATACAATCAGCTCGTCCCATACATTCCTTCGTCGGTTGTAACGCTGGTTGGGGACCTTTTACTCTGATCCTTGACTGAGACGAAGTATGAAACGATTAAGCAAGCGATTCTAAAGCAGTTACAATCCAGCGCACGAGCTACATTTGAACAGTGAAATGGTCACAAGTTGGGAGAGTTCAAGTCGTCGACGTTGCTTCACGAAATTCAGCGCATCAATTGTCCCTTATGCTTGTGCGAAGATGGGATGAAGGGACTGTGGTTTGCACCTCTTCCAGAGCCGTTGCCGGTAATGCTGTCTATGTTACTGGATACACTCCCGAAAGAATTAGCTACCAAGGCAGAAGTTGCGTTCGAACGTCTTCTGCAGCAGACGACCAGTAACTCCGGTGACGTATTCTCACCGATTAAAATCGAGTCCTCTATTTGCTCCAAATCGTCAGGCCGAGCTGACCATAAAGCCGTGGATATTGCGCTACTTCACAGCAGACTAACAGCAATGAGGGCCTCGAAGTAGCGTATGTCAAGGTCAGATGTACACCACGTTTTGGCTACCGTTCATTGTGGCTTGTCTATGCCTGTACCGAGTACATCTCATTCGACGGAAAAGCGCAGCATTTTCTCTGCATGTTCCCAGTCTGACAATACTAGATCCGTCGAAGAATTATGTTGGTATCATCGACAATATGTTGGAAGAGCTAGATATTGCCGGGCTCCCTGTATTAGGCACGACTCAGCCGCTTCAGGGAAAGTGAATAGCCAGCATACTAGTACGACCGACGTATCCTTGCATAACCACGCAAATCGCCTGTTATCTATTAAGGATCGAAATTCTTCCATCACATTCCGCATCGACACGGGAGCGGAGCTCAGCGTCATCCCTGCGTACGCAAACGACAAGCGCTCAGCGCCTACGTACAACCTGCGTGCGGCCAATGGTTCTTCGCTAGCTTCATTCGGTCAGCGCATGATGAACCTGGACAAAAATCTGCGCCGAGATTTTCATGATCGTGTCTGTACCCTTCACAAGTATCGGTATCGACTTCCACCGACATTTTGGGTTGCTTGTTGACACTGGTCGCCACAGACTTTCAGACGACCGTACTGAACTAGGGGTTGAAGGCGTTCTTACAGACGCCCCGAGAATCAGACCTGTTTTCCGGATCACCGATGTGTCTTCAGATTATGCGAACCTGCTGTCCGAATACCCGCGACTGGTAGGGCCAGCTGCAGAGCTACCCCAGTCAGGACAGAGGTCGCTTATCACCTTTTCACGCGCGGTCCGTCAACCAGGGCCCGACCAAGACGACTCGCCTCCAATAAATTACATGCCGAAAGAGCTGAATTCGAGCACATGCTTCAGCTCGGTATCATGAGACCATACAACAGCCCATGGGCGTCACCACACCACATGGATCCGAAAAGGACTATGGGGGACTGGCGTTCTTGTAGTGATTATTGACCTCTAAACAACCTAACCACGCCTAATCGCGTTCCTATTCCATATATTGTGAACCTCACCGCTAATCTGACAGGTAAAAACGTTTTCGGTAAAACCGACTTGGTACTTGCTTACAACGAAATTCCAATAACCGAAGCGGACATGGCTAAGACTGCCGTGATGACTCCATTTGCTTTGGTCGAGTTTCTGCGCGTACCGTATCGTCCGAAAAATGCCGCGCAACGTTTTCAACGCCTCAGCTGCCAATTTGGTCGCGGTCTAGATTTCGCTTATGCTCATCTCCATGACAGCTTAATTGCTAGCTCACCACGCGATGAGCACTTACGCTCTGTGATCGTTTATCACAAGACGGCATCATCATCAGCAACACAGTACATCAGTCATGTAAACTGATGCTTCGCTGCCATACAAGCTTGAGGGCCTAGGAACTAAAGAATAATAAGAGGGAGATAAGGGGGTCTTACCTGAAAACCTTAATGCCCTAAGCAAACATTCAGGGTCAAGGCGCCTACACCTTGTGTAGACAACACACCGTCACAAACAGCTTGCTGTCGCGCAAAGATAAGGCGACATCGGTGAGAGAGCTTCCTTGCGGCTTTCACTGCCACGCGTCATAATCAGCCATTACCCCACAGAGAACTTAGCACCAAACAAGATGGGGTGACGATCAACTCAGAAAACGTGCGTTTGTTATCGATTCGGTTAGTTTTCTCGGCCACCCTATCATTCCTGCAGACGTCGAGCCACTACAGGATAAAATTAAGGCCATCGTAGACTAACCCGAGCCTCACTCTTTCAAACAGCTAAGAATCGTTGATGACCCCATCAACTTTTATCACCGTTTCATACCTAGTTGTGCCTCACTTATGTAACCCCTCACGGACCTTCTCCGCAGGGATGCTTAAGAAGTTCGATTTTCCCGCTACAGCATGCGCCGGCTTCCAGGCTTTGAAAGAAAGTATCGCTAACATAGCTTCTATAGCGCAACACCACCAGGCAGCCCCACTGTCGCTTAATACCGACGCTTCTTACCTAGCGGTTGGGGCGATCGTACAACAAAAGGTAGGTGACGCTTGGCAGCCGTTGTCAGTTTTCTCCAAACGTTGGCAACCTGCCGAATCTCGTTACAGTACTTTCGGTAGCGAACTATTAGCCATATATTTATCCGTACATCATTTCCGACATGGCTTAGAAGGCCGCGCCTTTGCAGTCTTCACTGACCACAAACCCCTGACTTAGGTGATTAGCTCGACTACACATCGATACTCTCCTGGAGAGTCGCGCCACCTAGACAATATCGCTCAGTTTACGACCGATATACGACATGTCTCAGGTGTGCACAACACTGTCGCCGACGCACTCTCCCGAATTCAAGTAATCTCTGCTAACGCCGGCACCGATATAGACTTAACAGCTATGGCCACAGCGCAACTCAATGGTCTTGCAGGTCTCCCTCACTGGACATACGACCCGTTCCGCTGACATCATCAGACGGAACTATACATCGCGAGTTATCTCTGGACACGCCGCGTCCAATCCTCCCACGCGAGTTTCGGCAGACCGTGTTCGACACGTTGTAGGACATGTCTCATCCAGGCGTTAGTGCATGGTTTAAACTCGTAACCACACGGTTCGTCTGACGCAATGTCAATCGTGACGTTCGTACTTGGGCAGCCGCTTACATTCCGTGTCAACACGTGACCGTGCAGAAGAGGACGAAAAGCGCAGTAAGAACATTTCCCACGCCAGATGCACGTTTTCACCACGTGCATGTCGACCTCGTGGGTCGGCTGCCGCCTTCAAAAGGCTCTGTGTATTTACTAACCTGTGTCGATCGATTCACTAGGTGGCCGGAAGCTACCCGCATACATAAATGCTATACGGAAACGGTAGCGAAGTTTTTCTGGAGCGCCTGGTGACTCAATACGGCAGTCCAGCCACCGTGCCCACCGATCAAGGGTCATATTTCGCCTCGACATTTGCCACGTTGTTTAAGGATTTAGGCTGTCGCCGCGTTCAGACGACGACGTATCATCCGGCCGCTAACGGCATGGTGGAGCGCTTTAACCGTCAATTGAAGGCCGCGCTAGGTGGGCACGCAGATCCTTCATCGTCGGAAACGCTTCCTCTCATCCTCTTAGGCTTAAGAAACACAGTTAAAGCCGATTTCGACACAAAACCAGCGCACTTAGTCCACGGCTGCACGTTCTGGTTGCCCGGACAGCTGGAAGCACCAGCCCCGTCTGCATCCTCTTTTGACTACGGAAGTTACACCGGTCTATTGGCGTACCAAATGCGTAAGCTACGTCCACCCGCTCATCGATGGCAGAAGACACCAGTGTACGTGCTCAAGAAGCTGTCTACGTGGTCACTCGTCCTTCTTCGCGCAGGCGGTGTTCGACAGCCATTTCAGCCGCCGTACTTAGGACCTTTCAAAGTGCTACACCGTGCGATTAAGACGTACACTAGTTACCGCGGTGGTCAACGCGAAGTAGGCACCATGGACTGTCTAAAACGTTCCTTCATAGTGCTCTGTATGATGTCACAACTCACCGCACCAACGTTCAGCATCCTAGTGTAGTTCAACCAGACCAAGATCCCGGTCTACAAGTATCAGCCGTCCCGACAGCACCCGAATTTAGCCCACCACGTCCCACGACCAACCGCCGTGGTTAGGATGTGCGTAAGCCCGTTCGTCTTGCCGACTATGTACATTGTAAATACGTGTAGTTTTGTATATATTGTATATATTTGCCCCGTTTTGTTCCACTAACGTTTTGAAAACAAACAAAAACAGCAAAATCTTCGGAAAACTATTTTCTTAAAAAATATTCAAAAATCAAAAAATCGAAACACCCAGCTCATTCGTGCTATCTTTCTGGCGTTTTCTGCGCGTGCTTTTATGTTTCCCTCCTCTACATGCCTTAACCCTCCCCTTCGATCGACTGGCTCACACGACGAATGTTTTCGAGGATCGGTGTAGTCAACGGAGATCCTGACGCGAACGTTGGTCGCTTCTTCGCAGGATGAAGGTCACTGCTTCGTGGGATGTGGGTCGTTTCTCTGTGGGATGAGGGTCGTTTTGGAAGGGTGGGGTGCGGCGGTGAGAGAGACTATTCCCAAGCGCATCGTTTAGCAAAAGCGGAGTTTGAGGCCCAGTCGGCCTTTTTCTGGACTAGCAAGTTTTTGTAGTCCGACAAGCCCGCTCCAACGGCTCGCCGAAATGTACCCAGCCATGCAATCAAAAAATAATAAATCACAAACGGCACAGCAGTCTCCAAGCTCTTGCGAACCCGTTTTTGACCTGAACTCCCACTCACTCACTCGGCACGATTTTGCCCAAAACAATTCGATTCGCTCATCATTTTCGACGTCGATGGCTTCTTTTGCTCAGTCTTCTAGAGGGTAGCTATGTAACGCCCCAAAAGATAACTATTCGCTTTCGTGTACAATTTCATTAATGATCAATTGTACACTACACTTTCTTGTGTTAATCTTCCTTGTATCACCTCCATGTTGACCTACACATGGCTCGACAGTTCACCGTCTTGTAAGTTCCAGCGCCGTGTTTGCTATTGTCTCGTTTCATCCGTCCGCGTATTCTTGTAGCACACTGAATACAGTCCGCTGTGTTTGACTCCAATTGCCTTTCGATATCCGCGCTTAATTCAGAGCACCGTTTCGGACCAGTATTCACTAGTCCTACAGCTTATAAAACTGGCGAATCGTAAACCGAACTCGAACCTAGATCAAGGACGCATACAGGATGAACAAACCATGGAACTATCTTTTGTTCCGAAATATTTGAAAATGAATCTGAAACACAAACCAGAAACCATGGCAAATCAATTTGCAAATGTGGATGTTCAACCGTCACTCATGAGCACGTTCCCGGTTACTCGAATACGTGGTAAAATACACCGAAGCTAAACAAATATCTTACAAAGGACCAGAACGTTTACAATGTATCATTAACGCCACAAGCATGAGGTTTTTAGCAGTTTCTTTTTATTAACTTATACACTAAATGTGTTTTGATGGAGGTATTATTACCTGTGCCATTAATAATGCATTATACTGACTGGTGTCATAACCAAAAATGTCACCACTATTTTTTATTTACAAGAAACAAACTAAAGAAGACGTAGATCAATATGTCAAACACGAAACACCAATTTTAAAAGCTGCAATATTAATACAACCAAAAAGCCAAGGCGTAACATACCAAACGCCGCAAAACCGTCAATGTCCTCAACAGCTGACTCCTTGTTATTGGATTTTGGTGTGAGGTGTCCTCGATCCTCACGTTTACATGATTCGAAGTTTTCGGACAGCATATGCAAAGACAACACCTGATGTGCATGCTTTTTCTTCTGTTTTCTACGTATAAGTTCCCGTTGCTTCTCTAATTTTTCATGTCTAGAAGCCGATAGGCACTCTTCATCCAGCATTACTATAATAATCGGGAGAAAATCAGAACCCTCAAATAGCGCGCTTTTCTGGGAAGCACAGCATCTTAAACATGCCCTTGAACTTAAGCATTAAAAGTTAGATAAGAGTGCATGCAACGTGCCTACGTGAAAGTATTTACCAGACAGCAGAAGGTTACAATTATGTAAATGAAATATTCTCACTAAGTGGTGCTTTAACTATTGTTCGCACGTAACCGACATTTCTCCCTCAATTTTCCTGTATATTGATCTCGGTTATGATGGTGCATGAGCTGAACAGAGCGGTGCAATGAACCTTTAGCAAGAATGCATCAACAATAGGTATACTTAATTTTTGCATTACTTACCTTCACTAAAGGTTTGGTTTTCCAGTGTTTTATATTATTTGTACAAATGTCCTACATGAGAATTCTTGCAGGTCAGAGCGTGCCCTTGTAATGATCCCCAAGGTACAGAGGTTGTTGTACAGCGGGTAGAGGGACAGACATACTTTCGATTCTTTTTAGGTTCAACATAAGGGTACTGTGGTCTTTGACTAGGTGGTTGTGAGGTGAGCATCCATCCACTCTCGGAGATTTCGCTTACATCGCAACACCCAAGCCTACTACCTATGTATACGCTGCAGGCTGAAGCCCTAGGAACAAGAGACTGGGCGTATACTACATAATTGGCTATCCAGCCAGTTCCGGGCAGCAGGCGGTGAGTTTGGATCCTTGCTTCCGAGGCGACAATTAACTTTCCGTTGATCACATAGCTTGTCGCGGAATCTCGAACCTAGCACATCTTGCTCCTCAGCTCGTTCGTACACAGACTGGTCGTAGACCAGACGAATACTACCTGCACGTCACCAAATTGCGGTGAAACCTTGGAAAAATTTGATACATTGATCGGGGCAACCATGAAAGGAGAAGTTCTAATGTCTATTCGTCATTTTTGTGAGGCTTTAAGGTTTCTAAACATATCTGAATTGCAGTACACTAACGCAGGATTAGTATACAAACGGCATTAACTGATTCGTATGTGGTAGCTAGGCTTGCTTTGTGGCTCACTATTATCGCGTTTGCATCCCGTGTTCACATTCGTGCACCATGCAAATTCAGACAATGGCTGCGTTAGTGGATACTCTAGATTGTCTTAGTCTTTGAGCAACTAACTGCGTTGCGTACCTCGTGACAAACAATTACCCTATACACAATGCAGCTTATTACATACTTCGCCGCACCCTCGCCACCCACGCCATCACTTCATTTTCAAATGTTTAAGGCGTTTTTTAATTTCTGATAGCAGGGTTAGACGACGCACGGAGTCTGCAAGCCCAATGCCTCATTTCAAATTCATATTTAAATGTGACAGAAACAAAAGAAGATCCGCATGGGCGCTTCATCCTGTACTCGTCGCTGATCCAAGTTAGAATGTGGTGGTAAGATCGGCCAGTTGTTGGAGCCAAAGCAGCATGTACCAATCAACTCATGCTCATCCAAAACAAAAGCCCCTTCTCCTACGCTGGCAGCCCCGCTGCGCCGGCTGCGTGAATTAAAACAAGGAAAATAAAATGGTAGTCTGGTGGCGAAGCGGAAGTTTACGAAACAGGAGGATGAAGAGGAAGTTAGTAGGGGTGAATTTAAAGGAAGATAGCGGAAGAGCAAACCGAAACTATATTAAGTTGGGAAGAGGCAGATTCGGAGCTGCAATTTGAGGGCGTCAAGTCGTCCTTTAAAAGCTGTCACCGTGAAAGACGAAACGAAGTCCTGAGGTAGCCGTTTTGAAAATATTTGGGTGAATAGACAAATGTCTATCTTTCGTTCTCTCTTAACGCAAATCAAACGGCGCAGGAGTTGCGATGGTGTCAGGTCTCCCAGTGCTTCATCTGCGAGAAGTTGTTCTGGCCTCTTGTGTTCTGAAATCTAGGTACGAAGGATTAGAGCATCGCGGAGCTGTTGGAATGGAGTGATGGGGTCGGGAGATAACAAAATATCTCCAACATCGGCAACTACTTCTGATGGTAATGCGGCAAGTATATGATAGAACATTGTCATCTCCTGTGTAATTCTGCAGAGGGCAAATTGTGCTTGAACTTGCGTAAACCAAATGGCCGGATCGCTGTGCCAAAATGGTGGTAAGTGAAGTGACCCTACGTTGGTTTGAGGTTCGTTACTGTCATCCATCTTATATGAGTTCGAGTGATGCTGCCGTTTGGACGTATGAGACAAATTGCCTAACACACGATAGTTTAGTGCAGTTGGTTTCTGCCTACTTGCTTACGTCGGGGTCACCCATTGTTAGTGGCTTAATAGGTTACTACTCGATTAACTGGCTGATTCAAAATATCAGAAGGTGTGCACTAACAAAAATGAAGTATAGGTATTGAGGCGTGTTCGTTGTGTGTCCGCACAGTAAAGGTAACGCGTTTCAAGTATATATAACCTGGCATGACAAAAGAGTGTCAGCCCGAATCCGAGCAGATTTCAGGTTGTTCAAGTTCAGTAGACGCATGCACCATGTAGGTAAGTGTATGCGATGAAATGGCCAAAAGACGTCTGGACCTAACTGTCCTGTTAATATACGATAAGGGTGAATCAGGTCGCTACGAGAACGGCGATAGCGGAACAAAACTAGCCTTAGCTTTAGCAATCTGTAAAGATAGGACAGGTGCCACAACCAAAAGACTATTTTCCGATTCTAAAGACCCGCACCAGCGCCATTCTGTCAGGCAAGGTGAAGAAGCCTAGAAGCAATACGCCAAGTGCGCTCTACCAAAGGCGTAAACAATTTCACAAACGTTTCTTTCGTTAACCTCCCAAAGGATCTACGGATAATACATAGGGTTCGAAAACCCTTGCAAGTGGCCTTCTTCCAGTTATCGCCGGCGTTGAAGTCTTGAAACTAAAGTGCTCCCTAAGTCAATTTGTTAGGATACATGATGGCCTTCATTATCGCCAAGCACATAGTGCGTTGTCGCACCATTTGATCCTATGCGTAAACGGAACACTTACTGTAGTTTTGGCAACCGCCGCAGAACCAACTAATCAAGTAGGCTGGCAAGAGCACGTTGCAGAACTTGGTAGCCATCGGGGTCGCTCACCGTACACCAAAGTTCTAGTTCACGGTGCACATGGGGTTACGCAGCGCCAGCACTGCTGACCATTCATTTACGTACATAGCAAGTAGCAGTGGACCGAAAACTGATCTCCGCGGGACGTCGCTTGGAATTGCACGTCGAGAAGAAAGACTGGAGCCCACCATAACCCACATCTCTCGCCTTTCGGGAAGTGTGGATAGCCCTCGTGGCGCGCTCCAGAACCTTCCTAGGAACGGAGCTTATGGGAAAGGCTAGTATGCGGGACAGTGACAGACACGTTGTAGAAATCAGTGGATAGCACATCCACTGATTGATCCTGAACGACAGCCACCGCCCAAATTGCTCCAGCAATCAACCAGTTGGCCAAGCATGTGTACGCTTTGCCAAGACCCTCTTGTGATGGGCTGAGAATGTAAAAGTCCTCAACTGGTTTTCGAGGGTATCCCTCACCATCTTTTCTAGCAATTTAACCAGCACACAGGCTAGACCGGCAGGCCCGCAGTTTACAGGAGGGTGCTTATTTCACCTTTAAAAGATAAGGCAAATTACAGCTTCCCTCGAGTCGGTAGATAGGGCACAACTAATAATTGACTTTTTCAAACAAGCAAGCTACGGGCTCACAAACTTCATTCTCCAGTTTATATAACAATTTTGGAGAATGGCAGCAGCCCTAGCGGCTTTGGTATGGTCCCGTTCCCGCAGCAGTAAACCCAATCGGGCCTCTGATACGCCGAAGTTAGTCAACAAACAGACTGCCAAAGTTTCTGGACTAACTCTGTGGTTGAGAAAGGAGACTCGAGAAGAAACCTTTTCGCATACCGTTTGCCGAGGCAGGCCTTATCGCGGACGGCATGCGCAGTGACCCCATTGGTCCGTAAAACGCAGGGATGTATGGATCTGCACAGCATCCTCTTCCGCCGTAAGCGAAATGTCACTTCTGGTTGCTTGAATATGTGTTTACTGGCTTCAGTTCGCAACGAAGCCTAGCAACCCATAGGTGCTGTTTACGCTTTTTCATGCCGTTCGATAACACCGAAAGACGCCATCTGACCGTATCGAGAGGTACTTGCGCCAAAACCTGGCCAGACTGTTAAGCAGTTGAAGTGCGGTTAGATCAAACCAGAGTGGCTTGGAGTTTAATTTGTTTCCAACTGCAAGCGGAATGTGGAGAAGGGACACATCAGAGAGGAATGCATTACCTTACTCCCATGCCGTCTGCATATCATTCGCGGCTAAGCTGGTGCAGTGTAACAAGGCAGCCTTGAAGTGCATCGCCTGAAAATCAGCGCGCCAGATGTTTTGGCGTCTAGCTATGCATTTTCCTTGAACCATATTGACAGCGCACTCAAAGGAAATACAGGCCTGGTCATTAGCTCCACGCCGCCGACCGTAAACTGTGTTACCTAGGAAAGCAACAGCTGTCGAAAATAAGCTGAAGAATAGACCGTGGCTATCACTCTATAAACCATGTTGGCTGGTTACAAACTGGTGTGAGGGGGCTTGGAAAATCATTTTCATGAGCTCTGCCGCCAAGCCAGTAGCCTCCACCACACAAGAGCTTTTGCGCCAACCGATCTCTGGTAAGTTAAAGTTTCCTATTACTAAGCTTCGGTACTTTCAGTGAGCGCGAAGCACAGCAAAGTAGATTGTAGAAACACAATCAGTACTTATATACGTTAACCCAAGCTTTACTTGGGAAGACATGGTAAATGCTTCAACCAGAAGGGCTGTTACGGTCCTACCTGTTGAGTGGAATTCAACTGTCTTGGAGGCATGTGAACAGGAGTATAGTTAGAGTGCAACTCCACCACCACGACGGTTGCAGGGTTGATCCGATCATATTGGCACGTAGCCAGGCAGGAATATTTCAGTTTGCACGACTTTCGCGGACAGCGACGCTTCAGTGATAGCGAGGACATCTGTGTGACAGTGGTCCGCAAGAGCGCCAACTTCGCACAACTTGTTACGCGGGCTACACACATTATTGGGTCCAACCTTAAGGGATTTGGTATGATGAGTCCAGGATCGTGTGCCACCAGAACGGTCTCTAGCAGTACGGAAGTGGACCACCGGCGCATCAACCGAAAACCCACCAACCACAGACAACTTTGCCCGCCGCTTGACATGCCTCAATGTCTCGAATAGCTGCTTTTAGTTTCTTCCTCTCCGGTAAAGGCACGTGTTGATATCAGGTGCCTTCTCTTTGTTTAGACCCCACGAAAGTGGCGTCTTCAAAATGGTGAAACGGGCTACATTTGGAACGAAGAGGAGTTCATCCTACGCCAGAGAAAAGATGAAATGTTTAAGCCAGCTGGCTATTAAGAATGGGTCACCCAGTCCCTGTGGATAAGCCTTCTTGTTTTGGCCGATTTACTTGGTTCGTACTGATTTAGACTCACCAAAGGAACAGGCTGGAATCCACACCGCAAATTACTGGCCAAAGTTGATGTAAAAAGCAGCAACGCTCCGGGAGGAGAGCAGCGACCACACCGGTGGAAGTTCTGCAGAAGAAGCAACGAAAGAGCAGAAAATCCGCGAGGAGCTATGTATCGTATGTTTGGGAGCCAATTTTGTAAATAATTGGCTGGCTAGCCGAACAACCTCCTCGCCGTGCCAGCTGGGTGGATCGAGTTAGTCCCGTTCCAGCAGATGGTTTAGCAGCGGTGTTCCAAGACGTTACGGGTTTCCGCCTGGCATGCCTACTCCCTATAAAAGGCCATAAATGTCTGCCTAACAACACTGCGATGTGGCGAATGTGACTCGCTACAAAATAAAGTCACTGCTACTTGTCTTTTCGGGGGATATTGCGCACTTCACGTTCGTCATGAAATTCGAAGTCTTCCTTTGACCTTTCTTCGACGGAGAATTTTGCGAGCAAACTTAAAAATTCCGGGTCCAGTAACAAACTCACTCAACGTGACTACTTGCACATAGACACGAACAACTGAATGCGTACATGCACATATGTTACCGCTTCACCTGAAATTCTTCTGTGCCCTTTCCGATCATACCTGTTCGTATTACCATGATCATATCGGTACAGGCCTGCCTCGCACTGACGACAATCAACTATTAATTTATGTATTTATTCTTGAAGAGTACTAAACGATCAAAGCAACAGGCGAAATTACTGAAGGGAAAATGCTACCGAGTTCTGAAGTGAAGCATCCGTATGACACTGCTTCCGGTACGGCTCAGTATGGTAAAACCGCTTTCGAGAGAATATGCTTGTAGCCGTAGAAAAATGATCAGCGATAAACCGGCAGGGAGTGGGTTTCAAGTTTGTTGGAACCTCCGGGCCCCTTTGGATCAAAGAAAGTATTATAAGGAGATTTCCAGTTCAGTGGGATGCAAACCCTGCTATCGCACACAGTTTCCAAGGAGCAACTATCAAAGCTGACAATAATGGTGACGGGAAAAGGCACAGAACGAATTCCGTGTGCATTGGTACCCTCAAGTCCCTTTGGATCGCAACAGAAAATGGCAAACTTCAAAGTACCAGTCCCAAGATTTCCAAACACAGTCGCTTCGCAAAACTTTTTGAGGAACGTGCGAACGACGAAACACGACAAGCGCGCTGTGCTTGGGTAGCGTTCCACCGGCGTCGAAGAAAGTTAACGCGTTCACCTATTCTTCGTACGACTAATAACGCAGCTTGTTGTATACTGGAGTATTGACCTACCGCTAAATTTACAGTACGAACTTTGCCTTAGCTTTCTTCGCCTAGTAGACTGGGACAACTTACTGCCCTTCTGTGTTGCTGCACTTACTTCTAGTATGACGAAAGGTTTACCTACTTTATTCGTTTGGACGCTAGCAACTTCCTTTGCTTCCTCCAGATGTTCCTGTACAAGTGGCATTTAGCGTCTTCACTCAGGCTTAGGCTTCTTGTCTTATCCAGCGTTGACGACTTACTGACACTGGACACTAATGCAATTTAGCCGCGCGAACCATAAAGTCCACCGATACTTTATTCCCAGCAACTTCTTACACAATATGCCATATACAGACCTCTTGTCACACCACCGACTTCCCATTATTCAAGTGGTCTCAACCTCTTCATAGAAAACTAGGAAGGCTTACTGACACTACCTGGCGCTCCGTTCCCGCCTGATATGTCCATAAGTTTACTTAATTGCTATTCCTTCAGACAGCTCCAGCAATTTTGCCATAGACTGGCGTTATGCACTCGACTGCCTTCCTATTAATGTACCTGCCCCACTTCGTTTTCCTCGCTTTGTAAGCCTACTTAGGCTGCGCGCCGCTGCGCATTGTAATTGTGTTCCAACACATTAACTTATAAATAAATAAATAAATAGTTTTATCCTAGCTTAAACGGGACACACCAGTATCGGCGTTATCAAATGGTTGACCGAGCCCCAGAGAAAATGCTAGCGCGTGTACGTCAACGGCAGAGGTAGGTATAACAAACAACTTCGCCATAAAACAATTCATTATTTTCTGCTAGGAAGTTTGCGACAACGCCGGACGTGTTCGTTGGTGTCAGAAAGAAATGTGGTGCCGAAGCCTGGTACAGCCCATGTGTTACTCTTACAGAAACTCGCGGTGGCGGTTAGAAGCCCCCTGGAGGTAGAAATCCATGGGTTTAGGAACCAAATAAAATATATGTTAAATGCAGTTGGAGGGAAGGTTGATGAGTGTGTTAGTTGCAGTGATAAGTAATCCTTTGTACATATGCCGATATGCCCACGAACTTCGGATATTGAGATCATTGTCAGCGTGCAGCAATGGGCGGTGACTCTTTTGGTGGCGAACCACCGGTACGTGGCGGTGTTACCCAACAGGCATTGGCGGTTTATAGATGGAGAACGCTTGCTAGGTGAAAACTTACCACATCCTTTTACACTGCCCTCGATTACAAATTGAACAGTAAGGTGCAGCTGGTAAATACTTTTTAAGACCAATAGTTCGCACAGTTCATCGCATTCATATTACACCCAACTTTTCCGTTGCTTGATGTGAAAACTTACGTAAGTTTCACCCGTTACGGTCGTAGGCGGTGCTGCATTTAGCTTTTATTGAGTATACCGAAATACTGGAGGTCGGCTACCACAGCCGAGGCATCAGTTTTCGAGTCGCTAACCCACGGAACATGTGTGTGCCACAGTCAATTCCACGAGGGGTAACAATCTTATGTAAGTGGAATGATTATGCTAAGCTGAAGCGGTTTTGTGGTGAAGCTTTAAATGTGGAAAGGATGTAAACCTAATTGTTTAACCCAGTAGAATATCCCGAGCCATGCATTTACCGTAGTCTTCCGATTTCATGTGTGGCAGAATGCAATAGTACAGACAACAACAGCTATATGTCCGAAGGACACAATATTGTTGGCAGACCACACTGGCAAATTGAGTAAAGTATCCATGGAATATTGACTCCAAATGGATGAAGCTTCTGAAAACAGGAGAAATAATCCACCTGCGGGGCAAACGGTGTATAAACTTATAACATCGCAGATAGGTAGAACACTTTTAAGCAGTTGAAGCTAGTTACAGGCGATGTTCCGAAGTTAAAAATGGTTGTGCACCCAAGTGCTCAATCCACCAGAAGATACTGACCAAAGGGACAGAATGTCCGCAATGGTGAACCGGGCTGTCAAGATATATAGAGATATGACGATCCAAGTAAGTCTATTCAACAATAGATGTTCATCCCAAGGACATACGACTTTTGGCAGACCGCACCGGCGCGTTGGGTGAAGTGTTCAAGGTATTTGGCGCCAAGTAGTTAAGGCTTCGGCTAACAAGAAAACTAAGTCACCGGCGTGATGAACGGGGCACATCGCCATGGCGTTGCAAGTAAGTAGAACGCCTGCTGGAAGGTAAAGATTATGTGAGATAATGTTTCAAAGGTAAAACGTATTTGTGCCCATTTGTTCAGACCACTAGAAGATACAGGTCAGAAGGACAGAATGCTCAAATAGTGGATCGAGCTGCCAACATTGGTCTTTGGGCATACGAGGATTAACCTCAAGACCTTGATAGAGATGGAAGGATCAAGATAAGTTCATTCAACCATTTTACGCAGGTCCGACGGTGAGGCACGGTAGGAAATGTCAGAGAAAGATAGGCTTCGAAACCTAAAGGAGAGTGAAGAAAGCTGGCGACCTGGAGACTTAGCAAACGAATTACCATTTGTATGTATTATCCTTAGCATTTTGTGTATGTAGGTGACTTCCTATACTGGAGTTGCGAAAGGAATATTCGTGTACATCTACAAGGATAAACTTCTGCATTCGTCCTACTTTGTAACCGTTGGCTGGAAGAGTGCAACCTCTAGGTTTATTAATTGGTATTCAGTCATTCGCAACCACACCATCTACCTTGGTAGCCATACGTTTTTCTAAAACCTCAATTTTAACCTTTATCATCCAGCACAATGGGGCAGTTAGGTGCTTCAACATATTAAATAGTACGCTCTGATTTAAATGAATGCCAACCGTTCTAGTTGTCTGAGTGCTATAAACTAACAACATCCTTGTTTCTTGCAGGAAATGAGACATAAAACTGTACCATTAAAAGGAGATTATACTTTTCCCTGTCTATTATTATACTTAGAGGTTTTTCGCGACAGGCAGTTAGAGCACTACCGCAGAGGACTTGTGGCCTCTACTGTTAGGGTGCCATCGCCACCTACCTCAGCAGTGGTAGGTAGAAGCAATAAGGAAAGGAAGTGTAGTTACGAATGAAGATGGTTATGGGAGAATGGCAGGGAAATAATTGTAACGATTGACTAGATTGATAAGACAGCAGTAGTGCTTACCATAGATGGTTTCTCTACTACAGAGGCTGTCACGCTCTAACACACACATTATTAAGGTAGCACCCGGCGCATTTATTTCAATAGGTACCTCCCCACAAGTAAGTTTACCCGCAGCTATTAACAGCCAATTGTTTGTATACTCTGCGTCTTCGGCAGCTGTGGCTAATGTCAGTCGACAAGCCCTGCTTACGTCAACTGAAACCGATCGTGCCTGCACTCCTATCACAGTGGTGGTCATCAACTCTAGTCTTCAAACCATCTGGTTGCAAAGGGAATAAACCATGACCTACAGCTGACCAGAGAAACGCTGCACCTGATGGTAGCACGACTATCAGCTCTTTACCCGAGGAAAGAAGCCTAGGTGCGGATACGCATTTACAAGTGGCGCATCCAGGATAGGTTGAAGCCTCACGTTTACTAGCAGTCGCGCCAGGGCCCACGGCTACTACGTGTAGCTCGCGGATATGTATGGGAAACAAACACTGAAACACATGAAGTTAACCTTGCACTAACCTAGATAGGTAGCGTTGATGTACCAACCAAGTTACCCAGAAAGAAAGCAGTCGGATGGCTACACAATAAGTTGAATCGATTTATGCCGAAAACGTATTTCGTGCTGATCTAAAACAGCCCCATCTTGATCCAGCAATTCAGACGGCAAATGGTGAGGAAGTAGCGTCAAATAAAGGATTGTCAACTCGGGGGTTGCGCCGGAGGGAAACCCACTACTTCAGGAAGGACTAAATGCAGCGTTTACCACTTGCTGCAGCGTAAGGAACAAATGGAGAGTTGGTGAGAATGTGTGAGCTTGCTGGTGTGGATGCTGTGACAGAGACATGGATTTCCCCTTGGGACTTGCTTAGCTATCTTCTAGAGGGTTTTGCGGACCGTCGAGCTGCTAGGCCTTACAATCAAACTGGTGGAGCAGCACAATTGTTTATAAACCGCCAGCATAGTCGTTGGGGGCTCGTTTTATCAGGAGTAAATCGAACGTACTGGTGTTATCATGTTAGGTAAAAATGAGAACAAGATTATTGACCACGGTATGCATCTGCCACAGTCCATCCTCCAAACGAGAAGAGCAGAAAGCGCTTGGAACACCTTTGAGGCGTGCGGTTGGTAGTTGGTGATCTAAACTATCCTCCTGTGGATTAGCAGGGTACCGACAAAAGGGTGGATACCCTGGAACAGGAAGTGATAGATTGGGTGCATGAGGGCGCATTTGAATAGTACGTCAATGTATCGACCAAAAGTCACATCAGGAGCGACCCCACTACGTTGAATGATGAGATCACAAAGCATGGTCGATTAGCAGAGCTGCAAGTGGAAGCACATATAAGTAGGAGTGCTCATTACCTCCTCACCTACTCCTTAAACTCACTGCAGTTTGCATCGATTCCTTGACCAGAGAGAAGCTTCAGCCAAATTGACTACATGAACCCGAGGGACAGGACCATCCAAGTAAACTGGACCCTTGACCGGGAACAGGGATATTTGGAACCGAAGTGGTTACTGCTAAAAATTGGCCTTGCTCAACTACTGAACGAGTTTGTTTCTTTTCGTCCTGTGAGACAATTCAGTAAGCATCGGTGGTGGTGGGAGAGCATCCATAGAGCACTAAAGAGCCGTAATGAGACGTGGAAAAGATTCCATGAATCCAAAGGCTGCAACGATGCTGGCAGTACACAAACTGCCGGAATTTGGCTAGCAGCTTGCAACGGCTGGCCAAATAATGAGCTTAGGCTGGACTAGTAGGCTAAGACAAATCCAAAGTATTACTATAGGTATGTCCATTCTAAAGCCTCACTAAGAGAGGATTTGGTTGTCTAACTATGGAAGATGGTAGCCGGGTTGTAAAGGCCTCGGTTAAAGCAGAAGTATCGCTACTGATCTTCCAGAATCTGCAAAGGGGGATAGGGGATGGGATGCGCCATGGCAGTTGCCCCGTGGAAGCAGGCATACAACGCAAGACGTAGTGCTGACTACACAAGAGGTCTTCAGTTATACGGCTAACTTATAATTCCTCAAATCAGCTGATACTGATAATGCACATCCGGCAACAGCTGAGCCACTAGCTGTCATACTTCAGCATCCTGTTCTGGAACCATTCATTTTGTCATTTTAGGAATGCAAGGTATCACAAGACATGAAGGAGGCCACCACATTCGCGATCCACAGAGGGGATCCAAATCGGAGCCCCTTAACTATAGACCGGTCAGTCTAAACTGTGTCTTGATCAAGTGCTTAGAAAAGCTTGTAAGAAACCGGGTTTGTTGGCAAGTGGCGGAACATACTGTAATTAGAGCGGGACAGCGTGGCTTCATTAAACATATGTAGTAATAATAAAAAATAAAAATAGGTATATTACTGGACCGGCTAGAGGCTGCCCCTTAAGGGTCAGATAATGGAGGAACCGGCAAAGGAGAATACTAAGGCAGTCAGGTTTACCACATATAAAAATATCCTGATGCGCCTAAGCATCGGACGATCGTAAATCGCGAGGTACGACGAAGTGTACGTGTACGTAGAGTCCGATCGTGAATGGTGCAGGCAGCGACGCGTACAATCACATCAATCCAGCGGCAACCAAGGTAGAACCACGGGAGACGAGCTCGAAACCAAGTGTGTGTATATATAGTTAATTACAACAAAGTTGTACAACAACTGCAGCGAAATAGGTCGACGTGAAAAGGAAAAATACGCAAATTATTTACAATCGCTACAGTACTCTCCCTAGAGCGTGCACTAGGGAAACGCTCGACAAAGTGTCTACGGAACGTACTGAGCAAGCTTAGGTGAAAGGAAAACAACACGACCAGAAAGTGGGTGTGTGGCGTTGCGTGTAGTGGGAGGGCACGGAAGACTCTGTGTACTGGCGTCAGTGTGTTTTTGGGTATGGGTAATGTGTCAGGGGCGGGTGTATGCTGAGGGGAGGAAACGGGATCAGTACTATCGTAAGCTGGTTTGAGTCGGTCGTTGCTCACGAATTCTTTTGATCCAGTCTTATTCAACACGAAGTACTTGGGTTTCCGTGAAAAGACCTGATACGGGCCTTCATAGGGCTGGGTTAAAGGTCTTCGGGCGGCGTCAACGCGGATGAAAACAAGCGGACACTTGTGCAAATCGGGGTGTACTTGCTGTTTACGTAGGTTATGCCGCGTAGACGTTGGTCGAATGGATCGAAACTGCTGTTTGAGGCGTTCAGCTTACGAGAACGGGTCTAGTTCGCCGGTGGTGCGAGAGTCCAGTACCATCTCACCAGGTAGTCTGAGGGTAATCCCAAACACGAGTTCTGCCGGGCAGCACCCAATGTCCTCTTTGATTATGTTGCGAATACCATGAAGGATCGCAGGTAGACGCTCAGACCAGCGTAAGTCGGGTGAACTAGCCATGATGGCAGCGTTTAATTGTCGATGAAAGCGCTCGACGAGGCCAATGCCAGCGGCATGGTACGCGGTTGTTCTCATATGAGTACAGCCCAATAAACGACTGAGATCACGGAACAGTGTGGAACTGAACTGAGTCCCTCTGTCGGTAGTGATGGTGGATGGAACACCAAACAGAGAGATCCAAGATTCAACAAAAGCACGGGAAACAGATTCGGTAGATGTATCACTTAAGGGAACAGCTTGTGGCCAACGGTTAAAACGGTCAACACATGTTAGAAGATGGGTAAAACCGTTGGAAGGAGGTCGAGGGCCAACAATATCCACGTGAACATGTCTAAAACGTGCACCAGGAAGTGAAATTGTACATGGAGTAGTGACTTTGTGGCGATGAATTTTACTGCTTTGGCAACTAAGACAATGTTTAGCTCATTGTCTAATATCTGAACGCATATTGTGCCAGAGGAAGCGGTCAGTACTGAGCGTTACGGTGGAGCGGATGCTTGGGTGTGAAAGACCATGAAAATGAACAAAAATGTTTCGACGAAATGATCGTGGGACAAAGGGTCTAGGCTTACCGGTTGAAAGGTCACAATAAACTCTAATGTCAGAGTTAAGTACGGGCAGTCGTGTGAGCTTCAATGAGGGGTTTGAACGAAGTTGGACCAGCTCAGGATCATCCTTTTGAGCGGCCGCTATTCTCTCCAAGTCGATGGGTGTTGACGACAACTGATTCATATGAGCGCGGAACAATGCCTCGGCAACAGCGTTGTTAGAACCGTCGATATAACGAACATCAACACAAAACTGCGAAAGATAGTCCAGATGACGCGTTTCTCGAGGTAAGTAACGGTCCGAGGCAGAACTGAAAGCGCACACCAGTGGCTTGTGATCTGTCAAGAGTATGAAACGACGTCCTTCTAAAAGGTGACGGAAATGTTTCACAGCCAAATACATGGCGAGCAGTTCACGACCAATGGTGCGCTACCTGACCTGAGATTGTTGTAGCTTCCGTGAGAAAAACGACAGCAGTTGAAATTCGTTCTAAACTAACTGTTGCAGAACTGCACCGACAGCGGAACTTGAAGCATCCGTCTTAAGTACAAGTTTAGCGTCCTCAGTGGTGTTCAGGTGATGGAGAGAGGTAACCTCACTAAGCTTCTGCTTGACAGCCGTGAAAGCTGCTTCAACTGCTGGGGTTATGGTTAACGTCTTTGAGTTTCCTTTCAATAATTCGGTAAGCGGATGAAGTAACTCAGCACAGTTGGGGATGAATCTGCCGTAGTAGTTAATCATACCGAGAACTCGGCGTAGGCTTCGGACAGATTGGGACATCGGATGGTCGAGGATCGCTTGAGATTTAGCCGGGCGGGGTTTAATACCTTCACCATCGATCTTGTGACCGAGAAATTCTACCGTTGGCTGACCAAATTTGCATTTGTCCGGATTGATTGTTATACCGTGGCTTTCAAAGCGTTCGAAAACCATTCGGTGGTGTGATAAATGCTCGTCGGGTGTGGCACTTGCAATCAAAACACCGTCAATGTAAAAATAGACGAAATCAAGGCCACGGAAGACCTGATCTATAAAGTGTTGGAAAGACTGTGCTGCGTTCCGGAAGCCGAAAGGCACATAAAGGAATTCGGAAAGGTCAAAAGGAGTGATCACAGCGGTTTTTGCGATATCTTCCTCCGCCATTGGAATCTGGTGGTAAGATCTGACTAGGTCTAGTATGGTAAAGACCGACTTTCCGGCTAGTCCAAGTGAGAAATCGTGGATATGGGGGATAGGATACCTACCCGGAACAGTGACGTTGTTGACAGCACGGTAGTCGTCGCATGGTCGCTAATCGCCTGTCTTTTTTGACACCAGATGGTGGGTTGACGCCCAGCAGCTGTTTGAAGGATGAACAATGCCGAGATCAAGCATGTGTTAGAATTCCTTTTTGGCTGCCTGAAGTTTGTCAGGACGCAAGCGTCGAGCTTTGGCAGTTACTGGCGGACCGGTTGTAACGATGCGATGGCGTACATCGTGGTTAGGGGGAAGTATCGTTACACGCTCGAATTAGGGGCGGGAATGGTCGGAGCAATGAGCAGTACTGTGAGTCGTCAGGTATGAAGATGCGAAGCCCTGGAGAATTGACTGAAGCAAGTTTGCAGGGGATGCATAAAGACGTAGTGTCGTCTCGTAATTTCCCACAACGTAGGTCGACCACAAGACCGAACTTGCTGCGAACGTCGATTCCGATGCTGGGCTTTTTCACATCGGCGATGGTAAAAATGAATGGGAAGTTACTCCGTAGTCCGAGACCCAAACTAAGTAATTTCTGGCCGTAGGTTGCGATTTTAGTTTGATTAGCTGCCGTAAGCATTGGACCAGCTGAGTGCAGGGGGCGTTTTTCCAGAGAACGGGGAAGAACGCTGACTTCTGCACCAGTATCATCCAAGAAGTGTAGTTTGGTTGTGGAGTCAAATACGTACAACAAGCGACTAATAGCCTGGCCAGCGACAGCCGCCGCCATTACTGGCTGACCATGTGGTTTCCCGACGTAGGAGTTGAAAAGGCTTTAGGGTGTTTACACCCTGGACGGCACTTACGCGCTGTGTCTCCGAAGCGGTGGTGATACTAACAATAGCAGCGAGACTGTCGTGTACGAGAGCTGCTTGAACGGGTGGATCGAGTAACGGATCGTTGCGAAGGAACGCGGTCGCGTCTGAGGTTGGACAAGGTGAGCTCTAGGTTAGAACGTCTCTCGTTGATTGTATCAAGTAGCGTGGTTTCTGAGAGCTTGCCTGAGCTAGTCTCAGTGACGTGTGATATCGACGTTTTAGCGAAGCTTTCGTGAACTTTATCAGCAGCTTCTGCCAGTTTGTCTAGCGGAAGATCGTCGGCGAGAACAGCTAAAATAGCCGTGGTATTCGCAGGAAGACAATTACTCCACAACTAAAGGGAGAACGGAATCATCCAGTACGGAAGAACCGACGAGGGAACGCATGTGTCGGAGTAACTGAGACGGCGTTCTATCTCCAAGCTCAACGCCAGAGAGCAACTGCTGAAGGCGTGTCTCATCTGAGGCTGTAGTGCGCTTTAATATGGCTGCCTTAAGTTTATCATAGGGGGACTCTAGGGGCATGGGATCAAGGATGTCGATGACCTCTGAGGCGATGTTGGACGGTAGGTGAGCAGTCACATATGAAAACATTGTGGACTGGGATGTGATCTTACGAAAACGGAAAACAGCTTCTACTTGAACGAACCAAACACGTGGGTTAGAAACGTCAAAAGAAGGTAAAACGAGTCCAAGGGAATGTTCCGACGCATTAATAGCGGGCGCGTGATCAGACATTGTGTAGAAAAAAGGAAAAATATACACAAAAATAAATAAAAATGCGGGGTCACCAATTATATGGAGGAACCGGCAAAGGAGAATACTCAGTCAGTCAGGTTTACCTCACATATAAAATATCCTGATGCGCCTAAGCGTCGGACGATCGTAAATCGCGAGGTACGACGAAGTGTACGTGTACGTAGAGTCCGATCGTGAATGGTGCAGGCAGCGACGCGCAAAATCACAACAATCCAGCGGCAACCAAAGTAGAACCACGGAAGACGAGCTCGAAACCAAGTGTGTGTATATATAGTTAATTACAACAAAGTTGTACAACAACTGCAGCGAAATAGGTCGACGTGAAAAGGAAAAATACGCAAATTATTTACAATCACTACAAGATCAATCTTTACATTAATCCGATGCTCTTGCAAGGAATTAGACACAATGCGAGTATATGTTCTCGTTGGCAATTACAAATGCATTGGCATTGTTTGGTGTACAGCTGCCGGGGTCGCAAGCGCCCACCTTGCAATGTTTCTGGTTCCTTCGGGCGGTATCGAGCTCCTTGTTCTTTTGTTGTGAAAGCTGCGCAGAGGTGTAGTTGTGCCTTTTTTCTTTGGAACAGGATCCAATTCACCACGTTCACGTTAAATTCATTGGACTTTGGTTGGCCCGCGCAGTCGCCACGGTTGTTGGTGCACACATGGAAGAAATGAGAGTGGTGGAATTATAAGGAATAGGAAAAGTTAAAAAATAATTTCGAGAAATGCAGATTAAACTAAAATGGATTTGTTAAGAGACACACTAAGGTGGCGTGCTTCACTAAAAAAAAACAAAGTAACAATAATATGGCCAAACTTTTCTTGCGCTGATATTGCTTTCTGGCGCGAAATTGCAACTTTAGTGAATCTCAGGAAAAGAAGTCTATGCTAAGGCTAGAATACTGCGTAAAGTAGCACAAAAGCAGAACAAGTTTTAACTGCTGATTACGTTGAAAGTAAAATCATTGCAATATGTGCGGTAGTTTGCGATTTATTCGCAATTGTATGTTGGTCTACGAATAAGGCCACTGTTCTTTTTCGCTAAAAATGGCTCTCTGCTTTGCAAGCTGGATTAGCAGACAAAAATGTAAAAGAACATGGGAAAAGGTACGAAGGCGGTAGTATGTTCTAAATAGGACATAGCTTATCCAGAAATGCTTACATTAGCCGTAATACCTTGCAAGCAAGGTATGGACTACGTAGGTGGCCGAAAAGTACACTTTGCAGGCAGACAGGGCAAATATACCCAAATAAGGTATTATTTTGTCAGAAAACGCTAGAAATCCAGTAAGGAAGATTATATCTGCATGGGAATTCAGGAGAGCTTATAATTATGCAACGGTTGGAAAACCTCAGAATAACATTTTCAGGTGATACTGAGCCACATAAGCAACTAAGGATATACAGTTAGTATTTTTTTAAGCCTCTAAGTGTTTCTAAAGCTTTTATCAAGGCCGCATGAGCCAGGTCTACCTGAGTAACACAGGAGACCTTTCGGATCAGTTAATACATTTTGGCCTGGAAAATACACACATTTGTTAGCTAAACATCGCAAGTTTTATCCCTTGGAGCCGATTTTCTATACTCATGAGGCTATGTATCCAACATCCGTGAGCTAGAGGAGCCTGTCACTAATAAAAGAAATGAGTATGGGAAAATTTATTAAAAGGTAGCAAATATCTTTGGGGCGTGAAATCCATCTTGGTCGGCGTTGGTGGGGCATTACCAACTCTACATCTGGGGATTGAGGTTACTCAAACCCGTGGGATTGTTGTGCCTCATGTGTTGATGTGCACTATTGGGTAGCTCTTTGATGAATTTCGAGTTATTTTTCTCCAATTTTAAGTTCCGAAGCAAGTGCCAGCGGTGTTCATCCAGGCGGAAATGTTAACTAGTGCTACACTGTCACATCGGCTATTTCTTTTGTGGTTTTCCTGGCAACAGCCGTTCTAGCACCCTAAGCAAAGAGTGATAAGGTAAATCAGGAGTAGTATAGTAACAAAAACCAGTGGGAGCTGGTCGTTCACTCGCCATTACGCATAACGCATGGTAGGCTTTGGCGCCAACTAAAAGATAAATAACACACGGCCGGCCAAGATAAGAAAAGTGGTGATGGAAAGTTTCTGGGGGTCCAGCCAGCCAGCGTGACAGGGGCCTTTCGGTCGTTGGCAGCTTTCCTGTGGGTGAAATGGAATCGGGAAATGAGTGTTTTACTAGCAAAAGTAGCTAAAGAAGAGGATCTGGTTTTCATTATGCCTGTCTAATAAGGTTGCCAATAGTGAAAGGCATATGTATGCCAGATAAAGTTAAGGATATGGGGCCAAGAGAGGATAAGGGGAGAGCAAAATGTCTGATTCCTTGGCCTAAAAGATTTCAAGTGCTCTCTTTGTCAACAATTTGAAATTTATATATATATATATATATATATAGTAGTTTGCTGGTTACATACTGATAGTGGTTGGAAACGGCGGAGTATGTTAGCTGGTGCTCAGGCTTAATGAAAAGCATCAATATGTGCCAGCCAGCAACCGACATCTACGAAGGCACATAAAGGTTCATCTAAAGCCTGCATTTAGACGGTTTTGGACAATTCTAATGCTAAGCTTAGGTGTAGCAGCAGCAACAAACGCTTTCAACATCTTATGCAAGACTTAGGTCCGGTAAGGTGCCTTTACCAAGAGTACCTCAAAGATCATAAGCCTAATAACGTTTCCACGGACCTAGTGGTCAAAAAGTTGGAAGTGACAAATGCACAGCTGAGGACAAGGAATGAAGATGTAGATAAGATGCAAGGATTGAAATTCGTCTCCACTTTGGCTTCGTCATTGCATTGCAGTACCCTATATTAGGAAGAACTACGGGTTTGTGAACCTGCCAGTCAGTGGGCTAGGCTGTGCTGTTTGTTGAAATGTTTAAACATTGACGAAGTGACCATAGAAAGAGAGAAGCCGGATGGTTGTGGATACCAATTGATCCATTCAGCCTTTGGATCAACGTGCCAGTGAGAGGGTCGAAGAACATCAGGAACTAATCATTAATGCCTAAGTACCTCTTGCATTCAGAATTCTTTTGTTAACACCTGTACGATGCGTGAGACTGATCCGACTGAGACCTTCTGGGTCTTGTGATTGCGGTAATCGATAAGTTAAAAGAACAAGGATCACTGATGAATACAACTCATGGGGGTTATCCCTTATTAGCCCTTACCGGATGCTTTTGTGCTGGTGTCTGCCCGTTCCTTAGTGCAGTCGTGAGGCGCAATTGTCCGTAGGAGCACTCAAGTATGTCAGGAAGAGATCGTTGAAGACTAAAATCATCTTGTACTCGGTTTGCTATTCCTAAATTCTAGAAAATGTGTGCGACGGATAACGCTAAGTCTCTTAGGTGCTAAGGCGGTAATGACAATGAATGGGGATGAGCTGTGAGCTCAAGGTGCTTAGATGGCATGCACTACATCGTGAGCGTCCTCAAGCTACATCAGGACCAGTTTCGAAGAAGCGGTCTTGCGAATCTCAGATATGGAATACGCGTTGTGTATTGCCAAAACATAGGAATCTTTGTATCTCCTTCCTGCATACCTGCAAGTTTTGGATTTCTCTTATTCTGGCAGGCAACCTGTTCCATATGTTCACGTACACAACTAAGAAGAAACGAGATCGCAGTCGTTTCTTTGCCGTTAGCGGAGTAATGGAATGGCGCTTGTTTTGGAGTTTAGATTCAGATGCGCTCCTTAGTGTGTAGCTAACGCGCTGATATGTCTAGCTGAGGTACTCGAATTGTTGATAAAGGGATACCGGTGGAGTTGCGCTATCTCGGTGTTGGTACGGCTTTCCACTCAGTAAATCACTGGTACTTATAGGAGACATTGACATGCTTTGGATTGCATTCTAAACTTCTGTCTTGGGTATCGGAGTTTCTACGTGGGAGAACCTTCGAGTTAACATCGGGGATGTGAATTCTCTTATTGCCATGTCCTACAGTGGTGTTTCCCATGAATCGGTACTTGGAGCACTATTGTTTTACATTTTTGTGAACGATTTGGTCCCTCTTCCTGAAGACATATGCGATAGTTTTGCGGATGACTCAAAGCTGGGCAGCAGGGGCAACCGTGCAAAAATGACCGAACGTAGCAACATTGTGAGTAACTGGTCGCTGCAATGGGTTTGCCTTTAAATGAAAAAATGCCAATTATTGACTACTAGTAGAGACGGGATTGCGGTGCGAAATACCTCTGGGTCTTTCTCCTTAAATAACTAATTGAATGCTATTTTATTCCAAAATGTTTCGAGGCCTACTATGGCGAATATGATCGAACTAACCGGGCAGGAGGCAAATACAGTGCACCAACTATGCACTTGACACAGGAGTCGTCTTGATGAGAGGTTTCAAGTCTTCAGGACAATGTCGATATACTGCGAAAAAAGTGTGACATAAGCTGTTTAGCGTCAAGTGGGCGCTGGGTAAAACCAAGCCAATAGTTTTCCTACCATTGTACAAGTAGTGGTTAGGACAATTTTGAAGTACCTTGTTCAATTCTGGTGGCGTTTTCTCCGTGGTAAAGTTTTTGGCATGGAAAAGCTTCAAAAGCTGACAACTAAGATGGTTGTAAGCTATGGTGGAAAGTCGTATGAATGCCAGCTAAAGCGCTTGGGGTTGTTTTTGCCGGAGCGGCGTATATTGAGATATGTCCTGATTGAACCGTTTAAGCTCATGAAAAAGCTTAGAGCCACAGCGCCAACTGATTTGTTTGAGCTAACTACTTTTGATCAATTGCTTGAGCATCGTTTGAAACCCAAGCGACACAGGGATAACTTGGACAGCAAAGCAAAGCTTTTCACGAACCTGTGGTTTGCAGCCGGAATAAGTTACCTTCTGCGTTAGCTTGCTGCGAAACTGTAGCATCCTTCAAAGCACATTTGGATAAGCGCCGTTGGTGTCTTTTTTCGAAAATAATGTAAGCTTATCCAAAAATAATAACACTGATGACTGGTGTTGATCCATGTAAATAAACAAATAAATAAAAACGTACGTCTAGACATCTGCCAAAAGCTGTGCCCGCAAGGGACCGTAACGTTTTGTACATGCTTTTGCATAAATACAGCACTCCCTAGATGCCAGAGTGTGGGTTACCCCAGTTTAATAGTCTTCTAACTTATTGAATCGTCTAAAATTTCTTTGATATTGTGCGTACTTCTGTCGAGTTCCTTGCGAGTGGGTGTTATTTCTTGAAATCCAAAGCACAAGCGTTGTAATATATCTTTCTTTTTAGGGCAGGCCAGTGCCCTCTAGGCAACTTGTTGATGTAACTGATTCTAGCTTCAGCCGGATTTTTGGCACATTCTGATGTCCCGATTTATGGCACATGCATGGAAGAGAAAGGAAAACGAGGAGAGCAGAAGGGTACGTGCAGGTAAAACGCGGCCTTCCACGCAGTTACTAAAATTATTAAATTTTTTATATACGGTAAACTTAATAGAGCCGCGTAAAGTGTTTGTAAACTTTATAAAACAACATATGTCTTCAATGAATCCTATTAATAGTGACCCTGAGCTTCACAAGGCTAAGCTTACAGAATAACCGGAAAACCCATTTTTAGCTTAACTGTACAAAACGTTAGAAATCTAAAGCGCTAGGCTTAGTAAACCTTGAGCCATTGATATGCTGAACGAAAAATAATTGAAAAGTTCGCAATCATTCGCAAATTTTTGGTGACTGATGTAGTGTCATTATTGTTTTCCATACTAAAAATGGTGCAGTTGTCTCTATAGCAAACACAGGCATGCAGGGATTTCCATTTTGCTTGCTTCAGTTCTTTCTGCAGTAGCAAGCAGAGGCGAGCAAAAGTCAATGTGCCGTGGGCTCTGGTACGCTTACCTGTACATGAAGCTGGATGCTCGTTGAGCAGACGCCTGTGGCGCCCTTCGATCTTAACCTGACTTGACCTATGCTCGAATTCATACGATACACACCAGAGAGGATATGGTCAGTAATGCATAATCCATGAATCTTCAAGAAAATCAGTTGTTTTCGTGGTTTTCACTTGTTGAGCTGCTACCTTACTCTGACGGCGTTAAAATTGCAATGCATTGAGGCGTATTCAGGAATTCGAAATTGCTAATGAACTCTTAAACATGTTGCCCACGAACCAATATGTGCGCTATCCTTCTCAGTCCCATGTGGCCCTTTTCCCACTATTCGAAATGTCACTGGCCGACTAGCGGAGGGTTGCATATACCGGTGCAAAGGAGACTTAGCCGCAGAGTTTTACGTACCCAACGGCTTTCAGCAAGCAAAATAACAGGCTAGATATGAATTGGGCTCTGACAAGCATTATCGGTTTCTTGTTTATAAAACTGTAAATTATGCCGCACGTTGAAACGCGCATTTTCGAAGCGTATTGTCGGGCTGTACTTGTAGACGTAAACCGTCATTTTCTAGTTCAGGTTGTATTGCATCAAAGTAACACCTTTAACTGTTACATTGTTTATACTATTTCGGGACCATTGTCTAAGCGGCTTTCTAAAATCGCTTATTGGTTTATCGGTTTCATCCCTTTACTCGATTTTGTATCTTTTTGTATCACGGTAAACAAGCGTCGTATATCATCAATATTTGTTATGAGGAACAAAGTGGAACAGACCACCCACGACGACAGCTACGTGATTGCAAATTTGCGCTGTTGGAGCCACAAGAAGTAGCTTTGCAAAAGCCTCCTGCTCCCGAAAGGCAGCTAGATTCGCAAGAAGAGGAATTATGTCTATTATGACGCTACTGAACAAACTCATACCTTTGATCAACATAACAAAATCCAGAATTTGGTCAGCCAATCTGCTACCCTTATGGCTATTGATGTTTTGAATAACATTACGCACGGGTCAGCCAAAGCGCACGTCGTGCCAATAAAGCTAACATCTTTAGCCTGCTTGAAAACTGCCGTTTAACTAAGTGCTGCGTACCCTATGTATGCTGGTAGGCTACCACTTGCTTGCTGTTCAGCCATCTGCATACGTACACCCCATATCCGATCCAGCCCAATGGTCAGAATATGTAGCAGCCCCGAGCTGGCAGGTAAAACGCGGCCTTCCACGCAGTTACTAAAAATTATTAAATTTTTTATATACGGTAAACTTAATAGAGCCGCGTAAAGTGTTTGTAAACTTTATAAAACAACGTATGTCTTCAACGAATCCTATTAATAGTGACCCTGAGCTTCACAAGGCTAAGCTTACAGAATAACCGGAAAACCCATTTTTAGCTTAACTGTACAAAACGTTAGAAATCTAAAGCCGCTAGGCTTAGTAAACCTTGAGCCATTGATATGCTGAACGAAAAATAATTGAAAGTTCGCAATCATTCGCAAATTTTTGGTGACTGATGTAGTGTCATTATTGTTTTCCATACTAAAAATGGTGCAGTTGTCTCTATAGCAAATTACAGGCATGCAGGGATTTCCATTTTGCTTGCTTCAGTTCTTTCTGCAGTAGCAAGCAGAGGCGAGCAAAAGTCAATGTGCCGTGGGCTCTGGTACGCTTACCTGTACATGAAGCTAGATGCTCGTTGAGCAGGACGCCTGTGGCGCCCTTCGATCTTAACCTGACTTGACCTATGCTCGAATTCATCGATACACACCAGAGAGGACATGGTCAGTAATGCATAAGCAAAAAGGTCTCGAGCGTAATTTCACCTCTGCTTTGTCCTAACAAAGCAGACGGGGTAATCCAAGAATCTTCAAGAAAATCAGTTGTTTTCGTGGTTTTCACTTGTTGAGCTGCTACCTTACTCTGACGGCGTTAAAATTGCAATGCATTGAGGCGTATTCAGGAATTCGAAATTGCTAATGAACTCTTAAACATGTTGCCCACGAACCAATATGTGCGCTATCCTTCTCAGTCCCATGTGGCCCTTTTCCCACTATTCGAAATGTCACTGGCCGACTAGCGGAGGGTTGCATATACCGGTGCAAAGGAGACTTAGCCGCAGAGTTTTACGTACCCAACGGCTTTCAGCAAGCAAAATAACAGGCTAGATATGAATTGGGCTCTGACAAGCATTATCGGCTTCTTGTTTATAAAACTGTAAATTATGCCGCACGTTGAAAAGCGCATTTTCGAAGCGTATTGTCGGGCTGTACTTGTAGACGTAAACCGCCATTTTCTAGTTCAGGTTGTATTGCATCAAAGTAACACCTTTAACTGTTACATTGTTTATACTATTTCGGGACCATTGTCTAAGCGGCTTTCTAAAATCGCTTATTGGTTTATCGGTTTCATCCCTTTACTCGATTTTGTATCTTATTGTATCACGGTAAACAAGCGTCGTATATCATCAATATTTGTTATGAGGAACAAAGTGGAACAGACCACCCACGACGACAGCTACGTGATTGCAAATTTGCGCTGTTGGAGCCACAAGAAGTAGCTTTGCAAAAGCCTCCTGCTCCCGAAAGGCAGCTAGATTCGCAAGAAGAGGAATTATGTCTATTATGACGCTACTGAACAAACTCAAACCTTTGATCAACATAACAAAATCCAGAATTTGGTCAGCCAATCTGCTACGCTTATGGCTATTGATGTTTTGAATAACATTACGCACGGGTCAGCCAAAGCGTACGTCGTGCCAATAAAGCTAACATCTTTAGCCTGCTTGAAAACTGCCGTTTAACTAAGTGCTGCGTACCCTATGTATGCTGGTAGGCTACCACTTGCTTGCTGTTCAGCCATCTGCATACGTACACCCCATATCCGATCCAGCCCAATGGTCAGAATATGTAGCAGCCCCGAGCTGGCTAGAGGACGCATCGCAGCTGGGTATGACGTGAGTTAACACTAAGGTTGGGCAAATTCTGCTTAAGTCGGACAAAACCCCGGTAAATTTATATACGTCTAGTAAAAGGGTATACGCACAGTTAAGCCTTTAAAGGTCCGGTAAAGGCATTTTACTAGACCTAAGCCTCGTATTAGCCGTCCGAGACCTTGTTGCTTTTGACACAAATCGTGCGAACACTTGTTAGCATAAGTACGCCTAAAAGTTTTAGTATAATGTATCCGCTTCGAATGCACTCCCATAAGCATTTTTGGCCTGACTTTCCGAGTTTTGCAGTCATACTACCCGTCAGCACTGTGGATGAGGTGCCCAATAGTGTATTAGGATTTGACCCCTCCCGACGATATTGGCTCTTATTCTCATGAGGCACTTAGTCCCTTTTCCTGGAAAGGATTGTACTTCCTATACCTGCTTTCTCGGAAAAGTTAGGTTCTCTAGAGATTTTCATATAGTGCCTACCAGGTATTGCTTTCGATTACACTGTGGATCGCAGCCTCCTGTCGACGTAACGACTTACCTCATTGATGTACCACCGAGTTAACTTAATGAAGATCGAACCACACTAGCCTGAGTTATATATACGTTCCAGTCACTATCAAAACAATGGTAGAACGTCAACAGGAAAAACCAAAATCCCAAACTACGGCAATTTCAGCCAACTTGACATATGGCATTTCAAATTCCATTATCCTGGCAAAAAAAGCCGATGTTAAACCAAGCGGAAAACGTCTGTTCATCCTTTTCCCTCTTGAGCACTCGATCCGCGCTAAGGCCTGCATGCCTCAAATTGCGCACTTTGCTAGGGATTTATCCACAAACAGAACTTGTTCGAACAAGCGAGACCATGTCGGTCGGTATTTACTAGTAAGCGGAAACCCGCCTGCAACTTCTGCACTCCGTGCTTACACTGCGATTTCCCACATGCGACATTGATAGCATATTCTCACCGCGCCTGTCTGGTGAAGACGCAGCTTCGATTGCCGGTCAGCTTAGCGTCGGCAGTGTTGTGACTCTCCGGGCTGTAGTTGCTCTGCCCCTTGGATCCCTGTAAACAGACGGATGTGCGCGGTTAGATTGGATGGCTCGTTCCAGGCTTCGAAGTCGCGAGTGATCACTGGTGCCTGTTGTCATTGCGACTTACACACCAACAGCCTGCAGCCCTGATTCGGTGAAAGGTGCTTTCTATCACCAAATTAACGACCATTTTCGTTATAGTAGAGGCATGGATATTGTGGTATTCGCTGGTGGTCTAAAAGCCCAAGTCCGAACGTGAGAAGCTTCAGCTGGGTGGCCGACAGGATGTAGGCTTTCGTAATGATAACGGTCAGCGGTCGCTGCACCTGTGTGAGGGTGCTCATCGCCTTCACACTGGTACTACCTTTCGACATAGCACACGCAGAAGAGTGATTTGGCGCCCACCAGACGCGGGCCAGCCACGGACGCAAAACGATCACACTTCGAACAGTTGACGCTGGAGTGGCTGTGTCCAAACTCGTCGCTCGAGTTGGAGCACTAGCGTGGACTCCGATCACGCTCTCGTGTGCGCCGACCTGGGGAAATTTCGGCGGAGGTCCGCACCATCGCTCCGAGCGCAATTACACCAGCCAGCTAGCGAAGCAAGGTGTTTTGAGCCTACATCAAACTAAGCTGGCATCTAGGCTACGTAAACGTCCATGACTCACCGTCGAAGAGCACTGATCGCAAATTCGTCAACCTTTACCATCATCAAGCACGTCTGCATGTAAAAAATCAAATTGCAAACCTACGCATTGGGTCTCTACAAAGTCACCGGAACGCATGAATTCTCATCAATGTATTCCGGCTGGAAGCGAATACATTAAGACTCGCAAAACCACAGGGCAAAACCGCGTGCTAGTCTGAAGTGAGACTGCAAATGCTGGTGCTCTCATCGTGCAACGAAAACGGAAAAAGCCGCTGCCGTTGGTACTCATCATTAGTTATTCCGTCTGCTACGAGGAATGGGCAGCAAGAAACCTGCTGTTAGCGCGACAATACGTGAAAAGATTGGCCACCCGATCCATAGCTTGGCAAACCGCTTACAGGGTTGGGTAGAACTTTTTGCAAGGCAGTTTAACAATCCTGAGTTACCGCTTTCTCCTTCGGACATTCAGTGCCCTTCTTCATAGGCCTTATTAGGTCCGCTTCCACGTGCAACGTCGAAGGAGTGCTCATGCAGTTAAAATTTCATAAGGCCTTTGGTGCAGGTATAAGGCCCCTGCTCCCTAAAATTCCGGGGGACCAACCCTTGTGATGCGGTACACTGGTTGCTAATGGAACTTTGGGAGCAGGAAACTCTCCCGACAGATTGGAGCCTCTCCGTCATAGTCCTAAGTTTTAAGGGGGACTCATGTTCAGAATGCGGCAAGCATACAGGAATCAGGCTTAGCTCATTTGCCTCTAAATTCCTTGCACCGGTCGTTCACCACAGACTGACTGGCGCTTGTAAAGGTCCGGTTAGCGAAGTGCAAGTCGGGTTTCGTCTAATTCCAGAATGTATCGACCACATCTGCACTTTGCACCAGGCGTTGGAGACCTGCCATGTTTATTTTCGACCCACCGTTGTGGTGTTTCTCGATAGCAAAGGTATCTTCGATCCAGTTGCTTGGTGTGCCTTTGTGTCTGTCTGCTGAGAAAAGTTGTGTATGTAAAGATCATCAAAGCGCTGAAAGAGCACCGTAAGAGCAGGGGAAGGTTTATGTCATACTGCCACCGCCCTTTAATACCTCCAGCGGTGTGAGACTAGGTTTCCTGCTGTCACATTTACTCTTTAACTTCACCACTGCTGTAGTCATAGAAACAGAGTACGTTGGACATGACCAAGGCGGTGCGGAGCTACTTGTTGCTGAGCGGCCACTTGAGTAGGCGTATGCGGACGACGTTGCCATTATATTTGACAGCGCCAAAACCTGCCAGCTGCACTGTACCGATTAACACTGGCTGCTAATAGTGTTGGGCTATGCTTAGCTCCATCGAAGTGCAAAATTCGCTAAAACTGACGGGGACCCACCCCTGCGTAGACACCTGGTGGTGGTCAGCTAGAAGTTGTTCAGGAATTGAAGTACCTGGGTAGCTATATTAACAAACTTGGGATCGAAGCAGCAAGTATGAGTCGAGTAGCCGTAGCTGGAGGTGCTTTTGCTCACATTACGAAGGCCAAATCCCATGCTCACTTTACCTCGAGAGTCACGGTGGCTTTTCTGCTCCAAATCAGTAAAGCTTTTGCCACTCCTACCCTGTTCTTTCCGTAGCGCGCTCTGGCTTCATTCCGCCATCCACCGGACTGCTAACTCTCAGTACCCTGTCCTGACCGAGTCTCCTCTGACCACTCTACATCCCTCTGACTGCCCTCAAAGCTACGGAGATAGAAACAGGCTACGCGCTGCTGACTCAATGCTATCTTTCCCTTACCTCCAGAGCCCGCTGGATTTGCTCAACCTTTAGTAAATTATTAACCTCGTGAGCATTCTAGATTTGTTCACCCTTTATTGTTATGGCTTACTTCTCATCTTTATTGTAGCCTTAATCACAAAACACCGACTAATCCAGTATTGCCCGCTTCGCCTCCTGCTCTCCGGATTCATTCAGGCTGCTGTGGCTTTACCTCCCTTGATTCGGCTGACTTAATTGACTGTTCAAAGTACCTCGGAAAACTGGCTAACGTTTACACTATCAATAAAGCCTTGCGCATCCCTACCCTGTCATATTCTTGTCATCGTATCTGGTTGCATTTCTGTAACTAGACAGTCAACTCCGTACCTTGCCTAAATCTAGTCTCATCTGACAAATCTTCTGGGTTCTGACTGTATCCATACTACAGAGACGTAAATGATCTAAGCACCACATATTCAACGCACCGATTCCCTCACCCCGAGAACTTTGCTGCATTAGCTCACACTGTATTAGTATAGCTCCTTTCATCAATTAACCTGTTCATCTCCGCAGACAATCTCTCCTTCCTCAAACCATAATTAAACAACTTAGTCACGATCGGCCGACTAAAATGGTCTCGTTTGATCGTTCACCAGCTTCCCGACTTCTCTCAGACTACTGTGACTTTAGCGGCCATGGTTGAGAAGATCAAACGCCCTGTCCACATTACTTCGAAAGCCTGGTTAGCTTTTATACACATAATACGTAAAGCTCTATATTCTTACCTTGTCCTTTCCTTATTGGGCCATCGGTCTTCATTCCCTTGCCATCGGATTGCTAACTATCAGTACCCTGCGCTGTCCCAGTCGCAACACATCAGTCTTCTCTACCTGACGGCATTCAAAACTACAAAGATGCAGATGGGCTGGGCTCTACTGCCACAGTAATATGTTCCCCTACCTCATGAGTCAGATAGCATTGCCCACGCTTTATTGCTTCAGCTCTTTCCAGCAGAAACCCGTCCGATTTTGCTGACCCTGTTTGTTCTTCTTCCTACATTACCTGTCCTACCCATTCTCCATACATCGATTAAAACAGCCTCGCCTGAAAGGTCTTTTACTCTCCGATTTCTCTCCGAGCCTATTACGATCCCGGCCAGTGTTTGGATGACCGATCGATATGCGTGCCTCCTTAGCTTCTTTATCATACCTCTTGACCCCGTAGTTAAGTGGTCGCGTTCATTATATTCCTTCCATCCTCAATCAGACGGCCACTTCTCAGTGCCATGCCATAACTCCAGCACTTAATCTCTGATTGCTTCCATGTTACAGAGACGCAAACGGTCTAAGCTGTACGGACTCGACGTTATGTTTCGCTCCCCATAAGATCCTGTTAGACTTGTTCCCTCTTTATTCTTATAACGTGTTTACCCACTTTAATAGTACGACTTATCTAGTATCGAGCGATGGGCTTCCTGGTCTCCGAACTCACTCAAACTTCTGAGACCATAACTTTCTTACTCGACTGACCGAATGGTATTATTGACGTTAGCTGGAGAGCCAGGTGGTAGTTTCCACGCTGTAGCAATCAACTTATCTCATCCCGACCCCAATCTTTTCCTATCGCGCTTTTTTGTTTTCATCCCTTTTTCAACTGGAGGGCCAGCTTCCACAGCCCTGCCGTACTGTTGTCTCGTCTGACCGATCCATTTTTCTCCGGCTGCTCTTGAGATACCAAGGCTTACACGGTATGCGTTCTACAGACTAATCGCTACGTTTCCCCTATCTCGAGAACCAGCTGCACTTCTTCACTCCTTATTGTTATAGCCTCTCCCACCTTCATCATACGTCTTAAGCTAACGCGCCGACTAATCTAGCTTCGCCAGGTCTGCCTGCTATCAGATTTCGCTCATCCTTTGGCTGACGCAACGATCTGTTTACATTACCTGCAATGCCGCGTTGGCTTTACCACTTTTATCAATATACCCTTCTCTTCCCGACCGTAAGCTTTTCTTATCATGCTCTCTAGCCGCGTTCTTTTTTCCATCGGACGGCCAGCTCCCAGTGCTCTGCTGTGATCTAGTCACACCTGACCAGTCTACATCCGTCTGGCTACTCCTATGCTACCGAGCATTAAGCGATATTCGCTTTGCAGACCCAAGCATACATTTCCTTTACTACTAGAGCCTGCTAGACTCGTTCACCCTTTATTGTTATATCCTTTCCCCCCAGCTTATTGTATGTCCCAATCCAACGGGCCGATTTATCCAGTCTCGCCAGCTTGGCCTCCTGCTATCTGATGTCACTCAGAGTCCTTCGATGTTACAAATCTTGGTTCTGCTGACCCAACCTTCTATTTACATTACCTGGAAAGCCTCGTGGGCTTCTCCACTCTTTATCAATGGACACTTCTCACCCTGCCCCTACCCTTTCTTATCGCGCGTTCTGTTTTCATTCCTCCTTCAACTGGATGGCCGGCTAACACTGCCCAACCACTGACCAGTCTATTTCTCTCTGACTGTTTCTATGCTACTGAGACTTAGACGGTATACGCGCTGCAGACTAAACACTATGTTACCCTTACATCTAGAGCTTGCTATACTTGTCCCCCACTTTATCGTTCGCTCTTTTTCACCTTTATATATGTCGTAGTCCAGACGCGCCGACTAATCCAGTCTTACCTGATCGGCCTCCTGCTCTCCGGATTCGTTCAGACTTCTGACTCAACTATCCGTTTACATTACCTGGAGATCGTCGTGGACTTTTCCCACAATCCGTCAATAAACATTTCTCATCCTGATACTTTTATTTTTTATCGCTAGGTTTTCATTTCTTCCTCAACTGGAGTGCCAGACCTCACTGAGCTGCAGTAATCTGGTCCCGCTGACCAGCCTCTTCCTCTCTTACTTCTCCCATGCAACCCAAACTTAAGCGGTATACGCTATGCAGACGCAACCCTCTGGTTCCCTTACCCAGAGAGGCTGCTAGACTCGTTCACCCTTTATGGTTACAGCACTTTCTCTTGCCTTTATTGTATGTGCTGTTCCAATGCGCTGACTAATCCAGTCTCGACAGTTCGGCTTTTGTTATCCAATTTCACTCAGAGTTCTTTGACTTTATAACCTTAGTTCGAATGACCTCTCGTTCTGTTTACATCATCTGGAAAGCAAAGCGGGCTCCTATACTCTTTATCAATAACCCCTACTCATCCCGATCCTAACCTTACCTTATCATGCTCTATATTCTCATTCTTTCTTCCATCGCACTGTCCTGCGTGGTCTGCTCTTACTTGCTCAAAATATTTCCTTCCGCCTGCTTCCATGCTAACTAGAATTAAAGGGTATTTGCTCTGCAGACACAACCCTACGTTTCCCTTACCTCTACAGCCTACTAGACTTGTCCCCTCTTTTTGTTATGGCCCATTTTCACTAAGTTATTGTTCATCCTAATCCAAACCAGCCGACTAATCCAGGCTTACTTGGTCGGCCTCCTCCTCATCGCATTCATTTAGACATTTGCGACATTGCCACTCTTGGTTCCGTTGACCTAATGGATCTGTTTACATAAAATAAATAAATAAATAAATAAATAAATATTTTATTCTCAACTGTGCGAAGCAAGCCCATGGACAGCCTCGTGGGCTTTTCCACTCTTTATCAATAAACCCTTCTCTTCCCGACCCTAACTTTTCCTTATACCGCTTTCTGTCTTCATTCCTATTTCAATCGGACTGCCAGCTTTACTGCCCTGCAGTGATCTTGTCTCACCTGACCAGTCTGTTTCCCTCGGTCTGCGCCAATGCTACCAAGACTTAAACGCCATATCCTCTGCGGACGCAGCTCTACGATTTTCTTACCTCTAGGGCCTGCTAGACTTGTTCGCCCTTTATCGTTTTACCCTTTTTCTTACCTTTCTTGTACGTCCTAATCTCAACGGGCTGATCAGTCGAGTCTCGCTTGACGGGTCGCCTTGTCTCCGAATGCACTCAGACTTGTGAGACGTTACCACTCCTGATTCGGCAGTATTAATGAGCTGTTTACTTCCTCGAAAACCTCGCTGACCTTTTCACTGTTGCAATAAAAGTCTTTCCAACCCCTACTCTGTCTCTCCCTTATCCCGGTCGGTGGTTGCGTTTTGACTGAATTGCCAACTCTATGATTTGCTTTGATCTATTCTCATCTGACCGTATTTGTGCTTTCTGGCTGAATCCATACCGCTGAGACGTATGTGAGTAAGTGCTGCATACCCAAAGCATTGTTCCCCGAGATCTTTGTTGGACCTGCTCACGCTTAATTGGCATAACTTCTTTTATACCTAACCCTGACCCTCACCATTCATCTTCTAAACTTAATTGAACGACGTAGTCTCAATCCATTGACTTAGCCAAGCTCTTCGGATCGGCCTCTCCCTCTCCGGCTTCGCGCGGTCAACTGAGAAGTCACTGTTTAGGGTACGCTTAGGTAAATATGTTATAGAACACATGTACTTGCGATATTTTGTTTATAATGATACATATAATGTGCGGTTCATTCGTGAAAGCACTATTGCGACTGCTTGCTTTTGCTCTGAGGTCCGGATGCATCGTTGTTGTCTGTTTGTTTGGCTGCCTTTGTATGTTGTCATTTTTCTGAGGTTTCCACAGAATCGGTAAAGAGCAACCAAAGATACGTCCACTGCTTTGACCCCAATACTTCAACGAAGCACAAGATTCCTTTTCCTGGTCGTGGATGGATAATTATTACGCTGTCCTTTTACTTACCGGATATACAACCACTTATTCGTTAGCTTGGATGGATGCCACTATATTGAGGCCTGAACAATTGGGTTCAGCACGCCTCTTCAGATAATTCTTACTCGGAGTGCACTCGCTGGCATTTAATGTCAACTTGAACATTGCAGCTGACCCGAGTACAGACTTTCCTGCCAATTCTACGCAACTAATTTAACCCACCTCTACACATTACTGCCTGTCCTTATAACAAGGGCAAATGGTTTTGGCCATTTATATTACTGAAATTATTTTCACTTACAACGTGGTTAGCAACCGAAACAACGTTTACCGTCCAATTAGCCGTAGATGCTAATGTCCCCAAACAACACCACTTATCCCAGAGGACTTCTGGCTGGTTATTCCGGAAGCCATGCGACATTTTCGGGCCTGAACACTTGCGTTTGGCCATTCTCCTTCCTCCTCCATTCTCCTCAACATGTTACTGGATACCCCATGGAGATATTACGCGGTTCTACCGACGACGAATAAAAAACATTCAAAAATGTTCAACTTAGAGTTTATCTACCGTAAGTCCGTGCCATTCCGTCAGGAGGTGACAAGACCCATGGATGATACCGTCCCGCGTTCATCATTCATCCGCCAACAAAAATTACAGATGTATCCTGACTGTGAATTACAGAACCAATAATCGGTCAATAAGAAGCATTGCCAGTTGCAGCTTGTCATCCAGACGAATCGATGGCGGTGTTCCAGGATTTGTGGGTTTTTGTCTGGCAAGCGTCCTCCCTATACAAAGCCACAAAAGTCCGTTTAACAACACTGTGACTTGACGGAGTTGACTTGCCACTGAATAAAGGCACAGCCAATTAGTTCATATTGGCAAGCCGACCAGGACCACAGATTACCATCCTTGATACGCCCTGACACTTTCTTATCTGCATACTTCGTCGCCAGTTCTTTTTCTGCGCATCCACCGTTGTTCTTTACGCTTCACTCACATGGACTCAGCATATCGTGTATTCACGATTGAGCTTGTTCTTCACCAGTTCTTTTCTAATTGATCAATTCTAGTGCTTGATCTATTCGTGGCTGTATTGTTACTGTAGTTTATGGCGGAGCGACTGCGCCCATACGAACGTGCTTGAATTCACGTCAGTGGGCTCTCCTCATTTAAACTTATCGTATTTGTACAGACTTATATATGAACGTCAGAATATCTCCGATTGGCACTCTGACAGTTTCCATGTCATGTCTGTATAATTGTGCTTAGTTGAATATGCCCTCGCGGATATGCCACGCATAGACAGAAATAAAGGTTTATTTATTTACTTAGTTATCGCCATCTGTGGTGCAGGCGCAACGTCACTCTTGTCCAGAAGAGCCATATTTATAATGCAGTCGTCCGTTCACCCATCTCATACGGCTGTGAAACATGGCCCATCAGCTCGATACACATACAGCGGCTAGCCACGTTCGACCATCGCTGCCTTTGCAGCTTAGTTCAAATCTAGTAGGCGCACCGGGTTAGCAATGAGCATGTTCACTGTGGCGTATTTATTGCAGGAAGGGTTAGTGAACCTCTCCGCAACATTATATTACGCACCAGGCTTCGATGGCTATGTCACGTGGTACGCATGCCAGCACACCGACCCCAGCGACGTGCATGGTTTGCGCACCGGGGGCTGCGGTTAGACAACAAGAAGAGGTGGTCAAGCACTGACCCGGTCAAAAGGAATGAAAACCCTTACTTCAAATTTGGCGTCGGTAGGTGCTTGCCGGCTGCCTGACTGGCGCCCTAATGAAGGTGCACACGTTTGGTTGGACACATCTGCTGACATAGCCAGCCGGCCCCATCGGCGTTTGTGTTGTCACTTCCTCCGTCCAACCGCCTACTGCATAGCCTCTGCTCCAATTACGATCCCATTATTTAGGCTGACTACCACTCTCATTTTGCGGCACGATGGCCGGCTTTAATTCTCCGCAAGCATGCACATCCGTTACTGGGGACTCAGCCGATGTGTCACAGTAGCTTTCTCTTCGTGGTGCTTGTATTGTGGAACTATAGCTAAGACGATTTCCACATGCAGCTAACGTGTATAATTAGAATAAAGGCCCCGGCAAGCATGTAAACCATGGGCCAGAGAGACGCCTGTCACCAAGGTTAAAAAGACAACCATGGAATACACGATCAGCACTATGCCTTGCATAGGTCACTTATGTGAAATTAACTGTTTAGCTAAATTAAATAGCTAACACGATTCTTGCGCCGTGGTGAGTGGATAAAGGGCTCCTATGGTTTGCAGAATTTCATAATCCCGAATTATACTGGACTTAGTTTATGTCTTCTGGCATACTGGAGCAGCTTGCATCAAAAATCCCAAACATGCATGCTATCGTGACTTCTAAGCCGTATCTTATGAAGTTACCATCTACTTCAGACCTCCGACAAATAAGCGTGCGCTCGAACAGAGGAAAGCAATGCACAATAGTGTGCCTCAAAATATAGGAAACAATAATTCTTAACTGAAAATTTTCCGTGCCTTGTAAAATCGAAATTGTGCATGTCACTTCGGCGGCCCAAATTACTTGAGTGACGTTACACGTTTAGTCTGCAAATGTTGGTTGTACCTTTCGCGCTTTATTATTTCGTCTGTTACGCGAGCATGTATAAACGCTATTAGCTTGTACGTAGATATTATTCACCTTTATCATGTTCACACTAACACCGGCTCTCCCATGTTTCTTTTCATGTGCTCCCTACTAAACGGAGCCATGAAATGCGCTGAAACAATCCAAAGGGTTCGGAGCGAAGTCCGCCGAGAAGTGGATCCTAATTCGTAATGAAACTTTGCATAAGTGTAGCTGGGCTATACTTCATTGCTACTAATGGTATAGAACATAAGGATCGCCAGAAGCAGCCAGCTGGATAGGCGGCGGGCGCGGCGAGTTTGGCGCGGCAAACCTTTTCAAAAGTATACCGCCGTAAAACTGCAAACTGCGGCAAACTTATAGCTCTACTGGTAGTGTGGTAAAAGTGCGCAAGGATCATTTACTCTAACCTACTCACAATCTGTGCATGAGCATGGGAATTGCGTACAGTCGGAGTAGACTGCTTGCGGGCACAGCATCAGGCCACCGTTAGGAAATGCAAATTATTGTTGTTTATTCATTTTAGTAAGATGCACTGTCTCCCTTTAAACTTCGAATGGTAAAGCGGCCGCAGGACAGCATTCTCACAGACTTGCCTGACAAATACGCAACCAAGTACAAACCCCACCGCCGTTTCCTTCACACACCTTGAGGTAAATATGGATTCCACACAGATAAACGGAAAGAAAGGTAAAAGCGCCTTAAAACAAACGGCCGACAAAAATCTAGCTGCCAAGTCCATGCAGTTAGCTGAACCATCGAATGTTGTCGTAAAAACGACAGAATACCGTAAGCAGCCTACTGTGGCGCTCGACGTGTGTAGCACCAGCTCTGAACTTAAAATATAGATTTACAATCATCCCATAATCAGTTGGCCAGCCTTGTTAAAGACCTCAATTAAACCTGTACTGACACGACGCCAGCGACCAACAACTCAAAGCAACGGTTTCTAATGGCGCGCCTTCCTCGGCTCCAATTAAATCCATATGGGCACAGCAAACGAACGAGGCCCTAACGTTCCACTATGGCTTAAGCAAACTTAATGGTGGTACCAGCAACACCACGCCCCAAACTGCTCACCCCGTGCAAAACAACACTTCCAATACTCCTTCACGCACCGCATCCTACTGGCAAGCAAGACCAACCTCAGCGTAGTAACTACCTACCCAACACCCCAAACCCAATATGGCGCGTCCACACGCCCAACAAAGCAAACTACCTTACCAACCGAGCTGCGGCTACGAATGTACAAAACCCACCTAGGTGCACTAACCGGAAGTATTTTACCCATACCCCACTCCTTCGCCCTCCTTACTTTTAACCACTAGCCATTCGTCAGTCACACATAACCATTTTCTCAATGCACGCCGTTACCCATCTTGAGCCCTGTTTGCTGGGACTCCGCAACTCGCGGGCACTCTATTCAAGCACGCCAATTTCAAACAACCACTGTCTAACGCTTAACTTGCTTGCTTTACATTATGCGAGTGAAACCGAACAGCCTGCTTTAGCTTTTTGGAAAACTTCCCTTCCCTTAAAGTTCGTGGTGGTAATCCTCGCACCTAATTCCCCAGTTCATTTACTTACACAACCATCGCTACTTTAACTCCAGCACGCAGGTTATGCCACATACCATCACCCAACACTTACCATAACTTCCGTTATCCCAATGAAAGCACATGACACTGGTTACACGCAGACAACTCCCCTTACTGTGAACCGAATGGTATGGTGGTGGCTGAATCCCACAGCTACAATAAATCGCCCAACGACTGGCCACAGAGACACTCCCAAACCTAATAGCCGTCCGCAACCCAGCAGCGCACACTGCCTAGGTGCTCCCGGTATGCTACTCCTCCATACCCCATCGGTTAATTACAAGACGCACGTCTTGAAGCCGCTCGTTACCCTGGCCAACAGACACGGAATTTCGGTCATGGAAATTTAGTGCCGCCCGTACATCTGCTACAACTCACCAAATCCCTGGTTGCAGTTCGTTCAGCAGTGGACGTGATAAACACCGGGTGAAGGATGCCTGATATACATTAGGTCACTTTCATGCGTCTTCCTTCCACGTCTAAGCTTTAGGTAACTGGTGGACTCAACATAGCTTCCAGTTGAAGGCGCACACCTCGCCTTCCTCATCGGCTGTGTCTACGTCCCGCCACAGATCTCATCATCTGCAATAAGCGAACTAACCAGTAGCTTCACTAACGTTTCACTGTGGTCGACAAACACAAGGTATTAGGCGGTGACGTTAACGTGCCACACATTGAATGATGCTGTCATTCAGCTCTTGCCAAATTTAGGAGGTTTGTCGACCACGCGTTTGTATGGGATCAAACACGGCAGGTTAGCCTACCCAGTAGGAATTCTAACCTCATAGACTTGATGTTCAAAAGAGAATTTTGATGCACACGTATGGTTGCTTAAAAATATCCTAGGCAGTGCTCACAATGTGGTGAAGCAATAGTTCTTTCTGCCCACTACTACGCCCTCTAACCGCGTTCTCAGTGACACATTTCATTCTCAACAACGAATTGACCTGGAAAGGTTCTCCGTCGTCATTTTTGCATGTCCACTTTGGCAACTAAGCTTTTATATATATTTGCCTTTCTAGAATTTGTATTTAACCTTCTCTTGGTCTTTCTACTTCCGTTGCTCCTATTTCATTCCATTTGCTTTTCTTTGTATGTGACCACCGAGTGTGCCGAAAGAGCCCTAAGAACTTATAGTGAAATTAGTGGAAGTTGATCCTACTTCAGAGCAAATGCATGAACACAGTACAGTTTACCTCTTCGCCGTCAAGGAAACCAAGGATCAAAAATATCACCCGAAGAAGCCGGATAAACTTCACGGTAGACGCGTGCAACCCTTTCAACTGTACACGTAAATAAGCATGTGCGTTTGCTGCGAAGCTTTTAGTACTAGTGTTATAAGATGTCGTACTGCAAGTAGGTTGTAAAACCCAATGCTTGGTATGGTATTTGAGAAAGAGGAACATATACTCTCAGATTTTACCTCCTCCATGCCGGAACATAGGATTTTTAAAAATATTGGCCTACTCCCTCCGGGGCACAGCATCCAGCAAGTCTAGAAATATACCTATATTTATTTATTTGAAAAAGATTACATCAACGGCTATGCCGGCGCCAGCTGACAGTCCGACTAATCAGTGCGATTAGTAACGTTGTTAGGTGTGTATGCGTTTGACGAATTCCGTGGTACTCGTAAGCATTATAGTTACGATTTTCTACACAACACACCAGCGCTTTGGAAACAACGCATTCCATGACTTTGGGTAAGGCAGGGAGCAGAGACACTGGGCGGCGCACTGCTTCCACCTTTGTGGTTCGTCTTTATTATTCCAAGCTTCTACCACCCAGGAATCTTGTTCTGCTCTAAGCCGCGTTGCGAAAACTGGGCCTGTTTTGGCAATTGTTTTGTTGATGCTCCCAGCGTCTCCGAGCGAATGGTGCCAACGCCATGGGAGCTATGTTGACGTAGAGACGTCAGCTTCTGCAATGGAGCTTTGGCGGCAGAAGATGTGTGTGGGCAACGGAGGCGGGACCACAAAGCATAGAAGCCGGCCTGTTGCTAAAGCCTTCTCGAACGTGGAAGCATATTGCGTACGTAGCACGCTAGCTTCTTCTATAGCTCTTCTAGTTAGACCATCGGACCTCCGGAGCGGTGGAATTCCCTGCCTCATTTTACGACAGCCATTGACTTACTTGTACACTAGGTTGTAGCTAGCACCGTGTTTTCGCATATTCTGCTGATACGCGACTTTGTCATTTTTACGCAGTCGTGTGCAGTAGGTACGATGGGCTATGTGTTTGCTACAATTAGCTGGCTTCGGTGATAAGCTGTACTCTCGCCAGTCTGCGTTGTTGCCGTCATCCATTTTTAGTTCCAATTCTCACAAAATTAAAGGTTGTAGGTCCAGTGAAGCCCTTTTCTGTAGCAACTCTGACTAGTTTATTAAACCTGCTGTCGAATTCCAACCAAGTGTCTTCCGGGTAGCCTTTAGCGAGGAACGACCATGTTGCGGCACTGACGAGCTGGGCTAAGCGATCGTAGTGCTTAATGATGCGTTCCAAGGTTATATGATGGTCACGTTGTTCCGCACAGCAGGTGGTTGAAACTGATGACTTCATGATCGCTGTGACACAAAATGCATTCCACAACCCATAGCTCAATTATATGTTTCTGGTTGTGAACACGCCATCCAGCAAAGATGGGCTATTACTTGTTATAAAGCGGGTGCGCATGACGACGTAATTATTAATCAGAACAGTGCTCGTAACCTCTTTCAGACCTGCTTTGATTGTTTCTCCGATTGTAGCAGGGGTATCTAAATGGTATACGCTGAAACCACCCATGCTTATGATGTGAGGTTGCTTCCGCTTTAGGCTTTACCTTCTAGCTGTCATAAGTAGACACTCCATTTTTGCGTAGAGTTTGGCGCTGTACACCAAAGCTATAAGGCAAGTAGTTGCCATGTAATTGCAGGTGACTTTAAAGAGAATCGGCGGTATCTTAGTCTGAATACTCAGCGGCCTTGCAGTTTAGGTCGCGTCAGTACTACCTAATTACCGCTTCTCTATTCGTAAGCCTGTCGTTTTATATGAGTGATGTGCCCGGCAGCCGGACTACTGCGTCTTTCATTTTAATGTGCAACCATGTTTCCGTGCCAATCGTTGTATTGCATGGCTTAAAAATTTGGCGACCTTTCAGTTTGGCCGACTTATTGTAAAGGCCTTGAATATTGCTATAAACACAGGATAGTTTCTCAGCCTCTAGACGCCCATAGGGGTCCAAAGGAGCCAAGTGCGATTGAATGCCGACTGATATGAACACCGCTTTCAGTTGCACTTTTACTGAGAAAACGATAACACCTCGTTCGCCAAATGTTTTGGCCAAGGTGCATTTCATTCCTCATCTGAACCTGCTGCAGCAACGCGTGACCGAGCGGTGGAGTGCTGTTGCTTCTTTATCGCTGATAGGTTTGCTGTTTCTGGTAGGCTTATGCCTTGTCGTTGCCACGCTTCAGCAGGTTTCACCGAAGTTGAGTTGGAAGTATTTTATGGTGTTACCGCCAACGTCCTAATGCCTCCGTCGCTCTCTTTTCTGATGGAAGCAGAAGTTTTAAGATTCTTTGCCCGCTCCCTCTATAATTTGTCCAGTGATGTAGACTTTTCAGCGCTTTTGTTACAGTGATGTTCAAGAAAGTGCTTCACGAATGCGACACCACTGTTTTAAGTCATGAGTATCGGCCTCATGACTACCGTGGGAAAGATGTTCCGGTAGGCAGAAATAAGGATTATGTTTAGAAAATCCGGCTTGCTAAGCCCATTAGAGATCATTCTTTTTGCTTGTCGCGTGCTTTAGCGGACCCCGGAATGGATACGCAAATTAGAAGGCTCACGTTGTAGCACACTGGCAGAGAGTAAAAGATTTTCCAAATCAGTGGCTGAATCTAGTGTTACCCTATTCATTCTGGATCCGCCATAATATGCAGAGCTCTGGTACCGAGTAACCCTTATTATTTTTGTGGGTTTGGCTTTTACGTTTAGCAAAAGGCACAGTAAGTTCCACGGGTCTCGGTCGTCAGCCACGTTAGGCCGCACTGTGAAAGTGGGCATTTCTGAACACGAAAGTCAGAGCGGGGTAGTTAGAGCCCATTTATGTTGAACTGCCATGCCGGTTGACCATTGAGCGTGGCTTCATGCCAAGTGATGCTGGTCTAATATTTGTCATTGTCTTGGACTTAGCGGTGTTTGAAACAGCTGCAACAATAAATGTAGAAGCCCGCATAACTTTTGCAGCGGTCGCTGCATATATGCTTGGAGTCTCGGGGGAATTGAACTCGACCAGAAGCCCTCGGATTGCAGATGCAGCAGACTCGGGTTCAACGGTCCCATACTTGTTAAGGCTACAAGTTTCCAAGACCGGCTGAATTTGATGAACTACAGGTTTCCGATGGTGCCTGGTTTTCGGGTCTAGTGTAGCGCTTGTCCATTTAAGTCACAGTCCGATTTTGCCTGGCGTTCTTTCAAAAATGCAGAAGATAACAGCAATGGAGGTTTTGGCAGTCGTAGTCAGTACAAAGTACATAGTTCACCATTGCTGCTCTTCGAATCCAGTGTACTATCCCGGTACATTATAGCTTCCAGCGCTGGAAGCTTAGCTTTCGTGCGTTGATTAACTTCTGCTAACCACTGGCACGTTTGGCTTAAGCTAAGTATGCATTTGAATACTGGGACATTCGAACATGCAAAACAAAGCAGTGATCGCCTTGGGAGCTGCATTGCTCGCTTACGCTTTATTAAGGAACATTTGCATATTTTGGATGGCAGCAGTTGAAGCAATCGGAGCTAGGTAAACTCAAGTTAACAAATCGTTTGAAGTTTCGACTCCATTGCTTTCAATTTTGCATCTACTTTCATCCTGCTAATTGGCATAGTGTTGCTAGCCCACACATTTCAGTTAGTTGCCGTTGAGACTTTTACAAATGGTCGGTTACAAACCCTAGTCTGGCCGAGGGTTGGGGCTACTTAATTGCTTAGTCACACCCTGCTCCTTAGAGTGAGTGGGAACCCGATAAAACCAATCTACCCGGACTTAAACCGGACGCATTGCACGCTGGGTTTACTTCACGCGCCTGTCAGCTGTCTGTCGGTATGTATTGTAGTCCTGCTTACGATTCGGAACGCTGCTAGCGACAGACCGACGCGCTCGACGCGATGGCACGGTAGATTGCTTGCCGTCGGGCGCTGTACTTAGTTGCCAGCTGAGGTGTGCGTGCTGGCAACTACACTCCAAAGCCGGTGAGACGTCTTGGGTTATAAAATTATAATAACGACGGAATAATGCCGGTGAAATGTTAAAAAAATAATAGAAAAATACCTGAACATAGCGGTCAAATAGTTAAATCTAGTACTTCCGTGTCAGATGAGCAGAAATTGGGCGCTGTGTGGCGAAATGCGTAAAAAATCCTACGAAACGGCGGACTACAGAATGACAGAAAATTGTTGTACAGTTTTCAAAGAACTGCTGGAGAGTATTTACAGCTTTTTCCGGCGATGAAAGAAGAACCCAATAAGGAATTGAATAGTTTGATATAAGCGAAGTTCATTAAGGTTGAACGTAGAAATTATACAAAGTAGGCAACTTGTCGGAGCTCCAGTTTCTGTCTACTTGCTATTGCCCACAGCATCTGCAGGTGGTGGAGTCAAATCGGCTCTCATAATGGAGTCGCAAAAGTGCTTTCTAATGTAGTCAGATAGTTAGGCAGGGTCAGTTCGATTTCTGCGGTCAGGGCGTGCGGTTATCGATGCTCTTCTGGTTGTTCTGCTTTTCATTAAGAAAGTGAGTGCCTTGACCTTATTGTTGGTGCTGTGAGCTACACGTTCAGCAGACGAGGTAAATATAACATGATTAATTCTTCTCCCCGTTGGTATGTCATTCATATGTGCTACGAGGTGGAACTCACGTGGTTTGTTGTATCCTGTGCTCATTTTTTCAGTTTACTTAAGATAAGTTATGCATGCGAATAGCTTATCGTTCACACCAGATTGCTCGTGCGCTGCGTTGGAGCGATCACGTCCAATCGGTAAATAGTAAGTCTACATCTTGTTTTTCGCCATATAAATATCAGCTATTAAATAGGGTCGCATGTAAGGGATCTAATAAGAACGGAGTATTCCTCTACAAACTTCTCAAAACCCCTGACTCCTGCATAGGCGAATTTTTTCAACAGATGGGTGATACACGTTACCCCATACGCAAAAAGCCTCACTCATTCTCTCTCCCTAAGACACGTCTCAACATTCGTTCAAATTTCTTCCTCTATAGATACGCGCACGTATGGAACAAGCTACCAGGAACAGTCAGAGCATCAGAAAATGCAGTGCAGTTCTCATCGGCCATAAAACGGTTACTCAGCGTCCCAAAAGTGGCGGAACTTTTGGGCAGCTGCGTTGCTGAAGATGAACTTTGGCAACAAGGACCTGCTCACATATAGGACATGTAACCACATAGTCACCGTATACTCCATTGGACGGATAACTCTCGTGGCCTGGCTGTAAGCTAGCCTCGTCCGACCAGTCTACTGCTTTCTGACTGCTTCCAGACATCAGCGACGTTAACGATTTAGCCTCTGCAGTCCCAACACTTTGGTCTCCTTATCTTCAGATCTTGGCTCGACATGCTAACTGCCTATCCATACAGTTACTTTCGACCCTAACTGCTCTTTTCTCATGATACTCATTACCTTTATCCCCACATTATTTTGGCGGCATAGCATCACCTTGACGATCTACCCGGTTTCATCTAAACAGTCCCGCTTTCCGACCTCTGACGGACTTATGGCTTCTAAATGATCTAGGCTCTAAAGACGTAATGCACTAACTGTTACCTCAAAAGCATCGCAGATCACGATTCATCCTTATAACTCTTCGGGCCTAGCTCTAATATAGCCCCGTATGAACAACCTGCTTTCTGATCACTTCCAGACACCGAGACCCCAACGATCTGGGCTCTGAGGTCCCAAAACTGTTCTTCTCAACCTGCAACCATTCGCTTGACCGGCTAACTGCCTTTTCATATAGTCACTTTTGGCCCAAGCTGCTTCCTTTCTGATGATACTCACTACTCTTATTCCCACCCTTATTTAATGGCCTAGCTTCAAGTTACTGGATTTTCCGGACTCGTTTGAACGGTCTCCTGCTATCTGACCCACCTCGGAATTCTCAGATCTAAATGACGTAACCTTCTGTAACCCTCAAATGAAATGCACTGTTGGCCATGATTCGTCCTAATATAATATCCCCGCTTCATTTACATCTCTGTTACGCCGATGATCTCCTGTAGTACTAAGACCTAAAGTCTAAGGCTTTCTCTCCTTGCTTTCGACTACTGTGACCCTATTGATCAGGGTTAGGCAGACTTATCGGTCTACCCCATAGCCCGGAGTACATCTTTGGCTTTTCCACCTCTTCTGAATTGAGTATTTTCCTTCTCGCACTCTATTTGCATTAAATTTTCAATTAGAGGTAAATCTCTTCGGACCTGGTTCTAATCTATCCTCGGCTGACCAGTCTCTTGATTCTGACTGCTCCGAGACGTTATCACTCAAGGCTCTACACTCCAAACACTCTGTTCCCCCAACTCAAGACCTTTCCTTGACATGCTAACTGGCTCTTTATATAGTGACTTTCGTCTCGAAAGCTTCTTTTCTTATGACACTCCTTAACGCTGACGTCACGTACTGTATCCCTCAACTGAAATGCTTTGTTGGCCCTGATTAATCTTTACTGCTATGTACCCCTTCTTCCTGAACATGCGTATTCTGCCGATGCTCTCCTTTAGTACGTATACCTATATTCAACGGCTTGCTGTCTGTTTCCGACTACTGTGACCCTATTGTTCAGACATAGGCACACTTATCGGTCTACTCCCATAACCAGTAGAACATCTTTGGCTTTTCCACCTCTTCTGAATTGAGTATTTTCCTTTTCGCACTCTGTTTGCATTAATTTTTCAACTAGACGTAAATCTCTTCGGACCTGGTTCCAATCTATCCTCGGCTGACCAGTCTCTTGATTCTGACTGCTCCGAGACGTTATCACTCAAGGCTCTACACTCCAAACACTCTGTTCCCCCAACTCAAGACCTTTCCTTGACATGCTAACTGGCTCTTTATATAGTGACTTTCGTCTCGAAAGCTTCTTTTCTTATGACACTCCTTAACGCTGACGTAACGTCCTGTAACCCTCAACTGAAATGCATTGTTGGCCCTGATTAATCTTTACTGCTATGTCCCCTTTCTTCCTGAACATGCGTATTCTGCCGATGCTCTCCTTTAATACTTATACCTATATTCAACGGCCTGCTCTCTTTGCATTCGACCACTGTGACCACATTGATCAGGGATAGACAGACTTATCGGTCTACTCCCATAACCCGGAGAACATAGTTGTCTTTTCGACCTCTTCTGAAGAACGTAAATCTCTTCGGACCTGGATCTAATCTATCCTCGGTTGACCAGTCTTATTTTCCTCACTGCTCCCTGACATCCGAGACGTTATCAATCGAGGCTCTTCATTCCAAACATTCTGTTCCCTGTATCTCCAGACCTTCCCTTGGCATGCTAACTGGCCTTTCATATAGCCGCTGTCGTCCCTTTTTTATGACACTCACCTCTGCTATCCACAAGTTAATTTAGGGGCCTAGCCTCATCTTGCTGGCCTATCCGGACGCGTCTGAACCGTCTCCTGCCTTCTGACTTGCTCGGACTTCTGAGATCCCAATGACCTACGCTCTGCCGACGTAACGTACTGTATCCTTCAACTGAAATGCATTGTTGGCCCTGATTAATCCTTATTACTACGTCCCCTTTCTCCGTGTACGTGCCTATTCTGCCGATGTTTTCCTTACGGTTTTTACTCTTTGAGCTGATTTTCTAATCTCGTCTCAATGGTCGCTTTGTTTCTGACTACTGTGACCTGAATGACCAGTGATGGGCAGACTTATCAGTCTGCTTTTCCTTCTCAGTGGTCTCTTTGCTTTTGACTGCTATGACCCGATTGATCAGCGATATGCGGAATGGTCTCCTTTTTTCTGACCTCTCTCGGGCTTCTGCGATCTCACTGTTCTTGTCACTGCCGACGCAACGCCTTGTTACCCTCACCTCAAGAACGTTGCTGGTCGTGACTAATCGCAATTATCATGTCCCCTCTCATCCTTAACGTGTCCATTTCTGCCGATTCGATCCGACAAAATGCATAGCTTACTATTACGCCTTTCTCCTTATGAGTCGACTTTCTAGTCTGGTCTGAACGACCCACCTTCCGACTTCTGTGACCCTAATGATCAGGGGTCGGCAGACCAAATGGTCTGTTCATACCACGTCGGGAATATCGCTGACTTCTCCACTCATCAATGAAAACTTTTCCTTTTCTCATTTTGTGTTCATTCCTTTTTCCACTGGTCAGGCAACTCTCCGGATCTGGCACTACTCTAGCGGCGTCCGACCAGCCTCCTGCTTTCTGACTACTTCCTTACATTCCAAACATTAACGATCTAGGCTCTGTTGTCCTGGTGCTCTGTCCCCCTTATCCTGAGACCGTTCCTCGGCATGCAACCGCCTTTTCATATAGCCACCTGCTTCCCAAACTGCTTTCTGATGACACTCATTACTTATTCCCACCTTACTTTGGAGACCTAGCTTCAGCTTGCTGACTTACCCGGGTTTGACTGTACGCTCTCATGCCTTCTGACATCGCTCGGACTTCTGTGATCTAATGATCTAGACTCTGCCGACGAAAGTCTGTTACCCTCACCGCAAGACCACCGCTGGTCATGATTGAACCTTATTATCATGTCCCCTTTTTTCCTTAACATGTCCATTTCTGTTGATGCTCTCTGTCAGCACTTAGACTTTACTAATACGACTTTCACCCTACGAGCTGACATTCTAGGCTCGTCTCAACGATCTCGTACCTTCCGACTTCCGTGACCCTAATGAACAGAAACCGTAAGCTCCAACGGTCTGCGCATAGCACCTGGAGCATATCGTTGGCTTTCTTTTCCTTTCTCTTCTCACCCATAGAGCCCTTTTTCACACTCTAGCCTGACTTACCTAGTTCTGGCTGTACGGCCTCCTGCCTTCTGACCTCTCTCGAACTTCTGAGTTCTAAATGATCTAGTCTCTGCAGGCGCAATGCTCTGTCTCCCCCGCCTCCAGAGCACTGCTGCTCATGATTCATCACTAGTATATCCGCTTTTATCTTTACCACTTCTATCCTGTTGACGCTCTGTTAACTTTCTGACATTTATAATACGGCTTTCTCTCCATGAGCCGATATCCTCATCTCATCTCCATGGTCTCCTGCTTTCCGAATACTGAGCCCATACTTTTGAACCATCGACTGGTCCAAAGGTCTGTTCGCAACACCTCGAGATTTTTGTAGGCTCTTCCACTTCCCAAGTGTTCTAGGCTGTGCAGTCACAACACACCCTGTCCCTCAGCCTGAGAGCTTCGTTTGATATGCTAACGGGCTTTTTATATAGCCTCTGTAGTCCCGCAAATTTACTTTCTCGCGACATTCACTACTGTTATCCTCACTTTCATCTGACTGCCTAGCTACATCTTGCTGACTTATCCAGTCTCATCTAAACGCTCTTTTGCTTTCTGACCCCTCCCCAAACACTCCTGCTTCATCTTCAAGCTTTCATTCTTTACTGATCCGTGTTCCGCTCGATTCTCGTCGTATCTCGCCACTTATGATATATGTGTATATGCGATATTTAAATAACAATTACATGCATAGGATTACAATAGTTCAGGCATGGCCGCAATTGATGGCCTGCATTCCAGATGCATTCCTTTCTTCTGTCTGTGTGGCTGTCTCTGTTCGTTTCCTTTTTCTCCCGAGTCTGTCACAGGTACGGCGACACGCACCCAAGGAATTGTCCTCCGTTTCGACAACAATACAAGGCACACAGTTCCTCTACCTGGACATGAGCGGAAAATTATCAACTTTTTTACAACTTACTAACCGGACAAATCAATCAATTCTTCCGCGGCATGAACCACTGAGTCCAATTTACCTAACAATACCTCTTCCACATATCTCTTGACTGGAGGACTTTCGACTACGGAAGGCACATTCTCCTGCCAAAACAAAGCTTGAACAATCGGTCATTCTAAGCTCTTCAATCCGCTTTGACCGCTCAAATGGCCGTGGTTACCACAATCTCTAATCAATTTCACTACATACCCCGGGGGATCTGCGATTCTTTCTTCGGAACCTATCCTGTCCTCCAAGACTTCAACATATTTCAACGTATATTCTTCGAGGCTTCACGTGGTTCTGCAAATGATCAACACATCATATCCAGAAAGAATGCTTAGTTCCTGACCTACCGATCTGGAACAGGAGAGGACCCAGGCACGCAATGGCCACTCGCATAGCGCATCAGTCAGCAGAAAAATGGGACGCAACTTGACTGCGAATAACGGAGCAAAAGAACGTTCAACAAGAACCATAGCCAGTTACAACTTGCCATTCAATGGATTGGCGGCAGTGTTTCAGGACGTGGTGGGTTTTCGCCTGGCAAGCGTTCTCCCTATAAAAAGCCACAAATGTCCGTCTAACAACACTGCAACGTGGCGAATGTGACTCGCCACCGAATAAAGTCACAGCCCATAACTTCACACTGGCAGCTCAATTAGAATCATCATACTGGATAGCTTGCTCTTCAATTATCTCCCAATGGATCACTCAGTATTTATCTATTATTACTCGAGGTATGACTGCGATATGTGGCAGAGCGATTGTGTCCAAACAAATGGATCCCGATCCCACTACAACCAACTCGTTCTTTCGCATGTTCACCATCGCACAGTTCCAAGCATGGACATATGAACAATTTTCTACTGTCACTACAGTTCCCATAAAATGTCTGTACAGCTGTACATACCTGATCATGCCTCAATTGGCGTGCCTCGCATAGTCGAGAATAAATATTTATTTATTTATTTATTTAATCAATTCGTTGTTGAGAAGTAAATGTGCCACTGAGGACGTGGTTAGAGTGCGTATTAGTTAGTAGAAGGAACTGTTACTTCACTAAATCCCTCTTCCTACTGTGCCTCTCATTCTTTAACCTTTTGGACCAGTCGGTTCTCTGAAGCGCCAAATGCACATAGGTCTAAAACCAAGGCCTCTCTTCTTTTGTGCCGCGGCTGCTATTGACTAAGGTTTTCATTGGTATAAGTAACAGCCTCATGGCACTCGTCTCCGTCTCATTATTTGTATGCTTGGTACCGCGTACCGAACTTGAAATTTCCGGTCTCTGATGGAGTTTTGCCTCATGGCTCCACCATCATACTTCACAGCTCACATTAACGTCTCCCTCTCTGGTTTGGCAGCGCTTTTGATCCATATCGCAACCAGTTACTGGTGGTATAGGTACCACTAACGTCAGCGCAACATCCATGGCCTCGCTAGATTCTCTTTACTATTGTGCCTTTCATTCTTTAACCAGTTGGACTAGCCGGCCTCTGAGGCTCCCAATGCCTATAGGTCTCAAACCGAGACCTCGCTTCGTTTGCGCATCAGCTGCCATACTCTTTTTGGTGTTCACTTCCCCGTCTATCGGACTGTTCTCTTTCTTATTACACCAGCACCAGCTTCTGAGCCCTTGAACTGTTCGGATTTCATCCACTCCTCTGTTCAACCATACTCTACTGTATACTTGTTCGGCACCTCTACTGGTCAATATCGTAACCCTTCGGGTGAAATACAGCAGTTGGCGGTGCTGTCTGTATTATTCCCTTACCCCAGGTCAATTCTGGAGCCGGCCCTACTCTCGTTTTCTTTATACAGCTGTTGCAAGTATTGCTGTCTGTTCTCTCTCTTGTATTCAACACTGTACACCTATCAGTCTAGGCAAAACCTACTAAAATGTGCCGCTCCTGTATATTAATTAATCAGGCTTCCAGCAACTCAATAAGTAGTGAGCTATAACTAGCGCTATTTGCCTTCAACGTTCCACCGTGGATGTGCACCTTAGAGTTGCACACCTAGCATCATTTGGGGCTGCAGTTCACACTACTGATATTCCTGGACCCTTTCAGCGCTGGCTCTACAACCATTTTGTCGCTAAAGCCGTAGTATTCAAACCCTTCTCGCTCCTGTTGTTATCGTTGAAGGCTTATCAGCGGGCGGTTTCTTCCGCATAATTAACCCGACTCCCAGTATCGCCAATTCCTGTCGTATATTGGACTTGTTTGCCGCACTGTAGCAGTCCCTAGCTTTTTCCCCTATTCCAGGTTCCTTTAGGGCTGGCTTTGCAGCCCTATTCTTGCTGCAGCTTTAGGATATAAATTCCACGGTCGTCACAATTTTGACACTCCGTCTCATCCCTTCACCCAGCTTTTTCTCTAGAACCCGATTACTGAAAACTTTACGTTATTATTTTCATGAGTCTCAATCCCGACGTTGTAACGCAACTGGCTCTCATACATGTTCGAACGATAAGCTCTACCACTGTCAACCGATCGCTCAATCTATATACTAAGCGCATACTAGACCATTCACTACGTCCTGATCTCCTCAACTCATTTACCGGTTAACGACGCCTGATACTCACGGTTTCCACACAGTACAATTTTTGCGTACGCTAGACCACTGCAGACAGCAGTTTCTCTCACATTCAGCAAATACCGGGTTCCGTGCTTTCACACAAAACTATGCTATGAAGTATAACATATTCGGCCATTCCATTGCTTTCAACTAGCAAAGCCTTACCATAAAGTTTATATTTATAGAGTAACATATCCCTACACAATTTCCTTGGCAGTTTTCTCGGTCCGTTTTACTTCTCTCCCTTAGCACTGCCTGCACGGAACCCAGCTGAGGACATACTTGCGACGCTCCCATGGACACCGTACCAATACAGAACAAAGAACGCACCCGCACTTCACAATCCTGACACACTAAAGTAACGCAGAAAACTAAGCGAAGCAAAACAAGTCACCTGAGTCCTCCGACATCAACAGCTCCAACCACTTGCGGTCGACTCCGAAGGAGACTACACAACTATGGGAAACGAAAGGGCGAAACGTGACTGCGAATATCCGTGAGGGTAATCGGTCAGGTGCAATCTTTTCAATATCCCATCACCAGTCGGCAGTGTTCCAGTACGTGGTTGGTATTCGTCTGGCAAGCGCTTCCCTACAAAAAGCCACAAATGTCTGTTTAACAACCCTTTGACGTGGCGGATGTGACTCGCCACTCAATAAAGTCACCGCCTTAAGCACACGTTGGCAAGTTGACCGATACCAAGTGTACAAATTCTGTGTATATATCTGCTCCCGTACGAACACGCCTAAATATTTGATTAGCGACATACCAATATCGTTAAACATTTTTCAGCTTTTTCCTCAAGCTTCACTCACCTGACCCGCACTGTGCACACAACTTAATCGGACTAGTTGCTCATCACCATGCTCCACATTAGTGATCTGCTTCTTATCTCTACATCTCGCATACTGTGGACATCGACTTCGTGCAACCTTCAAGCCATATAGGCCCACATTACTAACTCCTTCTGTACCACTCCTGATCTTGGTGCTGTTACGCATGCTATCATGTACAACATTGCAATATGCCAATCATGCCCAAAAGGCGTGCCTCGCTTTATCAAAAATAAAAAATTTATTTCTTTATTTACTTTGTGAGCATTGCCTAGGATATTTTTAAGCAACCAGACGTGTGCATCAAAATTCTCTTTTGAACATCAAGTCTATGAGGTTAGAATTCCTACAGGGTGGGCTAACCTGCCGTGTTTGATCCCATACAAACGCGTGGTCGACAAACCTCCTAAATTTGGCAAGAGCTGAATGGCAGCATCATTCAATGTGTGGCACGTTAACGTCACCGCCTAATACCTTGTGTTTGTCGACCACAGTGAAACGTTAGTGAAGCTACTGGTTAGTTCGCTTATTGCAGATGATGAGATCTGTGGCGGGATGTAGACACAGCCGATGAGGAAGGCGAGGTGTGCGCCTTCAACTGGAAGCTATGTTGAGTCCACCAGTTACCTAAAGCTTAGACGTGGAAGGAAGACGCATGAAAGTGACCTAATGTATATCAGGCATCCTTCACCCGGTGTTTATCACGTCCACTGCTGAACGAACTGCAACCAGGGATTTGGTGAGTTGTAGCAGATGTACGGGCGGTACTAAGTTTCCATGACCGAAATCCCGTGTCTGTTGGCCAGGGTAACGAGCGGCTTCAAGACGTGCGTCTTGTAATTAACCGATGGGGTATGGAGGAGTAGCATACCGGGAGCACCTAGGCAGTGTGCGCTGCTGGGTTGCGGACGGCTATTAGGTTTGGGAGTGTCTCTGTGGCCAGTCGTTGGGCGATTTATTGTAGCTGTGGGATTCAGCCACCACCATACCATTCGGTTCACAGTAAGGGGAGTTGTCTGCGTGTAACCAGTGTCATGTGCTTTCATTGGGATAACGGAAGTTATGGTAAGTGTTGGGTGATGGTATGTGGCATAACCTGCGTGCTGGAGTTAAAGTAGCGATGGTTGTGTAAGTAAATGAACTGGGGAATTAGGTGCGAGGATTACAACCGCGGACTTTAAGGGAAGGGAAGTTTTCCAAAAATCTAAAGCGGGCTGTTCGGTTTCACTCGCATAATGTAAAGCAAGCAAGTTAAGCGTTAGACGGTGGTTGTTTGAAATTGGCGTGCTTGAATAGAGTGCCCGCGAGTTGCGGAGTCCCAGCAAACAGGGCTCAAGATGGGTAACGGCGTGCATTGAGAAAATGGTTATGTGTGACTGACGAACTGCTGGTGGTTAAAGGGATGGCGGGTGATAAATAAATAAATTAATAAATTAATATTTTATTCTCATATTCATAGGGACACAACAACTCAGTCATGATCAAGATTTAAAAGCAGTTGTGTATTTCGTCGAAACTTCGGGTTCAATCATATGTAGTTGAAACCGGCAAAGCACTGTAAGTGCAATGAAACATTGCATGTAGACGAAGAGTATCATATTCTTGTATGCTTCGGAAAAAAGTTGAAACGTGAGTCTAGTCGACTTGCCAGCAGGTATTTGTGGGCAGTGACTTTATTCATGGCGAATCACATCCGCCACGTCGCAATGTTCTTAAACAGACATTTTGTCATTTTATATGGAGAACGCTTGCCAGGCGAAATCCCACTACGTCCCGCAACACTGCCGTAAAGCATTTTGAACATTATTATTTAAAGAGCAAAGCCGTTTGACAGCTGATTTCATATTCTGTTATTCGCAGACAAATGGCTCATAATTTCCTCTGTTAGTTGGGTAGGTAGTTTGATCGGTGCCGCCATGATTGTTGAGACCGGTTGAGGAGGGGAACATCGCGAATAATCATCTTGTTGTGTGTCCAGGTGAGCAAAAGTTCAAATTTTCTGCTGTCTGGATTTTTCAGATGTATAATGTATGGGAGTATGAAGATGTGGCCAGTTCTCCATACTGGACAAGGGTTGTAATGATTGTATTTGGGTTTTTTGGTGTTCAACCATACTCCATGTTAGTCCTTGCCAGTTATTACGTCTGTCTTGGGCAATAACTGTTCCTCAGTCCAATCCCAGATCGCCAAGAATTTCCGGACCTCGGAGAAAAGTGAGAGTGAGTGACAACTGAGAGAAGACCGCAAGAACAGGCATGAAGTTAAGCATTGTTAAACTCTTATGTTACAACATTTGGATTTGCGACAAAAGCATGTACACTGTGCAACAATGATTATGCTGAAAGTGCCTTTTGAATATCCTATAGAATCATTAGCCTTATGGGTGGATTGCTAACGCCTGCGTAGAAACAAGAGCGTTATACCAGTAAGTAATCTACGAAGCATCGGTTTAGTATGAGCCAAAAATTGTGTGGGTAGAGAGCAAAGAGAGTTAGAATATTGGTGGTGACTGCAAGGTGCATGAACAGCAAGCAGCTAGCCTAATACGATAGCGAGGGCAGCATAAGTGAAAATAAATAGGCTGACGCTAGAGAGATCTAAAGTTCAATTGGCGGTAGGGTAGTGGTAAGATTGGATGCAGATATTCTAAAGGATTAACGGTTATTGAGATAAGGAGCGGCTCCTAACAAGCACTGGATATTTGCATATGCATGGAGCCTATGACCGCTAGCTGCTTCTAAATGGTGTCGAATTTAAGACGACCGACAAATGGTGGCGCTAGGAAGGACTATCATTGGCCAGGTGTAGCCATTCCAATCAGACGCTTTTTCACTAGTGTATGCCTATAAGTTCACTGCATGCATCGACAAGCCAGCGGAGGTAATTGGTACAGACATTCCAGGAGAATGTGTGATGGACAGACAAGGAGTATATCCTAGCGGCCTCAGGATCTGCGTAGAAGGCACATGGAGCATCCGGCGAATGGCTGCATTAGTAAGGAAGATAAGAAGAGCGACAGATAGTGGCCCTAGGATAGAGGGTACCAGTGACCAGCAAAGGCATTCGGATTAAGCCTTCTAATTAACAGTGGATACCTACAGTGACAGAAAAGTCAAAAAACCATCGAAGTTGTGATGCAAACAATTCAAGAGAGTAAGTGTTGAAGAGATAAGCAGTGACCCTTGGCGCGAAGATCAATGCTACCAACAATGACTTGCTCTATCTGAAAAGTGGTGACGTGGATAATGCGAAGAACTGATAATGGTACTAAGGGAGTGAGAGTATCGACGGCTAGCAATGGCATTGTGGTGAAGCCTTCTAGTTGCTAGTGGATACCTAAAGTGTCCCAGAATAACTCAGCAGACAGCAGATGTTTGTGTGCACGCCGTCCTAGAGAGGAATAAAAGAGTGGCTCTCAGTAAGCTCCGGATATGCGCGGAGGTAGCCGGAGCCTACGAATAATTGTTGCTGCTAAACGGAGGTGCCAGAAGTAATGCGAAGAACTGATAATGGTACTAAGGGAGAGAGAGAATCGACGGCTAGCAATGGCATTGGGTGAAGCCTTCTAGTGTATACCTAAAGTGTCCCAGTATAAGTCAACTGACTGCAAATGTATGCGACGCAGACAGTCCCAAAAGATGAAGGTTGGAGAGAAAAGTGAGTTGCTATTAGCAAGCTCTGGATATGTGCAGTGATAAGCTGAACCTACGACCACTATCTGTTACTAAATAGAGTCGCTGAGGCTGAGAAAATCGACAGATCATGGCGCTATGAAAAACTTTCGGAGGGCAGATGTAACCACTCCACTAAGCAGTTTGGTCACCAGTGGATTCCTGCAGTAGCACAGAACACATCAGCAAGCCAGCGAAGGTAAGTGCTGCAGATATACTAAGAGATTAAAGGAAGGAGAGGCAAGGGATGTCTCCTAGTAGCTCGGATATGTGCAACGATGTATGGAGCCTACAACGAATCACTGAGGAAAAAGTGATGAAGCTGAGGAAGGAAGGATAATGGTGCTAAAAGAGAGAACCCGTGGACAGTAACTGAATTCGCAGTAAGTCTTCTAGTTATTAGTGGATAGTGACAGTGCCAGAAGAATCGACAAACCAGCAAAGGTATGTGATGCAAACAATTCAACGGAGTAAGTGTTGGAGAGATAAGGAGTGGCTCCTAGCGCAAAGATGTATGCTACCTACAGTGATTCGATGCAGCCGAAGAGTTGTGACATAGGTAATACGAAGAACTGATAATGGTACTAAGGGAGTGAGAGTATCGACGGCTAGCAATGGCATTGTGGTGAAGCCTTCTAGTTGCTAGTGGATACCTAAAGTGTCCCAGAATAACTCAGCAGGCAGCAGATGTATGTGAGCACCCAGTCCTGGAGAGGAATAAAAGTGGCTCTCAGTAAGCTCCGGATATGCGCGGAGGTAGCTGGAGCCTACGAATAATTGCTGCTGCTAAACGGAGGTGCCAGAAGTAATGCGAAGAACTGATAATGGTACTAAGGGAGAGAGAGAATCGACGGCTAGCAATGGCATTGGGTGAAGCCTTCTAGTGTATACCTAAAGTGTCCCAAGATAGGTCAACGAACAGCAAATGTATGTGACACAGATTATCCCAAAAGATGAAGGTTGGAGTTAAAAAGAGAGTGGCTCTTAGCAAGCTTCGGATATGCTCAGAGAAGCTTTGAACCTACGACCACTAGCTGTTACTAAATAGAGGTGCTGAGGTTAAGGGGATCGACAGATATGGCGCTATGAAAATCTTTTGGAGGCTAGACAGAACTATGAAATTTGGCAGTTTGGTCACTAGTGGAAACCTACAGTAGCACCGAATACATCAGCAAGCCGGCAAAGGAAAGCGATACAGACATTCTAAGAGATTACATGATGGAGAAACAGATGATGTATCGGATATGCGCAAAGACGTATGGAGCCTACAACGAATCACTAAGGAAAACGTGATGATGTAGTGAGGTGTAGGTAGAATATTCCGGTTAGTGCACCTAGGTGGGCTTTGTACATTCGTAGCCGCAGCTCGGTTGGTAATGTAGTTTGCTTTGTTGGGGTGTGGACGCGCTTTATTGGGTTTGGGGTGTTGAGTAGGTAGTTACTACGCTGCGGTTTGTCTTACTTGCCAGTAGGATGCGGTGCGTGAAGGAGTATTGGAAGTGTTGTTTTGCACGGGGTGAGCAGTTCGGGCGTGGTCTTGCTGGTACTACCATTAAGTTTGCTTAAGCCGTAGTGGAACGTTAGGGCCTCGTTCGTTTGTTGTGCTCATATGGAGTTAATTGGAGCCGAGGAAGGCGCGCCATTAGAAACCGTTACCTTGAGTTGTTCGTCGCTAGCGTCGGGTCAGTACAGGTTTAATGGAGGTCTTTAACAAGGCTGGCCAACTGATTATGGGATGATTGTAAATCTATATTTTAAGTTCAGAGCTGGTGCTACACACGTCGAGCACCACAGTGGGCTGCTTACGGTATTCTGTCATTTCTACGACAACATTCGATGGTTCAGCCAACTGCATGGACTTGGCAGCTAGATTGTTGTTGGCCGTCTGTTTTAAGGCGCTGTTACCTTTCTTTCCGTTTATCTGTGTGGAATCCATATTTACCTCAAGGTGTGTGAAGGAAACGGCGGTGGGGTTTGCGCTTGGTTGTGTATTTATCAGGCAGGTCTCTGAGAATGCTGTCCTGCGGCCCCTTTACCATTCGAAGTTTAAAGGGAGACAGTGCCACTTACTAAAATGAATAAATAACCATAATTTGCATTTCCTAACGGTGGCCAGATGCTGTGCCCGCAAGCAGTCTACTCCGACTGTGCGCAATTCCCATGCTCATGCACAGATAGTGAGTAGATTAGAGTAAATGATCTTTGTGCACTTTTACCACACTACCAGTAGAGCTATAAGTTTGAGCCAGTTTGCAGTTTTACGGCGGTATACTTTTGAAACGGTTTGCCGCGCCAAACTCGCCGCGCCCGTCGCCTATCCAGCTGGCTGCTTCTGGCGATCCTTAGGTTCTATACCATTAGTAGCAACGAAGTATAGCCCAGCTACATTTATGCAAAGTTTCATTACGAATTAGGATGCACTTCTCGGCGACTTCGCTCCGAACTCGTTGGATTGTTTCAGCGCATTTCATGGCTCCGTTTAGTAGGGAACGCATGAAAAGAAACATGGGAGAGCCGGTGTTAGTGTGAACATGATAAAGGTGAATAATATCTACGTACAAGCTAATAGCGTTTAAACAAGCTCGCGTACCAGACGAAATAATAAAGCGCGAAAGGTACAACCAACATTTGCAGATTAAAATTGTAACGTCACTCAAGTAATTTGGGCCGCCGAAGTAACCTGCAAAATTTCAATTTTATAAGGCACGGGAAATTTTCAGTAAAGAATTATTGTTTCCTATATTTTGAGGCACACTATTGTGCATTGCTTTCCTCTGTTCGAGCGCACGCTTATTTGTCGGAGGTCTGAAGTAGGTGGTAACTTCGTAAGATAAGGCTTAGAAGTCATGATAGCATGCACGTTTGTGAATTTTTGATGCACGCTGCTCCAGTATGCCAAATGACATAAACTAATTCTAGTATAATTCGGGATTATGAAATTCTGCAAACTATAGGAGCCCTTTATCCACCCACCACGGCGCAAGAATCGTATTAGCTATTTAATTTAGCTGAACAGTTAATTTCACATAAGTGACCTATGCAACGCATAGTGCTGATCGTGTATTCCATGGTTGTCTTTCTAACCTTGGTGACAGTCGTCTCTCTAGCCCCTGGTTTGCATGCTTACCGGGGCCTTTATTTTAGTTATACACGTTAGCTGCATGTGGAAATCGTCTTAGCTCTAGTTCCACAATACAAGCTCCACGAAGAGAAAGCTGCAGTGACACATCGGCTTAGTCCCTAGTGATGAATGTGCATGCTTGCGGTGAATTACAGCCGGCCATCGTGCCGCAAAATGAGAGTGGTAGTCAGCCTAAATAATGGGATCGTAATTGGAGCAGAGGCTATGCAGTAGGCGGTTGGATGGAGGAAGTGACAACACAAACGCCGATGGGGCCGGCTGGCTATGTCAGCAGATGTGTCCAACCAAACGTGTTCACCTTCATTAGGGCGCCATCAGGCAGCCGGCAAGCACCTACCGACGCCAAATTTGAAGTAAGTGTTTTCATTCCTTTTGACAGGTCATTGCTTGACCACCTCTTCTCGTTGTCTAACCGCAGTCCTCGGTGCGCAAACCATGCACGTCGCTGGAGTCGGTGTGCTGGCATGCGTAACACGTGACATAGCCATCGAAGCCTGGTGCGTAATATAATTTTGCGGAGCGGTTCACTCTTCCTGCAATAAATACGCGACAGTGAACATGCTCATGGCTCACCCGGTGAGCCTCCTAGATTTGAACTAAGCTGCAAAGGCAGCGATGGTCGAACGTGGCTAGCCGCTGTATGTGTATCGAGCTGATGGGCCATGTTTCACAGCCGTATGAGATGGTTGAACGGACGACTGAATTATAAATATGGCTCTTCAGGACAAGAGTGACGTTGCGTCTGCACCACAGATGGCGATAACTAAGTAAATAAATAAACCTTTATTGCTGTCTATGCGTGGCATATCCGCGAGGGCATATTCAACTAAGCACAATTATACAGACATGACATGGCAACTGTCGCAGTGCCAATCGGAGATATTCTGACGTTCATATAGGAATCTGTACAAATACGATAAGTTTAAATGCGGAGAGCCCACTGACGTGAATTCAAGCACGTTCGTATGGGCGTAGTCGCTCCGCCATAAACTACAGTAACAATACAGCCACGAATAGATCAAGCACTAGAATTGATCAATTAGAAAAGAACTGGTGAAGAACAAGCTCAATCGTGAATACACGATATGCTGGGTCCGTGTGAGTGAAGCGTAAAGAACAACGGTGGATGCGCAGAAAATGACCGGGCGACGAAGTATGCAGATAAGAAATGTCAGGGCGTATCAAGGATGGTAAGCAGTGGTCTTGGTCGGCTTGCCAATATGAACTAATTAGCTGTGCCTTTATTCAGTGGCAAGTCAACTCCGTCACGTCACAGTGTTATTAAACGGACATTTGTGGCTTTGTATAGGGTGGACGCTTGCCGGACGAAAACCCACCAATCCTGGAACACCGCCATCTATTCGTCTGAATGACAAGCTGACAATGCTTCTTATTGACCGATTATTGGTTCTGTAATTTACAATCAGGATACATCTATAATTTTCGTTGGCGGATGCATGATGAGCGCGGGACGATGTCATCCATGGGTCTTGTCACCTCCTGACGGAATGGCACGGACTTACTGTAGATAAACTCTAAGTTAAACATTTTGGAATGTTATTTTATTCGTCGTCGGTAGAACCGCGCAATATCTCCTTGGGTTATCCAGTAACACGTTGATTAATTAATTATTGGAGGAAGGAGAATGGCCAAACGCAAGTGTTCAGGCCCGAAAATGTCGCATGGTTTCCGGGATAACCAGCCAGCAGTCCTCCGGGATAAGTGGTGTGGTTTGGGGACATTAGCATCTACGACTAATTGGACGGTAAACGTAGTTTCGGTTGCTAACCACGTTGTAAGGGAAAATAATTTCAGGAATATAAATGGCCGAAACTATTTGCCCTTGCCATAATAACAGGCAGTTATGTGTAGAGGTGGGTTAAATTAGTTGCATAGAATTGACAGGGAAGTCTGTACTCGGGTCAGCTGCAATATTCAAGTTGACATTAAATGTCAGCGAGTGAACTCCGAGTAAAAATTATGTGAAGAAGCGAGCTGAACCTAATTGTTCAGGCCTCAATATAGTGGCATCCATCCAAGATAACGAATAAGTGGTTGTCTATCCGGTAAGTAAAAGGACAGCGTAATAATTATCCATCCACGACCAGGAAAAGGAAGCTTGTGCTTCGTTGAAGTATTGGGGTCAAAGCAGTGGACGTATCTTTGGTTGCTGTTCACCGATTCTGTGGAAACCTCAAAAAAATGACAACATACAAAGGCAGCCAAACAAACAGACAGCAACGATGCATCCGGACCTCAGAGCAAAAGCAAGCAGTCGCAATAGTGCTAACGCGAATGAACCACACAGGATATGTATCATTATAAACAAAATATCACTAGTACATGTGTTCTATAACATATTTACATAAGCGTACCTTAAACAGTGACTTCTCAGTAGACTGCGCGAAGCCGGAGATGGAGAGGCCGATCCGAAGAGCTTGGATAAATCAGTGGATTGTGACTACGTCGTTCAATTACGTTTAGAAGACGAATGGTGAGGGTCAGGGTTAGGTATAAAAGAAGTTATGCCAATAAAGCGTGAGCAAGTCCAGCAAAGATCTCGGGGAACAATGCTTTGGGTATGCAGCACTTACTCACATACGTCTCAGCGGTATGGATTCAGCCAGAAAGCACAAATACGGTCAGATGAGAATAGATCAAGGCAAAGCATAGAGTTAGCCATTCAGTCAAAACGCAACCACCGACCGGGATAAGGCAGAGACGGAGTAGGGATTGGAAAGGCTTTTATTGCAAGAGTGAAAAGGTCAGCGAGGTTTTCGAGGAAGTAAACAGCTCATTAATACTGACGAATCAGGAGTGGTAACGTCTCACAAGTCTGAGTGCATTCGGAGACAAGGCGACCCATCAAGCGAGGCTCGACTGATCAGCCCGTTGGGATTAGGACGTACAATAAAGGTAAGAAAAGGGTAAAACGATAAATGGTGAACAAGTCTAGCAGGCTCTAGAGGTAAGAAAATCGTAGAGCTGAGTCCGCAGAGGATATAGCGTTTAAGTCTCGGTAGCATTGGAGTAGACCGAGGGAAACAGACTGGTCAGGTGAGACAAGATCATGGCAGGGCATTGAAGCTGTCAGTCCGACTGAAGTAGGAATGAAGACAGAAAGCGATATAAGAAAAGTTTAGGGTCGGGATGAGAAGGGTTTATTGATAAAGAGTGAAAAAGCCCACGAGGCTGTTCATGGGCTTGCTTCGCACAGTTGAAAATAAAATATGTATTTATTTGTTTTATGTAAACAAATCCATTAGGTCAACGTAACTAAGAGTGGCAATGTCGCAAATGTCTAAATGAATGCGATGAGGAGGAGGCCGATCAGGTAAGCCTGGATTAGTTGGCTGGTTGGGATTAGGATGAAAAATAAATTAGTGAAAATGGGCCATAACAAAAAGAGGGGACAAGTCTAGTAGGCTGTAGAGGTAAGGGAAACATAGGGTTGTGTCTGCTGTGCAAATACCGTTTAATTCTAGTTAGCATGAAAGCAGGCGGAAGGAAATATGTTGAGCAAGTAAGACCAGACCATGCAGGACAGTGCGATGGAAGAAAGAATGAGAATATAGAGCATGATAAGGAAAGCTTAGAATCGGGATGAGTAGGGGTTATTGATAAAGAGTATAGGAGCCCACTTTGCTTTCCAGATGATGTAAACAGAACGTGAGGTCGGTCGAACTAAGGTTTTTAACGTCGAAGAACTCTGAGTGAAATTGGATAACGAAAGGCCGAACTGTCCAGACTGGATTAGTCAGCGCATTGGAACAGCACATACAATAAATGCAAGAGAAATTGCTGTAACAATAAAGCGTGAACGAGTCTAGCAGCCACTCTGGGTAAGGGAACCAGAGGGTTGCGTCTGCATAGCGTATACCGCTTAAGTTTGGGTTGCATGAAAGAAGTAAGAGAGGAAGAGGCTGGTCAGTGGGACCAGATTACTGCAGCTCAATGAGGTCTGGCACTCCAGTTGAGGAAGAAATAAAAACCGAGCGCGATAAAATACAGTTAGTGTCGGGATGAGAAATGTTTGTTGACGGATTGTGAGAAAAGTCCACGACCATCTCCAGGTAATGTAAACGGATAGTTGAGTCAGAAGTCTGAACGAAGCCGGAGAGCAGGAGGCCGATCAGGTAAGACTGGATTAGTCGGCACTTTTGGACTACGACACATATAAAGGTGAAAAATGAGCGAACGATAAAGTGAGGGACAAGTATGGCAAGCTCTAGATGTAAGGGTAACATAGTGTTTAGTCTGCAGCGCGTATACCGTCTAAGTCTTGGTAGCATAGAAGCAGTCAGAGAGAAATAGACTGGTCAGTGGTTGGGCACTGTGGGCTGGCCATCCAGTTGAAGGAGGAATAAAAACAGAACGCGCGATAAGAAAAGGGTAGGGGCAGGGTGAGAAGTGCCCATTGCTAAAGAGTGGAGAAGCCCACGAGGCTTTCCAGGTAATGTAAACAGAAGGTTGGTTCCGCAGAACCAAGATTTGTAACATCGAAGAACTCTGTGTGACATCAGATAGCCGGAGGCCAAGCAGGCGAGACTGGATAAATTGACCCGTTGGATTGGGAAAAACAATAAGCTGGGGGAAAGGATATAACAATAAAGGGTGAACGAGTCTAGCAGGCTCTAGTAGTAAGGGAAATGTATGCTTGGGTCTGCAAAGCGAATACCGCTTAATGCTCGGTAGCATAGGAGTAGCCAGACGGATGTCAACTGGTCAGGTGTGACTAGATCACAGCAGAGCACTGGGAGCTGGCCGTCCGATGAAAAAAGGAACGCGGCTAGAGAGTATGATAAGCAAAGCTTACGGTCGGGAAGAGAAGGGTATATTGCTAACAGTGATAAAGCCAACGCGGCTTTGCAGGTAATGTAAACAGATCGTTGCGTCAGCCAAAGGATGAGCGAAATCTGATAGCAGGCAGACCTGGCGAAGCTAGATTAGTCGGCGCGTTAGCTTAAGAAGTATGATGAAGGTGGGAGAGGCTTTAACAATAGGGAGTGAAGAAGTGCAGCTGGTTCTCGAGATAGGGGAAACGTAACGATTAGCCTGTGGAACGCATCCCGTGTAAGCCTTGGTATCTCAAGAGCAGCCAGAGAAAAATGGACCGGTCAGACGAGACAACAGTACGGCAGGGCAGTGAAAGCTGGCCCTCCAGTTGAAGAAGGAATGAAATCAAAAAAGCGCGATAGGAAAAGATGGGGATCGGGATGAGATAAGTTGATTTTCGAGCCCTACCAAGGGTCCGATGGAATGCGCACTGCTGATGATTCCCGAAAGGATGAAACGCGCGTACAGCGCTTTTCCGGGTTAAAGAATACTTCCAAATAGTCGGATCTTGGCCTTCTGCATTGTTACACTAAGATGTAACAAAATAGAATAGGGATACCTTCTCCACGTTCCTTAAATAGAATTGGTGGTATGCTGTCTGGACCAGGGATCGAAGATAACTTGAGGTTGGAAATAACAAAGCGGATATTTTGTCATGTCAAACGGTACCAAAGACAGTGGCTAGCTACCGGACTCTGGCAGTGGCTGATAGAGTGGACCTATTACTAGGCATTGGTTTGTTATAGTGCGGGCTGAAGACTTAAACTATAATTCATGTGTCATTGGAACTACCATTGGGGCTAAGCATATGAATAGCCCTCTGTAGTTACCAGTTGGAGTCCGAGAATGCCATAGACAGTTGTGTTGCTCAGCTTTGTTTCCACTCTTTAATGGGGCCCTTGCTTGGTTAATTTGCTTCTTCTTAGAACTGGCAGAAAGCTGAAACATATTCTCATTTACCCACCAGTGCTGGGATAAGTTGAATATTTTGTTGTAGGACTGTCTAAACTGCTGCCTTCTGTATTGCATATTAGAGGGATTGGTGGCGTTCGTATCCGGACTTGCTTGTCCCTGTGGCCTCCATGGGGACGGCCCCACGGCGCCTGTGCCTGCAGAGTGACTACGGGTTTCCGGCGCTGTACCACCCACTGTTCCCTCCACACATCACATATCTGGTGCAATCCCGAAAACATAAGCCCGGGAGGCATGAGGATGAGATGTAAATTAGATGCAAATTAGCTGCGTGCCTTATGAAAGGTGACATAAGAGCTCATGAATCGAGGCAGTATATTAGTACCTCATAAACCTTTCAGCTGACCGATCCACGACACCAGATGTACAGCTTTCATCCCAATTGCTTACTCTGACTAGTACTGCAGAAGTTATCCAATTAACGATGCTCATCAGGCATTAGATTACCACGGCATCTGTTTGTTTGGGAGCAGCGTAGGGAATTTGTAAGTAACCAAGTAATGCACCAATCTGTGGTCGCTACCAAGGAACCCATTGCCAACTTATACTCGGGTTGAAGCAATACAGAGCGTAAGTATTAAATCAAATATATGTTGCGCCCTGGTTGGAGCACATACATATTGCGTACAGCCGCCAAAAATGGTGCATGCCAATAGACCTGCAAAGTACATTGTTGCAGCCGGTGGAAGCCAGTTCAAAGCCGCGAGGTTTCAATCCACTGCGACCAACTTTTATTCAAACAAAGAGTTTATGCAGGTTGCAAAGTAACCATAAGTGTGTCGTCACTCTTAGTTACGTTATCGCGTGGTATATAAAAACAACCAAATCACGCCGTGGTTACATAGATACCAGACGTTATCCAGCATGGGTCCATGAACACACCTGCATCCATGCTTTCAGGCATTACAACTTGGTAAGCTTTTTGACATAAAATACGTTCCCGCTCCCTCGTTTCTTCACACAATATTGTATATACGGCCGATAGGCAGCATATGAGGGGACCTCACCTGTAACATAAGAAGAAAACCAAGCTTCTCTGACAAATATTGCATCATTGTCGGGGAGAAGGGGCAGAGTACAAGGGAGGTGCATTGCGTTGTTTACGGCTTGACCTTTTTTAAGTATGAGCGAGCAAAACCATTCGGGTCTACTAGCTTAACGGATGACGCAACGAAGCCCTTGGTATCTGGGTGGCCGTTTTCTGCATTGCATGCAGGAAGTGAGTAGAGTTTGCATGGTTAGTTGGGCGATGACATGATTGGCGCCCTGCTGAACGACTAGTCTCATATTCCCAACGGTTGTAACTATGCGGGGTAGGAAGCAATGGATTGCTTGGTTTGGATATGTGAACCGGCATTTCAAATCTGTAGGATGCAGTAGATGCTTAACTATGAATGAAGTCGTGTAGATATTCGACTGCAGTGCTTGCCATATGTGAATAGTTTTCTTTAAGGGTATGCAAGGCCGTTTCATTAGTATGTGTTCTAGGATTTGGCAGAATCCGCCTTGGTATGCCGAACTACATTGTCTGTACATATTCTCATTGCGCAGTTGTTTACAATTCAATACTACCTTGTCAAGACATTATTCGGTCCTGTCCTCAGTTTGCTTGGGCTAGAAATTTGCTGACGTTTTCAGCCAACCTCGCAACCTTCACCGTTTTTCACAATATTGTTAACTACAACAATGGTGCTCTTATATTTGCCTGTTTAAATGCAATGCGGGATATTCTACACCAGTGCACTGAACTGCGCATTGTCCTAACCCGATTGTCGAGACTGCTTGGCTACGGAGCTTATTATATTTGAAGCAAATATAAACCACCTCAAATTCGTAGGTTAATGTCTAGGTGTTTTCCTTTTGTGAGCCCCTACAGCCATAGGCGCATTCGTAGGTTTAGGCGGGATGCTGTCTAAGAGACCATATGTCGCTCGTCGCTTTGTAAAGAGTATGCTGAGCTCTGGTTGATTGAATTAAATTGTGTTATTAAGCTTCATCACATCCCAAGCTGTGATTCGTTTCAGTGGCCTAAAAGCAAGCTGGCTTAGCATTGTTGTACTGCGAAGTTTGCTCACGATTAGCTGTGCTAGTATTGAAAACTGCCTCACCCTTTGCATTTTATTTGATTGTCCGACTCCAATTGCCTTCTGATATCCGCGCTTAATTCCGCGCACCGTCTCGGACTAGTATTAACTAGTCCTACAAGCCGTCTAACTTGCATTGCTTTCGGTGCAATGCTAATAGCCGCGATGATTGCAGGAATAAATGTGTTTATCGGTATACTGACAGGAACAGTGTTCAGTATTACGCTAAACGATCCATTCCTGTACATAACAAAATATTTTGCTACGGCCTCTGCTATTAATATTTTAAAACTAGGTTTCAAGAGCTCAGCGGCTCAGGTGGACTCGGTAGGTTAGTCCATGCACCAACTCTTCTAGCCCAAGGCGCCGGCGGCTTTTGTCTTTCAACGAAGGTCAGGTTGGATTCACTTCGACCGCCTTAGAAGTTTCTTACCATGTCCGCGTTACCCAGCCTACTTAAACGTTGTGGTAAAGTTTTGCTAATCATAGGCCCTTACGGCATAGCGGGTTGAATTTTGTCAGTAGCTGAGGACGTACTAGCAAATAAGAAGTATCCTATGATGTCCTTAGTTAGCTGCTTGATCCATTTTGGTTGTGGCTTTACGGATACTATAATCCCAGCATTTGCAAATCCATACAAGCAACTAAACAATCCAGTATCCCTACCAGACAAGAGGTCGAGATTCATATTAAGGAAGTTTCTTATGTTCACAGGTGCTATGCGGTTGTCACAGCTCTCTTGAAAACATTTTGTCCTGCCGGAGCACACTCCCCTTCTATAGTAAGGGGCTTGCAATGCAGTTCTTAATAAAATATAAAATCAACCAATAGTTTATTCACGATAGTATCGTGACACGTCTTAGAAGGCATGAGCAAAGTTTTCCAGCTAATGTTTCGCAGTTGGCATATTGCGTTGCAGGAAAGGATGTGTGAGCGAAACATCACAGACTAAGTGGCAATTGTTTGCCTCCAGGTGGAGGTAGCGCAGTGTAGGTATCCGTAGGCTCTGACTTTATAATAATAACTATGTCAACAAAAAGCGCGTGTTTCTTAAGTAGCTTTGATAAGAGAGATACCTGCTAGTCAATCTCTCATTATTGCAATTGACTGAAAAGGGGCAGCTGCTTTCCGTAACCCTTCTTTCGTCTTGTGGAACTAAATTGTCTTCCAAGCCACACCTTTTCGGCAGTATTTAGCTAATAGTGTACAATTTCGGGCGGTCTGGCACGTTATAATCCCTACCCACTTCTGACGCTTTATTTGAGCCGTGAACTCGGTGCAAAGCGTGTTGCGGAATCGCCCATCCAATTCCGCACGCCTAACCATGAAGGCAACGGAGTGCATCATACACGCCATAGCTTCCAGGCTATGTATAATGGTTCTAACATGTTGAAGACCATTGTGAGCTTCACTACGTCATTTTGAAGCTTGGCCGTTTGGCTGCTTAGAGATAAGAGGTCAGTTAGGTCAACGCTGCATAGTTTAAGTATAAAAAGTTTTACCAGATGAGTGCGTGCTGCTGGCTTTAGCGTTGACCGGGGTACCCCCTACTGGTCTCATAAACCTTATGGTGACTTTTAAATAATGCTCACAGACCATGTCCAAAGAAAAGGAGTGATCAAAAAGTAAAGAATAGAGCAGCAAAAATGCAAGCATGACAATAAAGAATAAGGAAATATCGTGCTATAAGGTAGTCTAGGGACCAAAACCGCCTGTGAATGCCTAAAATAGTTGAGAATGAAACAAAACCGGGCTACGGTACCGGGTACAGTCGCCGGTCTCTCTCGCTATGAACTCGAATGGACTAAATGGCTTAAGCACAGCGAATCAAGGAATATCACATTCTTTGACGGCAAGCTGGTGATAGGCTATTTTATGTCGGTTTTAGTAAACACCGACTAGACGCCTTCATAACTTGTGAGATAATAAACGTGGGGAATAAGTTACATATCAGGGCAGTGCCTTTGTCTAGTACCCGGTGTTGACCACACAGCTGCCACGCGTCCGCTTTGTTGGCATTAGGTGCCGCGAAGAAGCCCAATGAATTTCGGATGGGAGGATACTAATAAGCAACAGCGTATTCTTGATTTTCTCTATAGACTACTTCAATTTATAAAAGTCAGTGGGTTCGTATGCAAGGCATTGCAATAGTTGCGACCGAAATTTTGGCGTCAGATAGAAGTACCAACTGTGAACACTGCACAAACCTATCCAGCAAGAATTTATCGCCGACTAGCTGGGTTAAATGGGATTGACTAGTTTCGAGAGACTTCTCGGCTCCGCAGATAGAAAGAAGTGTTCGCCTTCAAGCTGGCTTTTGCTAACGGTTATCGACAATAAGCTCAAAATGATGCAAGAACTCGATGTCAATACTATCGAACGGTTTATTAGCTACCGTAAAAGCGGGCGTAATTTACGTTTATGACCAAGGCCGATGGTGAGGAAACGCTAGACAAATTTGCTATGGGCGTTCCATAGACGACACATAAAGTTGCGTTCCACAGCTTTTGTATCCGTTTGTCTGTAGTGAAATCATTTCAACTTCCGCCGCAGCATTATCTAAACACCTGGTTTCTGTGTGTCAGTCAGCTAATTTGAACAGACGGATTGCGGTATTCTCGTTGGAGATGTCAGGCGTTAGTAACTGCCGCTCAGCTGGTTTCAGGCCACTGTTGGTTGGCATCGTTTGACTGTTGAATTGGTCTTTATCATATGTGCATTTACCGACGCCTGCCTAGTCGTGGTTCGGTCTGCGTCTTTTGTTTCGACGCAAAGGTGACAGCTAAAGTGAAAATTTTGCAACGTTATGGAACTTGCGTGATAACAACAAATACCGCGTAGGATGATACGGCGAGAGCGATTAATCGAACGGTGTGTCTCCGGACGCTAATCCTGATTCAGGCGCAAGTGTTGAACTTTACGTTTCCTTGGAACGATTTTGTTCCAAATTTATTGTGTGGAAGGCAGGTTAGTTGAGTTGGCGCTTAATTATACTACTGTCATTACTCCGTGAGGCGGCCATCTAGTCCACGATGCGCAACAACGTCCGAAGTAGCTCCGTGTGACGCTCCATTAGGCTTTATGCAATATTAACTATTACTGATAATAGAGTATTTTTAACTAAGCGAATGTCATCCAGCAAGCTTCAAGGTAAAGTTTGCAGCCAAATCTGTTGAACCAACGCTTTGCCTCGTTTAACCTATTTAAGAGACTTTATTGCTTCATAACTGTAAAACAGAAAAATTTTGTGCAGGCAAGACTTGATTGGCTGGTTACATAGTTTTGTGCAGGTAGGTTGCAAAGCATCATAGCGGATGATCCATTCGTTAACATGTTTCCAGTCGAGTCCGGAACATTTTAGATATTTATTTCTTTTATCAGCCGTCAAGCCCTTTCTTCGTATGTCGATTTCGAGCAAGTCGGGTTTCGTTGCAGATTGGGCCACGATGACACACAGACAACGCCCACATAGATACCTTAACACGCTGAGTGACACAAACACCGCAACTACTCGGCCTTCTGAACCCAGCGAATCTATAACTCGACCACCACATGCCATCACTCTGTGAATCGCCCAAACATTTCTCGTATCCCCTTTTTACGGAATGCAGCAAGTTGCAGACCCCCACTCCACGCATGCGTAGATCAAGATACGGCGCTGGGTTACCTAACCCGACTACTGGACAGGATGCAACTGACGCCGTCCAGTCTGCTAAAGCCAATTGGACGACGTCTTTGCCCCATTACACTACACTTAACTACGTGCTTGTTCTCACAACTCAAACTTATACACACCCGAATACATCTTACCCTCCCCTTCAACCTACTGTGCATGACCACCGCCAGCCTTTTGCTTTATCTTCCGCAGGTCAATCGTTCACGCACCTCAACGCTTGCTTACAAACAAGCCTCTCACCAAAACGGGATTCGCCAGGTGCGCAGTTGGCCGAATGCAACATCCGGACCAATCCGACCGACGCGTATACAATCCCACTAGTCAATGCTCGATCTAACAAAAATAAAATGCACCTTCTTGCCCCTCTCATACTTCTGTCTAGTATGCATGTGGTGCTGCTAGGTGAAACGTGGCAAGCAGCCGATATGACTGGTGCTCCGTTGCACATTCGTGGGTACAAGACTTTCTGTAGCGGAAGCATCGAGCAACGTAGCGGCGGTTGTCTCATATACGTCAGCAATGAATTCCACGCATCTTCTTTTCAAACCATACCACTTGGAAATCCAGAAGCTTCTGCTTGGATTCAGGCCATAGAAGGCCAAGTTGACATTCTGGTAGGCTACATCTATAACCCACCGCATCCGACTAGTACCGGAGTTGCCGAATTGGCTAAGCTCTTTCACGAAGTTTCATTCCTTCCCACCCGTCATAAAATAATCGGTGGAGTCTTCAATATGCCCCACATCTCGTGACTTACACAAACAGCACCATCCAGGTATAGGGCCTTCGTCGACACTGTCTTCACACATGACTGGACTCAGCATGTCCGCACACCCACAAGACAGTCTAACATCCTGGACCTAATATTTACCAATGGTATCCGGCATGTAACTGCCTGAGTGTTAGGTAACATTCCGGGCAGCGACCACAGGGTTGTGAGGCTATCATACAAGCTACCCAAATTCCGTCATCACGTTAGCCCGGTCTACGCTGCTTTTAGGCCTCACCAGCATATGCGTTGAGAGGCCTTCCTCTCACTTCTCCGTGCCGCTCCTTGGGACACTATCTTCCTGTCAACTAGTATGGACACGGATTCCTGTGAACTTTACAATAACTTTAAGATTTTTCTTGATATCCTAGCCCCACTGCAGCGCTCGATAAGGAGACCTCAAAATCCCGATGACGCCCACATGCGTAAAATTAGCACTAAACCCAAGAAAATGCGCTCTCGCTACAAGCATACAAAGGATTTTTGCTTTCTAATTAGTATAAACGAAACACCAGTGGAATGGAAAAACTCGCAGTCATGTACATACTTTAGCTGAGCGCACGGCGCTGCGCAGTGCGAACAAGGTTAAGTCACTTGTACGACTTATGAAGCATCGCAGTGGCTCCAACGACTTGCCGATTAACTCACTCGTGCTTCCTGATAATAGGGTTATTACTGATGCAGCAGACTTGTTCGAGTTCATTAACGCACACTTCTGTGATGCCTTCATCAGCACTGCCAAATAGGATTTCAAAGTTTACAGACGATCGCCTTCACATAATTGATTTCAACCTCAACAATACCAGTCCAACTCTACGTTCACTGAAGCTTATACACAATTCCGGCCCTGACGGAGTTCCATCTTCCTTACTATTACTTGGAGACCCGGATATTCCAATCCTTCTTCACAACGTTTTCACCCTCTCCATGACGAGCAGAAGCTACCCAACCATAAGGAACCACTCCGTACTCGTTCCACGTCCCGAACGAGGTTGTCGCCAAACTATCGACAACTAACAACCTATAAGCCACACATGCTTTGCGTCCAGAGTTATGGAAAGGATAGACAAGGTGGAAACACTTCATTTCCTAATGCAGCGCAATCTCATAAATAGGTTCCAACACGAGTTTGTGCCGTCTAAAGCTTGTAAACATGCCAGTTTGAATTCTTGAACTATGTAACACACTCCATTGATTTGGGGCAAGCACTATCCATTATCTTCTTGGACATGCAAAAAGCGTTTGACCTGGTTCCACACAATGGACTGCTGACAAAAATAGCTGCATCCGGTGTCTCTGGCCATCTCCTTTCTTGGTTTTCGTTTTACCTCTCTAGCCGAACGCAGTCAGTAAAACTAGGTGATACATCATACAAAGGAACACCCGCAACTAGCGGGGTATTTTAAAGTACTGTGCTTGGCCCTCTTTCTTTCTGTTACACATTAACGACGTCTTCCGCGTCTTTCGGTACGGCACTGCATACGTTTTCGCTGATCATGTCAAGGTTTATTTTCTTTTGAGCCTAGCTGCGTGGAAAATGACCTCTCAAACTCAGAACGATCTTCATGCTGTCGAGAATTGGTGCGACATTTGAAGGCTAGAATTCTCACCAATGAAATTCAATGTCCTATCCTACCGTCGCACTACACCACCCAACACCTTAACTCTTAACGGCACATCCTTAGGTAACAGTTTCACCGTGCGCGACCTCGGTGTACATTACTCTAGCTCGCTAACTTTTTCCGAACAAGAAAGCTGTAGCTCTGCCAAAGTCAGATCTATTATCGGGTATATACTGAATTCGGTAAGCCTGGCTGAGTCTCGGCTCACGCTCTACAAGGTATGTGGCAGACCGATTTTAGAGTACTGCTCGCTAGTTATGTCCACTTCATGGAAGAGTGATAGCTTGAGGGTCGAGAACATACAGCGGTCTTTCACTAAGCGCCTTCTTGACCCATCTACACTCAACTATCAAGGACGCTGCAAACGGCTTGGCCTGGGGCCTCGCTGGCTTTAAGGCTTAAAACTAACCTCGTATTCCTCTACAAACTTCTCAAAACCTCTGACTCATGCATAGGCGAAGCTTTTCAACCGATGGGTGACACACGTTACCCCATAAGCCTCATTCATTTTCTCTCCCTAAGACACGTCGCAACATTCGTTCAAACTTTTTCCTCTATATATATATGCGCAAGTATGGAACATGCTACCAGGAACAGTCAGAGCCATAGAAAATGCAGTGAAACTCTCCTCGGCCATAAAACGATTATGCCGCGTCCCAAAAGTGGCGGAACGTTTGGGCAGCTGCGTTACTGAAAACGAGTTCTGGGTACAAGGACCTGCTCACATATATGACATGTAACCCCACAGCAACCACAAGCTTAATTGGACGGATAACTCGCCTGGCCTGGCTGTAATCTAGCCGCGTCCGACCAGTCTACTGCTTTCTGACTGCTTCCAGACATCAGCGGCTTAAACGATTTAGGCTCTGAATTCCAAGCAATCTGGTCTCCTTCTCTTCAGTACTTTGCTTGGCATGCTGTCTTTGCACATATTTACATTTGACCCAACCTGCTTCTTTTCTCATGACACACATTACTTTTATTCCCGCATTAAGTTGGCGGCACGGCATCAGCCTGACGATCTACCCGGTTGCATCTGAACAGTCTCCTGCTTTCTGACCTCTCACGGACTTATAGTATATAAATGACCTAGGCTCTAAATACATAATGCACTGTAACCTACCACAACAGTATCGCTGATCCCGATTCATCCTTATTATTATATCCCTTCCTTACTTAACCCTTCTATTCTGCCGCCTCTCTATTAGCATTCCGGCATTAATAATACGGCTTTCTCACTATGTGCTTACATTCCAGTCTCGTCTCAATGGTTTCTGGTTTTCCGACTACTGAGACCTTACCGATGAATCATCGACAGATCCAAATATCTGTACAAAACACCTGGGGATCACTGTAGGTTTTTCCACATCTTCCCAATTCGTTCCCTCAATTGGTTAGATAAATTCTCAGGATTGGCTCTAATATAGACCCGGCTGATCAATCTTCTGCTTTCTGACTACTTCCAGACATCCGAGACGTTAACGATCTGGACTCGGAGGTCCCAACACAGTTTTTCTCAATCCATGAACTTTCGATCGGCCGGCTAACTGCTTTTCATATAGTCACTTTCCTACCAAGCTGCTCTTTTTCTGATGACACTCATTACTGTTATGCACACCCATATTTGGCGGCCTGGTTTCAGCTTGCTGACTTATCCGGTCTTGTCTGGACGGTCGCCTGTTTTCTGACCCATCTCGGACATCTGTGATCTAGATGACGTAATGTCCTGTAACTCTCACCTCAAGTGAATTGTTGGCCATGATTCATCCTTATTATTATATTCCCTTGCTTCCTTTACATGTCTATTTTGCCGATGCCGTCCTTTAGTACTTAAACCTAACTTCTACGGCTTTCCCGCTTTGTTTCCGACTATTGTGACCCTAATGCTCAGAGACGGACGGACTTAACGGTCTGTTCACATCACCCCGAGAATATCGCTGGCTTTTCCACTTCCCCTCAATAGTGTACTTTCCTTTTCGCAATCGATCTGCATGACTTGTTCAATTGGGCGGATATCTCTTTGGGCCGGGCTCTAACCTAGCCTCGGCTGACCAGTCTCCTGCTTTCTGGCTACTACCAGACGTCAGAAACGTTAACGATCTGGACTTTGAGGTCCCAGCACTGTTCTTCTCAACCTGTGATCTTTGGATCGGCCAGCTAACTGCCTTTACATATAGTCACTTACGTACCAAGCTGCTTCTTTGCTGAGGACACTCATTACGTTTATCCCCACCCTTAATTGGCGGCCTAACTTCAGCTTGCTGACTTACCCGGTCTCGTCTGAACGGTCGCCTGTTTCTGATCCACCTCGGACTTCTGATATCTAAATGACCTAGGCTCTGTCGATGTAACTTCCTGTAACCCTCACCTCAAATGAATGGTTGGTCATGATTCATCCTTATTATTATCTCCCCACGCTTCCTGTACATGTCCATTCTGCCGATGCTCACCTTTAGTATTTACATCTACATGCTACGGCTTTCACTCTTTGAGCAGACATTCTAACCTCGTCTCCATGTTCTTTTGGCTTTCGACTACCGTGATCTTAATAACCAGGGATAAGCAGAGTTAACGGTCTGCTCACATCACCCCAAAAATATCGTTGGCTTTTCCACTTCCCATCAATAGTGCAGTTACATTTTCTCATTCTGATTGCGTTCGTTTTTCAATTGGACACGTAACTCGTCGGGCCTGGCGCTACTCTAGCGTTGGCTGACCAGCCTCCTGCTTTCTGACTAGTTCCAGACATTCCAAATGCTAACGATCTAGGCTTTGCCGTCCCAGTACTCTGTCCCCCTTATCCTGAAACCTTTCCTCGGCATGCAACTGCCTTTCATATAGCCACTTTCTTCCCAAACTGCTTCTTTCCTTATGACACTCAATACGTTATCCCCACCTTAATTTGGCGGCCTAGCTTCAGCTTGCTGGCTTAGGTGGTTTTGCCTGAACGGTCTGCTGTTTTCTGCCCTATCTTGGACTTCTGAGACCTAACTATTCTAGGCCCTGCCGACGAAAGGTTGTTAACCTCACCGCAAGAGCACTTCTGCGCACGATTTAACCTTATTATCATGTCCCATTTCTCCCTTAACCTCTCCGTTTCTGTTGCTGCTCTCCGTCGACATTCAGACTTTACTAATGCGACTTTCACCCTATGAGCTTACATTCTATTCCTGTATCAATGATCTCCCACCTTCCGACTTCTGTACCTCTAATGATCAGGAATCGGCGGACCCAACGATCTGTGCACATCATCTGGAGCCTATCGTTGGCTTTTTTCTTTTTCTTCTCTACCAAAGCGCTATTTTTCGCACTCTGTGTTTGACCTCTCTGGTTCTACCTGTACGAACTGCCTTCCGACCCCGCTCGGACTTCTATGGTCTAAATGATTTAGTCTCTGCAAACGCAACGATCTGTCTCCTCACCTCCAGAGCACTGTTGCTCATGATTTATCATTAGTATATCCCCTTTTATCCTTAACACTTCTACTCGGTTGACGCTTTGTTAACATTCCGACATTTGTAATACGACTTTCTCTCCAAGAGCCGATTTCCTCCTCACATCTCCATGATTGCCTGCTTTCTGACTACTGAGCGCATACTGTTGAACCATTGATAGATCCAAATGTATGTTCACAACACTCCGAGATCTTTGTAGACTTTCCACTTCTCCTTAATAGTCTCCTTCCCGACCACATTCTTTAATTTTCGAACTTTATGTTTGCATTTCTCTATCAATTAGACGGATAACTCTTCGGCTCTGGCTGTTATCTAGCCTCGACTGACCAGGCTCTCACGTTCTGACTGTTTCCAGACATCCGGTACGACAACGGTCTAGGCTATGCAGTCACAATACACCGTCCCGCAGCCTGACAGCTTCGTTTGACATGATACCTGGCTTTTTATATAGCCTCTGTCGTCCCGAAAAGTTTCTTTTCTTATGACACTCATTACTGTTATTCCCACGTTAATTTGGCGGTCTAGCTTTATCTGGCTGACGTATCCAGTCTCGTCTAAACGGCCTTCTCCTTTATGTCCCTCTCGGACGTCTGAGATATAAATAATCTAGGTGCTGCCAACGTAACGCTCTGTGAACCTCACCTCATGAACACTTACTGGTCATGGTTTGTCTTTTTATTCTATTCCCTTACAAGCTTAACATATCTATTTCTGCCGGCTTTCTCGGTTAGTATTTCGGCAATAATAAAACTACTTTCTCTCTATGAGCCGGCATTCTAGTCTTGTCTAAATGGTCTCCTTTCGGACTGATGAGGCCTTACCGATGAACAATCGACAGATCCAATGGCCTGTTCACAACACCTCGAGATCATTGTAGGTTTATTCACTTCTCATCAATAGATACTTTTCCTTCCAGAACTCATTCTTTCCTTTTCGTGCCATATGTTTACATTCCTTTTTCAATGGAACGGAGGACTTGTCCGTCTTAGCTATAGTCTATCCTGATCTGCCCAGTCTCCTTTCTTATTGCTCTCAGACATCCGAGACATAAACGGTTTAGGCTCTGTAGTCCCAACACTCTGTGCCCCTCATCCTTTGTGCTTTGCTCACCATACTACCTACCTATTTCGGCGCAATGCTCTGTTACCTTGCCTCAATTATATCACTGGGCATTATTCATCCTGCATTTTGTTAACAAGCATGAATCATCACCCGGAGAACGTCGGCGGCTTTTCCACTTCTCCTCAATAGAACCTGCTGTACCAACCCTTTTATTTCCTTCCTGTGCCTTCTGTTGCATTCCTTCTCTATTTGACGCTCACTTACATGCGTTTATCCTTCCTAACTTCTTACATTCCTACCAATTCAGGACTGACGCAACGCATCCCTGTTGCTTCTGCTGAGTGATATTCTTTCCCATAATCTACACACCTCGTCCTTTACGCCCTGGTTCCCACCGATGGGGAACAAGCGCATTAGGACCCATCGAATGCTCTTTGCTTCATCTTCATTCCTAACTTGGAACAATATTTCATTCTTTACTGATCCGTGCTCTGCTCGTTTCTCGTCGTATTCCGTCACTTATGATGCACGTGTACATGCGATATTTAACTAACAGTTACAGGTATAAGGGTACAGTAGTTTAGTCATTGCTGCAATTGATCGACTGCGTTTCAGATGCACTCCTTTCGTCTCTCTGTGTGGCTGTCTTTGCTCGTTGCCTTTTTCCCGGCGACACGCACCCTAGAGATTGTCCATCATTGCGACAACAGTTCCCATATCTAGACATGAGCAGAAGATTATCAACCGTTTTTACCACTTACTAACCGAATAAATCATTCGTTATCTTGCACGCATACAATTTTTCCCAGGCTTGAACCATTGGGTTCAGTTTGTCAAACACTATCTCTTCCACATACCTTTTGCCTGTAGCACCGCTTTTAAATTCGGAAGGCACATTCTCCTGCCGACACAAAGCCAGAGCCATTGGTCATTCTGAGCTCTTCTATCCTCTTTGACCGCTTAATTGGCCGTGTCTTCCTATATTTGTAATCAATTTTACTACATTTTCCGGGGGTCTGCGATTCTGCTTTTGGAACCATAGCAACAACAATCCAACATATTTCAATGTATATCTCTCGGAGACTTCACGTGGTTCTTCAGATGATCAACGCCTCATATTCAAAAAGAATATTTAGTTTCTGACCTATCAATCGGGCACAGTTATTCGTTCAAAACAGGACAGGACCCAGGAACGCAATAGGCATTCGCCTATCGCCTAAGCCAACAGAAAAATGGGACGCAAATTTACCACGAATAACCGAGCAAATAACCTTTCAAGAAGAAACATAGCCAGTTACAACTTGCCATTCAATGGATCGGCGGCAGTGTTTCAGGACGTGGTGAGTTTTCCCCTGGCAAGCTTTCTCCCTATAAAAAGCCACAACTGACCGTTTAAACACACTGCAACGTGGCGAACGTGACTCGCCACCGAATAAAGCCACAGCTAGCTCCACACTGGCAAATCAACTAGCGTCACCATACTAGATAGGTTCGTTACACTGGAACTTCTGCATAGCGGGTTGTCTCTTCTTACTACAGTTTCACGCATATACTGTCGTCTCTTTCCTTTCTACGATATCACCGTTGACCTTTGCGCTACTTATGCTGAACTCACTATATTGTCATATCTCTCGCAAACGTGCACTTCAATTATCTTGCAATGGATCATTCAGGATGCTCAAACTATTATTAGCTGAGGTATGACTGCAATATGTGGAAGGCAGATTATGTCTTAACAAACTGGTCCCGATTGCACGACAGCCAAATAATCGTTTCGCATTTCCACCATTGTACACTTCCAATCATGGACATGAACAATTTGCTACTGTCACTGTTATGGCTGCCATAAAATCTCTGTACAGTTGCACGTACCTGATCACGCCTCCATGGGCGTGCCTCGCATATACGAGAATAAAATTTTTGTTTTGTCTGTGAAACCTGTGAGCAGAGAAGTAGCATGTGCTTAAACTTATCTAAATTGCGCGTCACAAGTTTATTACTAACTTGCTTGCATAAGAGAATGAACCACAAAACAGTTTCTGCCACCATAAAAGGAGGAGGAGTTAAGGAAGTGATCTGGATCATTAAACACAAACTTCCGAGAAAATTTTATCTAAAGTTTAGCAAAAATACTCCTTTAGTTAGAAACACAGGATCACCACAGTGCCATGCCACCAGGCAACTTGGTAACAAGTGCACATAAACGAAGGTATTCTGGTAGAGGCTCAGGCCAAATTGGCTCAAATAACACCGTTCGTGGTGACCGTGAAACCAAAAGTGCAGGCTAGTTCAGTGACCGCAACGATGCCACTGCTACCTTACCCGTTGGTCCTTAATAGATACCGGGAATGGAGGCAGTGTTGGCAAAATGGAATTCTCATTCCGCAACGGAGTTGGCGCCGCTATTGCTGTACCTATATGCGTTCACTACACGTCGGTCGTGGATTGAGTAAGCAAACAATTGCGCCAGGCGAATGGCTATGGTTGTAATGCAACTTAATTTATTAGTTGATCGTGGCCCTAAAAAGGAGTACCGGAGCCATCCCTAGACGTTTCACACATAAAATTACTACCTTAATCCACATACAATAAAAGCCTACTCCGTCGTCTCAGCATTCAAAGCCTCTTGTACATACTACAAACAACCGCCTGTGACACCGCAGGCATTGCACAATACGAACGTCAAAATTCACGGAAGCAACGTTCATCCATTTTTAATGGAAGTAAACGTTCCAGAGCTATAAAGCCCGCGAACCTCAAGGCGTCTTCGAATGTTAACTTCGTTGTCAGCAGTGAAGTGTCGGATAGTGTCAGAAATCGCGCGTTGGTTCTTGTAGCACCTACCAGAGTAATGGCATCCGCCTATGTACGACGTTGCTTTTGCGTCTGCATGGTGTTAAGACCAGCTTACTCGGTTTCCTGAGCAGGTGCAGAAAAACTGTCGATGTTGCCGTCCTGTCGTGTTACTTGCGCTTCATTGGCGACAGCCACACACAACATCTTGGCTTTCAGTGGACCGGAGAATAACGCCGCAACTTTCGTTATCCTGACCGATTACTAAAAACATTTCAAGGTGGACGCCTGAGACCTTAGCAGCTGTACACCAAACGATGCCAATGCATTTGTAATAGCTAACGTGGAACACATACTCTTATTTTACCTACTTCCATGCAAGAGCATGGGATTAATGTAAAGATTGATCTGAACCCTTAAGTGTGCAGCCTCTAGCCGGTCTAGAAATATACCTATTTATTTAATTATATGGCAGTCTGCTTAACTCACCTTTAGCCTCCTTAATGCTGACGGCCGTATTGATCTGATTGAGTCCTTGAAGTTAGTTATCACGGGGGACAGAGTGTAAATGCTATCCGCTTTGCACTATACCTATTATCAATCGTGGGAATGTGTTCAGAAGGCAGGTCCGTCGGAAGTACAGAGCAAGCAAAATGTTTCGCGCATCAAAATACTCATAGGCTACTGGTAGGCAAGGTAAATAGAGGAAACAATGCCAAACGGCAAACCTACTTAAAGTAAAAGATCCTATTGTTTAAAAATGCACAGGTACAGGGAGGCACTTCCAGTAACAATAAACAATACCTCTGAGCTCGGCAAGTAGTCCCAGAACAACCGTCGGCTGGCAACCCAAACAACCATTAGGTGGGTGATTCGGGTTTATTCATTTTCATCGCATGGTTCAGCGGCAGTGTTCCAGGACGTGGAATGGTCACGCCTGACAAGTGTACTTCCCATAAAAGCTTATACCGGTTTCTCTAACAGCCTTGCTACGTAGCGAATGTGACTCGCTACTTACTAAAGTCACTGCCTCTTACGTATCTGGATGCTATTAACGCTTACACGGACGTTAGCCGTCCAGTACGATGATTTCGCTTCACTCCTTCTCAAACTAGAGCTGAGGTAAAGCACAAATACGACCCCACCTTTACACACACAAGAACCAGCCACACACATTTGCTTACTACCTAACAAGCAGCCACTTCCGTTTCGTTTTAACAAGCTTCCTTAAGGACCATGCTGGTGCATCCCTCACAACAGTCGAACTTGCGAATCTTTTATTCCCTTCGCCACATGCCCAATGATATCCGCCTTACCTACTTAGCAAGGGCACCTTCCAAATTCTGATTAGCATTTACTGATGCTTCCAATCTCCATCCGTTCCAATTTAGTACTTTTGCCAAGATTTAGGTAGTCACATAGCTACTACCTGACTCTTATTCTGAACCCAAATTCCTCCATTTAGGTTGTGATGATGCATCGCTCACAACCATTCGTCATACCATCATATTCTTTCCTCCGCTTCTTGCTTGAGGTCCCTTAGGCCTTACATTGTAATTAGCATTTAAATCCGGAGTTGGATCATTGCTGCCTGCTGCTTCTTAGCAACCCTTATCTTAATATAGTATGTTGGTACAGCCCTGGAGAACCAACTAGCAAGTGGCCGATGCCCATTTCCTTTTAAAAAATTCCTCACGCTTTTAGTGCCGCATTGCTCACAACCATCCAACTTGCCGATAGTTTGAACCAATTACCTCAAGCTTGAGCTCATCTTGGTCTTACATTATTATTCTTTTACCTTCCATAATCTAACTGCTTTTGTCTGCTGCTTTTAATCTCCAGCTGACTGTTAAATTTCAACGGACCATCTAGCTTGCTACCCATACCAAAATTTATTTTTATTGGCCTTTATTTAGATTGTGATGCGGCATCGCTCACAACCATTGGAATTCCCAAGCGATTCTTTACCTCCTCTTTCTGCGCTTAATATTCCTAACTTCCCCGCTTCCGGGTGTTAATGCCTGTCACTTCCAAACTCCCTCTGTTTAACCGCGGTAAGCGCGATAAGCCATGAAGAAACGCCTAGCCTGTGGGTTAAGCCCAATTCATTTTAACCGGCTAACCATTGAACTGTGATGCCGCTTAGCTCACAACCACCTGGTTTGCCGAAATCTTCATCTTTGCACCTCACGCTTACAGCTACCTCGACCTTACCTTCTTATTGTTATTTTCTTCCGGATTGTAAATATCTTTGTCCACCGTTACCCATCTCTATCTGGTGATCTCTAGCATGGCTGATACGCCCCGAAAGACCCCCTAGATTATGGCTCAGCCCCATTCCATCTTTAGTGGCTACTATTCTTATTGTAATGCTGTAACGCTCACAACCATCCGACTTACCAAAATTTGTATTTCTTCATCTTATAATTGAGGTCTTTGGCCTTAAATTCTCAATCCTATCTCATAGTGTTAATGCAATAGCCGCCTTGCGGCATATCTTTATCACTATTATGCCTGATACGTTTAGATGAACGGTCTGAGACGCAGCTCACTTCTTTTCATATTGAAGGGTTTCCTTTAGGCCTATGATGGCGCTTGGCACTCAACCATCCGCCTTGCAAAGGTTTTCATCCCTTCACCTCATGCCTGATGATACTTCGGCCGTACATGCTTAGTAGTATCTGCTTCCTGAGCATGAATATCGTTGTTCGCTGTTTCCAATTTCTACCTGCTTCGCTTTAGTGTGAGTGCAAACTTCAGATAACCACCTAGCTCCTGGTGGACGCCCATACCAAATTTATATACTTCCAAGAAGGGCATTTTCCCAGTAGTGCACAAGCTGCATAGTGGAGCCTAGTCCGGTATAGCCTCGGATGCGTTTCGCCTCGTTGGGGATCGTCAGTGGTACTCCTTCCCTCGATCCTCTAATGATGATCGAGCACATGCTCGCTGGATGCGGGTGTAAACTAGCCAGCAGCTTAAGCCACTGAGCCATGGGGGACGTAATCTGCAAACTAACTGGGATATAGCACCACCTATCTTCTACTGTCATTGACAGTGGTCAGCCTGCGAGGTGATGACGTCCTTCCGCTAGACGCTACAGCCATAGCATTTGAAATTAGGAGAGGCATTTTAATTTATAGTACTCACGAGTAGCAGGATTTTAGTTGTAATTCTGATCATGCTTTCTTCCCAGTATTTTACAAGCTACGTAGTAGAGCTCAGTCCGGAAAAGCACCAGGCGCGTTTCCCCCTATTGGGGCTGGTCAGTGGTGCGCCTTCCCTTGGTCCTCTAAAGAGGATCGAACCGATGATCGCTAGGGGACTAGGATCTACTATGTAGCATGTGAAATACGGGGAAGAACGCCCTAGTAAAATTGCAACTAAAGTCTGCTACTCGTGAGTAATGTAACTTAAAGTGCCTCTCCTACTTTCAAATGCTATGGATATAGTGTCTAGCGTGAGGACGTCAGCACAACGCAGGCTAGCCACTGTCAGTGAAGTGGAAGGTAGGTGGTTTTATATCCCAGTTAGTTTGCAAATTGGGGATTCCAGCCAACGTCCCTCATGGCACAGTGGCTTAAGTTGCTGGCTAGTTAGCATATGCCCCTAGCCATCATGGGTTCGTTCCTCCTTAAAGGATCGAGGAAATGCGCCAGAATGGCGACGCCAATGGAGCGAAAGGCATCTGATCCTTTAATGGACCAGGCTTTACTATGCAGCTTGTGAACTACTGGGAAGAAAGCCTTTTAAGCATTACAACTGGAATCCTGCAACTCGTGAGTAGTATATACCTCCAGTTATTTTGTGATGTTGCATCGCTCATAAACCTCCGACATGACAGTTATTCATTACTCTGCCTCAAGCTTAAGGTTCCATTTCGTCTTACATTCTAATTATTATCCGCTTCCGGATTAGGAATGTTGATGTTTGCCGCTCCCTAGCCACCTATATTCCACTCTAGAAGGGCGTTTCAGCTCTGGAGTTCCAGCTAGCAAGTGGCCCAGTTCCAGTGCGTCTAAGAGCCGCCCAGTTGGGTTGTGATGTCGCAGTGCTCAAAGCCATCTAACCTGCTGACATTTTGGCCCTTCCATCACAAACTTCAGGTCTCTTTGTCTTACATTCTTATTATCATTTCCTTCCGTGGTCTAAACCCCTTTGTCTGCTGCTTGTAAGCGCCGGCTCCTCCCCTCTGGCATGCAAGCCAAGCTTCAAAGAACCATCTAGCTTGTGAACTGTACACATTTCATCGTTACAGGCCTCCATTTTATTATTATGCCGCACCGCTCACAAGCATTGGAACTCCCAACCGCTTCTTAAGATTAGCTTACTCCTGAGGTCTCTGTGGCCTTACTTTCTTACTATGCTTAACTTCCGCTATCCGAACGTTCATGCACGGCACTACCGAGCTCTAGCTTTTTAACCGTAGTACGACGGATAGGCCACGAAGCACCACCTAGCATGTGGTTCACGCCCCTTTTATTTTGAATGTCTATCTTTTAACTGTGTTTCGCATAGCTCACAACCATCCGTCTTGCCGAAATCTTCATCTTTTCAACTCACGCTTACTGATACCTAAATCTTACGTGCATTTCGGTATCACCTTCCGGAGTGTGAACGTCGTTGTCCGCTGCTCCTCAACTCTATACGTTTATCTCTAGTATAACTGATACCCTGAAGTGTCACCTAGATTACAGCTCATCCCCATTTAATCTTCAGTCGCTACTATTCCCATTTTCCCGCCGCATCGCTCACAGCCATGCGGAGTACTAACACTTTCCTTTCTTCATCCTTTGCCTGTGTTCTTTGTGCCTTTACATGCTTATCGCTATCTCCGAACGTTGATGCCAGTCGCCCTCTAGCTCCATCGCTTTACCTTTTGTATAACTATTGTCTCGAAAAACGGCATGACACGAGGCTCACTTCCTTTCCTTTTATTAGGTTTTCTTTAGGACTACGAGGGCGCATCGCACAAAACCATCCGACTTGCTAACATTTTCCTCTCTTTACCACATGTCTGATGCTACTTTGACCTTACATGCTTAGTAGTGTCTCCGTCCCAGGTTTGAATGACATTGTCCGCCGCTTCTTATCACTACCGGTTTCTCTTTAATATGTCGGCTGAGCTTTAGATAGTTACTTATCTCTTGTTTTGCTCCCATTCCAAATTCAGTTCATGCCATTTGAAAGGGATGCTGAATCACTACAACCACCTGACTTGCCAGCATGTTTAGTTTTTGCCTAATGCTTGAAGTTTCCTCGGCATTAGATTTTTAATTATCAAGCATATTTCTGATTCTGTAGACCCCTACTTATTGCTGTCTAACTAGGTCTGTTTCCTTCTAGTATGTCAGTTCAGCTATGATGAGTCAACTAATCAGTGGTCCACTCTCACTGCAGCTTAACAGGCTTCTATTAGGAGTTTATGCCGCATTGCTCATAACCATCAGGCTTGCGGACATTTTGGCCCCTCCACTTCATGCCTTAGATCAATTTGTTCTTGCATAATTACTATTAGTTCCTTCCGGATTATGATCGTCGTTATTCGCTGCGTTCCTTCTCCATCTGTTTAGCTCTAGTATGACTGATTCGCTCCACGCTGGTGCCCAATTCATATTTACAGGCTATCGGCTCCAACGCAAAAATGGCGTTACCTCTCTCCCTTTGGTCCAACACAACGACACCTTCAACACGCAATTCAGCTTAGTAGCCATAGAGCTGGTGATCCTCTATTCACTTCCTTCCCGGGCTTATTATCGTGGCCGTAAATGGTTGCCAAAACTTCTACTAGCATGATCCTAATCTGGGGAATAGCCGCTCCGCCTAGTACTTTCTTCCTCCAACTTACCTTCACTTATCCGTCTTCCTCGCTGCTAGTCTTAGGCTTAGCTTGGTGCTCCGCTTGCTCCCCGCTGACTCCCCATTACTTCCACGTACGCCCCCAGCCGTGTAGCTACTGGCCAGCACTCTACATTTACTGTATCCATGACTCAGCATGCTACTGACCTTTCGTCACTTAACTTGCCTGTTCTACTAACAACTGGTAACGAGGTCAGAATTAATAACCTCGCATGACACAGCACGGTAGCAGTAAAATGCTATAAATGGCCACCAACCCTACTTCAAAGCTACCGTTTTCTTGTCCTGTATTCACAAGTATAACAATTTTATTTGACATACAACTACAAATCTGCAGTACACGTAGGGTTGCAAGTCACAAAGCTTCGTTGCATGCCATTCTTTTCTTGTATGCATTTTCATTGCATTTTTGCTTGACTTAATCATATCCGTTGCGTCTCTTGCCAAGTTTCCCACAGATATTTCCACTTGAGTTTCTTAATTGTTCAACTACCAAACAGTTCATAAGTAGCAATTTCGCTACTTACTCTCGCAAAGAACACGTTGCATTAACGGACAAGGTTGAAACCCAGCGAGGCCACAGTAGAATGCACCATGCGCTTGAGGATGGCAAGTGCATAAAGATGACTTCGAGTGGAAGCGCACGAGATCTGCATCAGGCCAGAACAATAACTTGACACAACTTCCAGTGTCACGTAACTTGATTATTCACCTTTCTACATTTTCAGTCACCTACGGTTTCAACTGTGCGGTTGAACAGGCATCAAAACCCTATATCACTTATTACACTTTACAACGTCAAGGCCTAAGTTGATCACATTTGCTCGTCACAGAGTTGCTTGTACGTATTTGATTATGCTTTGTTGAGGTGCCTCGTTTAACAACCATAATATAATATTTATTTATTTATCTAAGTACATTCATACGTCCTTATTACATGGATCCACTTGCTACTTATAAACTTTGTCATGGTTTACATTTATCAGTCCTTAGTGTTTTTAGCATCATGACCATGCTGTTGAAAGTGCGCCTAGCATTACCACTAATAAAACGGTTATTAAGTTATGTCTCTCGTGTGCAACGGTCTGCGAACTAAACTGCTTTCTAAGTAATCTGCGTGCAAACGGTGAATTAGCACGAAACTTGACTGCACCCCAGCCTAAGCTATTCGGAAGACTGCGGCCGATAGCCCACTACATATACAAACGGCTAGCCTTAGCGCAATCCGCGTTTCTAATCCGCTGCATAAGCGCGGCAACTAGCTGAAACACACTGAGCTTGTGATTCAGATCCATCTACGGTGAAAGATTTTCTACTTCTACGGTATTAGTGATGCGGTTGTTCGGCAAACGGCCCGTGGCAATAACTGACCGACTCAATATTCCTTGCGACGAAGCTAAGTGGTGTACAGGTATCGAAGCGTTTTAGTGCAAGCCGCCCTAGTGTCTGTGGACAGAACAGCAAATTGACCCTCACTGGTTTGGGACACAAAACTTTTCCTTTAATGCAACAAACAACTCTCATTACAGATTGAGACACACCATTGGTCACACCATTGGCCTCATAAATTCACACAGTATATGAAGCCCGCATGACACGATGCGAGCCCTGGGTATGTCGCTTCAATAGCACATACTTTAGGACAGGATATTATGAAGCACTACACAATGCTTCATCGAACTACAAACAACCACGCATTGATAACATATTAAGAGAATTTTAGTTGCGTCCACCAAGACGGATTCTACCAGATCCTACACAACATAACAACGCGAACAACCCCGCGTACACCAAAAGCAAACTATTCACATATGGCGAGCACTGCATTTGAAAATCTACACAGCTTCATTCATATTTAAAAGCACCCAGGCTATTTATCACCTAATGCATCCTACAGACTTAAGCTGCCGGTTTAGATAAAAAAAAGCACCCATTACTTCCTACCCCGCAACCTTAGCAAAGTTACAACCATTGGGAATATGACACTAGTGTTTCAGCAGGGCGCCAAGCACGTCATCACCCAACTAACCATGCAAGCTCTACTCACTTCCTGCATGCAATGCAGAAAACGGCCACCCAGATACCAAGGGCTTCGTTGCATCATCCGTTAAGCTAGTAGACCCGAATGGTTTTACTCACTCATAGTTAAAAAGCTTAAGCCGTAAGCAACGTAATGCACCTTCCGGGTCTTCTGCCCCTTCTCCCCGACAATGATGCAATATTTGTCAGAGAAGCTTGGTTTTCTTCTTATGTTACAGGTGAGATGCTGTCATATGCTGCCTATCAGCTGTATATACAATATTGTGTTAAGAAACGAGGGAGCGGGAACGTATTTTATATCAAAAAGCTTACCAAGTTGTAATGCCTGAAAGCATGGATGCAGGTGTGTTCATGGACCCATGATGGATAACGTCTGGAATCTATGTAACCACGGCGTGATTTGGTTGTTTTTATATACCACGCGATAACGTAACTAAGAGTGACGACACACTTATGGTTACTTTGCAACCTGCATAAAATCTTTGTGCGAGTAAAAGTTGGTCGCCGTGGATTGAAACCTCGCGGCTTTGAACTGGCTTCCACCGGCTGCAACAATGTAGTTTGCAGGTCTACTGGCATGCACCATTGTTGGCGACTGTACACAACATACATATGTTCCAACCAGGGCGCTACGTATACTTGACTTACTATTTACTATCGGCCTTTCTTCAGCCGGAGTACCAGTTACCTAGATGTTCCTGGTTGGCTTTCACATATAAGTATATTGCTCAGTTTACTTAACGCCACCTTAATCCTTTCGCACAGAAACAGACGTGGTCAAGTTTCGCTGCTTGATACACTTCGTTACCTAGACAACTTTTGTAATACTGGTCAGAGCAGGGAATTTTAATGAATTCTGCATATCTGTTTCTGTGTATGGGTCGGCGGAACGTATTTATGTAGCAATATTTTGCTGCTTTGACTGGCGACCTCTTTTGTCGTCTTTACTAGGGCACGCATTTATCGTGTAAGCTAGCATAATAGGCCCAACAGAAGGCGTCAGCTTAGACGATTATACAACTGAACATTGAAAATCACTATATCGTGGGGGTGCATAAGCTTTGGTTGGCCCTATTCATGCAAAAGCAACCCAGCCAACTACGAACTGCAACAAATATTGCAAACGAAGCCGCGAAACCTGGTCGGCTACTTCGTTTCCGAACCCCTATCCATGGACGACTGTCCTTTAATCACAACGTTAGCTCCAGCGGCTTTTCCATTGACGAAAAGCTTGTCTATGTATTCTTGTGCTAACGATTTAAATAACGGCAATGCTCAGAAATTACTTCAAGCTGACAAGCGTTGCCACGTCTTACTAGACAAGCACTGTCTTAACCACATGAATATTTCCTCACTGTTGGTTGTTCAAGGCACGCCCGTGTAGCGAAGTTCAGTTACTTGCAAATGTAACGAAAGCTTTTAGCAATTGTAGCAGTGACAGTAGAAAATGGTTCAGGCCTTTATGCTTTAAAGTTTACAAATGGTACAACTATAAAAAGAATAATTTGTCATTAAATCAGAACATGCTATTAAGGACATAACCAGAAAAGTTAAGCATTCCGGATTATCAATTAGAAGATAACTGAAGGGCAAGCTAAACAGAGGTATAAGGTTATCCTGAGTTCTTATGTAGTTACCGCAAAAATCAACTGTGAACTCGCAGAAAGCATAGTGATAACAGTATATGCATAGTTAGGTGTCAGAGTAATGAAGGTTACAAAAAGGGTGAAATGGGACCCTTGTTGACTTCCCAGGGTATAGTCATGAGATTTGACTATATTCGGTGGCGAGTCGCATCCGCCATGTCGAAGTGTTGTTAACCGGACACAGCTAGCTTTTTATAGAGAGAATGATTGCCAGACGAAAACCCATCAAGTCCTTAACTACTGCCGCCGATCCATTTCAGAGGCATCCTAATTGGCTATGCTTCTGGTTATGAAATTATTTACTCGATTATTCGCAGTCAAGTTGCGCACAATGTTTCGGTTGGTTGATGCATGTTAGGTGTGTGCCCGTTTCCTCCCGGAATCCTGACGTTTACTGACCGAATGGCTAAGCCCGTTTGGTAGGAGGGTCATGAAATGAACATATTTTGAGTAGGATGTGTTAATACTCTGCAGAACCACGTATAGTCTCTGGTTGATATCCAGTAAGCTATCACTTTGAAGTGTTGTTGAAGCGCTGTAGTAGGCTGCTTCTAATTGTGCAGGCCCTGAAGTATAGCAGCTTGTCCAGAACAACCCATCGAGGGGCTTCCCTGAGTAAGCTGTAAGCTTGCTTGGAAATATAGTCATGCACAATCAAAGGTAGCGAATAACTCCAGCTGAGGGGTAAGCAAGAAGCATTTCTCCAATAGCGAGAACTTGTCGTACCCAACTATTTTGGTCCTAGTAAATGTTAGCAATGAATCATGATTTCTTTAATTGAAAAAAGCATTACATCGGCAAAACACCTGCCGTGCGAGGCCAAATAAAAGGTCGATAAATACATGCTGACAGTAAATGTCAACAAGAGAACTCTAGGTAAGAACTAAGTGAAGTAGACATTTTTGGGTGAGCGGAACCTAATTGTTCCTGCTTTTGCGAAGCGGTAGCATGGGCTGGCTAGCCGAACAACCTACTCATAGTGCCAGCTGTGTGGTACGGGGTTAACATCTTTCAGCAAATATTTCGGCGGCAGTGTTCCAGGAGGTGGTGGGAGGTTGACTGGCAAGCGTTCGCCCAATAAGAGGTCACAATGTCGTTTTAACAACACTGGCGTGGGAATGGTCACTAGGCGTTCGTTTTTCTTCTCACCCTTGTTCTACAGGATAACATTACCTTCACCGAACACCGCTGAAGACGCACCTGCGACGTTCCCGTGGGCACGGATTCAATAAAAAACAAAGAAAAAACCCGCACTTCATAATCATGACACACTAAAGAACCCAGGAAATTGATCAATTCAACACAAGGCACCTGAGTCGTCCGACTTCAACAGCTCCAACCACTTGTACTGGGCTCCGAAGGCGACTACACAGCCATAGGAAACAAATTGGCGTTACGTGACTGCGAATATCCGCGAAGGTAATCGGTCAGATACAATCTTGCCAATGTTATATCAACAGCCGGCAGTGTTCCAGGACGTGGTGGGTCCTCGTCTGGCAAGCGTTTTCCCTACAAAAGCCACAAATGTCTGTTTAACAACATTGCGACATGGCGGATGTGACTCGCCACTCAATAAAATCACCGCCCCTAACACATTGGCAAGTTGATTGACACCACATTTACAAGTTCTGTGCATATATCGGCTCTCGCACGAACACGCTTACATATCTGATTAGTGACATACCACTATTCTTAAGTATTTTCCACCCGTTTCCTCATACTTCACTCACTGACCTACATTGCTTACGGGACCTCTTCGGACTAGTTCCTCATCAACATACCAGATAAGTGATCTGATTACTATCTTTACCTCTCGCATTCTGTGTTCATAGACTACATACAACATTTGGGCCCTATGGGTTCACACTACTGTCTCCAACAGTACTACTCCCACTGTTGGTGCTGCTTATTCCGCTATCATGTACAATAATGCGATATGCTGATCATGCCCAAAAAGCGTGTCTCGTTTTGTCGAGAATAAAATATTTATTTATTTATTTATAAAGTCAGCTCCTTACTTAGCCGGAAAACTGCTTTATTTCCATAAGTCACAAGCAACCCTTCATCGCTGGCGACCAGTTCAAACACCATCCATAGTGCAGGAATGCACTTACAAACCTCACAAACACAGCTGCATACGCTTAACTGCATTCTTGGTTGTCGGCATCCGGTTTCGTATTTGCCTGACACCGTGGCCAGCCACCGGACGACTGCGTCCATACATTTATCTACCGACATATCTGACAACCCTAGTATGTTGTATTTTACCCTGCTCATGCCTTTGCAGGTTTGCCTCGCGTCGTCCAGGATAAACATTTATATTTACTTTTCATTTTATTGTTTTGTCCCATCGGTAAGGAGTAACAACGGCGGTTAATTTGCCATCCTTATCCAAAGAAAGGAATATCGTGTCACCAGGATTTCTGCTGTGACCGCGGCGATGGGCGGTTTCTCGGGCATTTGTTGCGGTATCTGAAACAACCTCGGAAAAAAAGCTAGGAACAAAGACGGCCACACAAAGCCGAAAGAAATACATCCGGAACGCAGTCGAGCACATGATAAATAATAAATAAATAAATGGTATATTCTCGGTAAAACCAGACGCACCTGTAAATACGCGATCAAATATGCATATATGCATAGCTTCTTTGGCATATTAAAACATTTCGTTTTAATGAAAGGTATAACCAAAAAGATGTAGTACCTACGAGTGAGCGATTTGTCAGGTAATAGTCAGACCAAGGAACATGATGGCGCTGGGGAGCGTGAACGTCAGTCACAACCGTTGCGTCAGGATACAAGTTGGGCGTAATTTCGCCATGTAGTAATCCATGAACACAGAAGCCCAAACAAGGTTTTGTGCCATCAATGACCATTTCGAAACCGAAATGACCTGTGCTCCATCAAAGCCCTTTTCATAGTAAAATCAGTTGCACATGTTGTATGTAGAAGGCTGCGCACTGCGTCGGCTTGAAATGTTCAGCGGTGACTTTATTCAGTAGCGAGTCCCATCCGCCAGGTTACAGGGATATTAGGCGGATATTTGTGGCATTTTATAAAGATAAGGCTCGCCAAGCAAAATCCAGCCACGTCCAGGAGCATTGCCATAGCTTCCATTGAAAAGTAGTGCTAACCGGCTATGCACGGTACAGACCGATTTGGAACTCTATTATTCGCAGTCGGTTGACAGCCAAAATTCTTCCTTGGTTGGCCGAATGGTTTCGAATGTCCAGCAGTAGTCTTTGAAAACGGTCAATGATTCGAAAGCGTCGCAACATCGAAGGATAAATGATGCAAGTGAGTAAACTCCTTGTAAATAGAGGCTGGCTTTTTCTGTTATATTCTTGGCCGGCTCGCAAACCGTGTCCAGCTATCCACGCTGGAATGGTCATGGGGATGGTGAGTGCAGTTGTTCCTTGTGGCTGAATACGTCCATAAGGGGCGAAAATGCCATTCAGTTGTCCCATGTGGGATCGTTACTAGTTTCCTGCTCCGCAAAATGGAATCGGAATTCTTTCAAAGGTAAATAAGAGTACTTGTCTCCATGGTCAAGCGAAAACCGTGAAAGGCCATCGGAAAAGCCACTTATACGGGCGTATCGCTGTCCGTGTAATGACATCGGAAAAGCTCCAGGTGAATGGAAAATCGGAAGGTTCGTAGCAGTGAAGGAAATCACGCCAGCATTATTTGACTTCGGTTGTGGAACAGGGGATCCATGCATCGGATCCATGATCGGTTTCAACAGTTATTGAAATAACGTCCCTATACAATGTAATATATTTAATTAAACAGCTCGCATACACATGTTCTATAATGGTGAAGAAATACAAAGAGAACTAGTCAGACCATGGATCGATAAGGAAGCGAAACGATGTAACAAATTAAGTATTTAAAATAAGAAGGGACAAAGAGAGTTTGAGAGGTCCCAGGGCGCATATACCCATTTTTCGAACACCAAGGTAGATGGATGTGGTGCGCTGGATATGCAACGAGCATATATTTCAGAAGGTGGGAAAGCGACGCGTTGCCTCAAGTCCTATATATGTAAGCTTGGAAAAGTTAGTGATAGGCGGACATTAGTACGTTAATGTAGGGAAGGCCGTTGAGACAAGAGGAGTAAAAGCAGACAAGGCAGGTAATAGTAAAAGCAAAGCTGGGGTGAACCCGTTGCTCTACGATGACTAACGCTCCACAGCCTGTACGCAGCGACAGGAGGGATTGTAGTGTTATATATTGGGTATAGAAGAGTCAGAGGAGAATAGACGTAGATAACTTCAGGATTAAGAAATGCAGTTGATCATAAGGGGTATGATGTAGAGGGAGACCGATGGAGCGTAATAAGCCCTATCGCTGAAGTCAGCCATCATCAGCAGGCAAGTCGGCTTCCTTAAAATCAGTGACAGCAGCGTGTTTCCACAAAGCTAGATACTCCGTAATAGGTTAAGTAAGAAAAAGCTGGTGGAAAGCCGACACAGGTAGGTTGTGGGCAAAATGATCGTTGCGGGGTAAAAACAAAGCAAGTATGTGGAACGCAAGACTTGTAGTAATTTAAAGTTTAGGAGTCAAGTTTCAGTGGAAATATATAGTTCAAAGTGAGCAGATGCTGTGTAGTTAAAGTTAGTAAGAGCGGTTGGGATTAGAGCGTAAGAGGAAGATGGGTGACTAACAGACGTGAACTGAGTTCAGAGGCCGGTGCACCCACAATAAGGACACATCGGAGGAGAAGAAAGCGGCGCTTTACTACAAAGTTATGTAGCCCTATGTCTGTGAGATTGGACGATGTGCGAGTAGTCGGACACTGGTGAAGGAAGGTCGAGAAGACCGGTGAGCTGAGAGAGATCACAGCACCGCTAATAGGTAGAAGCTAGCGTGACAGTGTGATGGACGAGGCACCTCGGATCGCGCAAAGCATGGTAGTCTGGACCCACGTAAGTGGTATAGGTCATCGACCCCAAGTAAATAAAATAGGAGGCTGTCAGCAGTAGCCGGTGCAGCAAGTTAAGGTGTATAGAACTTTTAGTTAGGAGGGGAGAGCAGCGCCAGTGGTTGGCGACTAAGAGCACACAATTGGTGAACGGTGTGCATCAGTGCCGAACAAATTTCAGCAGTCCGTCCAATTGTACAAGGAATACAAAAGGAGAGCGCGGAAAGAATGGCAAATGGTCTGGATGGAGAAGGCTTTACTGAGAAAGGGTAGAAAAGCCAATCGCCTCTCCGGGGTAACTTGAGCAGACCGTTGTGTTTGCCGAAATTTTATCTGTAACGTTACAGTAGCCAAAAAGCTGGTGGCCATTGAGCTGAGTCTAGGATTTGAGCCCATTGAGACCAAGCCGTAATATTATTAAGTTTGGCATACTAACAGCAAGCTTCGGCAGAAACAGACATGTTTAGGATAAAAGGGGATATAATAATAAGAGTGAACCTTGCCAGCAATGCCATTGGGGTGGTAGTTGCAGTGTGCTGGGACTGTAGAGCCTAGATCGTATATGTCGCAGAAGCCAGGGATAGGTCAGAAAGCAGGAGACTGTTCAGGCGAGGCTTGTTAAGTCAGTGCGTTGAGGTTAGGTCGCCAAACTATGACGGGAATAAAAGTATTGAGTGTCCTCAGAAATGGAAGCGTTAAATAACTAACCAAACATTTTATTCTCAAAATCATCGGGGCAGACCAACCCAGCCATAATTACACTTTAAAAGCAATTAGGTTGCGCAGCAGCTACTTTACAATGCACCCAACTGGATGTAGCCAAATTTTGTACAAGTTGCAGCAACGGAAGCAATACATATGAGGAGTAAAAACGTCAGGGTGGTGCTCTTGAACTGGATTATTGTAAGCGTATCGTAAACAGGAAAAGCACAGTAGGTATATTGATGAGAGTGTGCGAGACTAAGCGTATCAGTTTTGTACGTGTCAATAAAATAATGAAAATTGTCTCTAGGCTGGATGCCAGAATATAATCGTGGCCAGTGACTCCACTCAGGGCGAGAGGCATCCATTACGTCGCAGTGTTGGTAAATGGGATTTGTGACTTTTTATAGGGAGAACGCTCGCCAGTCGAAAACCCACCACGTCCTGGAACGCTGTCGTCGATTGATATGAACGGTCATGTACGTGTGGCAACGCCACTTATCAAGTATTTATTCACTGTTATTTGCAGTTAAATGAGGCCACTGCTAGCTGCTCAATGCCACGTAGTAACACAGTATGACGTTCACTAATTTTGTGTACTTGCTGGAGTATGAGGAATTCGGGTCCAGCTATCCACACTGGACACCAGTCGTTGTGTTGAGTGCAATTGGTTGATTTTGGAATAAGGCCGTGGTCCAGACGAGTCCGTGTTCGTTAGTTCGCCTCATCACAGATGGAGGCAGTTCCTCAGTCCAATCGCGGTCTCAATAAAGCTCGTTGTCCTGGAGAAATAGGAAAGAGAAGGACAGGTTGAGAGATGACCGCAAAGAACAATCATGGAACCATTGGTTCACTGGTTGGTAGAGAGCAAAAGATATTTCGCTGAAAATGCTTCTTGATTATACAACAAAAAGCATGGCGCAATTGGTACGTTACTGTGATGTGCATGCAGCTGTAGAGCATGGTTCCGGTAATCAGTCACCGAGGTGGTAGTTAAAGGGTTAGGACTAACGTGTGAGAAGAAAGAATACAGTTCAACGACGTGTAACGATTGCAGGCTGGATAAACTGCAGACAGTCAATCTATGAAGCAGTAATTGTAGAACATGGAGACGCATCGGCGCTTTAATAGCTCAGGTGGTCCTTTCAAAGGTGAAACGCTACTTTGTCAAAAGCAAGCTTGACGCATGGAAAAGTGTGGTTGAGCAAACGTAAAGTTGCAGTTTCACTTATATAGTATCCACACTGCGTATTCAAACAGCAAGTCATTTCCGAACCATGGTTCAGAAAAAATACCGCCCAATATACTTAATAACGTTGAAGCTATTCTTATTCCCCTTTTGAAACAATTCACTATCCATGCAGTAAGGCAAATATCGGACCCCATGGAAACGTTCCATTATTATACTATGTCATAAGGGAGGATCCATACAGCAATTTGGTTACCCGAGCTCAATTAGCCACACGTTTGTTATGTAGCGAGCTTTGGAAAACTTGCTTAACAAGCATTCGTGAGCTTCCTTTATGCAACCAATAACATAAATAAAGCGCAGAACGGGTTCCCTATTTTTCGGCATTTGCGACCAGCCAGCTTGACTGCCTCATTTTAGTCCCCGAGTCCATTGGCACCAAGCTGTCAGTCTTGCTTCAATACCATGATATGCGAAAGATATTCGAGAGGGTACCACACATGCGCCTGCTGCGTAAGGTAACGGCTGACGGGGTAAACAGGTATTAATTAGACTGGCTGGCCAGCCGGACAGCGTCCCCGTGGTGCCAGCTGCGTAGTTCGAGTTTAACCAGTTCCAGCAAATAGTTCGGCGGCAGAGTTACAGGACGTGGTGGGTTTTCGCATGGCAAGCGTCCTCCCTATAAAAAGCCACAAATGTCTGCTTAACAACGCTGTGAAGTGGCGGATGTGATTCACTACTAAAGAAACTCACTGTCCAAGCTTCCGCTGACAGGCTAAGAAAACCCATAGACGTCAAACGATTCTTAAACATCGGCGACGCGGTAGAACTCATACAAAACTTCGCAACAAATTTACAAACACCAACAACCAACCTACCTACATAACTCTATTTATGGATCGCACATGTGAAAAGCCTATTATCCTATTGCACCGTTCCTGCTAAGTTGTATTATTGCTATTAGCACGCCTTTAATTGCACGCCTCGCAAAGCCAAGAATAAATGTTTATATTTTATTTATCTAACGACGAACGATCTGTCAAGTGTAAGCAAGCTCTAGCCAACCTGCCCACCGTCTCCGGTGGTGTGTTGCAAGGAAGTGTGCTTGGCCCTACCCCATTTTTATTAATCTCCATGACTTATGCAGCAGTTTGCAACGCGGTCGTAGCTTCCCTTTCGCTGATGAAGTAAAACGTATATTCGTCTTGCCCCATAACATTGCAATATCCATAACTGGTAGAATCAGTGAAGAGATGTGCGCGGACGCTGTAAAGTGACGTTTACCGCCCAGATGTCAAACGTCATGACCCACAACGTTTCTATACCTACTGGGTCCCTAGAATTAAACCGCACCCCTGTCAAACTGAATGTAACGACCACAGACCTTGGCTTGCGTTACCCGTGTGCCTGAAATTAGCGCAGCAATTCTACTTTCAAGTGGCAGGAGTAAAGGTATTAACCTTCAACATAAACCGTTATACCACACAGTAGATGCGTGGCTAGAACAATATAAGATTAACGTTCGCCCATTACTGGAATACTTCTCCTCTATGTGCAGCAACCTGCGGAAGTTCATCCAAGCTCCGCTTGAGAAAGCTCAATGACGTTATAAGAAGATGCTGACTCCATCATAACAAGCTCGGTGTTATCGACAAATGTGTGAACACTTACAAACTTAGTCCCGTTGACAAGAGGCCTTATCCTTAATCTGCGCCGCTTACAAAGTTAATTGATAATAAGCGGCACATTAGGACCAAGTCTGGAATTAAGTAGCTCATTTATGCTTTGATTCTATAATAACAGCCACTCCATTACGTCCTTAAAGGCGAAGAAAAAACTACGATCTGTTTGGTTCTTGGTTATATATGTATACATAAGAAACAAGTTACCTTCCTGACCAGTGGATATCCATAACTTACTAGCATTCAGGGAGGAGGTACAAAATTACTACGTATTAACAATATACAACGCCTCTTCAAAATTTGCGATGCAGACGACCACTTTTCGTGTCTGGGTTTCAGGTATCTTGAGGACGCTCGATATACTTCATGCTAGCTAAGCACATAGGGCTCTCAACCCGCCCACATTCACTGAAGTTACCGTCTTAACACCAAAGGTAACTTAGCGGGCCCAGTCGCACCAAGCTTTCAGGTATTAAGACTAGGAATCCGAGTACAAGCACAGTTTCGTCGTCTCTGTTTCCTTTTCGGATGGCTTCCCTTTTCGCTGCGGATAATTTCGCCTAAAGGCTGCACTATGTTAATAGTAGGCGCCCCACTATAAGCAATTTCTAAGTATCAACCAGTATTGCAATGCCTACAACATGTCTCCAGCAATGGCCACATTATTGCTGGTCCAGCGGATCAATCATTATCACTGCCTCAGTCAGTAGGGGCAGCTTGGCAAATCCGATGGCACTGCCTGTATAGGACACTACTGGGCAATAATAAATCCATCCGCGAGGATGACCAACATTTACAAAAGTCTAGCTTTACCTTCATCCCCTTGTCTTCATCTCATTCATTGGTATGTCCTACTTTGACTACTTTGTCAGTGAATAGGAATACTAAGTCTAGCTCAAGGCCATTTGGGCTCCGTCTAATACAGGTATGCTTTAGGACCTTAGCCTCGTATCAGACATCAGCAGCTATTGTTGCTCTTAAGGTGAAGCGTTTAAACATAATTTATCAAAGTACGGTCCAAAGTACTCGCTACTTTACTTCGCTGTATATAGCAAACATTATATATATTCCACCTGGTCTACCAAGTTGTTACTGTAAGAGCCATGGTTTCAAGGTTCAGCCATTTTGTTCATCATTTGTTCACTTGGCCCCATATACTTTGCTTACGCTGATTTATAAATGCATGCAATCATAAAGGGTATATTCTTGGTACAGCAAGGCACACCATTAAAGAGGTGATGAAATAATTTTCACAGGCCTGGTAGCGATACCATTAAGTTCTCACTTGGCTTTTTCTCCGAGGTTGGGAACTACTTGAAGATACGAAATTGGATTGTGAAACTACATTTTGCCAGAGACGGGACGTACTAACCAACAAGGACTTACTGGTACCTTGCTGTACCCAGCACCCGGCCGTTGTCTAGTGCGGATAGCTGGACGAGATGTGTACACACCACCGAGAAGTATACTAAATCAGAAAAGTTTAGCCACCTGGTGCTTTGATGAGGTTACACAACTGGACCCTCAACGATCGACACTTCAGAATTCTCCAATCCTCCACCGGCCTCATTAGCTATGGCGGCTCGGTCTAAGTTATTTGGTCAGCCATCAGAGGGGATTGGTGGTCAGTCGACTACGAATAACCGAGTGCGATATCGGTCATCAACTGCTCTGCCAGTTGTACATTAAAGTTCAAAAACGATTTACGGAAGTATTCCAGGAAGTCGCGGGTATCCGCCCGGCAGGCTTCCTCCATATAAAAAGCCACAAGTTAGTTTAGCCATACTACAACGTGGTGGATGTGACTCGCCACTGAATAATGGCGCTGCCCACAACTAAACACTGGCAAGTCGCTGACATTCATACTTAAATATTTCCCCCATGGTAAAGAAAAAGCTACTCGCCATCTACACCTACCGTCTGCAATGAGGTTTTATTGCCTTTACAGTTTACACTACGCAAAAATGCACCTAAATTATCATCTTCTACTGACCACTAGGTTATTCAAGGTTGCTTCTTCCATTGCTTTACATTGCACAATTTTCGGGCATTGCCGATTACATACATATTAAGGCGTCTGTTGGGAAACATAATTGCTTGTAAAGTTTGATCATAACTGAGTTGGCGCGCCACGATGGGTTTGAGAATAAACTATTTATTTATTTATATGACCAATGGGTTGAGGACTGTGCAAAGGGCAACAAAAGTATTGGCAGCTGTGTATATGTACACTTGTAGACAGAAAATGGCGCAAATGCGCGTACCAGACAAAAGTGTGAGTGATACCCAGTGGGTTAAGCTGGATTGGTCGTGGAGATAAGCTCTAGAGATAAGGTATGAGTGCGGATCCACGCCCAGTAACTGCTAACTGCAGACACGTACTTGCATTAAATGGTAGTCCTCAAGCATACTGGCTGTTTGCCATGCAGTAAAACGGAATAAATCGTTCGCGGATACATACGCGCCTGATAGGAGTGCCTTATGAAGTCAGTCATTAAGGAATGAAAAGACTGTTCATGAACCAGGCATTTCTGTCAGCGAAAGATTGTCCAACAAAAGAAATGTGTGCTTACGGATCCATGGGAGTTGCAACAGTTACTTCCTGATTAGGTTCCATTCGCAGGTTATGCGTATGCCGTTTTACCACGAGGGTATCGAGTGAGCTGAAATCCAACTGGACCTCAAACATGTCGTATGGATTGCGACAAGCTCCCAAGCCCGCGGACCAAGTGGACCTAGCAGGTATGTCCTAGACGTATAATTTCATACCTCAGACACGGGAAGGAGGAGTGGGCATAACGATAAACAACCACTAAGGAAACACGAATGAGCGATGTTGAAATGCTCGAACGCTACGTGGTATACAACGTGAACCGTTACTCAAGTAAAGAGAGCGGAACTAGCAATCCATGCATATGCCGAGCACCACTGGAAACACTAGTAGAGAGTCAATATGAAGAAGCAGATACACTTCTTTCACCACTTTTGATAGCACACAATGCACTTCCCCGGTTCCTTTTCACTGGTGCGAAAGTCAACCAATCGAAGAAGAGGACCCTTTCACTCTGGCTGGCCGGACACCCAGAAATGTTTGAGCACCACGTTGCATTACCTTAGTTGCCCGAGCTTTGTAGTATATTTCGTCTGGTTTCAAAGCCTACCATGCGTTTAGGCCTAGTGGTGGGTCAGAAAGCAGCTCCCAATTTGTGTATTTCCCAAATTTGATTCAAATTATTATTCATTGATGTTGCTTGAGGAACGGGAATAACTCTCAACAACATCCTCCAAGCTCATACCCGCTGGAATAGCCTGGTCCTATCTCAAATAGCCTCCATGACGAACACCGCTGGCGCTCGCATCAGCAAGAAGCACAGATGCCAATAATGTTTTAACGCATGCGGCAAACTATCCCTCATGATGAGCAAGCTCCAATCCTCAAAGCAGTGTTGTTATTGCCCCACCAACGCACACCGAGGTGAATTCCCCTTGAGGCGTTTTCTTTCAGTTTTCGGCAAAGCAATTTCCTATTATTAGCGCAGACTTCTCTAGCTTACCTATAGTGGTGACATATCCATGAGAAAATGGAATACATTCGCAAACAGATAAAACTTGCGATATGTATCCAAGAAGTGCCTTCATTTTTCAGTTCCCTACCGGCCAAGTGATGCTTAAGTTTTCCCAGCTTATCCCGGCAGATACAATCTGGTCCAGTTTCAAAAAATTTCTTCTGGACAGTTGATATTCATTAGTTTGGAAACTTTTGGGACAGGTATTTGCTAATAGGGAAGCGGAACTGGTTTCTATTCATAGATGCTCTTATTGTGAGAGGTAACCTATTTCATACATGTGCGGATCTGTAGAGGTAGAAGTTTGAGCGAATACTACTGCGCCTTCTTGGTAGCATAATGGAGTGGGTCTATCACGTAGGGGTTACGGATATATATATGAGTCTGAGACTTGCGTTAGCGGGCTCCAATTGGGATTGTTAATAGGCAAATATAGGAAAGCAAGGTTGGTTTTCAGTCGGCGCAGCCATAGCGGGTCGAGCTTAAGTGGGTTGCATCGATCACGGCAGCTGAGACTTGAGTGCCTCAGGAGGCATTTGTGAAGGTATGCGGAACCTTTTCGAGGGCTATTCTGTCGCATTTTCTTAGGTTGGTGAATACTATAGAGCAGTACTCCAGCAGAGGCCGGGCACATGTTTTGTAGAGCGCAGTTCCAGCTTCCTGTATTGTCATGGTTTTGAGGATGTATCCTATGAGAGAGCGTGCTTTAGCTGCGGAATAAACTACTTGTTCCGCGAAGTTAAGCGAACAGGAGTAGTGCACGTCTAAGTCACGCAATGTTAGGCAGTTTCCTAATGGCGTGGCTTGTAGCATTAAGGTATTGGGTGGCATGGTGCATCTGTATGTAAAGACATTTTGCATTTTGCTGTCGTGAATGCCAACTTCCATGTGTCGCACTATGTAGCTAGGGCTCTTAAGTCATAATGTATGTAGGAGAGGGCGCTGTGGAAGTTTGACGGATGAAATGAGAACACAATTTTAATGTCGTCGGCATAGATGTAGAGGGTCCCATGTTTAAAAACCTGGAACATGTCACTGATATACAGCAGGAAAAGTGGGGTCCAAAATGCTTCCTTGAATTACGCCATTTTTGACTGGTTTTGGAAGTGACATAAAGTCCCCAACCATTACTCGCTGTGAGCGAGCTGCAAGATATGATGAGAACCATGTGTGTAGTTTGCCGGAGATCCCGTATGATTCCAGCTTCAACAAGAATCCTGTCTGTGGTACTCTGTCAAAGGCTTTTGTCATGTCTAGGAAGATGATGGCTAGAGCTTGCTTGTTGTCAAGCTGTTGAGTTACATGATTGAGGAACTCAAATTGGCAGGCCTGACAGGATTTAGACGGCAGAAATCCATGCTGTTGTCGATTGACGTGGTTACGAGTAAGCAGGAATGTGAGCATGGTTTCTTTGACTATTCGTTCCATTACTCTTGAAGCTATGGGCTTGTGGCTGATAGGGCGATAGTTTTCCATGTTTTGCTGACTGCACTTTTTGTGTTTGGGGATGACGGTGGTATGTTTCCACGTGGTTTGATAAATCCCGTTTGTCATGGAAAGCGTCAATAGGTTGAGAAGTAGAACTGGAATGTCCTGGCCACCGAGTACCAGCAACGCAGAGGGAAGACCATCAGGACCGGGATGTAATGACCATTTGACTGAGCTGATTACTCGAGTGATAGAACGTAGGTCAAACTTAATAGTGTCGAGTGGATCCTTGGTGCGCTTAGTTGGTATAGCTTGTGAGGTTCCATCAGCGTCAGTGAAAGAATTGCCGAGATATCCATTAAGGGTTTCACATATTTTTGATGGATCGCTATTAACGGATGTGTCAGAAGTCTGAGTGAGGCAACAGGCGTGACTTTTTGATTGCTTCTTTGTCGGAATAGTTGACTGAGTGGCTTGGGTTTATTGTTAGATTTAAGGGCAGCATCTTCTTCAGCAACCTTGGCTGATTCATGCGCAATTTGCCAGTTGGTTAGGATTGCGTTCACGCGTACATGGATGTAGAAATCCTTAGTTTTGGAGTATCGACGGCGCGTACTTTTGATCTCCCAAGTACACCGTAGGCCTCGGCTGGTTTCGCTGTCATCTTTAAGCGGCTTCTGCAAGTGAGTGGGGCGATCACATCTAGGCAGCTGAAGAAATTTAGATTTAGGACGTGTGCGCCTGCGTCTACATTAGTGACTAAAAGCAGTTGTCCCGGTTCGCAGCTCGCAATAATATCGCAAAGCAGCCCCAGTTAATGCGGTTGCACATTCGAAACTGTGTGACATGAGAATAAGTAGGGCAGTGTGGAGTAGAAAGTGTAAATATGCGTTTGACCACCTTGTGGTCGCAGCCATGTATATTTTCTAGTACACCAGCGAATGCATCGGAGACACCTTGCGTAAAGATTAAGTCTAGGGTGTTAAAAACCCTGATGTGATCATGAACTCGTTGGGTCTAGTTATTTTCGTGGACGGTGTTAAGGAACCTTCTGTGTCTGAATTGAGCAACCTGGTCGTTCCCGGTGACAGGTGGCATAATGAAGTCCCCACCCACTATCTTGTAACGTGGGAGCATTAGGGAGATTTCAGTTAAAAGCTCAATAAGTTTATTGATCATTTCGCTAGATGTATGTGGAGGGTTGTATACACAACCGATAAGGTGGTCAAGTTGACCTCCTGTAGTCTGGATCCAGCTGGATTCTTCAGGGTCACCTATAGATAACAGTTCGAAATCGGGTGCGCCAATGTAGTCCCGGACATAGATAAGGCAACCGCCACCCCGCTGGTTGTCTCGTACGCTGCAGAATGTGGTGCAGCCAGTGATGCCTAGTAGGCTGTCAGAGGCATTTGCGGGGTGCGACGTTTTTTGTGATGAGAACCAGCCGTGGATATGAGAGTAGGATGAATGGGCCAAGGATGTGCAAAAGGTGTGTAATAGATCGCGCGTTAATAAGCAGCATGCTGTATACTTCAACGCAAGAAGCGTTAAAGGAGGTAGATTGTGTGAGATAAGTGGTACCATAGGGTGCAACTGGCGCATGGTAAGTGGAATTGGTAAGAAAAGTCGGAGAGGGTGATATGGGAATGTGATCAGGAAGTGCTTGAGTAGGTAGCTGATGGTGGTCGGCCGCTACTGTAGCTGTGGCGGTATTATTGACTGTAGAACCTATCCAGAGAGCTGAACTCAACCGTGGGGTTAGTTGCAGTGAGCATATGAGTTGTTGGAGGTAACAGAGAGCTGGCGAGAACTCTTGGTGGAATGGGCGAGGTGGGTCGTGTCCTGCTGCAACCAATTAAAAGGGGCCTTGGATGGCATGGCTCGGTGGTTGTGCTTGTCATCCGGATATATTTTTGGCTCAGGAGAACGTATGGTCAGGGGGCGTGGGGTAGTGTTGATGGAGCGGTAGAGATTTTCAGAAGGGCGTCGTCCTTTGGAGGGTGACTTGTTCCCACTGTTTCGATAGTTTATGAAGATTGGTAACGTGGTTGTGCACTTGACGTTTGGATGGCATAGCGCTTATTGTAAAGCCGACTGGGTGATAACGTGCCAGGCGGATAGTTAGTTATTAGGGGAATTATTGCGTTGATGCTGCGCGGGCTGCTCATGATTCCATTTTGCTGCGATGACTGGTAGAACGTCCTCAGTTTTTGAAAACCGCAGCATTTTTTATAGTTCTGAGGCTTAATTGCATTTGTGGGCTCCTCGAGTAGGTACGGCTTGCGCAGTGATTGAGCGGGTTGGGTCAAAACCTGCATGAAGAGCGACGTTTGTGCTCGGAATGATTTCGACCTCACGCGATTCATTGGTACAGGTGTTGATTGGTGTTTCTCAGCTAGCCGTTTGCGCCACGAGGACAATGCTTGGGTGCGATTATCATTGTTATGGTGATGCCTCAGCGGGGAGTGCTTCGTAATACGAAACGTACCGTGTTTGGGCTGCTGATCTTTGTTGGTAGTCTGTTGTTTTGCGAGGACGGTTTCGGCTTTGCACGGGGGGAAGGAAGGGAGTTGAGCAGCGGGAGGTCTATATTGGCAAGTTTTGGAATCTGTGTCACTCATGTCGGTGGCGTTATGCATTGACTCAGCTTCTTGTATCGTTAGCTGTGACGAGGCTGGAACGTGGTTGACTTTTTAGCTATTAAGGCTGTGGGGCTTGATTCGGTATGTAACGTTGTCGTGGACGTGTGAAGCAAGGGGTTAAGTCCAGGTCCACGTTAGTGCTTGTCGTAGGGCAAGTGGTTGCTCTGGCAATCGGCGATGAATCAGGTGGCTGTTATCCTCCTGTGGTATTGGTAGCCGGTAGGAAATCTCTTTGCAGCGGCGTTAGATCAGGCTTGCTAAAACTAGGCCCAAGGTTTGCGTTTGTTCGTAAGTTAAACCTATTTACTATGAAGTGTGTAGCCATTTCTTGAGTTTTGAAGGCTATAAGACTAGGGCAAGTACGAATGATCGATTTTCTGAGCCGCTTACTCATGCACGTGTCAGGAGGGATGTTACACATGGACGTAAGTAAGCGGGTGACATTCTCCAAAGGAAGTTTGTCAGGTACGCTGAAGATGAGCACGTTTCGGGCAGGACGGGTGCGCTCGTTTATCTCATTATTGCTGGTAGTAAGAAGGGCGCCTGCATCTTTGAGCTTACCAGAGTTGCCATTTTTCCTTCTGTCTGCGAGTTGGGCCAATGGCATAAGTTTTACTAGGCCTGTTTGGTAACAGCCATTTCCTTTTTAGAGCGGCTATTGCAGTTGAGAGTGCACAGATATTGTTGAGTGCATCTTTCAGTGGGTCTTTAAGGAAAACACTGCAGGGACGCAGTTTATTTAGGTTGTGTTTTGCAGCAGGACCTTTGGTTGCCTTAACCGCATTTGCGGTGCATGAAACAGAGCTTTGCTCGGCAGAAGCTGTGGTATTTGAAAGAGTACTCCTACGTTTGCCCAGGATTTGGGATCGGGCGGCTTTACCTCTCATTCCATTTTTGCTAGTCAGTACGGAATAGCACAGCTTCATACTGCGTTTTCCAGGAACGCAGTTACGCTGTATATTCGATCTAAGCACCTTAAAGTAGAGTACGTCAAACTATCGAGGCAACGCGCGTAACTACTCTAATGAATAATAGCTATATGTCAAAATAAGCAACAAAAAAACGAAAACGCACAGCCACTAACTTCGCGAAGTCCAGGTCACTTTGTTGTACGCGCCAGCTCAAGAAATTGAGGTGAATTCCTTATATCTGATTCTGTGAATCGCTCGGCCGAGCGGTTTTATGAAGAAAGGGTTCATTGTCTCGACCCACTAGCTACCATAGCACACTTAATAGGCACTCATCTAAAGGTTTGGCTCAACCCACAATGCAAAGCAGAATGCGTCAGGTTCGATGAGCCTACCACAAAACCTTTAATTTTGCCCACATTCTGAGAGCGAAGAAGCTTACACATAAGCTTTCTGACAGATCTATGCAGCGGCAAACCAAGCAAGCAATAGCCTCACTTAATAGTGCGCACGAAGCTAAGAGGCTCAGCTGGTTGCTGCGCTCTCGGACACCTACCTATAGACGAAAGATATCTACCCTAAAGCTTACTCCCAGCGACACTTCTAGCGACGCAAGAACTCTATGTGGACTCTTCGACGCACATTTTAAACAATCACAGTGTTTAGAACTAGGTTCAGCGTTTAAGGCCCTGCAAGTGCCCGGTAGCTACTCTTAGTCTGCGGTACAGCTTGACGTAAATAGTGTCTGTTTCGCGATTTTAACTACCAAGTCGTCCTCGAACCCTGGTCCAGACAGAATACCGCCCACACTACTCAAGCATAGTGGTGAAGACATCCTTGTTCTCCATTCGAAACTGTTTGCTTTAGCAATGCAGGAAGGTTAGTGCCTGACCGCTTGGGAACATTCCATCATTATGCCGCGGAAGAAGAGTGGAAGCCTACAGGAGTTTGGTAACTATCGCCATATTAACCACACTTCTGTTATCTCGCGAACCATGGAGAAATTGCTTAAAAGAACCCACATGAGGCAACTTTATACTGGCGAGCACCTAACTGAATCACAGCGGGGGTTAATAAGTGTTGGTCTTACGCAACCTGCCTGTTTGAATTCCGCAATTTAGTCACTGCGGCCATGGACACTAAACTTTCAGTTGGAATTCGTTACCTTGATAAGCAAAAGGCGGTTGACTAGGTACTACACACGTGCCTGATGCGTAAGGTAAAGACTTACGGGGTAGGCAATTCCCTATTGGATTGGCTGAGTTCCCATCGAATGGGATGTACGCTGTCTGTTAAGATTGAGCAAACTGTATTCACCCCGACCTCCGTCCCCAATGGCGTGGTACAAGGAAGCTTCCTTGGTGCTACCCTATTTTGATTTACGTCTATGACCTCTGCAGGAGTTTGGAGAACAGTCGCACCTTCATCTTCGCTGACGACGTAAAAGTTGTGTACGTCTACCCACCTGCTAATGGATTATCCGTCATTCATAGTATCTGTGAGGATCTTAAGCTACTTGAAAGTTGGTGCGAACACTGGCAAATGACGTTCTCTGCTCAAAAATATGATGTCATGAACCACAGATTTTCAATACCTGCTGGGTGCCTACCAATAAACGGCATCACTATCAACCAGAGAGCCATGACAACAGATTTCGGTTTGTGCTACTTCTGAGTCTCAACTTTGCAGAGCAAGTTGACTGTCAAGTGGCAGGAGTAAGAGGGTCATTATTCCATATACACCGTTAAGTAGACACCGCAGATCCAGGGCTCTTAGTTTATAATCACCACGTCCAGCCACAACTGTTATATTGCTCCTTTATTTGCAGTAAGTTGCGGAAGTCTGACCGTGCTCTGCTTGAGAAAGCTCAGCGGCGTGTTGCGAAGAGGTTGACCCCATCACAGCAAGCGCTGCGTTACCGATAAAAGTGCAAACATCTTAAAATTCAGCCCTCGTTGGCAAAGGTGCATTATCCTTAACCTAACTTGACCTTGACCTTGACGCGGTAACCTGTAATCTGACATTCCTTACTTACGAGCTTTTTAGATAAAAACCGGTGAAAAACAGTGTTTGAACAAACACTAACGGAAGCACTTGACTTTTGTCAAATGGTTCATAGAAGTGAAACACAACCGAAAGTCCCCAGAACTATGATCAGGGGAAGACGCCGGATCGGCGTTCAGAAGGATAAGGGCACTACCAGTAGCGGTCTTGCGCCCACTGTAGTCTCAGCACTGACACCCCCGTTAGTCAGCTATAACACAAATATCAACGTGACAACCGGTAACTCTACGGCTCTTACACCAGGAAAATTAGCTAATTGCTTTGTGCTCCTTTCCCATCCACGAACGGATGCACTACATGACGCTAAAATGTCAGTAACGTCACTAAAATTGTTACCACTTAAGTGTCCGTCGCCTTCGCTTTCAGACTGTAAGACAGCACCACAAGACCAGCTGACAGACGCGCTTCTTAAAGTCCAAACCATCGAAAATGAGCTAAACTCGGTGAAATCAGAATTGCAACATATCAATCAATTGTTAGTAAAAATTCTACCGCTGGCGCAGCTATCGGATCTACATAAATCAGACAAAGTGGAAGATCTCAACACAGCGGGTGAATTGCTCAGCACGCTCGCTAAGGAAGTCAACGAACGAGTCATCCGTGCACGAAATGTAATAATATTTAATGTGCCAGATCGCATACCACTTGAGAAACTGACACGCTCACTTCTAAGTGTATGCAAAATGGACCGGGATTGCTGCTCATGCAGCCGCCTTTGAAAAACGAAAATAACCGACCATGCCCAATTGTCCTCAAGTTCGGCAGCCATGATCACGCCAAATGCTTTCTAGACTATAAGTTCATCATAAAAAAGCAAGCGAATCTCGTGCGCATACTGATTAAACAGGACATGACGCCACTGCAAAGGGCGCTTATGTCAAATGTACCAACCCCTAATAAGCGGAGTCTGCGCAATTCCATAAATATGTTCCTGAACCCTCTCCAACAGCCCCTCAGAAGAAACGCTACTGAATGGTCTCCAGTAACCGCTGTCACGACCTTCGCCAATTCAATTGTCAATACGACACCAATACCGAGCATGCAGTTAACTGATATGCATCTGAACGCAACTCCCACGGCAAGCTCATTCATGGCATACAGCGTTGACATGGACATGTCACAACGACAAGTAAATCCTATCGCATTAGAGGTACCGGCAGTTGAAGGACAGGCAAAAGTTACGGCCACCTTGAATGCAATCATGGACAGAACAGAGTGCAGCGAGAAGCCCAACAGCGTGTCTGATGTACGTGACAAGTACACTGAGCTCGATAGCTTGTGCTTCTTATCATCATATACACCATTTTCCAGTATCGTAAACGATCTCACGCAGCCTGATACTGACACGGCACCTGAACTTAGCTGCCCAAACCCAGGTAGTTTTATAACTGTTTCTCCTCAGCTCCCTTCCAAACTACAATATTATAACCATGAGTCGATGCCCAAACGCGCCCAAACGGCCAAGATAACACCCACTTGTTTAAAATACAAACCACGCCTTACGCCGAAGCCTAGTAAAGCGACAGTCAAGGTTGATCAGCCACAACGGAAGAATTATCTCCTTGTAACCCCTAGTTCAACAACGAGTAATTGGATTAAACCCAAACCCCCTACACTTCTAGCCGATCTGCATCGCCACTCTGGCAAAGCCCAAAGCGATACGCAGACCGGACTAAGCATGAAAATATAGGCAACACAAACCGTCCGAACGCCAGTTAGCCTCAACACCCTCGTTACGAAGCAAAATCTACTACATCTACAGTCAGGACTGAGCGGTCACAACATAGGAATTACTTACTTAGAACCCCAAGCCCCGCGACGCACAACCAGACCCCGCATACACTTCGCTCCTCTACCGGCCGAACTGCAATGCTACGCGGACATAGCCCAATAAGCTATGTCGTCCAGACCAACCATACAAATATAGCCAACATAACTCATCAGGGCAAATTTAGGCCTTCACCCCCACGACATGAAGCGAAATCTCCTACAGCGACAACCGGTATTGAGCGGCCGCGACGTAAGAATTACTTACTCAGAACACCAAGCCCCGCCGTGCGTCTCCAGACCCCGCGTAAAATCCAATACACTGTTGACCAAACAGCAAAATCACCAAAGCAAAACCCACACGGGCACAACGAACCGATGAATTCTGCCCATGCTTCGATCCCCCATCCACCCATCCCATCACGCCAGTCAACACTCCTTCAACAACACACCCTAATGCCACAAATCATGACGACACCTTCCGCGGTCCTTTTTTTGTGGGACGCCGCAAGTTGCGGGCCTCCTCTTCTAGCTCGCGAGTGTCAAGCGGTGGCTCTCCATCACCTGACTCGATTCTTGGACATGGCACAACTGATTCCAACCAACATGTCTCAAGCATTTAGACGGTTCCTCTAAACGCCAACCTCATGACCAACTTCGGGCTAGATTTCTCGGCTCGTATGCATCAGCAGTTACCTCCACATCCTTCCCCCCTCGGATTCGATGCTCCATGCTACTCCCAACCTCTCCCATTAATTTCCACCGACCTACCCGGCATGCACCTCCACGCATGCATGCAAACAAGCCCTCACCTCATTCTGGATCGCCTGTGATGCTGCTAGACTGTTCACTCAATTTTAGCAATCCAACCAATAAATGTCCACCAAGAGGTGCCTCAACAGTCCCTACTACATCCCACTTCGACGAATTTTGTAAGCTGGGGAGCCACAATATGCTTCTCATCAACGCCAGGTCTATTAATCAAAAGAATCACCTTCTGGGTCCGATTATAACTATGTCCAAAGCACAACTGGTTCTAATCACAGAGACATGGCACTCAGCCAGTTCGTCTGACTCACCCATCCAAATACCTGGCTACTTTCCATTCTGCAGTGGACGCGAAAAGCGACGAGGAGGAGGATGCCTCAGCTACGTCAGCGAAGACTTTCATGCATCCTCCTTCCAAGTAATATCTTTGGGTAACCCGGAAGACTCCATATGGATTCAAACAGATGGCGAGCACCTAGATCTCCTCATTGGTTACATCTATATCCGACCACATATCTCAACAGCTGAAATCAAAAAATTGGTCGAGCTCTTCACCGAAGTTTCGCTGTTACCTGCACGCCTTAAGATAATCGGCAGTGACTTTAATATGCCGCACATTGTGTGGTCTACCCAGTCCTCACCTCCCAAATATAGAGCGTTTGTCGACCTTATCTTCGCGTACGACTGGACCCAACACGTTAAAGTACCTACCAGGATGTCTAATATCCTTGACTTAATATTCACGACAGGCATCAACCAAGCACAGGTTTGTGTGCTTGACAACCTTCTTGGTAGTGATCCTAATGCAGTGAAGTTAACATTCAGACTGCCCACTACTAAGCAGTACAACTTCTCCCCCAGCGAATCCTTCCGTCCTCTACAACGCGTCGATTGGGAAAGCTTCTCCACTTTTCTACGATCTCCTAAACGGGGTTGCATTCTTTCTGGCAACAGACACAGATATGGCGACCCAAGAGATATACAACCACATTATGTTCTGTCTTGACGTGGTCGCTCCTAAGCAGAACGTGAGGAAACCTACGAAACCAAAGGGTGCAGCTGATACACAGAGAGTCCTTAAAAAACTGAGAAAAATGCGCTCCAACTACAACAAGACAAAGGATTTCCACATAATAATGCGCATGAACGACACACTAACAAGGGGGAGAAACCTGCAAGCCACGTCTGCCACGTCAGCGGAACACGCTGCACTCAGCAGTAACAACAAGGTCAAAGCACTCACCTAACTGATGAAACGCAGAGCAAACAACAGAGCTACAACAATTGCCTCATTATCCCTTCCTAATGGCAATCTCCATGTGCGCACAATTGGGGCAACTGAGTGTCCAATTAATGTGCGATCAATTTAAAGTGCACTTCGGCGAATTGGATCCTGTTCCAAGGAGAAAAGGCACAACTACACCTCCGCGAAGTTTTCACAAAAGAACAAGCAGTTCAATATCACACGCAGGAACCAGAAACATGTCAAGGTGGGCGCCTGCGACCCATAAGCAGTATATCAAACAATGCCAATGCATTTGTAATTGCTGACGAGGAACATATACTTATATTTTACCTACTTCCATGCAAGAGCATCGGATTTATGTAAGCTTTGATCTGAACCCTTTAGGGTGCAGCCTCTAGCAGGTCTAGAAATATACCTATTTATTTATTTATTTATTTATAACGGACCCTGCCCAACTTTGTGATTATATCAACAAGCACTTTTGCAACTCTTTTTCGGTCCCTGATTCGGCAACTTCGCTTACAACATCCCTGCTCACTGACAGTAGACTGACTATCATAGAATTTAACCTACGCGCAATCATGCGAGATATTCGTACACTCAAAATGTCCCAATACCCCGGTCCTGATGGCGTTCCATCCGTAGTGCTGATACTAGGAGGTCCAGACATTCCAGTTCTCCTCCTTAATCTATTTACACTATCCATGACAACCAATACCTTCCCCGCTGCTTGGAAGCATGCTGTAGTCCTACCACGACATAAACGAGGATCCCGTCTTGACATTGACAATTATCGGCCTATCAGCCACACACCCATTGCATCAAGGGTTGTGGAGAGACTGGTGAAAGCAAAATTTTTAACTTTCTTTTGCTTCGTAATCTCATTAATAGGTCTCAACACGGGTTCCTGCCCTCGAAATCCTGCCATACTTGTATGTTTGAGTTTTTAAACAACGTCACTGACGCGATAAATATAGGGCATAAAGTAGTCATCATCTTCCTCGACATGAAAAAAGCATTCGACCGCGTTTTACACCTGAAACTACTGACCAAACTTGCCTCTTTTGGCATTGCCGGGAAGCTGCTCTCCTGGTTTGCATCCTACCTATCAAATCGAACACAATCGGTGAGCCTGGGCGACACGCAGTCTTCAAAATAGTTGTCACCAGCGGAGTCTTTCAAGGTAGTGTCCTGCGCCCCACGCTCTTCTTACTCTACGTCAATGACATCTTCCAAGTCTTCCGCTGGGGAACGCCATACCTATTTGCAGACGACATCAAAGTCGTATTTTCCTTCGTCTCCGATAATATGAAAGATAACCTATCCACAATACAAAGAGACCTTAAGGCGCTAGAAAACTGGTGCGCAATATGGAATCTCTAATTTTCCCCAGGAAAAAGCAACATTCTCTCTTACAAATACACCGTGCCGCCAAATACCCTTACTCTCAATGGCACTCCTCTTACCGTTAGCCACTTTGTTCGTGCCCTGGGGGTTCAATACTCCAATACCTTTAACTTTGCGGAACATGTAAGCTATAGTGCAGCTAAAGCTAGGTCGTTAATAGGCTATATCTTCAAATACATGTCGCTCTTGGAATCTCGATTGACACTGTATAAAACGTGCGCTAGGCCTATTCTCGAATACTGCTCTATAATCCTTACGAATTCAAGCAAGTGCGACAGGATTGCACTCGAGAAAGTACAGCGTTCCTTCACCAAACGTCTATTGGGCTCAAACGTGCTGAACTATCATAATCGATGCAAACAACTGGGACTGGACCCGCTGTGGCTACGTAGACTAAAGATAAACCTTACGTTTCTATACAAACTTAAACAAAAGCCGGAAACGAACCTAACACGACACTTCCAAAAGGGAAGGAGATACCCGATATCATCTGCGCAACGCGACCTTTTCATTTAACCTGCCGACTGCTCTTTGTGGCATACGACATAACTTCTTCCTTTATAGATACACGGACACCAGGAACAAATTACCTCTGCAAATCCGATCACCTATGACCAGTACACACTTCAGCAATGCTATACGGAGAATCCTGGACGTAAACACAGTCTATGAACTATTAAACCTAAAAGTGACGGAAGACGAGCTATGGAAGACAGGACCAAACGACCTCTAGCGAATTAGCCTACATCCCCTTTTGAATGCTTTATTACCAAGTTTTCTACTTCATTTTAACCTCGCGTCACGACTGTTTCTGATACCCTATTCGCACGTCTGCTCTCCTTTGTCCTTCCTATACCTACCTAGTCGAGACTGCATCAAGACTTCCATCTCTTTGATCCAAATATTTCACTTAATTGTTACGCTAGCCTCTACATTCCAAACACTCTGTTCCCCTCGTCCCGAGACGTTTCCTGGTCTTGAACCTCGCGACCGGAACAGGTTACCATTGAAAGTCAGGGCAGCCAAGAATACTGCACATTTCCGATCATACCTACATAGACACCTTGCTACCCTGCTACATTGCCCACCATATACTGATGGCTCCTTTCTTACCTCTACTTCATGTCCTTATCCAAACCTGCCGACTAATCAAGTCCTACCCGACCGGTCTCCTGCTCTCCGGGTTTATTCAGACTTCTGAGACGTCATCTCTCTTAGTTCGGCTGACTCAACTACCCGATTACATTACCTGGAGAGCATCGTGGGCTTTTCCCATCTTTCGTCAATAAACCTTTCCCATCCTCACCCTAATGCTTATTATCGCACTCTGCTTTCATTTCTTCTTCAATGAGAGTGCACGAGCTTACTGCTCTGAAGTGATCTAGTCCCACTGACTAGCCTCTTTCTCTTTGAATGCTCCAATGTTACTCGGACTTATATGGTATACGCTATGCAGACTCAACGCTCTTGTCTTCCTACCCGGAGCTTCTGCTTGACTCGCTCACCCACTATTGTTGCGGACCTTTTCCTGCCTTTAATTTTGCGTGCTATTCCTACGCGCCGACTCACCTAGTCTCGCTAGATCAGCCACTTGTTTTCCAGTTTTACTCAGAGTTATTCCACGTTACAAACCTTGGTTCGGCTGACACAATGTCTTGCTTACATCACCTGGAAAGCCTCGTGGGTTCCCCCACTCCTTATTAGTAAACCTTTCTCATACCGACCCTAACCTTTTATTATCTCGCTTTCTGTTTTCGTTCCCCTTTTTTAATCGGACGGCAAGCTGTGCTGCCCTGCCATGATCCTGTCTCACTAGACTAGTCTATTTCTTTCTGACTGCTCCCATGCTACGGAGTCTTAAACGTTATAGGCTCCGCAAAGTTAACTTTATTACCCTACTCTGAGGGACTGCTAGAATTGTACCCTCATTATTGTTACAGCCTCTATCTTATCTGCATTTTACTACCTACTCTCAAAGCGCCGATTAATCCAATACCGCTTAGTCGGCATCGTATTCACTGAATTTATTTGGACTTCTTAGGCATCACTTCTGTTGGTTCGGCTGACCTAATGGTTCCGTTCACACTACTTGGAGAGCGTCGTTGGCTTTAACACTCTTTACCAATAAACCCTTCTCACCCCGACCCTAACCTTTTCTTCTCTCGCTTTCTGTTTTCAACCCATTTTGAATCGGACGTCCGGCTTTACTGCATTGCCGTGATCTTGTCTCACCTGCCTAGTCTGTTTCCCTCAGTATGCTACTATGCTACTGAGACTTACGCGGTATGCCCCCCGTAGTCTAAACATGAAGTTACCCTTAAATTTAGAGCCTGCTAGACTTGCTCACCGTTTACTGCTGGCTCCTTTCTTACCTCTACTTCATGTCCTTATCCAAACCTGCCGACTAATCAAGTCCTACCCGATCGGTCTCCTGCTCTCCGGGTTTATTCAGACTTCTGAGACGTCATCTCTCTTAGTTCGGCTGACTCAACTACCCGATTACATTACCTGGAGAGCATCGTGGGCTTTTCCCATCTTTCGTCAATAAACCTTTCCCATCCTCACCCTAATGCTTATTATCGCACTCTGCTTTCATTTCTTCTTCAATAAGAGTGCACGAGCTTACTGCTCTGAAGTGATCTAGTCCCACTGACTAGCCTCTTTCTCTTTGAATGCTCCAATGTTACTCGGACTTATATGGTATACGCTATGCAGACTCAACGCTCTTGTCTTCCTACCCGGAGCTTCTGCTTGACTCGCTCACCCACTATTGTTGCGGACCTTTTCCTGCCTTTAATTTTGCGTGCTATTCCTACGCGCCGACTCACCTAGTCTCGCTAGATCAGCCACTTGTTTTCCAGTTTTACTCAGAGTTATTCCACGTTACAAACCTTGGTTCGGCTGACTCAATGTCTTGCTTACATCACCTGGAAAGCCTCGTGGGTTCCCCCACTCCTTATTAGTAAACCTTTCTCATACCGACCCTAACCTTTTATTATCTCGCTTTCTGTTTTCGTTCCCCTTTTTTAATCGGACGGCCAGCTGTGCTGCCCTGCCATGATCCTGTCTCACTAGACTAGTCTATTTCTTTCTGACTGCTCCCATGCTACGGAGTCTTAAACGTTATAGGCTCCGCAAAGTTAACTTTATTACCCTACTCTGAGGGACTGCTAGAATTGTACCCTCATTATTGTTACAGCCTCTATCTTATCTGCATTTTACTACCTACTCTCAAAGCGCCGATTAATCCAATACCGCTTAGTCGGCATCGTATTCACTGAATTTATTTGGACTTCTTAGGCATCACTTCTGTTGGTTCAGCTGACCTATTTGTTCCAGAAACTCTTTGTGGAGATGCTTGTGGGACTTTTCACGCTTTACCAATTATCCCTTCTCATCTAGACCCTAATCTTTTCTATCACTGTCTGTTTTCATTCCTTTCTATCTCGGACGCCCGGCTTTACTGTCCTGCCATTATCTTGTCTCACCTGACCCGTCTGTCTCTGTCTGCCTGCTTTTATTTTTCTATTATCCATGGCCTTTTTTCTTATTGCGCTCAATTTTTATTCCCACGGCTTACCCTCATTGCGCTTATCCAAGTTATCCTCGTGCGCATGATCCCCTTCGCTCAGAGCCGGCTTCTGATTATTGGCGGCGCTTGCACCATTGCTAAGTGTTGCTTGACTAGTACTTCCATTAGTATGCTCAACTTACCGCTCATCCTAATTCTATGCTCTTTATCTTATGCTCGCATTGTCTATTATTTGAACCGTCGGTGTCATAGCGACCCCCAATGCACGGCAGTTTTGGCCCCCCGTGACCATTTTCCTAGATTCTGGCGGATGTTGGACTGTGGAATCATGAGCGCTTTAGCGTACTTACTCTCATGAACTACTCTGCGCACTGCCGTCAGCATTCGTTCGCTCCTAGCCGATTCCTTGAAATTCCTTTGCCACTTGGAACGTTGCTCTACCTATCTTGCTCCCGCATTCGGTCTCAACCTAGTTGTCCTTAGTTTCACCCAAGATGCCTCTCGCATTCGGACTTCCGCCATCATCATCGGTTTACCTGTTTCTCTCCAACCATCGCATCATTCGCTTAACTTTTACTAAAATGCTTTGTTACATCGGTCTTTTGACCCGGAGCGTGCAGAAACTTCTTCCCACTTAGTAGCTGTGGTCTGAGTCACACCAGCGACGTAATGTATAGAACGCCCTTGCAAATCTTGTATACTAAACAAAATTACATATGTTTTAATGTATCATAGGCACCGGTGAGCGCCACCAGGCTGTGTTAGTGCTTCTTGATTCATTGCTGTCTCTGTTTGGCTGTCTCTTGTCCGTTGCCTGTTTTTCCCGAGATTCCCACAATTACCTCCGCCAAAACACGAAGGTTTATCCACTGGGACTGGTCGACCCATCCTCAAAACGATTGGTCCTTTCCCCGGGAAATAAAAACCCACACACTGGTCCAAATGGAGCTCGTTCCGCCATCCTGGAGGCGCTACCTTCACGGGGTCTAAACAAATGTGTTTAGCTCGCCTCGTACTCAGAGAGAACAATTTACTTACCTGGAATAATATAGTTACATGGATCCCCCGTACCACAACCGAAGACAAACAACGCTGGCGTGATTACCTTCACTGCCTCAAACATTCCTATTCGCCAGTCACCTGGAGCTATTCTGATGTCATTTCACGGACAGCGTTGCGCACGTATACGTGGCTCTTCCGATGGCCTTTCATGGAATTTTCACTTGGTAATGGAAACAGTTACACTTACTTACGTTTGAAAGAATCCCGAAGCCACTTTGCGGAGAATGACGTTTTTACCCATTAAGGACATATTCAGCCACAAGAAACAACTTCACTCACCGACCCCATGACAAGTCCAGCGAGGATAGCTGGACACGGTTTGCGCACTGAACAAGACTATAATAGAAAAGCCGGTCTCTATTAACAATGTGTATACTCTCCTGCATCATTATCATTCGACTCTCTGAAGCTTGCATCATTGACCGGCTTCAACGACTGCTGCCGTATCAGCACTAAGCCATTCGGCCCGCCAACGAAGAATTTTGGCGGTCAGCCGACTGCGAATAATAGTGCTAAATCGACCTATACGATGCATAGCCGACTTGCACTACTGTTCAACGGAAGCTACGGCAGTGTTCCTGGACGTGGTGGGTTTTCGCCTGACAAGCGTTCTCCCTATAAAAAGCCACAAATATCCGCTTAACAAAACTGCAAAGTGGCGGATGTGACTCGCCACAAAATAAAGTCACAGCTAAGCATTTCACACTGACGCAGTCCTCAGCCTTCTAAATCCAAACTGCGTAACTAATTCTACTATGAAGAATGCTTTGTTGAAGCACGGATCATCCCTATCTCGTAATGGTTGTTGGTTGCACCAAAACCTTGTTCAGGCTCCTGTGCTCACGGATCACTACCTGGCGAAATTACCCCAACTTGCGTTTTGACGGATTTTTGCGCGCCACAGCGCCATAATGTCCCTTGGTCTGACTATTACCTGACAGTATGCCCACTCATATGGACTACATCTTTTCCTTTATACCTTTCATTAAAACGAAATTTTTTAACATTCCTAAGAAGCTATGCTTGTATGCATATTTGATCACGCCTTTACAGGCGTGTCTCGTTTTACCGAGAATATACCATTTATTTACTTATTTATTTGCTTCCTACAAAAGCTAATTCATATAAAGCTGCACAGTAATATCACGCACTTGTCTTTGACTAAGGAGCGCATCTGAATCTAAATTCGGAAACCATGGCAATTCCATTACCTCGCTAATGGCAAAGCAGAGAATGCGATCTTGTTTCTTTTTAGTTGTGTACGTGAACATACTGAAAAGGTTGCCTTCCAGAATAAGAGGAACCAAAATTTGCAGGTATTCAGGTGGGAGGTACAAAGCTTCTTATGTTTTGACAATATACAAAGCGTTTTCCCTATCTGCGATTCGCAAGACCACTGCTTCGGAACTGGCCCTGGTTTCGCTTGAGGACGCCCAAGGTGTAGTGCATGACATCTAAGCAACCTAAGCACACAACTCATCCACATTCAGTGTCGTTACCGCCTTAACACCTAAGAGAATTTAGCGGTACTTAACGAACACATACTCTAGGTTTTAATAATAGAACTCAGAGTACAAGACGACTGTCCTTGACCTGCATGACTGCTCCTACGGAGAATTCCGCCTTATGACTACACAATAAGAATAGTAGACTCCAACAAAAAAGCACCCCGTAAGGGATAATCGGTAGCCTAACCCCATGAATTGTCGCCGTCAGGGACCTCATTTATTCATCTTATCTATTACCGCAAGCACAATACCCTGGAGGTCTCAGTCGGATCCGTCGCACGCATCATACAGGTGCTGACCTTAGCATTCTGAATGTAAAAGTTATTTAGCCATTACTGCTTAGTTCCTGACTTGCCTCGGTTCACTCACTGAGACTTTTGTCCAAAGGCTGCATGGGCCAATTTTTATCTTTAACCCTCCGGCTTCTCCGTTTCAATAGTCACTTCGTCAATGTCCAAAAATTTCAGCAAACATTACAGCCCAGCATACTGACCGGCAGGTTTGCAAACCCGTAGGCGTTCCACATATAGGATATTGCAGGGCAATGAGGAAGCCATCCGAGCAGACAAACTTCAATCCTTACATCTTAACTACATCAGCATTACTTGTCTTCCGCTTTACCGATCACTTTCCAACTTTTTAGACTACCGCGTCAGTGGAAAAAATATTACGCTTATGACCTTTGAGTTACGCCTAGTAAAGGCATCCTACCAAACCTTGGCCTTGTATAAGATGTTGAAATCTGTTGTTGCCGCCGATACACCTAAGATGAGCATTAGAATTGCCCAAAACCGTCTAAATATCGGCTTTAGATGTATCTTTATGTATCTTCGTAGAGATCAGTTGCTAGCTGGCCTTAATTGATGCGTTTCCTTAAACATGAGTACTAGCAACGTTACTTCGTCATTTCCAATAACAATCGGTATGTATACGGAAAATTAATATATATCCTCTTGTCGATAAAGCGCGCACTTTAAAAGTTATAGGCCAAAGAAGCAGACCTTTTGCTCTCCACTTACCCTCGCTTGGCCCCATCTACTTAGCTTTATCTGGCACACATATGCCTATCATTATTGGCGACACTAGTTGACAGGCATCTTGTAAACCAGATCCGCTTCTTTAATCGTTATTGCTAGTAAAACATTCGCATCTACAGCTTCCATTTCACCGCCACGAAAGCTAAGCAACAACAGTGAGACCCCTGGGTTATTGGCTGGCTGCAAATCCAGAAGCTTTTGACCACCACTTCGCCTTATCTCAACCGCCCATGCATTATTTATCTTGTAGCTGGCTCCAAAGCCTACCAATACTGTACGCGTAATGGTGGGTGAATAACCAGCTCCCACGTTCTTTATTACTATCTCACGCTTGCTATACCTTAGTACTCTTTGCTTCGTGCGCTAGAACAGCTCTTGCCAAGCAAACCACCAAGGAAATAGGTGGTGCGACAGTATAGTATTAGCTAACGTTTTCTTCCGGATAAAAACCGCTGGCACTTGATTCGGAAGATAAAATTGGAGAAAAGTAGCTCGAAATTAATCAAAGAGCTGCACTATCGTGTGCATCAACACATGAAGCATAAGAATTCCTCATGTTCGAAGAAGCACAATACCCAGAAGTTAAGTTGCTAAAGCCCCACCTTCGCAGACCTAAATGGATTTCACGCCCCGAAGCATTTTGCTACATTTTACTAAATTTTCCTATGCGCATTTCTTTATTTTTAGGGTCAGGCTCTTCTAACTCACTGGTGTTGGAGACAGCCTCATGGACATAGAAACACGGCTCTAAGAGTTATAATGTGATGTTTATCTAAGAGACGTGTGCAATTTTCAGGCCAAAAGGTGTCAAATAAACCTGAAGGTAACCTGCGTTATTCAAAAAGCTCCGACTTATGCGGCCTTGATATAAACTTCAGAATCACGCAGAGGCCTAAAATGTAGTTAGCTTTATATTCCTAGTATTTTATGTGGCGCAGTATCCACTGCACATGGTACAATGAGACATGTTGACCGTGGGTTAATTATAAGTAGTCCTGAAGTCCCTTGCGTGCAGGATATACCTAACTGAATTTCTATTGGTTTCGCAAAACATTAGCGCTGTTTTGCCCACATTTACTTTAAATGCCTGAAACGTTTCGCTTATCGGCAACCTACGACGTACATAGTTGTTGCGCGGCACTACGTGCTATATAGACGATTTCTAGCTAGCTATACCTATTTAGCACATATAGAGTTTTGCTACTTTTTACATGTTAGGTTCATTTTTCCGGCATCTGCTTACAAAGCAGGAAACCACTTCAGCGAAAAAATAATGGCGTTATTACTAGACCATCATTTAATTGCAAATAACTCGTGAATTCCTGCACTTATTGCATTTTTTACACTTAACGCAATCAGCGATTAAAACTTTTTCCAGCTGGCTCATTTTTTGTGCCCTTGTACATAATATTCTAACCTAATACAAGCTTTTGCTTTTTTATTAGATTGACGCAGCTTGAAAGTTTATGCCAGAAACCAACTTTACCGCAGGAAAGTTTTGCTTGTATTGTTTGTTAATTTGTATCTTGCTAATGAAGTACGCTGCCTTAGTATGTCACTTAACAGACCGGTTTTATTATTATCGGCATTCCTCTGATTTATTTTTAGCATTTTCGTACCCCCTATACTTCCACCTCACTTATTTCTTTCCACTTGCGCACCAATAATTGTCACGAATAATCCAAAGAATTTAAAGGGAACTCGTGGTGATTTGGATCCTGTTTCCAGGGAAATTCTGCAAAAGTATGGCTCTGCGCAACTTCAGCAACGAAGAAAATCCAGGAGTTCACATCGTCTGAAGGCACCAAAAGCATTTCAAGTTGGCGCCTACGACCTCATCAGCTATACACCAAACAATGCTAATGCATACTTAATTGCCAGCGGCAAACATATACTTACCTTTATCCTACTCCCATGCAAGAGCAAAGGATTAGCGTAAACCTTGATCTGATCCCTTGTGGGCGCAGTCCCTAGCTAGTCTAGAAATTTCCTTATTTATTTGTATGGCGAGACATGATTAGTCGGAGCGCTAGGTTAGGAAGCACGAAAAGCTGGAATAGAGGTTATAAAAAGAATAGGTGCACAAGCCTAGCAGGCCGTAGAAGTAAGGAAAACCACGTGTTGAGTCTGCAGAGCAAATACCGCTAAAGTCTGGGCAGCGTGGAAGCTCTCAGACGGAACTAGACTTGTCAGGTGAGACTAGCTCACGGTAGAGCATTACAAGCTGGCCGTCCAATTAACGAGTGAATAAAAATAGAGGGCTTGATATGGAAAGGATGCGGTTGGGATGAAAAGGGGTTATTGATGAAAAGTGAAGACCTGCGGGGCTTTCAGGGTAATGTAACCAGGTCGTTGGGCCAGGCGAACAAAGCGATGCCGCTTCAGGTGTATGAGTGAATTCGGATAACAGGAGACCGATCGGGCGCGACTGCGCTGGCCAGCGCAGTGGATTATCGCGTGCAATAAAGGCGGGAAAAGAGCTTTAACAATAGAGGGTGAACGAGTCTAATAGCCTTCCGTGGTGGGGGAACCAGGGCGCTGAGTCTCTAGGGCCGCTACCTCTTAAGTTTGGGTAGCACAGGAGCAGTCAGCGCAATAGACTGGTCAGGTGTGACTAGAGCACGACAGAGCAGTGAGAGCTGGCAGTCCGATGGAAGAAAGAAAGAAACTATTGCGCTTGATACGAAAAGCTTACGGTCGGGGGGAAAGGGTTCATTGATACAGAGCAAAAACGTCCACGAGGCTGGCTTGCCGAACAACCTGCCCGTGGCGCCAGCTGGGGGGTTCGGGTTCATCTCAAGCCAGCAACTGGCTCAGCGGCAGCGTTCCGGGATGTGCTGGGATTTCGCCCGGCAAGGGTTGTCCCCAAAAATTCACATATGTTTTTTTAAGAAGGCTGTGACGTGGCGGATGCGACTAGTCACTAAATAAAGCCACTGCTTGTTTCCTTTCCGGAGGATGATTCACACATGAAGAACGTCATCCAATTCGAAGCATTCCTTTGATTTCCCATTGATGGCGAATAAAACGAATAAAACACATAAAGTTACCTTTACTTGCTCACACCACAAGCCTACTTCCAAATACACACGTAAACGTACATGGCAACAAACACAAAGTCCCATGTTATTGGTCAACATGTAATATTTTTGCCATTGCCGTGCGCACATGCCTGTATGACCCTGATCCTGCCCTTCATAGTGTGCCTCGCAATGACGAGAATAAATTATTTCTTTATTTAATCAAAACAGATTGTTTTGTCAGCCGAAGAACTGAGTCAAACCGTATAGCAGGCTGAGCTGGCAAGACAGGAGTAATTTGCGCGTTGGATTTGGAGGTACGGTAAAGGTGGGAATAGAGGGCACAACAATGAAGGATAAAAACGCCTAGCAGCTTCTCAAGATAAGGGAAATATATCATCGTGTGTGTAGAGCCTAGACCGTTTGCGTCTCCGTAGCATGGAAGCAAACAGTGAGCAGTAGCTGGATTCTTGGTAGGGCACTGAGTGGTGGCCGTCCGATTAAGAATGGAATAAATACGGATGGCGCGATAATGCATGTACTGGGTCAAGATGAATGGTGAAGCATCCAGCGAGGCCCACAAAGTGATCTGTCGTCCAAACATTAATGGATACCGCTGCAGTGAGCTGTGCGAAGTCAGAGAACAAGCGGTCGTTTAGGCGAGAATGGATTATTCGGCGTATTGAGGCTCAGTAGGACAGGTAATGTAGGAAGAAGAGTAAAGAGGGTCAACAGACCTAGACAGGTTCTTGATAGAACGAGCTGCATTAATAAAGCGTGAGCAACTCTAGCAAGCCCCCTAGGTAGGGAAACCTAGCATTGAGTCAACAGAGTTTAGCCCGTTTGCAGCTCAGTAGTTTCAAGTGCAGTCAGAGGGAGCAGACTAATATGATGCGGCTGGAACTGGGCAACGTACTGAGAATTCGATGTCTGATGGGTGTAGGAATAATGGCGGCGGGCGCAGTAAGGAAAAGACAAGGTCAGAATGGAGAGCTGTACTGATTAGGAGTAAAAAGGCCGACGAGTCGCTCGAGATAATGTGGACAGCGTGTTTTCTCTTCTCAGCATTAGCTGGTAACGTCACAGTAGTCTGAAAGAGGTCAGAAAGCAGGAGAGCAAATATGCCAGGCTGTATTAATCAGCGCAATGAGATTTCGTAGTACAGTTAAGGTGGGAAGACAAATAGCGAGGATGTGCTGAAATGGTCATGTTAGATATGAAAGTGGTTAAATTAATTAAATATAAGCAAGCCTAGGATGCGCTTGAGTTAAGGGAAATAATGTCTTGGTGGTACCGAGCGTACAACGTTTACAGCTCGGTAACTTGTAGGCAGGAAGCAGTAGGAGAGTGGTTAGATTAGACTAGGTCAGCGCATAGCGCTGGGTTACGGGTAAGGTGGGAAAAGGCAACAAGGCTATCGAGTTAAGGGGACCGAACGTTTATGCTTCTGAACAATGGCCGGTGCCGTCACAATATTTAGAGAGGATCAGCAGAAATGGTCGTGGTAGAGATAGAAGTGGATATATTCATAAAGCGTGATCAAGGCCAGCAGGCTGTCGGGAAACCGTGGGCATGGCCACAAGTCTACAGAGTCATGACCGTTTACATTTCCGTTGTCTGGAGTAACGCAGGGAGATGCAGAATGGTCAAATGAGACTAGGTCTGAGTAGGGCAAGGACAAATGGCAGTAGGATGGAAGAGGATTTAAAGTAAAGAGCACGATAAGGTGAGAACGGATTCGGTTTGAAAGGAGCTTAATTGGTGCTTCTTGCACAAGCTAACAAGGCCCTTGACGCATTATCATTATTCTGCATAATTACGGGGGTTTGTGTGGAATTCTGCATATGCCCAGGTCCGTTCTCCCAGAGCTCGTACTCCAGGATGCAGGTGACCAAGTTGTCTACTAGTTTGGGGACACTTAACAGTCTCTTTCTGGCAGTGGGGAATTGCGTGATACTATCAGATACGCCGATCGCTTCAGGTAACTTATTCCACATTTGCGCATAGCTATAGTGGAAAAGATTAAAAAGTATGGAGCAACGTGTTTTGGGTGGTGAGAATAAGTGTGGCCTTTTGCTTAGAGGATAACGTGTGTTGCCCAGCGGTTGAAAATATCTGTCAATACATATAAATAAATAAATAGTTTATTCTCAAATTTATAGTGACACACCAACTCAGGCATGCTCAACGTTTTTGGGCAGTTGTGTATCACGACGACACTTTGGGTTCGATGGTGCGTAGTGCGAACGGTCAAGGCACTATAAGTGCAGTGAAACGGTACAGGTAGACGGGTAGTATCATATTCTTGCATGGGTCGGGGAAAGTTGAAATATGAGTCTAGTCGACTTGCCAACATGAAGTTGTGGGCAATGACTTTATTCAGTGGCGAGTCACATCCGCCACGTCGCAGTGTTGTTAAACAGACCTTTGTGGCTGTTTATAGAGAGAACGCTTGCCAGGCAAAAATACACCACGTCCTGCAACACTGCCGTAACGCATTTGAACAAGAATGTATAACTAGCAAAGCCGCTTGACGGCTGATTTTATATTTGGTTATTCGCAGGCAAATGGCTTCTAATTTCCTCTGTTGTTTGAACAGATAGCTTGCTCAGGGCCGCCATAATTACTGAGATCGGTTGAGGATGGGATCATCACGAATATTCGTCTCCTTGTGTGTGCTGGTGCGCAAAATTTCAAACCTACTGCAGTCTGGATTTTTCAGACGTATAATTTATGGGAGTGTGAAGATGCGTCCAGCTATCCATACTAGACAACGGTTATGGTGTTGATTGCAGTGCAGTCCCTTTGGTATACAAACATGCTCCATGTAGTTCCTTGTCGGTTATTACGTCCGTCTTTGGCGAAAACTGTTCCGCATTCCAATCACAGATCTCCAAGAAGTTTTGGATCTCGGAGAAAGGGGAAAGGGAGGGACAACCGAGAGAAGACCGCAAGAATAGGCGTGGAGTTAAATATTGCTAAAGTCTTAAGTTACAACAAGTGGAGCTGAAACAAAAGCATGTACACTGTGCAACCATAATTATGCTGAAAGTGCCTTTTGACTATCCTATAGAACCATTAGCAATATGGGTAGATTGCTAACGCCTGAGTAGAGACAAGAGCAATGTACCAGTAAGTAATCCACGAAGTATCGGTTTAGTGTGAGTCAAAAATTGTGCGAAGAGAGTGCAAAGAGAGTTGGAAGACTGGTGGTGATTGCATGGGGCATGAACAACAGACAGCTAGCCTAATACGATAGGAAGTGCAAAATAAGCAAGTGAAACAAAAATAGGTTGCCGCGAGAGCGATCTAAAGGTCAATTGGCGGTAAGGCAGCGGAAAAATTGGATGCAGCTATTCTGAGGGAATAATGGTTATTGGAATGCGTGGTTGCTTCTTACAAGCTCTGGATAACCGCAGATGCATGGGGCACACGACCACTAGCTGCTTCTGAACAGATGTGTCGAATTTAAAATGATCGGCAGATGGTGGCGCCGGGAAAGGCAATTATTGGCCGGATGTAGCCATTCCAATAAGACGCTTGGTCCCTAGTGTACGCCTACAGGAACAAAGAAAGCATCAACAAGCCAGCGAAAGTATGTAATACAGACATTCCAGGAGAATGTATGATGGAGAGACAACAATGTATCCTAGCAAGCTCAAGATGTGGGCAGAAGGAAAATGGAGCCTACGACGAATTGCTGTAAAGAGGTGAGAAAAGTAGGAAGGGCGACTGATAGTGGCCAGCAAAAGCATACAGAATAAGCCTTCTAAATTTCAGTGAATACCTACAGTGACAGAATGATTCAACAAACCAGCGAAGTTATGGGATGCAAACAATCAAACTGAGTAAGTGTCGGAAAGCTAAGGAGTGGCTCCTGGCGCAAAGAGGTATGCTACCTACAATGACTCGCTGCAGATGAAAAGTAGTGACGTAGGTAATACGAAGAACTGATGATGGTACTAAGCAAGAAAGTGTATGGACGGCTAGAAATGGCATCAGGGTGAAGCCTTCTAGTTGCTAGTGCGTACCTAAAGTGTACTAGAATAAGTCAACGGACTGCAAATATATGTGACGCAGACAGTCCCAGAGCGTAAAGCTTGGAGGAATAAAAGAGTGGCTCTTAGCAAGCGCTGGATAGTTGCATATGCATGGAGCCTACGGCCACTAGTTGATGCTAAATAGAGGTGCTGAGGTTAAGAGGATCGACAGAAAACGACGCTATGAATATCTTTCGATGGCCGGATGTACCCATTCTATTAAGTAGTTTGGTCACTAGTGGATTCCTACAGTGTCACAGATATATCAACAAGCTAGCGAAGATAACGAATACAGATATTCTAAAAAATTACAGGATGGAGAAACAAGGAGTGGCTCCTAGTAGTTCCGGGTATGCGCAAAAAGTATGGAGCCTACAACGAACCGCTGCAGCAAATGTGATGAAGATAAGAGGAACGAAGGATAATGGTGCTGAGAGAGAACCATTGGACAGCAACTGAATTCGTATTGGCCTTCTAGTTATTGATGGTTATATAAAGTGACAGTATAAGTCAACAAACCGGCGAAGGTATCGGATGCAAACCATCCAGGAGAGTAAGAGTTGGAGAGCCAAGGTGTGGCTCCTAGCGCAATGTCACCTACAATGAACCGCTGTAGCTGCAAAGTGGTGACGTAGGTAAGACAAAGAGCACGTAACGTCGCTAAATTAGAGCCTACCGGTTGCTAGCAATGGCATTGGGGTACAGTCTTCTAGTGGCTAGTGGATACTTATTGTGTCCTAGCAAAAGTCAACGGACGGCAAATTCACGTGACGCACTTACAGTGCCTTGACCGTTTCAACTACACACAATTAAACCCGAAGTATCTTCGTGATACACAACTGCCTTTAAACCTTGATCACTCCTGATTTGGTGTGTCTCAAGGAATTTGAGAACAAACTATCTATTTATATGACCAATCTGCTATTGTTACTGTTACAATTACCATAATATGTCTGTACAGTTGCACGTACCTGATCATGCCTACATGAGCGTGCCTCGCATAGTCGAGAATAAATATTTATTTATTTATTTATATAAAGGTTGGAGGGCTTAAAGGGTGGCCCTTAGCAAGTTCCGGATATGCTCAGAGATGCATGGAGCTTATATGGAATAGCTGCTACGAAATATAGGAACGAAGGGTAAGACGAAGAACTGATAATGGCACTAGGGTAGTGAGTGTGTCGGTGGCTAGCATTGACTTTTGAATAGAGCCTTTTAGTTTCTCGTGTATATCTAGTGTCCCGGAATAAGTCAACTAACATCATATGTATAATAGACAAAATCTCAAAGAGGATAAATATTGAAGGGTTAATAGGGTGGTTTCAAGCAAGCTCCGAACATGCGCAGAGATGTTTGGAGCCTACGAAGAATAGCTGCTGCCAAAAACAGAGGTGAAAGGAAGAACAGATAATGGCGCTAGGAGCGAGAGTATCAATGATCAACAATTGCATTTAGACACCTACATTTACAGCTTAAGTCAACAAACTGGCGAAGGTATGTGATGCAAACAATCCGAGAATACAAGTTGGAGAGATAAGTAGTGGCTGTTAACGCAAAGATGCCTGCTACCTACAATATCTCTCTGCAGCTGAAACGATATGCCAAAGTTAAGACGAAGAACAGCTGATGTCGCTGGAGGAGAGCGTATCGGTGGCTAGCGATGGCATTCGAATGGAGCCTTCTAGCAAGTAAGTGTCTTAGACGTTGCAGCGGGTAATGATTAAATGAACCTCTAAAATGTGGGAAAGGGAGTGGTTGTCCCAGACATCATAAATTATGAATGCTTGCCATAAGAGAGCTAAAAATGTTAGATGAAAGACCTACGAACGGGCGGAGCCCAAGCGTACAGTAAATTTGTTAAATACGTCAGAGCATCAAACGCTAAAGCGCAGCGGCGCGCAGATACTCAAATCCCTCTTGCGTGCTAAGGTAGACTGAGGCAGGCATAACTAGCGCGAACTGGACTTATACATGGGACGATGTCAGAATGTTTCAGAAAGTAATGAATAGAGGAAGGTCTACAAGAAGAGACTAAGGAGTGGCTATGAGCAGACTTGAGTTGAGTAAGGTCGGATGGGGAAGACGCTTATATGTGGTCAGGCCCATATTCCCACAGTTCGTCTGCAAATCTGTCAGTGCTTAAAAGAGTAGAAACATGACTGACTATGAGGTATTTATGAAGTGATGAACGGCATTGGATTACATTATCAGATGACCGCACAGTAGGTGAAAGCCTATTCCACACATACGCGTCTCAGTAGAGATAGAAGTTTCCACGCGTACTTCCATGGGCTTCCGGCAGAATAATGGAGTGCGGTCTATTACGAGGAGGGCAGGAAAGGTTGGCCGATGATAGGAAGGGCGTTACTGAGTTTGCAAGAGTAGTAACGATAAGCTGATATAGGAAGCTGAGGTTAGTTTTCAGTCTGCGCAGCCATAAAGGCTCCAGCACGAGTTCGATGCACCGACCGCGATAGTTGAGAGTAGAGTGGCCCAGATGAAGTTTGGTAAAAGATCGCTGATCTTATTCAATGGCTACGCTTTCGCGTTTTCTAGAGTTGGTAAACACAATGAAGCAGTACTCTAGCAGAGGCCGGGCGTAGGTTTTGTATAGAGCATGCCTAGATTCTTGCAATGCCATGGATTAGAATATATAGCTAATGAGGCAGCGTGCCATGGCTGAGCAATGGCTCATTTGCTATGCGAAGTTCAGAGAACTAAAGTAATATACACCTAGGTTACTTATGAGTAGAAGGATTTTAGCGATTATTGTTGTTCGTCGCAGTCAGCTGACAATTCGGATAAGTCAACTACCTCTCCGGAAAAGCACCAGACGGCCGTTTCGCCCTATTGGGGCTCGTCAGTGGTGCGCATCCTTCGGTCCTCTAGTGAGGATCGAACCCATGACTGCTAGTGGCTTGTGCCAACTAGCCCGCTGCTCAGTTGCATAAGCAGCGGGCTAGTTGGCGCAAGCCACTAGCAGTCATGGGTTCGATCCTCACTAGAGGACCGAAGGATGCGCACCACTTACGAGCCCTTTAATAGGGCGAAACGGCCGTCTGGTGCTTTTCCGGAGAGGTAGTTGACTTATCCGAATTGTCAGCTGACTGCGACGAACAACAATAATACACCTAGGTCCCTAACTGTGAGGCTAGTAAAAAGCGGAGTACCTTGAAGAGCTAACGCCTTGGGCAGAACGATGCATCGGTATGAGAGGACATTGCATTTCGTCGATGAGAATGCCAGATTCTAAATGTTGCACTAAACATCCAGAGCCGTAAGGTCGCTTTGAATCTGGGAAAGACCGGCTTGCATGTTTGATGGGTGAATGGAGAACACCATCTTGATGTCATCGGCAAACGGGTAGGACTTGCCATGTTATTACCTGGTAAACTTCATTGATATATAGCAAGAACAACAGTGGGCCTAGTATGCTGCCATGAAAAAAGCCACTTGTGACTGGTTTGGGGAGTGGTATTTACTCGTCCACCTTTACTGATTGCTTTCGAGATGAGAGCTAAGATTGAAAGCATAAGAGCATGCAGTATGAGCTACCGTAGGATTCAAGATTTAATAATAATTCCGCGTGTGGTACTCTGTGTGTGGTATTATGCGTCCGATGTTTTGCTTATACAGAAAAACAAGTTTGGTTTTAAGTCTCCGCGGCCAAAATGGTTCCAGACCCAGTTGCTTGCAGCGGCCTTGACAACTGCACGTATGTGATTCTAGAAGGCGCTTAGTGATGGAACGTTGGACTTCCTCGATGGCCATCCTAGCGAATTTGAGTGAGCCAGTAATAACTTTCGAGCAGTACTCTACTATAGGTCGGGCATAAAACTTATAAAGCATCAGTCTAGGGGCTAACAAGCTCATTGGCTTTAGTATATACCCAACGATCGGCATGGTTTTTGCCGAGCTATAGCGCTCTCGTTCAGCAAAATTCCATGAGCTGGAGCAGTGCATACCGAGACCCGTACGGTGTAGCAGTTATCTGGTGGTATTCATAAATAAATAAATAAACTTTTATTTGCGACAATGCGAGGTACACCTTTACAGGCATGACTATGTTCAGCTAACAGTGTGATCAAAAATATACAAAAAGTACATGCTTGGCATAACAGTGTATATAAGTGAATGGGTGTATATACGTATGCAAATGTGTATGCATGTAGCTTGTGTCTTTGTATGTGCCGCAGAATTTTTGACTGTTTGTTATCGTCAGGAATGTGCGCACAAGCGATTTATGTCCGTGGGTTGGATAGCACTTTCCGGATATCCACGGGCCAGTGACTTTAGTTTGTGGCCAGTCACATCCGCCACGTCACATTGTTGAGAAGCAGACATTTGTGGCTTTTTATAGGGAGAACGCTTGTCAGGCAACATCCACCACTTCCTGGAACACTGCCTCCGAACTATTGGCTGGAACGGGTTAAACCCGAACCACCCAGCTGGCGCCACGAGGAGGTTGTTCGGCCAGCCGTTATGAGTTAATATATTTGGGGTATAGAACACCGGTAGGAAAGGCCGTTACATTTCCTTGGTCAACATCATCCTCATCATGCACGTTAGCTAGACGTGGAGAACACTTCAGCTACCGTGTGGCAAGCATTTCATTTTTGGAAACTCTGGGTTCCAATGGTAACACCATATTTCAAGAGCGTCGAGGTCGCTTTGGTGCTGGAGAGGCCAATGCGTAGGCAGCTAGGATCAACTGAGAGTACCACTTTTATATCATGAGCAGAGCGATAAGGAGTGCCTGATTGGAAGACCTGGAATACATAATGGATGCACAATAAAGCTGTGGAGGACCCAGGACACTGCCTCAGAACACTCCGCTGGTTACAGCTGCCTTCTTGGATGAGGTATTGCCCAGTAGCACTGACCGCGTTTGGTTGGAAAGGTAAGAAGAAAACCAAAAAAGGAGGTGGTCAGCAACACCACATGCAGCGAATTCGGCCATGAAACCATCATGTGGTACCCGTTCGAATGCTTTTTTCCAATCCAGGAACATCATGACAAGTGCCTGATCCAGGTCTATGGGGTGTGTAAGATGGTTTAAGAATTCAACCTGGCAAGTTTGACAAGATTTAGTAGAGAGACCCCCTGTTGGGACCTATTGATAAGATTGCGTTGCAGCAGAAAACGAAGCATGCCGTCCCTTAGTAGCCTTTCCTTGCGTCTAGACGCAAAGGGTGCCTGGCTACTAGGACGGTAATTGTCGATATTTTGTCTGTAGCCTCATTTGTTTCGTGGTATGGAGGTTGCGTCCTTTCATTTAGACCGGTAGTGTCCACTCTTCATAGTGGTGGTGAAAATATTGAGGAAAAGGACAAGGATGTCCGGTCCTCCAAGTATTAATGCAGAAGAAGGAACACCATCAAGATCTTGGCAAGGTAACAGTTTTAATAATCAAGGTGCTGGCTTGATGTTTTTGAGTCAAAGCCAATAGTATGTATTTCATCTTCAGTGAATTTCTGCATCGTAGTTGGCAATACGGAGTCATTGCTGGTGTAGGAGTTACAGAAGTGCGTATTAGTGAAGTTGCAGAGCTCATACACATCAGTGAGGATACTTTTATAAGGAAGCAAAATGGTAGCAATTGGTATATTTTTGCTGCCACCACGCTTCTTCATTAGTCGGATAAGGGACTTTGCTTCGTTTTCAGCGCAAAGCGCTGCGTGCTTTGGGAACTGCGCCAACAGACTAGTAATTCGTTCATGCGGATGAATAGATGGAGGTCTTTGGTCTTCCTGCAGCGGAAGCTCATTTGCTTAAGCCTACTAGCCAGTTTGCGTGTGGAGGCATCATCAAGCGTCTGCCGCCTGCTTTCACTTTTTGAGGCGATAAAGTGTAGGCAGTTCGTGAAGTTATTATAAAGCTCCCTGCTCGCAGTATCTATATTGTCAAAGCAAAGTCGCACCAGGGTGATGCCCAGAGAAGGGAAGAAAATGTTTCCCAGTTTATGTGCTGGAGAAAGCGAGATACCTCATACTTTTTGTCTCTATATTAAAGGGAATTTAGGCAGTGCAAAAAACAACTTCCCCACGTCATGGTTGCTGCCCGGTATATTTGCTAATACTCTGGCGCATGCGTGTAAAATGCCGTTAGTGAATAATAGATCCAGTAGGTTAGATGCGCTAGTCAGTGTATTAACATGCTGAGTCCAGTCATGTGTGAAAATAGTTTATACCAAGGCACTTTATTTAGGTGGGGCTGACGGATTGATTTACCAGACATGAGGCATATTAAAATCTCTAGAAATAATTTTATAGCTTGCAGAAGGAATGAGACTTCTGGAAGAGCCAGACCATTTTGTCAACGCTAGCAAAGGGGGAGCGCGTTGGGTGGTATCAGCAGCCTACCAAGAGGTCAAGCCGACCTCCAGTGGCCTGAATCCATACGGTCTTCAGCATTGCCAAGGGATACGGTATGGGAAGATGATGCCTGCAACTCGTTCTTGCCGTATATGATGCATCCGCCACCACGGTGATTGGCGCGTCCATTACAGACAGTCGTGTATCCTGGAAAGTCAAGTGTCGTTAGAAGCATCAGCCGAGTGCTCTGTTTCTGTGATCAGCGCCAGATGCGGGGGTGACAGAAAAATGAGGGGCCTAGGAGGTGCATTTTATTTTTAATCGATCGTACTTTGAGGAGGAAGAATTTATACAAGTAGTATCCGCAGAGTCCTGGCGTCTGGTTTCCAGATTCTGCAGTAGTGTCGTAATTGGATAGTTTAGAAGTGATTGGGATAGATGAGGTAAGTGACGTGGTTATGTGTTCCGTGGGCTGCGGTTTCACATTGATAGCAGCCGGTTGCCGACGAGCCCGTTGTGGGGTAGAGGTCCATGGGGCTACACGTAAGGCTATAACCAGCCGTTTTGTGTTGGCTACGGTGTAAAAGTTAGACACTGTAGATGATAGAGAGCAGACGCGAGCTCTTGTGGCTTTGTGCGTAGTGGACCATTCTACGTTACATTCCGTCAAATTGCTGCTGAAGTAGGTGTGACATTGCTCGGGGACCTGATATTCTGCAGAAGTCCTGAGGTGTGACAGCAGTTACTCGAAGTAAAAGGAGCTGTGTTATGCATGCTGGATGTCGAAGTGACAACAGCAGCACGTTGCCGTCTTCGGCTGGGCGCCGTGCATCTTTGTAGTTTGAACTGATGATGGCAAATTGGAGTTGGGGCTGTTTGCTTCGCGGGTTCGGATAGAACTGGTTTACTGAATGGCTGGCTAGATCTGGTCGGAGTAACGATCCCGGGTAACGCTCGAGAAGCCGGAGAAGTAAGTCTGCTAATCACTGGTTGCGGTTGCAGAGGTTTTCGTTTGACGCGGTTGCAACTGTATCGGGGCTAGGTGCTAACCCGGAAGTGTTTTATTGGGTTTGTGTTTTTGAGTAGGTAGTTCATACGATGAGACTGAGCTTGATTGGCAATAAACTTCGGTCCAAGTTAGGTAAGTGAAAGTATGGTTGTGTACGGGCGAGCCATCCGATGGCGTGAAATTCCCGGCACTTTCAAGGAGTTTGCTTCAACCATATGAGAACGTCTGGGTGTAGTCCTTTTGCTGTACTGATATGGATTTGATGAGAGCCGTTGGGAGAGATATGCGAAACACCATTGCCTTGAGTTGCTGGCCGCTGAGATTAAATAAATAAATAAATAAATAAATAAATAAACTTTTATTCGCGACAATGCGAGGCATACCAGTACGGGCATGATCATGTTTAGCTAACATAGTGTGATCAAAATATACAAAGAGTAAATGTTTGGCATAACAGGGAATGTAAGTGTATGGGTGTATACGTATATAATTGTCTATGAATGTAGCTTGTATTTTTGAATGTGCCGCAGAATTTTTGACTGTTTGTTGTCGGTAGGAATGTGAGAATAAGTGATGGAGGTCCGTGAGTTGGATACCATTTTCTAGATGTCCAAGGCCCAATGACTTTATTTTGTGGCGAGTCACATCCGCCACGTCACAGTGTTGATAAGCAGACATTTGTGGCTTTTTATAGGGAGAACGCTTGCCGGGCAAAAACCCACCACGTCCTGGAACACTGCCGCCGAACCATTTGCTGGCACAGGTTAAACCCGAACCACCCAGCTGGCACCACGAGGAGGTTGTTCGGCTAGCGTGGGGCCATTGACAACGCTGACTATGGAGTATATAGTGGTAGAACGCCCTCACTCTCAAGTTTAGAGTCTGTGTCGCACAATCCCGACATATCAACAGACTGTGTACAGTATTCGGTCGTATCTATGACAACAATCGAGGTTCCAGCTGATTGTACGGCCTTGGCAACTATATTTTCGGCTGATGTTTGTTCTTTGAGCGCTTATTTGTATCGTGGTCTGTTAGTCGCTGTGAGGAATCTAGGTCCCCGTCACACAGCATCAAGGAAGCGGCGGCGTGGGTTGCATTTTGTTGTGCCTTTGTTAGTTGGGACCCGTGAATGGTTTGCCCGTGTGTCTTTCTGCTGCTTAATTGCACTAGTAGATAAAGTTGAGCTTTACAGCGGGGGTGCTGTCCGGTTTTATCAGAATTGGCCCGTGGTCCTAGTGCTGATTCAGATCAAATCGGGCGTCAATGAATCGGTAAGCCAGCTAGGGATTGCTAAATTTCATAACTAGCAGGCAAGATAGGCCGATGACCTTACGTAGGCGAGTGGCTGCACTGCAATCGGGTGGTCGTCTAAAATCATGGAGAAGGGTACGCAACACTTTGGTAAGAGGCACTTTGTCAGGTAGGTGGGATAAGACTGCGTTATTGGCACGACGAGTGCGTTCGCTGACTTCGTACGCAAGGTTATCCAGAATTTCATTTGCAGCCAGCATATCAGGTTGGGCAGCCAAAGTCTGAATGTTTTCCTGATTGGACATACGCATAACTTTGTTTAGTAGGGTTGCAATAGATGTAAACCCTTCTTTCAGCTAGCTTACCTGACTTTCGAGTACACGAACTGGTTGTAGAGCTTCTGCTAGTGGATACATAAGTCATACTTTGCAAGCTCGTATTTGAGATTGGTCAACCTCACTGACATCAAGGGCAACCTGTTCCGGTGTTTTCGTTTTGGCAGTGGTGGGGGAGATACGTTTGTTCACCAGAACAGGAATAAACCGTACAAATATCGAATTGAAAGGTGGTGTAAAACAGTAAAGCGATGAAACCGAGACACGAACAAACGAGTTTGGGAAACCGGTTTGGGCGAAGGTCTAAAAGCAGCAAAAACGATGTAACAGTTAATATGTGTCACTTTAATGAAACGCCAACCGAACTAGAACGCAGCGCTATAAAGTTCAAAAAACAGCGGAACAATACGCAACGAAGCAGCACAGTTTCTAGGTCATTTGGCGTATTTTTGTATTTGAGTACTCCGCTTAATTATGTATCCGGTTTTTGGAACACCTTTACCTTCTACTTGCTTTTATTTGCAATTAGCCTTTCGTTTTTCCTTCTAACACCGGCGCTTTTATTTCTTCGTTGCTCCTATCATTAACTGGACCACCGAGTGCATTGAACCAGTCCAAAGACTTTAAAATGAACTGCGTGGTGTATAGGATCCTTCTTCTAGAATAGGTGGATAACTACGACGCTGCGAACCCCTTCGTCACTTATAACATCGGAGAGTACAAAGGTCACATGAAGAAGCTAATAAAAACCACAGTGCGCTCGTGCAAGCCCGCTAACATTATATTTAAATGATGCTGTGCGTTCGTTACGGAGGCCGGAATCCTAGCGTTATAAAAGTTTAATTGCTGCTAAGGACATTGTAAAAGTTGCTGCTCTATTACTTGATATGGTACTCGCGAACAAAGAGCATATACTCACAACGTTCTTTCTCTGTAGGGAAAAGCATGGGATTCGTGTACGTATCTATCTAAGGCCTCACGGGAGCAGCATCTGGCAACGGGGCAGAAATATACAATACTTTATTTATGTATCAAAAAAGCTTTACATTTATTGTTAACCGGCAGTGCGTGGGCATTTAAAGAGCGTTTCTGGGTCACTACGGTGACATTCGTTGGGCAGTGTAGGGTTACTAGATTGCGTTATCCCGCCTAGTCAAGATCATGGTCTGCCACAATCGGTGAGTTACAGCTGTAAAAGGCCATTGGATTGGTTGTCACACGAAGCACGGGCATTAAGGAGGATAAAATAAACGAAGCGAATGAAGCCACTACGCAGGATGTCAGTCCTACTCCAAGCCAGTCCTGGCCTAATCTGTGTTGCTATTGGCTGGAGCCACCAGCGTCAGTACGAGGGTCCATTAACACCAAGCTAACAGTTGATTAGATTGTCTGAACTTATGCGAAGCATTACGTCTATGGCGTGACATACTACATTCGGTGTACTGCTGAAACTGACGTGTTCTGCCTTCGTGCGCTATGGGCTTCATACTGCTTTTTCCTAATAGTCCTGGTTCAGTATGGGCCGAGTAAATAAATAGATAAATAAATAAATATTTATGCTCGACTATGTGAAGCACGCCCATGGAGGCATGATTAGGTATGTGCAACTGTACAGACATATTATAGTAACTGTAACAATGACAGTAGCAAATTGGTTATATGAATAAATAGTTTGTTCTCAAATTCCTTGAGACACACTAAATCAGGCGTGATCAAGGTTTAAAGGCAGCTGGGTATCACGACGATACTTCGGGTTCAATCGTGTATAGTTGAAATGATCAAGGCACTATAACTGCAATGTAACCGTGCTTGTAGACAGACATAACATATTCTTGCATGTGTCGAGAAGTGTTGAGAGGTGAGTCTAGTCGACTTGCCAGTATGTACTTGTGGGCGGTGACTTTATTCAGTGGCGAGTCACCTCCGCCACGTCGCATTATTGTTAAGCAGACATTTGTGGCTTTTTATAGTGAGAATGCTTGCCAGGCGAAAACCCACCACCTTCTGCAACACTGCCGTAAAGCATTTTGAACATTAATGTATGACTAGCAAATCCTTTGGACGACTGATTTTGTATTCGGTAATTCGCAGACAAATGGATCCTAATTTTCTCTGTTAGTTGGACAGGCGGTTTTATCGAGGCCGCCATGATGGATGAGGCCGGTTGAGGAGGGGAACGTCGCGAATAGTTGTCTTGTTGTGTGTCCAAGTGAGCAAAAGATCAAGTAGTTAAATTGGCGAAGGGGAAAACATTGGATACCTTTTCTGTGAGCCGGGTTACTCCACCTGAGCCGTTTTAGTAGGATGTATCTGGTAAACCCACTTTGGCGCTTTGGACTATCTGGAAACAAACCTACTGCGATTACATTGAATTGTGCCCAGTAACAAATCCTAACATTAACGGTACTGAAGCCCAAGCTCAAACACTCTTGAAACAACATTTTGTCATAAAAGGACAAACATAATTCGATGCACTGCGTTTGTAAGAAAACACAGCTTTGTCCGACAGTCCTTACGCACGCGATCGTCTTTGATGGCTGCCGCGATGTACTTTACGGCACACCAGAGCTTGCTCCCGTTACGACACAGGGAGGAAGCATTTAAAGAATCTATCAGCCGTATGCAACAATCTCTTTTAGTCTGCCATTATAATGAAGTTCCATCCACGACGTATAATTAGACAATAGCCATCCGGTGTCCGCTAGTTTTAATCTGGGGCGATAATGCCGGGGAATTCTACTTTCGGAAGAATCGAGAACTTTCTGTAACAATTAGTTTACCATCAAAAGGATTCTCTTCCCGACGCAGTGCACGCTGTTAAATAACATCCTCAACTACCTGTTTAACTTTTGACTTGCTACCGATGCAGTGAAAGGCATGAAAACGCTGCTGTATGTAAAAACAAGCAGCCCACCGGTCACAAATGCGGCAAAGTTTGATATTTTGCACTCGTATGCCGTTCGAAGGTCAGCCAACAACCGATACCGCATCCTGCCTTTAATACTATTCCTTCAGTGGCAAACTGACGACGCCATATTGTATTTACCTTCGCACGCTAGCACATCAAATAGCAAGGAGATACCTCCAAATACTGTGGAGTTAGACATAGAGGGTCTGCCAGTGCGTTTGGAAATCGCTACTGGGCAGCAACCAGCTCGGGCAACAAGCAAACATTGCTGATCTGGTTCTGATCTCGGCACAGTCTACGTTATGTTTCTTCATGAAATTGGCCCTCGATGTATTCAGTTTGCGTGATGTGGGGGTATTTCATGGAAGCGTTAGGTTTACGCTTCGCTTAAATGTAGTTAACACCGATGGTCCAAACACTTATTGGAGGACTTGGTTAGAACAGCTCCCGAACATACATCGGACTTTCAAAATGTGGACCGCATTTCGGCTTTGTCCACACTTTTAAAAGCTTCTGCTGCTGTTTTGACGCCAACGTGCCCTTGAAATTACTGAGTTCTGATCTCATTTCAGCCTCACACGAAAGTAAGCAATGAGCTGCACAATAATATGCACCAACACACGAGGCATAATAAGCCCTCATGTTCGAGCGAGCTCAATCCCCAGAAGCAGAGTTGGTAATGCCCCACCAACGCAGACCGAAATGGATTTCATGTCTCAAAGTATTTTGACAAATTTTCCGATACTCATTTCTTTATGATTAGCGATAGGCTCCTCTAGCTCACTGGTGTTGGAGACCGCCACATGAATGTAGAAAGTCGGCTCTAAAAGATACAACGCAATGTTTATTTAAGCAATGTGTGTATTTGCCAGGCTCAAAAGTGTCAAAGTATCCGAAAGTTCTCCTTTGTTATTCAGTTAGACCTAGCTCACGCAGCATTGACCTACACTTCAGAACCACTTAGCGGCTTAAAATTACTAAACTGCATAGTCCCAATGATTGAGGTGGCTCAGGATTTACTGAAAATTGTATACTGAGACCTTCTGACCGGGCGGCTAATTATAACTGCTCCCAAATTCCCATGCATACATAATATTCCTTACTGGGTTTATAGTGTTTTCGCGCAAAATTATAGCTCAGTTGCCTACGTTTGCGATGGGTGCCTACAAATTGTGCTTTGCGGCCTCCTACGGCTTACTGTGGTGGTTATTAATCTTTCACAGGTTGTCTTTCCTGTCAGCAATGTTATCATGACGTCTTCTTTACAGTTTGTTTGAATTACCGATTACAATACGCTTCTTCGTGCCTGGCCTTCCGACTCGTTGACATTTGCCTTTGCTGATCCTGCGTGCCTAACTGCCCACCAGTCAGCTTGCGAACAGGCTAGTAGACTAGGAATTACTAGCAAACGTCTTTTACCCTTGTGTTCGACTTGTGCCACAGGTATAGCGCAACCAACGACACGAACTCAACCGCGCTTAGACAGTGAGTCGACTATCTCCAATTTTTTGCCTTTACTAAGGGATTGAACTCTTCCTAGTCTTCGTTCGACCACTACATAAATTGTTGGCCACGCCTTATTTTTTGAACACGTGTGTTTTCTTAATCATGTCTGACCAGATTCCGTGTTTTTTACTGAGCATCCCATCCAACTCTGTCTCCCTACTTTTGACATTCCTAATCCACGTGTATGGTTTATACGGGTAGAAGCTACTTTCCGATGTCGTTAGATCACTTTACCATCTTCCGTGTTCTCCTAAGTCGTCTCGCGCTTACCTGTCTCTATTGTTTCCGAAGTCTTTGATAGCCTTGATCCTATGCCTGTAGAAGCGCCATATGATAAGCTTGAAGCAGCTTTCCTAAACACACCACTGCGTTTGATGAGGCTCGTCTGCAACAGTTACTTTCCGACATCGCTCTTGGCGATCGCACCCCATCTCAGCTTCTTAGACCCAGGCATTCCCTAGTTGGTTCGTCGACACTCGAAGACCCCATACTATGCCAACTTTAAACGAAATGCCTTCCGGCAAACATCACAGCGATTTTATCAGTTCAAAGTGACGATATCACTCTGGGCGGGCTCTCAGAAGCCGCGGACAAAACGCACGAATGTTTCATTAAGAATACTCTTAATCCCGTAGCTGAGTCCACCACAGCCAGGTCAGCCCATAGCCTTACTTTTGCTTCGAGCAACGATAGAATCTCCCGTCTAGAACTCAGCATATCACTATTCGAGTGAACGTACTACTAACCGAAGAAGTCTTCGTGGTTTGCGCCGCAGCGTAGCACGCTCACGTCAACGGCTGTACTGCTACTTCCACCGTCGCTTTGGTAAAGCGGCACGTAACTGTCGCCTGGATGCGATTATCCGAAAGGAACTCCGATTTCGCAATCGAGAAACACCAAAGCCAGCCAGTAACGGCGACGGCTGTTGCTGGCCAAATCCCCAGTCGCCTTCTATACTTGTTCGATTGCACAACTAAACTTCATCTTTTGGTCGATACAGGCGCAGAACACGGGCTATGGGAAAACGCGGACTGCAACATGACGGACTTGCTTTGCAGGCGGCTAGCCAGTCTATGGTCGCGACATACGGCCAGAAGCGGTTGCACCTAAGCCTTGGTTTATGACGCGAAGTTCCTTTTATCTACCATCACAGACTTCCAGAGCCTCATAATATGCATCCACTTCCTTAGCAAATTCCGCTTCGTTGTCGACCTACGTTTCAGGAAGTTACCGGGCGACCGCACTTCGCTCACTGTCCCTGGCTATCTCGCCCCAGTCACCTCCGTTAGGTTTCGCGTACTCATGCCAGACACTCATGCACGAGCACGGGTTAGATTATTGACGGGAGAAAATGCAACCCATTCTTGATTCGCCGACGCGGCGTAACCTTCGCGTAAGGCAACCATTTCTCGAGATGATGCTTCATTATAGTCTGTGTAAGCCCAACCCAACAACTACTCCCGTGTCCTTATATGCATTGCTGCGTAAAATTAACCGATGGTTGTGGTCGCATTAAAAACGGAATGCCTATGTTGCTGTCAAGTTGGCTATACGTAGGGCACAGTTTGCTGGTACGCTTTGATCTAAAGAGGCCGAGACCTCTCCGGCGCAACGCATCACCTACCGGGCTCGGAGTCGTGCTCTCACCTAACGGAAAAAGTGACCGAACGACCTATAGCTTTTGCAGCCAGGAGGTTGGCGAGAGCGGAGCCGTTATTTATGGGCTCAGAAGCTTGCATCAAATACCTTCGGGGGGAAATGTTTGAAAATTTTACAGAACAAAACAGCTACTAACGGCTTTTTGGGCAAAGGTCATCGACCAAATGTGTCCCCTGGTAGGTGACGTTTGGTTTTACTGCTTTCGTCCATAAACGGCAATATCATTTATGTTCATGGGATAGTGAATAGTGTCGACGACACTCTGAGACGCTTACCGCATATTTAGTTACCCGAGCGGGTATTGGAACCGCGTCTAAATGGGCAAATGGCTTCCGCATTTAGAAGGAACTCCGGTGCTAAGTGCAGATGTCTGTCACGAAACCGTAGGGAAATACTACTTTCCAAGGTCAATAGCTTATTATTCCAGGTAACGCCTACAAAAGGTGAGCCGTGACGGCTTCCATATTTTACTGCAGGCTCCGAGCTTATTCTTGGAGCTTGATGTCCACTCTGTTGACCTTGTGGAAGCATACCACTTCGATTGCAATTGTACGATCCTGTTTATGGTGGCCAATTATTGAGACCTTAAAGAGTTAATCCGACACAGCGGCACTAGTCATAGCACAAAAGGAAGCACCCTGCCTGTACCATGGAAGTGCCCCAGTAAACCATGAGAGCGTGTAGATGCTGACTACTTCGACCCAATCGACGGGAAGGTGTTGATGCTCTTGAGAGACGCATACGCAAAATACATAAATAAATAAATGGTATATGCTCGGTAAAACGAGACATACCTGTGAAGGCGCGATCAAATATGCATAAAAGCATAGCTGCTTTGGAATAGTAAGACATATCGTTTTACTAAAAAGTATAACTGAAATGTTGTAGTTCATACGGATGAGCATTTTATCAAGTAATAGTTCAACCAAGGAACATGGTGACACTGGGGCTCTTAAAAGTCAGTCATTACTGTTGCTTCAATGTACAAGTTGGGGGTGAGCTTGCCATGTAGTAATCCATGAGCACAGAAGCCAACACAAGAGTTTGGTGCAAACAACGTTCATTAAAAGCCGGAAGGTACTGTGCTCTCTCAAAGCATTCTCCATAGCAAAATCCGTTGCACAGGTTGTATGTAGAAGGCTGATGACTGCGTCAGTGTGAAATGTTCAGCTGTGAGTTTATTCAGTGGCGAGTCACATCCGCCAAGTTACAGTGTTGTTAAGCAGATATTTGTGACCTTTTGTAAGAAGAACGCTTGCCAGGAGAAACCCACCACCTCTTCGAACACTGCCGTTGCTTCCGTTGAACAGTAGTGCTAGCCGGCGACGCACCTTACAGACCGATTTTGCGCAGTCGGTTGATGGCCAAGTTTCTTCGATAATTGACCGATCGGCTTGGTAATGCTCCGACAGTAGTTGTTGAAACCGGTCGATGATATAACAGAGACGTAGAGCCGAAGGATAAAGGGTACACGTGAGTACAAACATTGTTAATAGAGACTGGCTTCTTCTGTTCTCTACTTGTCCGGTTCACAGCCCGTGGCCAACCATCCGCGCTGGACTTGTCATGGGGATATTGAGTGCAGTTGTTCCTTGTGGCTGAACAAGTCCATAACAAGCGAAAATGCCATGCTTTTATCCAATGCTGCAAGGTTATGAGTTTCTTACGCCGACAAACATAATCGGAATTGCTTCAAATGTAACTGATTAAGTGTAATTGTCTCCATGGTCAGGTGCAAACTCCATGAAACGCCATTGGAAAAGCCAGTTATGCTAGCGCAAAGCTGTCGGTAAAATGACATCGGAAAACCTCCAGGTGAATGGAGAATCAGAATGCTCTTCCGGAAATGCAAGGCACCGAAACCAACGTTTTGAACGCCGGTGAGATTAAGCAAAGCTATCCGTGGCACTGAAAGTAATCACGCCAGAAATGTTTGTCTTCCGTTGTGCAACAGGGGATCCATGTAAATATATTATTCCATGTGAGTAAATCGTGACACTTTGAGTACGAGGCGAGCTAAATCTATGTGTTTAGACCCCGTGAAAGTGACGTCTCCCGAATGACAGAAAGAGCTCAATTTGGAACTATTAGTGGGTTATCATATCCCGGAGAAATGATCAAAGGTTTAAGTCCGCTGGCTATTGAGCAGGGCGGCCAGTCCTAGTGGCTAAACCTGCTTGTTTTAGCGGATGTAACTGTGGAAATCTCGGAAAATAACGGGCAACGGACAACAGGCAGCCAAGCAGACAAGCAGCAATGGATCAAGAGGCGATATAGAAAGACTGCTGGCATGCAACGGTGCGTATGCTACGTTAAAACCTATGTACTTTGGCTTAGTATACGTGATTTGCAAGCGGAGCCTTTACCTCATGTACCTGGTGTGATTCAGAATGTAACTACTACGTAGGAAGACGCTTCTGCACGCACAGGTTCAAGAGACCGATATAATAAAGTATGTTTACAAAAATGAGTGAATAATACGATTGTTAGAGAGAAACCTAGATAATCCGATGGTGATGACAGCAGTCCGAATGCAAGGGGCAGATTATGTGAAACTAAAACCAACTAGATTGCGACCGAATGCGGGAACAACAGCATTGTAGGACTAGTTAATACTAGTCCGAGACGATGCACGGAATTAAGCGCGGATAACAGAAGGCAATTGGAGTCGGACGCAGCGGACTATATTCGATGGGCTACAACAAGAAGCGGACGGATGAAGCGAGGCAAGAGCGTACACGTGAGCGCGGGGACTTACAAGGCAGTTGTGTGTCGAGCCGGTTGTAAGATTAAAACAAGAAGGAGTAATGTACAATCGATCAACAAGTAAATTGTACACGAAAGATAAGAGTTATCTTTTTGGGCGCTACGGAGCTCCCCCCTAGAAGGCTGAACATAGAAACCCTTCAAAATCGAAAAGGAATGTTGAAACGGGGTTCGTAAGGCGAAATCGCGCCGAGTAAAAATGGGCGTTCGTTCGTGTAAATGGGGGTTCGTCGGAAGTCGGAGTCCGCTGTGCCGTTTATGATTTGTTATTTATTGCATGCAGGGCAGGGTGCATTTCGGCGAGCCGTTGGAGCGGGCTTGTCGGATTACAAAAACTGGCTAGCCCAGAAAAAGGCCGACAGGACCTCAACCTCCGCTGCTACCAAACGGTGCGCTTGGGAGTGGTCTCTCCCCCCGCCGCACCCCGCCCCGCGCCAAAACGACCCTCGTCCCACGAAGAAAACGACCATGGTCCCACGGAGAAACGACTAGTGTTCGCGTCAGGGTCCTCGAAAACGTTCCTCGTGTGGGCCAGTCGATCGAAGGGGAGGGTTGGGGCATGTAAAGACGAGAAAATAGAAAAACACGCGCAAAAAACGCCAAAAAGAACAAACGAATGAGCTGCGTGTTTAGCCCCTTTTGTGTTACTTTAACGTAACATTCCTGCTACGAACTCGTGTGTTCCGCTTTTGGGATTTTGTACAACAAATTTTTGCACTATGGTTTGTCGTGTTCACGCTTTTCATTTTTTTTCCGTATATACTCATGTGTTAACCCGTTTCTATAGCTATTATTTACATCATGGTCGGCAAACGTCGCTTGCCTCCCATATCTGTCAAGAAGCCAGGGAAATCTCCATCGCCTTTGACCGCCAAGGCTAGTCAACCACACACACTGGAGTTCAAAGTTATACTCTCGGATCCACTAGCTGAGGCTTTGCAACAGTTTCTGCCCTCGGAAGTCAAGTGAACAAACTAAGAAGTCAAAATGTGACTATTACGGAGACTCTTGACAGGCTCACAACTGTTGCCGACGTAACCAAATTCCAAAGTTTAGAAAATCTGACTGATATATTCGCAACTGATGAACTATTGAACAATATTGCACACGAAGTTGCAAAAGGCTGCCTTTTCATATTACTTATAGAATTCCACAAACAATTTTTAGTATTACTTAGTAGTTTCATGCAAATATAAATTAAGGAATTTCAATAAACACCTAACTTTGATGATCTTTTGGAGTGGCCTTGCCCAGTCTCTCTTACATAGTTTTAACGGTTGTGTTGTCATGTTATATTTTCACGCTCGGACAGATTGCGGTCTTCTTAAATAACAAATCTTCCTTGGTCGCCATTCAGCAATGTATTTATGTATCATTCAAATAAAGCATCTGAGTTTCTTGAATTAAAATTTCCCTTTCCCATGGAGCAATACTGTCATTTCTGCTAGCTTGTTAGTCTAAAAACGAACAATGATATATCAGTTACGGGACCGCCTGTATCATTTAAAATGCACTTTCTGCTTATCGTATATGACAGTATAAATGTCGTGTTGGTATAAATTAAAAAAAGATGCTTCCACACTTGCGTAGGCTGTGTACCTTTACTTGGCTTGACTTAAGTTCTTCTCCAACTTTATGCTCGATGATGTCTAAATTAAGAATTTGGTATCGTGCATACTATTTGCAGCTTTACTTATATGTTCTTGGAATTATTATACACGCGGAAAACTAAAATACTTCCAAAGAATAAAAATGGATGTAATTCCGTCAACGTCTCGCACTATCGCCTCATGCTTTAACGAAATATTTTGTTTCTACACTAGATTTACGACTACAATTTAAGGGTGACTTAACTGCCACCGACAGCTGCAATTTGGTACGTCTGGTTTTGATTTAAAGGCAGGTAAATTTACTTTTGCTATGTCTGAGTTGCGGTATTTTGGGACAAAGTATTTTTGACAGTTTAACGCGTCATACAATATTCTCAAATATATGTGCAGCATTACGATTCATGCCTTGGTCACAAACAATCCCCTGAAAATGACATGTACATTATATCTTCTATTTTCAACCCTGATAAATATCATTAATAGGTATGTTAACATTTCTATCTCAATATGTGGTTTTACTCTGCAACAGCTTATTACATCAAGACGTGACGTCTTCATTTTGAGCGGGATCCTTACTTGCGAAAACGATATAATTGCTCACACGGGTCTTCGGTCGAATATACATTTGGTTCGCCTGCGTGTGAATGAAAGGCTGAGTGGAATTCCCTTATACTCACTGAGCAACGCAGAGATAGCTCTGCGAGTGGAAGCGCTTTTTAATTTTAACATGGTTGGATGCATCACTTTCGAACCCGGACACACTGCAAACCTACTGAGAACGAGTGCGTTTGCCATACATATACCCACATATCTGGTCAACCAAAGTTCATTAATACTGCATAATTTATTAAGTTCACTTCGTTTGCTGCGTTTAAATTAGGTATCTTATACTTACAAAGAAGGTGGTGGGTTCACACCTTTAAATATATGAAGAAATATGTCGTCAGTTAGCATTCCAGCAGTTTAATAGCCATTAAAATTTTATTATCTCTAAATTGTTCTATGTAAACGATTAATTTGGAAATATTTGCAAATTATAATGTGTGATATCACCGATTTTAGATGCAAACACATGCTTTAGGCATACCTTGGATTAATAGGTAATCATTCACAAAAACCGAGTTGGATGTTCTATAATGTATAACGCTGAGGTGTTAAATTTATGACAACACAAAGTATCAGGAATTTCTTTTCTTAATTCCTTTTCCTTATACCAAAAAGTATACAAATAGGTATGCAAAGATTTTAAATCGTTGTGGATTTGTCTCAACGTGGGACAGCATTGTATGCTCTGAACACTCGTGTAGTTCCTGTTTTAAATTCCAAATGCACACAACAGCTGATCAACGGTTAGGTGAGTTCACATTACATTCCTAATACGAAATGTTTTTCCTCTTAGGTCAAAGTAAGGAGAAGACAAAAGTAGTTTTATTTACTGTTTACCGTTTAGCTGCCCTGCTAATCAAACAGTGAAATAAGATTTAGATAACATTTATTAAACGTTTTGCTTTCTAACCTAGATTTTCGCATTCCACTTTCGCTCAGAATGCTAAATTCCGTGGCATTTAATGTGGTTTTGATGGCGGATCCTTCGCATAATCAACCTGTTTAGACTGACCTGCTGAATCTTTGTTGGAAAGCGTGGTCCTTTAAGCTGCGATCAACTTCAATTCAGCAGGCCTGAAAAAACAAACAGATATCACGAACACAACCGGTCAAGTTAGCATTGCATTTCGGTGCCGTGGCGTGGTCACATCCCGATCTGATATCTTTAGTCGGACATCGGGCAATGGAGGGGTACACCGGGGAGGTTCGCCATACACTACTGGGTGGCTATATCAAGTGGGGCTGTGGCATTAATATACTAGTCTAATGCAATTGACTTTAACAGATTCATAGTCGGACCCTTGAATGGGTTGCCTGGTGCACACGCGGTAATAAAACCAAATCAAATTGCGCCTTATATGCGTGTAAAAAGGTTAACTTTGTGATACTATATTTCGATTGTGTCAAGGAGAATTTTCGAATTAGCATAGTTCCCAGACACATGTCTGGTAAGCTTTAGCAGAAACGAAATTGCACTCAAACATTTTTGACCTGCTTGCTTTCTGGTATTCATTTTGAGGTGTGGTATTCTAGATTGGATAAAATAAGCACGCTGTTTTCTGGTCGTACTATATCAGTATAATACATTTCTTCGAAATAGTGCGTTGCAAGAAAATAACATTAAGTTGAGTTAATTCAACACTCTTGGAGGGGGGTGAAAGAACAAAGGGGGGGGGTGGACTCACGGCGTAATCAGGAGCCTAAAAGTGTGCAAACAATCTATGTGTTGTGTCGTGATGTAAAAGAATTTATTCGCTATCTGTCATGGGGAAATGGGCAGGCAGGATACATTGCGTTATTCCATGTTTTTCCGCAGTTCATTTGTAACTTAATCTATAGGTGAGGCAACTATCTCAGACTTAAATCTAGAACCTAACCACATTAGTTATGTGTGCGTTTATTTCTCTTGGTATATAGTTATTTCTGGACCTCTCTGGTTCTACGTAATATATTTGTGATCAGCCGTGAGAATCCACTTTTGGTCGTTGCTTCATGAGCTACTACACCCGATCCCACTTCCAGGCTTCTACATTCATTATTTGCTACCTCAGAAGTTGCTATGGACTGTGCTCTCAATAGCCAGTCGAGCCACTTTTTAATGCATTTTACTACTCTGTAACTTGTTCCGTTTTTGATTTATGGGGGGAGATTTCATAGTTAAAAGCAATTTATTCAATCGGCGCATGCCTATATGGAGATATATACCCGACCTTACGTTTACAGTGTCGGTCAAAAATTTGGGAGATATCAGTAAACTTTAGTGGGGCAAGGTTTGTCCTATCTTTAACACACAACATGCATGAACTTAAGTGTATGGAAATACTGGAAACTTCTTGATTATTATTTCGTCCTGAATATTTTTATTCGAGGCTGCAATCCAAAATTCAAAGTTGTCCACTCGCACTTGTTAGCGTTAAAAAACATAATTACTCATATTGTCCCCTGTCGTTAATGGGGGCGTATTTGCGCTTGAAGTGTGGAGTAGGCTTGTGGTTAAAAAAAACAAAAACTGCAATAAATTTTACCGAACTCGATGAAGTTAAAAAAGACCGAGTAAAGCCGAAAATTAATAACAGACAAATTGAGCTTAACTATTATATAATACCAGCCAATGTGTGTGTTGTCTTTCTGCTACCAGGCTACCGGGATGTTAGCGGTCTAGGCTCCGTCGATCTAAAGCACTTCCTCCCTCACCTTGATATCCTGCTGAACTTGTTTGCCCTATGTTGATATAACCACTTTTATCTCTGACCAGTCCGATCCTACTGACTCCACTTACCTTCCCAAATGAACCATAGGACTCAATCACAATGCGCCGACCAAGTCCAACCTTGGCAGATCGGTCCTCTTCTCTCCTACTTCTGCGACGCTGCCTGCTATGCTCTGAAGACTGAATGCTCTGTCACCATTACCTCTAGAGCCTCGTTAACTGTCGCATTTCATATCCGTAAACGCAAACTCTCAACTCTGTCCTCTCCTTATCGCGGCCTGTCTTTATTTCTTCTTCATCCGCATAGCGAGCTCTCAGAGCCCTGCCCTATTATCCTCTTTGACTGCTTCCTAACTAGCGAAATGTAGTTTTAGGCTCTGTATCACCATCACACAACTTCTCTCACATTGCGAGCCTGCCTGACTTGCATACCTTATATTCATTTAGCCTCTTGCATCCCAACCCATCCGTCTCCGCTGACTCTTTATTTACCTTCCCACCTCAACTGTACTACTTACTCTAAGTGTGCCGACTAATCCAGTCTCGTCTGATCGGTCCCCTGCTCTCCGAATTCATTCAGACTGCTGTGACGTTACCGGCATTGAATGAGAAGTGCGAACGCTCTGTCCCCATTACCTCTCGAGCCCCATGGACTTTTCCACACCTTATAAGTAAACCTCTCCCTATCCGGACCGTCTCCTTATGACGTTCTCTACCTTCAAACCTTCTCTAATCGGACTGCCAACTATGTGCCCTGTAATAACCTAGTCTCATCTGACCGGTCTGCTTCTTTGACCCTTTCCAGACCAGCAACATTTAAACGGTCTAGACTCTGTAGACTCAAGCTATATCGCACTTACGTTGACAGCCTGCTAGACTTGTTCACCCTCTATTTATATAGTCACCTCCACCTCTCGACCCACTCCATCTGCCCTCCTAAAATTAGCTGTTGGACTCAATGTCGTTTCGCCGACTAATCCTGTCTCGTCTGTTTGGTCTCCTGCTTTCCAACTTCTCTCAGACTCCTGTGACATTACTAGCCATCGTTCAGATGACTGAGCGCCGTTCGTATCCAATCATTCTTCAATCGGACGATTGAGTCTCTGTCATCCGTAACTCAGCCTCAGCTGATCAGCCAAATTCTATGGGACTGCTACCAGGCTACCGGGATGTTAGCGGTCTAGGCTCCGTCGATCCAAAGCACTTCCTCCCTCACCTTGATATCCTGCTGAACTTGTTCGCCCTATGTTGATATAACCACTTTTATCTCTGACCAGTCCGATCCTACTGACTCCACTTACCTTCCCAAATGAACCATAGGACTCAATCACAATGCGCCGACCAAGTCCAACCTTGGCAGATCGGTCCTCTTCTCTCCTACTTCTGCGACGCTGCCTGCTATGCTCGGAAGACTGAATGCTCTGTCACCATTACCTCTAGAGCCTCGTTAACTGTCGCATTTCATATCCGTAAACGTAAACTCTCAACTCTGTCCTCTCCTTATCGCGGCCTGTCTTTATTTCTTCTTCATCCGCATAGCGAGCTCTCAGAGCCCTGCCCTATTATCCTCTTTGACTGCTTCCTAACTAGCGAAATGTAGTTTTAGGCTCTGTATCACCATCACACAACTTCTCTCACATTGCGAGCCTGCCTGACTTGCATACCTTATATTCATTTAGCCTCTTGCATCCCAACCCATCCGTCTCCGCTGACTCTTTATTTACCTTCCCACCTCAACTGTACTACTTACTCTAAGTGTGCCGACTAATCCAGTCTCGTCTGATCGGTCCCCTGCTCTCCGAATTCATTCAGACTGCTGTGACGTTACCGGCATTGAATGAGAAGTGCGAACGCTCTGTCCCCATTACCTCTCGAGCCCCATGGACTTTTCCACACCTTATAAGTAAACCTCTCTCTATCCGGACCGTCTCCTCTCCTTATGGCCCCTCTACTATCATTTCTTCTCTAATCGGACTGCCAACTCTTAGTGCCTTGTAATAACCTAGTCTCATCTGACCGGTATGCTCCTTTGACCTTTTCCAGACTAGCAAGATATACCGATCTAATCTCTCTAGACTCACAACTATGTCTTGCTTACATTGACAGCCCGCTAGACTTGTTTACCCTTTATTAATATAGGCACTTCCATCAGTAACCTGTACTCTCACATCTTCAATCGGATGACCGACGCTTAGTGCCATGCCCTTCTTTGTCATCATCTGATCAGTGTAATTCTCTGGGACTACTACGAGGCCTCCGGATGTGTCGACTTCTCGAGTCTCGTCTGTTTGGTCTCCGGCTTTTAGAGTTCTCTCAGATTACCGGGATATTACCGGTGCTATTTCAGCACTGAACGTTTCATACTTCGCACGAGAGCGTCCTTGGCTCACCACACTTTAGTAGTAAACCTTTTTCATCCTGACTATCGTCTCTTAATTGCTCTCATGAGTTACTCTTCGCACTGCCGTCCGCATTCTTCCGCTCATAGCTGATTCCTTAAATTTCCTTTTCTTCTTGGAACGTTGCTTTACCTATGTTGCTCCCGCATTCGGTCTCAACCTTGTTGTCCTTAGTTTCACCTAAGATGCCGCTCGCATTCGGTCTGCTGTCATCATCATCGGTTTACCTGTTACTCTCCAATAATCATATTAATCGCTTAACGTTGTCTACACGCTTTGTTATACCCTTCTTTCTACCTAGTAGTTGTAGTCTGAGGCACACCAGCGACGTGATGTAAAGAACGCGCTTGCAAATCATGTATACTAAACAAAATTACATAAATTTTAATGTATCATAGGCACCGTTGCGCGCCACCAGTCTGTGTTTGTGCTTCTTGCTTCGTTGCTGTCTTTCTGTTTGGCTGCCTCTTGTCCGTTGCCCGTTTTCTCTCGAGATTTCCACAGATACATCCGCCAAAACAAGAAGGTTTATCCACTGGGAATAGTCGACCCACTTTCAATAGCCAGCTGGTTTACATGCTTGTTCTTTTCTCCGGGAGATGAAGAACCCACACATCGTTCCAAATGGAGCTCTTTCCGCCATTCTGGAGAAGCTACCACCACGGGGTCTAAACAAATGGGTTTAGCTCGCCTCGTACTCACAGTAGAACAATTTACTCACCTGGAATAATGTAGTTACATGGATCCACTGTTCCACAACCGGAGACTGACAATTCTGGCGTGATTACATTCACTGCCTCAAACATTCCGATTCTCCAGTCACCTGGAGCTTTTCTGATGTCATTTCACGGACAGCACTGCGCGCGCATAAGCGGCTTTTCCGATGATTTTTCCTGGAGCTCTCACTTGGTTATGGAGACAATTACACTTACATTTGAAGGAAATACTTGTCCACTTCGCGGAGAATAGCATTTATTCCTGTTTTGGACATATTCAGACACAAGAAACAACTGCACTCACCGTCCCTATGACAAGTCCAGCATGGATAGCTGGACACGGGTTGCGAGCCGGACAATATAATAGAAAAAGCCGGCCTCTATTAACAATATGTTTACTCACCCGCATCATTATCATTCGACTCTGCGACTCTTTTACATCATTGACTGGCTTCAACGACTATTGCCGGTTCAGTACTAAGCCATTTGGCCAACCAACGAAAAATTTTGGCTGTCAACCGACTGCGAATAATAGAGTGCAAAATCGGTCTATACGATGTATAGCCGACTAGCACTACAGTTCAACGGAAGCTACGACAGTGTTCCAGGACGTGGTGGGTTTTCGCCTGGCAAGCGTTCTCCCTATAAAAAGCCACAAATGTCCGCTTAACAACACTGCAACGTGGCGGATGTGACTCGCCACAAAATAAAGTCACTGCTATACATTTCACACTGACGCAGTCCTCAGCCTCCAACATCGAACCTGTGCAACTGATTTTACTATGAAGAATGCTTTAGTGGAGTACCGATCATCCCGGCTTCGTAATGGTCATTGATTGCACTAAACCTTGTTCGGGCTCCTGTGCTCATGGATCACTACATGTCAAATTTACCCCCCACTTGTATCTTGACGCAACAGTTTTTGCGCGCCACGGCGCCATTATGATCCTTGGTCTGACTATTACCTGACAATATGCTCGCTCTTATGGACTACATCTTTTCGTTTATTCCTTTCATTGTAACGAAATGTTTTAATATTCCAAAGAAGCTGTGCTTGTATGCATATTTGATCATGCCTTTTAGAGGTGTGTCTCGTTTTACAGAGAATATACTATTTATTTATTTATTTATTTACTCGGTGCAGGCACAGACGAGCCGCAATGAACGGTAGCCAAAACGTGGTCAGCATTTGACCGTGGCACACGCTGCTTCGAAGCATTCATTGCTGCTATCCTGCTGCGAAGTAGCGCAATTTCCTCGTCTTTAGAGTCAGATCGGTCTAGCGATTGGGAACAAACATGGGATTCGGTTTTCATCGGTGAGAATACGTCATCGGAGTTACTGGTCGTCTGCTGCGGAAAACGTTCGAACGCAGCGTCTGCCTTGGTGGCTAAGTCTTTCAAGGGTGCATCTATAAACATGGACAGCATTACCGGCAATGGCTTTGGGAGACGTGCAAACCACAGCTCCTTTATCCCTTCTTCGCTCAAGAATAAGGGACCAGCGATGCGCTGAAGTTCGCGGATCAATGCCGACGGCTTGCGATCTCCAAGCTTGAGACCATTGAGCTGCTCAAATCGTGTTCGCGCGCTGGGTCGTAACTCTTTCAATATCGCTTGCTTCATCGTTTCATACTTTGCCTCATTCGATGGGCAGAGTAGAATGTCCTCAATCAGCGTCACTACCGACGGAGGAAGGCGTGGGACGAGCTGATTGTATCTTGGACGGTCCGCCGTTATGCCCTTATTTTCTAGTTCGATCTCGAATATCTTAAACCAAACTTCTGGACTGTGTTCCATGAAACTTGGAACATCCAAAGGGAGCATGGTTACGCTGTGAAACGACTCAGATGCAGCTTTCGAAATGTGAGTCGAAAGATAAGGAACGAACAAAATACGATAAAAGTACCAAAATTACGCAAGTAACAAATGAATATAGGTATATAATCGAGAAAAAGGAACGAACTCACCAAAAATACAAACGAAATAAAGATTGAATTCGCGCGTGCGAATCGGGGTCACCAATTTGTAGGACTAGTTAATGCTAGTCCGAGACGATGCGCGGAATTAAGCGCGGATATCAGAAGGCAATTGGAGTCGGACACAGCGGACTATATTCGACGGGCTACAACAAGAAGCGGACGGATGAAGTGAGGCAAGAGCGTACACGTGAGCGCGGGGACTTACAAGGCAGTTGTGTGTCGAGCCGGTTGTAAGATTAAAACAAGAAGGAGTAATGTACAATCGATCAACAAGTAAATTGTACACGAAAGATAAGAGTTATCTGTTTGGGCGCTACAGTATGTACAAACAGGAAATTCAGAGAATCGGCGAGGAGCGGGTGAATGCGGACGGCAGGTCACAGAAAGCCAAAGCTGCCGTACATTGGGAGTCGTTATCCCAGGTACGATCACACTAATAGGCAAATGCGAACAGGAGGTAAGGAGCCGATGCATATGTAAAAGGTAAGTTGAGCATACTACTGGAAGTAATAGCCAAGCAACACTTAGCAATGATCCTTGTGCCGCTAGTAAGCAGGAGCGAGGTCGGAGCGGAGGAGACCATACGCCTTAGGATAACTTATTTCGGCCTAATCAGAGTAAGCAGTACCGTAGAGGTGTGAATAAAAACGGAGCGCAATAACAAAGAAGGCCATGGATGAGAGGAAAATAAAAGCACCAAGGATCTAAACGTAATTGGAAGAGAGCGAAGTCGCTGCCAGACCTTGATCTTAAATGGCACGGGCCTCTAGGAGTAGTAGGAGGGCAGAAGACCTTTCAGGTTAAGAACACGTTATTGGCCAAATTATTAGAAATTTTTCCAATCAGCAAGTTTTTCATCTTTCATAACATCTCATAGGAATCAAATGAGGTAACTGTAAAAGGTTTATAGTTAACCAGAATAACGTATAACGAATAGAAAAGCAACAAGGTTAGTATTCCGTAAATGATCTTTTGGCAATGTTCTAGGAGTTAATACGCGAAGGCACAGTATGTGAGATTTTTGTAAATGATGACAAATTGGTTGCTTTGACGCATACTGTAGTTATGTAAACGCAAGGTTACGTTGTTATCATACATCGTTATTTACAGCCGTAGTCTGCACTTCAGGATTAGGTTTGTCTGGTTGTGGATCAATTAATAGGCATGTTTAATTACATTTATTTTTATTTTTCCAGGTGGCTACTCAAGTAACGACGCAACTGTATTGATCGCCAGTGTTTAGATGGTGTTGGCATACTAATGGGTAAATTACATGCTATTACCCCTCGAAAGCGTACACAAATTGAAATGTTGTTGCAAGAAGACGTTAAGGAAGCAGAAATTGCAACCAAGATTGGTGTGACCCCAGTGTTTGTATGTCGACTTCGAACGAACTTGCAAAGGATTTACTCCTGTCCCCTCAACCTTCCGGTAAATGTGGTCGCAGAAGAGACACAGCAGCTCGAGACGACTCACTTCTACTAAGGGAAGACCTAAAGAATCGCAGAGCATCTAGCATACAGCTACAAGGGATATTGGAACAGCATGGTATTGTAGTTAGTTCGGGAACTTAAGAAGACGACTTTGGATTCTGGACTTCCAGCTTGCAGGCCTCTGAAGAAGCAAAAGTTGACAACACAAATAAAAGAAAAACGACCGAAATGGGCTAAACCGCTTCAAAAATGGTTCAAAGTAGCCTGGGAGCGGGTAAGAGAGGGAATATTTATTTTCATAAGAATTTTCCAGAAAATTTGTGCTTACATTACTTTTGCTGTGTTTCCTGCGTTTTTCTGCGTTGTATTTTAATTGGTTTTCATCGATTGGTGCATCATCGGATGCTTTGACCAACAAACTCTATATGTCCGCCGATTACCCGTTGAAAAGATGAGGGAAGACTGCACCTTTCAGAGTCAAACACCTTACTCAGGTCATGAGATGGTGCTCTATGAGCATCTACAGAATTGGACGGCTCTCCATCGTCCAGCGTAACATGAACCAGCAGCAGTAAAAAGCACTACTGGAGCACCAGTTGATCCTTCAACTGTGTGAATGGTCAAAGGATAAAGGGTTTACAGGGACTGGGGACTTCATTTTCAAGCATGACAGTGCTTCATATCACAAGGGGCATGAAGTCACCCGGTTTCTTGAGCGTTGTGGTATAGAATTGTTACCCTGGCTTGGTACTAGCCCTGACATGAAGCCAACAGAGAATTTATGTGAAATGCCAAAGTCAGAGATGAAGAAATAGATTATTTCAAACAAGCAGCTGCTCATTGAACAAATTGCAGCGACCTGAGCTCTCAGTGAAAGCATGACTGAACCTTGCAAAAGCTCATTCCCACCACGCCTTTGCTTGTTAACTCCTTGAAAATTGCCAAAGAATCAAATACGAACCTTTAACCTTGATAATTTTCCATTCGATCTACGTTATTCTTGGTAAATATATCCATTTTGCGGTTGCATCATTTGATTCTTACGCAATATGTGATGAAATATGAAACAATTTGTTGATTGAATAACAATTACTAATAAGCTGGCCAATGCTGTAGTTTAATCGGCGCACTGAGATTGTGTCGTACAATTGTGGTGGGATCAACTGTGGGGGTCAGCGGAACTAGACAGGTTAAGTATCAAAGAGGCTATATTGTACAGGGGTGATTAGGTCCGGAAAGGCTCTCGAGGAGTGGGTGACCGAGCAGACGACACTTGCTTAGTCGGTGCGTGGAGATTACGTAGTGCAGATAACATGGCAAGAAAGTACAGAGGATCAGCAGAAAAGTGTGGGAAAGAGAGGGAAGAGGCTGTTTTGATATTGAATGAGCAACTTCATCAGATGTTTGAGATAATAAGAACAGCATTGAGCCTGCAGAGCCTAGACTGTTAATATGCCATTGGTCTGGAAGAAGTCACAGAGGAGCAGACTGGTCTGTTGAGGCTGGTTAGGGAAGAGCACTGAGATTTGGCTTCCCGACTGAGGAAGAATTGAAAACGAAGAGCCTAGCAAGGAAAAGACGGTTAAGATGAAACCGGTTTACCGCTAACGGATGGAGAAGCAAATGATGCGCCCGTGCGAAGGAGTATCGTTCGTTCAGTCTTCCGAACGATGGCCGGTACTACCCCAGGAGTCTGAAAAAGTCGGTGCGCAGGAGACTGGTAAGCCGAGACCGGATTAATCGGCCCATTGAGATGAAGTTGTACAGTAAAGGTAGGACGATAAATAAACAGGGTCAGTAGAGGACAAGTTTGAGATAGTAGAGGCTATGGGGTTTACTGCCGTGTATACTAGCGCACGAACCCACACAAGCTTATGTCTCCACCACGTCTGTGTTCACCAATACCGCTTGCGGCCATGAACGTGGCGTCCATGGCTGCTTGCACCAACCAAGCGGCGCAATGAGCATGATAACGTGTGATGAGCCACCTACTTCCAAGGCACTTCGACGTTTGTCCATGGAGACCGAGCAGGCCAAAGTGCTCCAGTGTACTATACACGAAAACCAAGCTACGTAATAAAAATGAAATGTGATATGGAACATGAACACGATACCTAATGCAGATGGCCGTTTGTGTTAACGTGGTGTTAGTCAGTCAAGTTGTGTTGTCATAGATCGGATACGTGGCGCCTGTGGAGTGGCTGGTAGATTACTGTAAGCCCTGGAACTCACCACCTCATTGGGCATGTTGAATATTCACGTTGGGAGTAATTCGGGTTGCTTTGAATGTTAATCAGAGTACGTTCCGGCGCATAACTCTTGGGCCATCTAGAGCTTGCAGGTAAGTCTCCGATAAGCATCTCTAGTGTTGGATTTCAGCATTTAAGGAGTTGGAAGGAGAAATGGAAAGACCGAGGAAAACCGCCAAGGAAGTTGGTTGGGACCATATAAGTGAAACCATGTGCTATGGAGGTGGTAGCCATAGATATCATATGGACATAAAACAATGTTTCTTATCAGCTCTCATGTTTTTCTGGATTTACGGTACCTGCTGAACGTAGATGACAGTCCAACCGTTGCAAATATTAACCAGATGATGCACCGTTGGATGGAGACTGACATGGTAAGCAAAAAGACATTCCAGTCGGTGTTGGACAGGATACTGGCCATCGGAAACGACTGAGCGGTGGGCAGGATGGGCACCCAGTAAGGAACTAATTGTAGTGCTTCAGGCAATGTAACTATAGGTGCTCCGGTAGTGGAATCAAAAGCAGGCCTGGTATAAAAAGAGGTGAGAAACGGTAAGAAACAAGGGGACCTATTTCGTGGCACATAACGCTGGACAATACGGTGACGCTAAGACAAATGAAGAAGAAAAGAAGTGGATCTGGCTGCACGTAGTAGCTGTGCTAGAGCTTGATGGTTTTACCTAAGTGTTAGAGGCACTATGACAGACTAAAGAAAGTAGACGCTAGTACAACAAAAGCTAAGGCGCCACATCGCGCAAGATACGTCGGTTATGACATCTCGCTAAGGGAAGAGAGCTGAAGCAGGTTGTTACGGTCGCGGATGGAGATAATGTTTGAGCTTCAGGCAATGAAGTAAGAGGGGCACAGATATAGAAAATCAAGAGTATTTCTAGCTTAGGGGGATGAGCAAAGATAATGAGAGAGCGCATATGTATGGACCTGTGAGGATGCAGCAGTTGGTACCTTGAAAATGGGTGGGCGAACAGCACCGCGCCTGAAGACATGCATGTTTGTACCAGCCAAGTGGCTGCGCTCCTGCGCAACAGGTTTGTAGCGGTGTTAGACGAATGCTGGTGATCAAAATGCTTGTGAACATCCGAGGCTAAGGCACTGCGTTGCGCGTGAGGCTTAGTCATCCTACCATTTTAGGGAAAAGGAGCTAAAGCTGGTTGGTTAGAAAATCCAGTAGTGAAGTTGGGGCACGTTATAGCTAAAGGTCAGTGGCACCGTATGGTTAATAAGGCACATAAACGTGAGGAGTCCAAGGCCATGTCACAGCGCCGCGCATGGTAAGTAAGTCATCTTAGCTTCCTAAGAGAAGACAGCTAAATTAGGTTGATCGGAGGAGCTAGTGTACAGCGTGAAATTCGTTCATGAGCTCATAAACTTTCACCTGACGCAACTTTATAAGGATTGAATGAGGACAGATTCAGCTAAAAATGAGCGGGAAATACACGCTATGGTCCCACCAAAAGCCTAATCTAGCAGGCTGTTCGAAACGGGCTGTTGTATACATGCGAAACGATCATACTTAAAACCCGCGCTCCTAAATGCAAACGGTTACACGTGGCTACTACATATAGAATATTTCCATACGGCTGCATTTGACATGCTGATTTCCGTCACAAAGTTGAGGTACCTAAACTTATAGGAAAAGTCAACGTTGTAAGATGCAATCAATGTACGCCGCTGAACACTGTCCCTCCTACTGAACCTAACTTAAACGGCCTACAGTGGTTTGAAATGTTACAAAGCTTTTCCCGGCATTTTTCCAGCTATTGCTGTCAGGAAGCTTAGTGCATTGGGAACGTCCTAGTTTGTGCAACAAGGACCAGACCGAGGATAATTCGTTTAGTTCTCTCTACCACGGTGAAAGACAACGTCCTCATTTGAGTTACTTATCCTGAAAAGCACTAATATTAGTGTTCAGCTGGACATTCCGCTGACAGATAGACCGAAGCCAAAGGAGGCCATCAAGCACGTTAAAAGCAGACGAGCGGTCAAAGAAGTTAGTCCCAGGTTAGTGGGATTTCGAGTGGGCAGCCGAAGTCATTTCTGCCCTACCAATGCTAGTTATGGTAGCGCACGACCCAGGGCTGGACGTTACGGATACCTGCAAATGCTGCTGAACTTTGTGCGCAAACTAAGGATTATGGTGCGTGAGTTAAGTCTGCTTGTAAATGGGTATCACAATACATATTCGCATTCTCCAGAAATAAGCCGTCTCAGGACAACATAAATGAGATGTACCTCTATCTGGCTACTCCCTAGTTATATGCGAGCACGCTGTTGGCTGTCAGTGAGGTGAGGTCGCCCGTCCTGTGAGCTGCAACCTGTGCGTTTCGGCGTTTTACTTTTTCTGTCGGCAAGCAAAATTGTTGAAGCTCTGGTGGCTGTGCTTAGCATCCCCTAGTCTCAGGCTACAGTAATAATATGGTGTAGAAGCCATGGTGTGTATCTAGAGTGCTGCTTGGATTTGTTCGATACAACTCCGCAAACAGGCGTGTGGTGCTGGGCGCCTGCTACCTCCCGGAGGCTAACTGGGCAGCAGGTACATCCGGTGCAGAGTTTTGAGCTTACACTTGTAGTACCACCGCATCCTTAGGGGACGCCCACTAGGTGCATAGACACCCAAGTACCGCTCATTTTAGACTGTTTTCGGTAAGTCACTAGACTTCTCGATGACACTAATTAAATAAATAAATAAAATAAATAATTTATTCTCGTCACTACGCGACACACCATCAAGGGCGTGATCGTGGTACTACAGACATGCATGATCAGCGATTGCACAAATTAGTACATTTTGACCAATAGCACGGGAACTTGTGTGTGGTGCGATGTAAAACTATGTGTAACTGTGTATTTGGAGGGGGACATGTTGTGTGAGTAGGTAAAGGTGATTGTGTGTGCTTTTGTTCGTTGTGTTCACCATCAAAGGGGGAATCATTGGTACGCTTTGAATCAGATGACGTCCGTGATGTGTGAACGGTCCTCGGGAAAAGTGAAGAAGCAGTGACGTTATTTAGCGGCGAGTCACATCCGCCAAGTCACAGTGTTGTAAAACGGATACTTGTGGCTTTTTATAGGGAGAACGCTTGCTAAGCGAAATCCCACCACATCCTGGAAAACTGCCGTAGAACCATTTGCTGGAACGGGATTTACCCGAACCACCCAGCTGGCACCACGAGGAGGTTGTTCGGCTAGCCAGACTTCACTTAGAAGTAGTGAACATGTTTACATGCGCTTCAGTGATACTATGCCTAGAAGTTACCGCAGAACGTTTGAGTCTCACCTGAACACATGGCATGCAGACTACCGAGCAGCGAAAGCCAGGGAGTACGGTTACGTATGTGAGGCCTCATGGAACGATACTATCCAGGTGGGCTGGGGTAAGTTTAAAGCTTACCTCACAGAGGTCTCAGCTCCCTTCAACACTGGCACAAGGAGAAAGCAGGCACGTGCGCAGCCATTCTGATCCCTTTATGTGGCAGACCCCGGCTAACAAGGAGATCTAAACGTTGGCGACATTACAGAGAGGTTTGATCCACCAGTTACTATACCACGTATCGCAAGGCATGAAAAAGATGTAAGCAGCAACCAAGAGATGCTCTACAAAAGTTCGACCAAGGCCAATCGGCTGAGGCTTCAAGGCTTCTAAAAAATTATTTACATATACAACGAGCGCTGCAGCTCGAACTCGTCAACTCCAAGGTTAAGGCCCGACGGCGGTGTTCATGCTCATAAGGACTATGCTAAAGTCTGCGGACTCGGTGGGCAATATGCCGCAGCGTTATTAAGCAAAACAGTGTTGGCAAGCTTTGCGGTGGTTTCCAGCTTCCTAGAGCTTCCGGGCCTAGTTGAAATTTTTCGGCGAACATAGGAGTTCGCAAGTTGCTGCATGAACTTTGTCGTCCTAACACATCTGGGCATGTCTAAGTCACCAGAAAATTATACATTAGTAGAATGCGGCACAAAGTAGAGAGCTCTCTATCGTGTTTCAGAGAGCGCCCGGCAGCTGTGCAGTTGCTTCCGAATAAAAGGAAGTTGTCATTTGTCTTATTGTCAAGAGCGGTGACAGGCATATGCATGCTAATCAAAGGTCAGTTAGTCTAACCAATGAAACAGTCAAACGCCTCGAGAAACTGATGAGGGGTTTGTTGGAGGGTCATCCAAATGGGTCTGTTCAAGTAAGCAACTCACTGCACGGATTCCGGGAGGGATATCCGTTTCGGTTGCCTCTAATTTAGCTCACGAAAATTGGGCGGATGCACAGTCAACGGCCACGTACTAAGAGTGCTTTTCCTCAACTTTCCTAAGGTACGTAACATGGTAACATAGTTAAGGGTTGAGCAAAATCTGAACACTTACAGTATTTACGGTCACGCACTTCCCAATGTGACTACATTTTTGGTTGCTAGCAAACGGTGTGTACTGGCTGATTGCGGCCTTTCTTTTAGGCAAGCTGTCCCCCGTGGTGACCCACAAGGCTGGGTCCCCGGAATGCTGCTGTTTTCCATCTACATGAACAACCTACCCGCTGAGTTTGAGTTACCATCGCCGTTATTTGCTGCTATCATGAGGTGGTGGCATAGTATCCATGTTCCTAGGGGTTTCGAAGCCAATTAGCGAGCATTGGTTAACCTTTGGAACTGGTCTACCTTACGACTACTGCTTATAAGACGGTCAAAATGCACCGTTCTTGGAGTAGATTGTCCTCCCTATAAGCTTTTGTTCAGTTGGTTTGAGCTGCCACGTATATCTAGACAGTCTGATCTAGCCGTCATAAACCCTACGAATATACTCACGGGCGACAACTGGAAGAAGGCAGCAATCACCCGTATTTGTATGTTGTGGTTAATGTGCCGCTCTTTTGGCATTGGCGACATCCTTGTGAGACTATACTCAGCTTCCGAACGACCTCATATGGAAATCTGTAGCCAGCTTGTTTCGCTTAGCCTTATCCGGGACAAAATGGGGTTAGAGTGTGTTTAACGCGTGGGTACTAAATTGGTTAAGACGTTACGGGGACAGGCGCAACAAAGCGTCTATTTGTTTCGGGCGTAAATTTAAAGTACCACTGAAGGCTTAGCGGGGACCTAACCGTAACCCACCCAACCAACTGGGAAGGTTGGTCCAAATTTCTCTTGACTATCCAGTTCCGCTAGATCGTCTATTCCTCACCGTCGTTCCATGAAGCTGGACGAACCGCGGTCCGATTGCCTTTGGGTGAAACTTTTGCAGTCGGGCAGAGCCATCGCGAGCAGGAACATGCTTCTGAAGCATACGTCAGGGAACTTATAATTAAGGAGTTCGATGGTCAACTTGACGCCCTTGGGCGGCAGAACAAAAACTTGCCCTTTGGCTGACCAACTAGCTTCTTTATACCGGTGTTCTTTGATCTACTTTCCACCGTGCGTTGGTATTTTCCTCTCATGTTAAGCGGACTTCCCATTTCTCCACCTTTGAGTTACCTTAACATCGCTTGCGGAGGTAACGTAACTGCCACAACAGGAATTGCTAGCGCAGGAAACTTGGGTAGTAGTTAGTTGACCAGGGTGTGATACGGGTGCTCCGTTCTAGATCTATCAAGAACTCCGAGCGCTTCAAGCACATCTGGAGCAACGACCCACTCAAGTCGGAACACTCACGAGATTCTCCTATCGTTCCAGTTCCACCTGCACTTGAACCTAAGGATCCTTACTGGTTACAGACAGCGCTGGAACATTTACACTGCCGGTCAATAGCGTAGCGGCTACACATCAATCTTGCTAACCATCCTGTCTCCCCAATTGATAACCCGGGGTTCCGTGGTGTAGAACAACTTGTGTGCATCCAACTCAGGACACAACCTTGGAGAACGATCCAGTACTTCTTGTCTCGTCATACCTACAGCTGTGACAATAGTTCCGTTCTAGAAGGCAATCCCATTCCTGATGGCTCCAGAAATAATCCGACTTCCGTTCAGCTCGCATGTTCAATGTTTGCGTACGGTTTTCCAGCATCATCTCCTCTCACAGAGGCCGAGGCGTAGTGATAAAGAAGCTTCAGTGGCGAGGAGCGAAAGGCGGCACGACACTTCGCAACCTCTCTTACTCTCATCTCCTTCAAAGGATGAATTTTTGCTACCTACAGTATAGTCGTCACCGTAATGAGTTGGTTTATGCGCGACGCATCCCCGACGTATGAAGGGGAATGAGGTACAAAAGTTCTTTCGCCTTTTGTGGATAATTCGACATGAGGCAACGGTACGATGTTGTGTAAAACCAGGATGCCCCAGGTTCGCTCCGAGGTTACTTTGTCAATACCTGTGGTAATGGACTGAAACAGTTTACATGAGCCAGTTATCAGTGTACCAACGGTAAAATATTTCAAGCCATCTCTAGGCGTCTACTTGCTGGACAAGCACGGATTTAGCTGTGTTGCCTGTGACCGCAATGAACCCCACTTGGAACACGGTGCTGCATCAATGAACGCTGGAAAGCGGTTAGCTGCGGTCTTCATCGAATTCAGCAAAGCTTTTGACAGAATTCCTTATCAGAAACTACTCTCTAAGCCCTGCGGATTTGGCATAACAAGGGACCTCTTACTATGGATCAGTGACTTGTCGCGAGACCGAAACATGCAAGTCAAGGTAAACGATACGCTATCATTTCCAGTGCCTGTGTACAGTGGCCTACCACAAGGCTCCGTTCTGGGACCAGAACTGTTCAGGATATATAGCAGTGACCTACCAAATATGCTACGAACGGATCCGCTCATCTATGCAGACGAACTAAAGCTGCGGTCGGAAGTGTCCAGCCTTGAAGACGCCGACCGATTACAGAAAACGCTTGATCTACTACACGCTTGGTCCATCAAGTGGGGTTTGCCGGTCAACAAAGTAAAGTTCCCGGTCATTTCCATCGGTGCTGCTGAACCACCAGGCACCCATCACATTGGCGGGCACCTACCCAAGGTTGCCACGCCGGAAAAGAACCTGGGGGACAATAATGTCCTTTGCTCTCAAAACTACCCGTGACACATTAAAGAACACTGCTGCGGTAAACAGGAAGTGGAGCGCCATAAAGTGACCATCTTCTAAATTGACGCCGCCGATATTTAGACAGCCTCAACTCCCACATCCAGCCCATCCCTGAATTTCTACTTCCGGTCATAACCACTCTATCGAAGTATGAAAGTGATAAGATAGAAAAATTTCAGCGACGAGCCTCGAACTTTGTCCTTGGGCTTCGCAAACGCCTGTACACCGCCCAACTACAGAGGATGAGTCTTTTTCCCTTAGACTATCACTGACGTTGCGGACGCCCCATCTATACTAGGTGTATCCTACGCGGAGAAGTGGGAAACGAGCTGTGGCAGCTTGTTCAGTTGCGGCTTTTTCAGCTAAGACTTAGTTTAAACGGCTGGAAGCATTTTAAACCGAGAGGTTCAAAGTCCACTCAGATTTCGCTCTCTCCACTCTAGTACTAAATGACTGGAACAGACTGCAGGACCCGATTGTGTATGTGCAGTCAGAAGCGAGTTTCAAAGATTTGCTAGGCATCTTCCTACTGAGTACTTCAGGATCATGCAGGGCTGATACTGTATCCTGAGCTATGTCACAACCACCGCGCCTGCAAGCCTTAGCTGATCTGTCTGTGAAGGAGCTAACACGGGACCTTCCTTCTGCTCTCTAACACTCAACGAAAAAGCAAAATGCAAGATTCCTGCAGTGAACTGAAAGTGGTGAGGCTGACAAAGATTTTCCATTCTACACACTACAACTAATGAACCAGTGAACTGCCATATATTCCTTTGCTTAGCTGTTAATTCAAAGCGTTACCTGTGACAGCGCATCATATATGCCTATTCCTTAGCGTGGCAGCGGCGTATTCGCAGCACCGTTACCCCGTAGAACACAGTGCAAAATAAATACTTTATAGTCACATTATGGCATGATTCCCGGCAACCTTACCGCCTTTGCAGTTTTTTTAATTGTGTGCAAATGTGGTATTGCGCTTGTTTAAGTGTGTTGCAACCAAGATACGCGGTAGGAATAGTATTGTCGAATCCGTACCCCATGGAGTCTGGGTTCCGGAGCAGCTACCTTGGGCTTTCTTTTGACAGTTTTGATGAGTTTAATAGTTTGTTTTCAGACTTTATGCTTCTTCATTACGTCAATTTCGTATGCTATATCCGCAGGGAGTGTAACGTGTCACGGGTGAAGGATGACGGGGTCTTTTGTCGGTTTATCCGCTGCGCAGGTCGCAAATCAAAGAGTACAGGAATGATAGGTGTTTAGTACGCTTTTACTTCTAGTATACAAAAAGCAGCACGAAGCAGTTCGTCGAGGTTCGATTGCGAAAGCATATTACCAGCAAGGATGTCCGCAATGTACTTTGTAACGTGCGACCTGGCGTTGAGTGTAAGCTTATGTTGCTGTTTTTACTACCTGCAGCAAAATTGCACTAGGTTATCAAGTCTATGGATGAAGACGGATTTGCGCGAACTATTTCAGAGATGGGTCTGTGCACACAGACTCTGCAACAACCAACCAAACTGTTCCGCCGATCCTCGCATGTCATTTGTGTAGACGCCACTCATGGTACTAGACGTTTGAAGTAAGAATTGATAACGGCAGTATCTGTCGCTTTCGGCTTCAAACTATGCCAGTGTATAATAAGTGACGGGCTGGGCTACGGCCGGCCAATACTCTATGCTTCTCTAGTGCGGCGAGATTACGCAGCTTTGCGTACTTTGTTTGAAGCGTTTCTGGATATTGTGGGTCATGGTGTTCCCGTCAGCACAATTAGGATGGACAAAAGGCTGCTCAAATACATGCAGCTCGCGCGGTTTTTCAATGCGACAGGTTAAATAAATAAATAAATAAATAAATAGTTTATTCCCAGTTTCATAGACACACCAACTCAGGCATGAGCAAGGTTTAAAAACAGATGTGTATCACGACGATACATCGGGTTCAATCGTGTGTAGTTGAAACGGTGTCGGGAAGAGTTGATATGTGAGTCTAGTCGACTTGCCAGTATGTAGTTGTGGGCACTGACTTTATTCAGTGGCGAGTCACATCCGCCACGTCGCAGTGTTGTTAACCAGACATTTGTGGCTTTTTATAGGGAGAACGCTTGCCAGGCGAAAACCCACCACGTCCTGCAACACTGCCGTAAAGCATTTTGAACATTAATGTTGAACTGGCAAAGCCGCTTGACGACTGGTTTTACCTTCGGTTTTTCGCAGAGTAATGGCCCCTAATTTCTTCTGTTAGTTAAACAGGTAATTTGATCGGGGTCGCCATGATTTTTGAGGTCGGTGGAGGAGAGGGACATCACGATTTTTCTTCTTGTTGTATGTCCAGGTGAGCAAAAGTTCAACTTTTCCGCTGTCCAGATTTTTCCGATGTATAATGTATGGGAGTATGAGGATATGTCCAGTTCTCCTACTGGACAAGGGTTATGGTGATTGTAGTTCGGTCCTTTCGGAGTTCTACCATGTTCCATGTAAGTCTTTGTGGGTTGTTACGTCCGTCTTGGGCCAAAACTGTTCCTCAGTCCAATCCCAGATCTCCGAGAAGTCCCTGGCCTCAGAGAAAAGTGAAAGTGAGGGACAACGCCAAGCCATCAGGAAGCATGTACGTGACAAATCTACGTTACACTCTGTAGACAAGCCCTAACCGGTCGCGTTCTCTAGTACATCGCATGACAACTTCGAACACGTAGACTTAGTACAATGCCTTGCGATACGTAATATGTATGTTTTAGCTTTCAGCAATGTTTATAGCTCCTTCAACGCACAGACCACCGGTTGGTGCGCTACCATACATCGTACTGGGTGTACATAATGCGCTCGTGGGTGAAACCCCCAAAGCGTGACTGGTGCACTACGGAAATATAACGAACAACCGAGTTGAGAATGCCAACTTGCGGTTGAAGAAAGTTACACAGGCAGCAGGATTGCCTTGTTGCAGCCGTACGCGAGGTTTGGGAGCATTCGGAGTTCTTCTGAAAGCGTTCGAGATGCATGCGGCATTTTTCTGTGACAGACTTCAGCTACTAGAAGGCAGCGCATACTTTCATCGTCTGGTTTGTCTCCTAGCTACGTACGTATGCAACCTAGTCATGCGCCATTTAGCACAATCCCTGCTACAAGCAGTTTACTCGGACCTTGGAGATGGAGTGATATGTGAACAAGGATTGATGACGACTTCATGGTTTGAGATATCTCACCAGAGACACCGCTTCACTATCGATTGCCAATTGGGAACAGGTACCTGTCCACTTTGTTAAACCATATGTCTGCCGTGCGTGCATGTAATGATGGCATACAAACTGCGGGCGTACTCGCCAAGCAAACTGTTCTGATGTGTGCATCCATTTACAGGTCAAATAACTGTTTGTATTCACCGGCTGGCTGACTACAAACTACCGGCAGAGACCAGTTGCGGACGTTAAAATTCCCATTACGAAACAAACCAGGCCTATAATCGTACATCTTGTCGATCAGCTGAGAAGGGCTGAAGAGGTTAACCCAACCGGATTTTCGGAACTGTACCAAGAGATTTGGCGCATGAACACCTGACTAATTGGTGCACTAGCCATCCTTCAACGTGCAAGGAAACACTTGCAGATTTGTGTCTCACATGCAGCAGGGCTTGTGTAATTGATGCATTTCGCTGTACACAGCATCGGCTAATTGCCATCGAAAGTGTCTACATGTGCAATCAGGAGCCCGTAGTACTACTTGGGTCCACACTTCACAAATAATATCTATGATCAGGATGACAGTGCTTAGCTGTACTACCGGAGAGAAAAAAAATTATTCCTTCGATATTTAGCTGTTGGCAGTTCACCTTCACCGGATTTCACCGTTGCCTCTACACCATCAAGCGTCCTAGCATACGAAGGAAAGATAGAGCTTAGTATAACAATTTCCCGCGCTGGCAGTCAGGATGAAATTCCATCAGATCCGAGTAAAAGCCAACAAAATATACCTTAGCATATAGAACCTGCAATTGGAATAGATGACGATTCCAATTAAGGTTCAACGATAGGTTGCAGAAAGAAAGCCGTAGCGTACCACGCATGTAGAGATATCATGCACAATTACGTGCCAGATTAGGCCAATCTGCGAAACTTAAACTCCTATTTGCACTAGTATAGCGTCGGTACGAATGCTAAGAGACTGAAATTTAAAGTGGTGCGACGGTTTGCGTACCTCATTGACCCAGTGAATTATACTGGGTGATGCATCCGGGCAACTTGAGAACTACTCCTACCAGGTTGGTCAATGGTGAGAGGTCAGATAAACTCAGTCTCCTGATCCTCCAGGTTTGGGGTTTGAAATGGGATGGCAACCATTTCTATAAAAATAGATCATTGCCAACTCCCCGCTGCCTTGCGGAAAGGCTTTTGAGCCAAAGGCTTTGGATGAGGACCCTAATCGTCCTCCTGTCTAGGTCTGGACACCCTGGCAGTATCTCATCCCACATACAACCATGACATGTTCTTCAAAAATAAACTTCATCCTGCATCGACTGTCGAGCAGATTATCAAGGCTCGCCTTATCTGCTGCATACAGTAGGGCGGATAAGCGAAAACATGCTACTGCTGGCGCCTCCCTTCTTTCTGTTCCACCTTTTTCTTATTCCCATCCCTACCCCCAATACTAACCTTCCTTCTATCATTCCCAGCTTAATTGACAGCAACCGAAGTGCCACTGGAGTAGAACCATCTGCAGCCACCATCCCACCGCATCTATCGGACGCCTATTGGCAAAAGTCCCTTATAAGGCCACGCTATCCCGGTTACATGGCGACTTCCAATACTCGCACTCTAAGACAAACAGATCAACAGGCTGCACTCGCATGCACCCTGAACACACTGGGTATTGATGTGTGTTGTGTGTCCAACACTAGGATCAATGGTCCTAACTGGTTTATCGAATTAACTGCATTCGGTTTATCCTCTCGTTATCGGTTGCACGCATCCGGAGACACCAATGCAGCAATCATGGGTCAAGCTGGTGTAGGTATCATTCTAAGCTCCAACACTGTGCCATCGTTGGTCGATTGGATTCCGGTTAACAGCCGTTTATATGCGGCCCGTTTGACGACATCGGCTAAAGTTGATTCACGAAGTAGTATAAAACGCTGCTTGTTTGTGATTTCCGCTTATGCTCCTACTGACTGCAGTTCTAATGCTGTCAAGCACACATTCTATCATGAACTGAACGCGCTGCTACGCAGTGCTACTAGTTCAGATACTATAGTACTTGCAGGGGATATGAACGCACAAATAGGGCGTCTGAACTCTTCAGAAGCTCAGCTAGGTGGTAATTGTGGGCTTAACTCCGAACGGACTGACAACGGTAAGCGTCTGCTGCGACTATGTGCAGAGCATCTGTTGATTCATAGTAGCACTGCTTTTAGCCAGAGTGGGCGCCGAAGTGCCACTTGGCGTCCTCCTGTAGCTGGCCAACGATGGATCCAAATTGACCACATAGCCATAAGTTACAGATGGCGTGGTTCCATCCTGGATTGTCGCTCGTACTGGAGTACCTGTGTCGACTCTGATCATGCCTTGGTACGCTGTCGTTTCTCCGGGAGGCGCACAAAGCGTCCCCTACGACTTGCAACGAAGAAATTGTCTCAGTCCTCGATCAGACAAGCCTATCAAGAAACACTGCATACCGAACTTTCGCTGTCTTGTCCTAATGACACTGAGCTTCAGTGGAATAGAATCTCGGCAGTCATGCACGACGCAGGAGCATCTGCTTGTGGTACTATCTATCGTCACCGCACCAGTCACTGGATATCCGAGAGGTCGGTGAACCTGTTGGAATCAAGAAAACACCTCCTGGTTGGATCTGAGCACAATGTGACCAGACGGACTATTAGGCGCGAACTAAAGCAGAGCCCACGTGCTGGCAAAGAAGCCTGGTACACCAGTCGGGCACAAGAAATGGGGGAGGCAGGAACAGTAGGCAGTTACCGCAAGCTCTTCCAGCTAATCCGCACCACTGGTCACAGAAAACCAGGCGTCAGTGAGACAATCAGAGACAGCGCAGATGCGCTGATACACAATAAGGAGCACCGTATGGCTCGTTGGGCGGAACACTTTCAAAATCAGTTCAAATGGCCTCAGCTCCTGGACCTCTTCCTACTCAGGTGATGCAGGACGAGCCATGGACGGTTAGTTTAGAGCCTCCGTCGGAGGCGGAGGTCCGAAACGCGATCACAGCCCTTAATCGTTTTCGTGCCGCTGGCACGGATTCCATCCCACCTGCACTATTTAAGGATGGAGGTGAGATCCTCTGCAAAGCACTGATTTCCTCATTCGAAGGTATCTGGAAGTGTCCCGGCTAATTGGAGCGAATCGATTATGATGGTAATATACAAGAAGGGTAGTCGCACAGACTATTCAAACCACAGGGGTATTGGGCTAACGCCAGTTGTGACAAAATTACTGGCCTCGATTCTCGTTCGCCGCCTCACTGCGGAACGGGAATCTTGGCTTAGGGAAGAGCAGGCCGGTTCCCGCCCAGGATGTGGCTGTATAGACCATATATTCACTTTGCGGCAGGTGCTAGAGCAGCGCCACGCATACCGCAGTACGACAATAGCTGTGTTCCCCGATTTCAAGAGTGCGTTCGACTCAGTCGACCGATCGATTCTGTCCGAAATACTTGCGAGGAAAGGTGTTCACACGAAATATGTGAACATCCTTCGTGCTCTATACTCGAACACTAGAGGCCGTGTCAGGGTCTACGGTGTCCTATCGGATAGCTTTCCAACCACAAGTGGCGTTCATCAGGGTCGTCCGATTTCCTCATTTTTGTTCAATTTCGTCGTGGATTCTATCATGGAGTGTTCCCATGCAGAACCTCATGATGCATGCGTTGAAGTGCTGCCTGGTGAAAGGTTAGTTTAGCTACATTATGCGAACGATATCGTCTTGCTTTTTGACAATGTTTCGGCGGCCCAATCAACCCTGAATAGCCTGTCCAGAGTGGTCCCATTATTTGGTATGCACTTCGCAACTTAAAAATACAAAGTGTTACTGCAGGACCACCAGTCACTTGATGACCCCTTGACGCTTGTTAACGAGGAACTCGAGGTGGTTGATCATTTCACTTAGCTTGGCAGCTGCATCAGCAATAATGGGCGCATAGAAACTGACGTCAGCTCACACATTGCAAAAGTCAGAGCTACCTTCTTGAACCTACGGCATCTCCGGCGACAGAATGGAGTTTCCCACCGTCTGAAAGGCCGGGCATACAATGCAACAATGAGGGCCGTTCTGCTCTATGGTAGTGAGACGGCTCCTTCGGTCTGAGGCAGCTTCAAGTCGTTGATCATCGTTGTCTGCGAAGCATTGCTGGAGACGGATGGCACCAGCGTGTCCGCAACGACGATGTGCGTAGGCGAGTAGTAGGTGGTGATAATCATGCTAGGTCCCCAGAACAACAGATAGCACTGAATAAGTTACGTTGGCTCGGGCACGTGCTACGTATGCCTGGTCACCGCTTACCTAGGAGGGCCTTGTTTAGTCTGCCAGGTGTAGGGTGGCGCAAGGCTCGAGGTGGACAGAAGTTGACTTGGCAGCGGGAAATGAAGTCACTGACGACCAAACTGGGTGCCGTTGGTCCGTATCGCCTTCCGGTCTAGAGTCGACGTGAATCGCTTTGTGCTTGGCTCGCGACTTTACAGGACATGGCTCGCAGTAGACACCAGTGGCGCGTCTGCTGCCGTCTCCTAATCGGATTGCCTGTTTAAAGTGTGTTTGGTGCTGAGTTATCTGCGGAGTAACGGCTGATTATGATGCGTGGCAGTGAAAGCAGCAAGGAAGCTGTCTCACCGATGCCGTCTTATCTTTGCCCGATAAACAGTTGTTTGTGACGGCATGTGGTCTACACAAGGTGTAGGCGTCTTGACCCTGAATGTTTGCTTAGGGCATTAAGGTTTTCATGTAAGTCCCCCTTCTCTCCCTCTTCTTATTCTTTATTTCATAGGTCCTCATGGTTGTATGGCAGCGAAGCATCAGTTCAAATGGTTGATGTACTGCTGTTGCTGATGATGATGACGGAGGCAAGCGCAGTAAATAAGACGCTGAGAAGGAAATATCTTGCTGAGTTAAAAGCGCTCATTTAGTAGCTTGATAGTAGGCTGTACATTCACACCGCTTTTATGTTATAGCAGATGAATGCGACGTGCAATGGTAATCTGCATGGGACGTGCGCCGCCAAGGCACGTATTTAGTGAACAAAATGACCTTTTACACATGCTGCTTTCTGATCAGTTCAAATCAATGTGTACTCGCGGTTCCGGTGCTCCTTCCGAAGCACGGCGTTTCTGACGATTAACTGGCCTAGCGGCACGTGTTGGGCCAAGGTAATTAGACCCAAATTGGTTGTAATAACTCAGTTCCAAGGCTCGTGCACGTTGAGTATAGGCTACAACAATGGCACATTTGGTGCGAATGTAATAGGACATAGGCCGGTAGCACCGTGCGCAAGGCTCCAAGGATCGTGCTCGCACTATATAGGCTGCATCAGTGGCACATTTGTTGTCAATGTAATAGGACCAAGGTGGGTTGTAATAGCACTCAACTCTGAGGAACGTGCTCGTAGTATAGAGGCTCCGACAGGGCAGGTTCACGCTATATGGTGAGGTTGCAACAAATAAACCCATCTGCTTGACTAATTTTATCCGACTTGGTTTTCGTTTGCGCGGGTTTTGATCATGCAAATTCATTTAGGGTGTAGCCTTACGGTTACTACTTTGTGTAATTACAAATAAGAGGTAGCTTTCCGCTTAATGTTTACGATCTTGCAACCTTGAACATTTCATTTCGGTTTTTATGTTGCGTTGGAAAATAGTTTGAGTGACCCACCGGTAGTTCTTAAGGTTAAATTTAGGTTGTTGAGCATCAAAAATTGGGGCATTTATGTGGCCACACCACTCACTCTAAGGCACATGTTTTCGCTACTGTCGCGGGCAGGATGCATATTCCGTCAACGTTGTGCGGAAGTCGATCTCAGACTTGTACTACCACAGCCGTTAGGCTAAACAAGAAAAGTTTATAAATGACCGAAAGTCGTCCTGCAAGCCGATTGCTACAGTCAATGGTATGGTAATTCGTCACTCATGGCGCTCAAAAGAGCACTCGCGCTGACGGAAATTACAGTTAAAAACGGGATGCTTTTTATGCTAGAAAGAGCGTCGATAAGGCTTCAGAATATTAGTTGAAAAAATATACGGACGTAACAATCCATTAAATTTCATAAATCTTTGCTCCTACGCGAGTGACCAAAGCCGCGCTCTCCATATGTGCGGATAGAATGATAATTCATGGGTACCATATTTCTGCTAAGTCTCCTAGGCTTTTACAAAATCTTCGCTGTTTAAGAAGCTACGTAAATGTGGTAGCTATAACGTGTCAACCGCTACTAAACTCACAAACTTAATCGGTTACATATTACATTGCATTATAAAATAAGATAAGAAAATGGATATTTTATTCTCGACTATGCGAGTCTTTCCAGGTGCCGCACAGTCATGTTTTTCCTATTAAAATTCCGTAGATTTTCTGTCGGAACAACGGGAGAGTAATTAAATAGTCCATGACAGGACTCCCAATGGACGACAGGTATTATGTATAAATAGGCTCAGACAAAATATGCTTATTTTATAAGTTATGGCGATTAATTTCTAATTAATTTATTAATATTGCGTTAGGGTTGTGCATGTTTAAGGCAACTATAGCTGCATGCATTACACATTTATAAATAAATAAATAAATAAATATTTATTCTCGACTATGCGAGGCACGCCAGTTGAGGCATGATCAGGTATGTACAGCTGTACAGACATTTTATGGGAACTGTAGTGACAGTAGAAAAATGTTCATATGTCCATGCTTGGAACTGTGCGATGGTTAACATGCGAAAGAACGATTTGTTTGGGCATAATCGCTCTGCCATATATCGCAGTCATACCTCGAGTAATAATAGATAAAGAATCCTGAGTGATCCATTGGAAGATAATTGAAGAGCCAGCAATCCAGTATGATGATTCTAATTGAGCTGCCAGTGTGAAGTTATGGGCTGTGACTTTATTCGGTGGCGAGTCACGTTCGCCACGTTGCAGTGTTGTTAAACGGACATTTGTGGCTTTTTATAGGGAGAACGCTTGCCAGGCGAAAACCCACCACGTCCTGAAACACTGCCGCCAATCCATTGAATGGCAAGTTGTAACTGGCTATGTTTCTTGTTGCACGTTCTTTTGCTCCGTTATTCGCAGTCAAGTTGCGTCCCATTTTTCTGCTGACTGATGCGCTATGCGAGCGGCCATTGCGTGCCTGGGTCCTCTCCTGTTCCAGATCGGTAGGTCAGGAACTAAGCATTCTTTCTGGATATGATGTGTTGATCATCTGCTGATCCACGTGAAGCCTCGAAGAATATACGTTGAAATATGTTGAAGTCTTGGAGGACAGGATAGGTTCCGAAGAAAGAATCGCAGATCCCCGGGGTATGTAGTGAAATTGATTAGAGATTGTGGTAACCACGGCCATTTGAGCGGTCAAAGCGGATTGAAGAGCTTAGAATGACCGATTGTTCAAGCTTTGTCTTGGCAGGAGAATGTGCCTTCCGTAGTCGAAAGTCCTCCAGTCAAGAGATATGTGGAATAGGTATTGTTAGATACATTGGACTCAGTGGTTCATGCCGCGGAAGAATTGATTGATTTGTCCAGTTAGTAAGTTTTAAAAAGGTTTATAATTTTCCGCTCATGTCCAGGTAGAGGAATTGTGTGCCTTGTATTGTTGTTGAAACGGAGGACAATTCCTTGGGTGCGTGTCGCCGTACCTGTGACAGACTCGGGAGAAAAAGGAAACGAACAGAGACAGCCACACAGACAGAAGAAAGGAATGCATCTGGAATGCAGTCAATCAATTGCGGCGATGCCTGAACTATTGTACCACTATGCATGTAATTGTTATTTAAATATTGCATATACACGTATATCGTAAGTGGCAAATACAACGAGAATCGAGCGGAACACGGATCAGTAAAGAATGAAAGATTGAAGATGAAGCAGGAGTGTTTGGGGAGGGGTCAGAAAGCAAAAGAGTGTTTAGATGAGACTCGATAAGTCAGCAAGATGTAGCTAGGCAGTCAGATTAAAGTGGGGATAACAGTAGTGATTGTCGCGAGAAAGTAAATTTGTGGGACTACAGAGGCTATATATAAAGCCCGTTAGCATATCAAACGAAGCTCTCAGGCTGAGGGACAGGGTGTGTTGTGACTGCACAGCCTAGAACACGTACGTCTCTGATTTCTGGAAACAGTCAGAAAATAGGAGACTGGTCAGACCAGGCTAGAGTGGAGCTAGGCCCGAAGTGTTATCCGTCCAATGGATAAAGGAAGGCAGACAGAGTGCGAAAATGAAAGAAGATAATCGTGAAGGAGACACTTAAGGGGAAGTGGAAGAGCCTTCAAAAATCTCGAGGTGTTGCGAACGGACCTTTGGACCAGTCGATGGTTCAAAAGTATGGGCTCAGTATTCGGAAAGCAGGAGACCATGGAAATGAGATGAGGATATCGGCTGATGGAGAGAAAGCCGTATTATAAATGTCAGAAAGTTAACAGAGCGTCAACAGGATAGAAGTGTTAAAGATAAAAGCGGATATACTAGTGATGAATCATGATCAGCAGTGCTCTGGAGGCGGGGGAGATAGAGCATTGCGCCTGCAGAGACTAGATCATTTAGAACTCAGAAGTTCGAGAGAGGTCAGAAGGCAGGAGGCCGTACAGCCAGAACCAGATAAGTCAGGCTAGAGTGTAAAAGAAATGGGCTCTATGGGTGAGAAGGGAAAGTATTAGCACTCGTGCAATCTAACATGCACAGGCGATTGAGTAGGCACTAGATAGCAGGCATTTCAAAGCGTTATGCTGCATATTTTGTCCGTGTCCTTTTCCGTCCAAAATACCAATTCAACGCGCTGACAGCACACTTAAAGGATGCCAAACGGATGCTCAACGACTGGATGGTCCCGAAAAATTGTCTTTAGTTTTCAAGTTGCAGAAACCAAATGTATCAACCGGACTTCTAGGACTGCGGATTAGTTAGATACAGCATCCATAAAACAGGCGCCCTGAATATGATTTTTAGCAACGAAATAAGCATGCTATGCATTATTGGAACTTCGGGAGTTGATAGTTACTTTTCTAATCAATTTAACACATTTGCAGCAATGCGTTTACCGTATCTACGTAATATTCGTTTGGTCCGGCATTATGAGCTCTTCCGTGTCCAAGTAGTGCGGCAAGCTGCAATACCAAATAAATACCTCGCAGCCGGCTGTGCGCTCGAGCCAAATAGTAAGAGGCCGATGTAAAGGAAGGAGCTAAGTAGGCAAGAGAAAAAGAGGAAGTGAGAAAAGCAAGTGCCGGTGTGGAATAGGAAGGTAAGGAAAACATGAAGCGAAACCGATTGACCACTTACCTGTTAACGTATTAATCTGACGCCCGCAAACCGGCTACATCTACGTGATTCGAATTCGCGGCAAGTGTTTGATAGCTTTTAGCACACTACAACACAGTTTGAACGGTACGTTAGACTAAAATGACGTAGTCTAGAGGTCACATGCTTTACTCTCTTCCAACCAATCAGCAAAGATCGCCATCTTTAAACTATCCTGCTAGGTCTGCTACTACGTTGGCATGCGCCCATTTGTACACACACGTTGGCAGCCGGTCATTTATCGGAAATAGCTGCTTTAGCATATACCATCCAGCTTTTGTTCACTTTCACCCACTAACTTGTATCAACCTAGTTGATATAGATACTGTTAGTTAAAAGCTGGGATTTCCAATAGTAAAGCTAAATAAATGATTATGGCCAAAACATGGTACCTTAAACATACGAAATTTATATGCATTTTACTTCTGTATGTCGTTGATGCGCAGTCGGAGGAATGTTTCAAACATCAAGTGGATTCTTACCTGTTAAGTAAACTCGGGTCTTGTTGCTTTTTGTGTCAATGCAGCGGTTCCATTGGTACCGAATTGCAATGTCCACCATGATCAAGTTCAAGTTCAAGTTCAAGCGGGACTGGATCGATAAGATAGATCCCGGGAGTGTTCCTTCTTCGGCGGGTCGTTGAACCAGGAGTTGGCGAACTTTGAAATACTGATGGACCTAAAACAAAGACCGCATCACACCCTGTCCAACCAATTAATGCCCACGTATCCTGCCCTAGCAGTCCCTGCTGGGTCGGTTACGTGAAGTAAGAAAGAGAAAAAAGTAAACGCAGGAGGCAAAAGAGAAAGTAGTAAGAGCTAAGCAAGTGGAATACCAAGATATTTGCGTCAATAAAAAAAGAACTGAAAAATGAAGGTGAGTCAGCTAGGAAAAAGGAAAGGTTTGCTGTTGCCACCCAAGAGCATCGAGCTGGCGCGCAAAACCCTTAACCGTAGGTTCCCTAACCACGTGATCTGGAAGAGAATTCCAGCGATCTATAACTCGGCGCGATAGACGAGTTTCCGTCCTAATCCTATCAGACCGTGGTTTATGCAGTTTCAGTGGGTGACCGCGGAGACTAGGTAACGTAGCGGGACTAAATAGCCCTGACAAGTCCGGGCCAATCTTACCCGTCAAAATACGATAAGTGAGAATCAGGTCCCCTCTTATCCTTCGGTAGTGCATTGAGTACATCCCCAAACTGAGCAAGCGTTCAGGATACGTCTGTCCCCGTAGACCCTGCACTAACCGAGTGCCCACTCGTAACACCCTCTCCAAGTCCATTTTGTCTCGGTTAAGACATGGTGGACAAGCCTGAATACAATATTCCAGGTGGGGTCGGACGAATGCCGAAAATAGCTTCACAAACAACTTGGCCGTTAAGATTCCGAAAGAGCGGCGGATAAACCACATCATACGAAACCCTCGACAAGCAGCCTTCTTCCAGTTGTCTCCAGAATGAAGTGCTGATGCGTGTACGACTTCTAAACCAACCTGCTGAGTGACAACAGGGAGTTCACCACCGTCGAGAACATATCGGGTGGGAGGATTAGCAGCTCCGATTCGGAGAACAGAGCACTTGGCCCTATTTATGGGCATCAACCATAAGATAGACCATTCCCAGAGTCTATCCAAGGCACGCTGAATTGCCTCAGGACCCGCCGAGATATCCACAATATTCCAGAGCTTAAGGTCGTCAGCAAACATTAATGATGATACCCCTAGCTCTCCCGGCAAGTCATTTACATAGATCGCGAACAACAATGGCCCCAATACCGAGCCCTGCGGAACGCCACTAAGGACAGCTTGCCTGAGCGAAAGGCTACGCCCCACCCGTACGCACTGTTCCCTCCCCCTCAAGGAAGGCAGACACCCATTGAAGGGCGCGACCAGATATCCCGTAAGATCTCAACTTTAGTGAGAGCCGAAGATGTGGAACAGTGTCAAAAGCTTTCGAAAAATCTACGAATAGCACGTCTACAGCGTGGCCACTGTCTACCGCTTCGGCCCAGCTTTCACGAGCTACAAGTAAATTAGTCTGACATGAAAATCCTTTGCGGAATCCATGTTGTGCAACACTGAGAAGGTTGAATCGATTCAGGTGGTTCTCCACTGAATCTCTTATCAGCTTCTTGACTACTACGCTTGTCAAACTGACAGGCCGGTAGTTCGCGGGTAGAGCGCTGTCACCGCCCTTAAAAATCGGTGAGATCATTGCCTCCTTCCATTCCGAAGGTAGGCTGCAGCTATCCAGCGATATTGAAAATACGCACGTGAGCGGACCACTCAGCTCAGCGGCCAGTTCATGCAACAGCTTCGGATGAATTGAATCAGGACCGGAAGCTTTAGAGGGATTAATGCCTTGCAGTAGCTCGAAGACCTGAGTCTCCGTTATGCTAAATTCAGCTAAGCAAGAATCCTCTGGAACTCTTGAAACCAATTCAACCTGCGGTAAAGAGGTCTCCCGAGCAAAGACCGCAGTATACTGATCACTCAGTATACAAGCCTTGTCATAGTCAGTTTGCGCAGGGGTCCCGTCTGCTCGCAATAAAGCTGGTATAGACAATTTTGCCCCGCTGCGTCTTTTAACGTAAGCAAAAAACTTCTTGGGATTAGCTGCGGCCGAGTCCGCTAAACCCTGCTCGTATTGGAGACGAGCAGTTCTGAGATGTTGCTTACATTTATTTCTATTCTCTCGATAACTATCATAGGTACTGGCTGATGGAGCTGCTTGGTAGGCTCGCCAGCATTTATACCGTTTCTTGAGTAGGTACATGCCTGTGGTATCTATCCATGGAGGCTGTGCCCTTAACCCTCTTTTCCTAATGAGTGGAATATAGGGTGCGGAAACCTCCGTAAGGTATGCCTTAAATTTATCCCAGGCTAACTGGACAGAGTCAGCCATCGAGATCTCACAGTTCAGCACTGAAGCCTTAGTTCGCATTGCACTAAAGTCCGCCCGCCAAATATTCGGAAGTAATTCAACAGCGGTCTCTTGGTGCCTTGAAAGAGCACATCGAAAGGATATGCATGCTTGATCGCTGGACCCTAGAGGTGCACCGCATGAAACGTCAGTCACGAAGTCCAGGGACTTAGCGAAAACCAAATCCAAAGTAGATGGCATTTGGTTGTCCATGTACCTAGTGGGAAAGTCAACGAACTGGTGCAAAGGCACTAGGAGAGTCAGTTCAAGGAAGTCTGCACCGAATGTTCCTAATGCCGGATTGCAAGTAAGATCGGCCCAACAGACTTCCGGCTGGCTAGCCGAACAACCTCCTCGTGGTGCCAGCTGGGTGGTTCGGGTTTAACCCGTTCCTGCAAATAGTTCGGCGGCAGTGTTCCAGGACGTGGTAGGTTTTCGCCTGGCAAGCGTTCTCCCTATAAAAAGCCACAAATGTCTGTTTAACAACACTGCGACGTGGCGGATGTGACTCGCCACAAAATAAAGTCACTGGCCCGTGGATATCCGGAAAGTGCTATCTAACCCACAGACATCAATCGATTATGCTCACATTCCTGAGGATGACAAACAGTCAAAAATGCTCCGGCATATTCAAAGACACAAGCTTCATTCGTACAAAATTACATACGTATATACACCCATACACGCTGGATATCCGGAAAGTGCTACCTAACCCACAGACATCAATCGATTATGCTCACATTCATGCGGATGACAAACAGTCAAAAATGCTCCGGCATATTCAAAAACACAAGCTGCATTCGTACAAAATTACATACGTATATACACTCATACACTTACATGCACTGTTATGCCAAACTTGTACTTTTTGTACACTTTTTATCACACTATGTTAGCTAAGAATGATCATGCCTGTAAAGGTGTGCCTCGCCTTGTCGAGAATAAAAGTTTATTTATTTATTTATTTATTTATAGAACTAAACACTTATTCGAAGGCTGAGTGCGAATAAAGTCAAGTATCCCCCTGGAGGAACTTCCAGGACTTCTGTATATCACTATAACTGTAAACTGGGTAGAGGAAGTGCACAAAACAGCCGATAGGGCTTCAACAGTCTGAGCCGATGACTGAAATGTGCAAGTCCTCAACACATCTAAGTTACAGCTCACATACAGTACAACGCCTCCGCCTTGGCGACCAACGGAGCGATCAGTTCTAAGCAGCGCGTAGCCAGGTAAATATACCTCACCGTCCGTGATATCCGGAGACAACCACGTCTCAATGAAAGCAAGTATGTCGGGACGGGATTTGTCTACAAGTAGACCCAACTCGTGCACCTTGTTCCTTAGGCTACGCACGTTGCTAAGTACCACCTCAAGGAAGTCGGCACGACCATCCCTGGGTCGTGCGCCATCAGGATTTGTTCTGATAGGGCGGAAAGTAATTTCCGGCTGCCCACCTGAAAGCCCACCAGACGGAGGCCTTGTTCACCAGCCGCCCGCCTAGTTTTGAGGTCTTTGATAGCCTCCTTTAACTTCAATCTATGTGCCAGTGGGAGGTCCGGCTGAACGCTGACACTACTACCCTTAAGTTTGAATGCAAATCGCAGTAACGATTTGCGTTCCTCCGGGGTAGAAAGGACTACGCGAAGTAGTCGGGGTCGTGGATTTGGCGTAGCGACAGGAACGTTCCCCAATCTGGTCAGCTTTCTGACAGTGACACCAGGGAATCTAGGCGGAAGCAGCATGCTGACACACAGTTTCAGCCACTTGGTGTCATCCAAGTGCATTCCCTTGGGAGAATGGCCGCAGATTCAGTAAAATTACGGAAAATAACGCTACTATCCGTGAAAGTGTCGGCACGACGCGGAGTGTTTACCCCACGTTCCTTGGAATCGACACCTATACCAGCTGTTTTCACCACTGGCGGTGGGACTGTCGCTGGCTTCCCAAACGACGCCGAAGCAACGGTAGCGTAGGTTTTCCGCTCTATTGCCGGCGTCTTACTGGTTCCAGGGTCTTCAAGCCCCTTCGAAGTTTTACGAGCAGATCTTGTCCGCTTCTTCTTTTGGCTCACTAGAGCAGGGGCCGTTGACTTTGTATTGTATTGAGCAGTTACCAGCATTTCGTCAGAACAGGCTGGTTCACTGGCGGCCGAGACAGTCAGCGTCTGTGGAAAGTTCTGTGTGCAAGCTTCAGACGACTTTGCGACTGTCACAGACGGCATCTCTTTCGATGCCGTGGCAACTATTTCTCTGGGTTTAGCAGAGGGCTTTTGGTATTTCCGCACCCTATTTTTCTTCACTTTGATCGGATCATGAGGACCGCCAGCAATGCTACCTGGATTGGCCGGTAGGATGTGCGACTTTATGATCGAGTGACAGACTCCAGTGGATGGATCGTCAGCAATGTTGCCGGCTATTGCTGTGTCTTCAAACGAAATATTTAGGGATTTTAAAATTAAATCCATTTTCGTATCGAGCGACGCGATAGAGGCGAGTTTAGCTATCGCCAACTCAACATCTGCCAACCTTGAAGCCAACGCTGAAAGTTTAGCACCGGTGACATCCGGGCGCGATCTTTTAGCGCAGCATTCAGCGCAGCTGAAAAGAAAGTGGACGCTTGATGATAGCATTTGGTACTGGTCAGCTTGTAGGCCGGTACAGCTTTCGTGATACCAGCGGCAGCAGACGTCACACTGCATACCACCAGATGCATCTGTTACTGGGTCTGAACAGTTAACGTGTCCGCAATCTGCAGTAGACTCATCAAACGAGGACCCCATAGGTCCATCCGTCTCGGTGTTTAGCGAGACAGCCATGTTCATGTGGAAAACAGATTAGAACAACAACGCGTATACAATAGGAAAACGACCGCAATAAAAAGGCAAAAACAGTGTGTAAAACGGGATTAAACCTGGGAACAACCGGAAAAATTACCATTAAGCGTCAAAGACGCTTGGGCCAGTACCAATTTAATCGATCCAAGATTTCTTGGATCAGAGAAAATTTGACAATAGTCAAATTTCGTTTCAAGTGTTTATTCAAACACTGTTTTCCACGTTATTTCAGCTGAAAAGCTCGATCAGTATGGCACGCCAAAAAATCGAGTTACCGCGTAGTACTCACAGAGCCTTGCGATGATCCTTGTGACGAACGGGAGGCTATGGAGTTGACAAAGGATTTTTCCTCCTGCTCTCTACATTTCAATGATCCAAAGATTTGTTTTTAATATTCGCGCTGCTGACTGGTGGAACGCTACCGTCAGTCCTGTGATCGGTGACCTTGTGTTTCACCGCTGCCGGCGATTTGACGTGTTTACTCATTATGACGTTAGATGTATCACATATCGAGTTTGGGCCTCCGACAGTACCAGCCTTTCTAAGTAAATTACGACTGTTGGTTGATGATGAAGAAACGAACGACCTTATTTACTGGGACCCGGTGTGTTGCCTTCGATTACATGACAAAATTTCAGGGTGGTACTAGTTTCCATATATGCAATGGCAATCGGCTTGCCAAGGAAGTACTCCCTCTCTTTTTCAAGCACAACAATCTATCTAGTTTCATTAGACAGTTAAATATGTGTATGCTTGTTTCTTCTAAAGTCTTACCTTAGCAGATGGATTTCGGAAGGTCAACCGCGTTGATCCGTGCTTGACTTTGAAATCTGATACGGAAGACATGGAGTTTAAGCATCCGTGCTTCCTTCGGCATAGACCTCACCTTATTTCAAAAATACAGCGAAGGCCTACGAGTCACAGCTTCCCGTACTTTAATAGCCGCTTGTTTAACAATGCTGGAGTCCCTTCGCTTGTATCAAACTCTCCACAACTCCCGAGCCAAACAGCTAGTGCTAATATATCCCAGCGCTTGATCAACTGTGCAGACTTTGTACGTTTGTCAAACGTTGTTCATCGGTTACGTCAAAATCAAGAGACAATGGCCAAACAACTTGCTCTTTTACAGTCCGAAAACCAACTGCTAATCCACGAGGTCCAGTCTCTGCGTGAGCGACATGAGCATCAGTCACAGATAATCCAAACTGTATGTTCTCCTCCGGTTAATTTTTTCTGAAGCTTTTTAGCTTTCTATCAGCGTTTGCGAAAGATAACCGTTCTCAGAATTTTCGCATAACACCAAAAAGGATGGCATTGCCTTTCGCTCCCTCTGGCGTTTTCCCCGCCCAGTCACGTACAGGTCTAAAGCTGAACCTTCCGCAGGGTAAGTGTTAATTATCTGCGAATGAAAACCCGCGTATTCTGAGCAACCATTCTAGCCACTTTACCCCATGGTCGCGAAACAGCCGCTGCGATCCGAAATCACCTGGAAATCTTTAACCATCGGTGTCTAAGGCTTATCGTTCAAACGCATTGGCATAAGCGTATTACTAATGACGAAGTTCGTAAGCACTGTTAAGGTCTCCCGAAACTCTCAGCATTCATCCCACACCGCAGACTATTGCTTCGGTCAAGTTCTCCGCAGATCAGACACCGACTTCACTAGGGCTGTGGTTTCGCCCTCGCCTGGCCAGGTTTGGTGTCCTCACTGTGAAGGACAATTAAAAACGTGATTCGCTGTAGTGAAATCAGATGTCGATCTTTGACTTCAGATTGTGCATGGGGCTCGTCACTGAAGAAATCATTACATTAGTATCTGCGTGGAGCTCGCAGCTGACCGCCGCGCTTGGCAGCTGCAGTCCGCAACATTCATGAAGCCGGCTCATCCTGTCGCAGGAGCTAGCCGCAGTAAAGTAACGTAAGCATTGAGAAAACCAGAAGCGGTGAGTGGCTTCACGTCTTCCCGATTCATCTAGTATGCTTGCGTCAGAATAGATAAACATTGAGCCTATGATAAGTAGCACTGATCCCTCATTCACCACCTGTAATGCTGCTTTGCCCACTGGACTGGATATATGAGGAATATTTCAGCTGATCATCTACTTCCAAGCCTTCTATCTCACTTATCACGGGCTGAGTCATCATTAGCCAATTCACAAACCTCATATGAAACTAGAAACAGAAATCTGGTTACATCCCTCAGCCCTCTTTGTCGTGCTAGTTTTGCTTGGGCCGTTCAGGGTTGATACGGAGGTCTTAAACGAATGGATTTATCTTTTTGCAACCGATGAAAGTGGATAAGATTTCCTACTCATCGTAATGAGTGTGTGCAGTCTTTGCTTTATCCATGGTGGCAAATATACTGTTCACAATTCGAGTTCACCGCCTCACTGTGATACGGAAAATGCGAGTTGTCGGGAGAGGGGGAGGAGAGCTGCTACGTTTTTCACCATGTTTCGTTCAAAATCAATCAGTCAACACCAGCAGTACATCAACCATTTGAACTGATGCTTCGCTGCCATACAACCATGAGGACCTATGAAATAAAGAATAAGAGGGAGAGAAGGGGGACTTACATGAAAACCTTAATGCCCTAAGCAAACATTCAGGGTCAAGACGCCTACACCTTGTGTAGACCACATGCCGTCACAAACAACTGGTTATCGGGCAAAGATAAGACGGCATCGGTGAGACAGCTTCCTTGCTGCTTTCACTGCCACGCATTATAATCAGCCATTACCCTGCAGATAACTCAGCACCAAACACACTTTAAACAGGCAATCCGATTAGGAGACGGCAGCAGACGCGCCACTGGTGTCTACTGCGAGCCATGTCCTGTAAAGTCGCGAGCCAAGCACAAGGCGAGTCACGTCGACTCTAGCCCGGAAGGCGAGGCGGACCAACGGCACCCAGTTTGGTCGTCAGTGACTTCATTTCCCGCTGCCAAGTCAACTTCTGTCCACCTCGAGCCTTGCGCCACCCTACACCTGGCAGACTAAACAAGGCCCTCCTAGGTAAGCGGTGACCAGGCATACGTAGCACGTGCCCGAGCCAACGTAACTTATTCAGTGCTATCTGTTGTTCTGGGGACCTAGCATGATTATCACCACCTACTACTCGCCTACGCACATCGTCGTTGCGGACACGCTGGTGCCATCCGTCTCCAGCAATGCTTCGCAGACAACGATGATCAACGACTTGAAGCCGCCTCAGACCGAAGGAGCCGTCTCACTACCATAGAGCAGAACGGCCCTCATTGTTGCATTGTATGCCCGGCCTTTCAGACGGTGGGAAACTCCATTCTGTCGCCGGAGATGCCGTAGGTTCAAGAAGGTAGCTCTGACTTTTGCAATGTGTGAGCTGACGTCAGTTTCTATGCGCCCATTATTGCTGATGCAGCTGCCAAGCTAAGTGAAATGATCAACCACCTCGAGTTCCTCGTTAACAAGCGTCAAGGGGTCATCAAGTGACTGGTGGTCCTGCAGTAACACTTTGTATTTTTAAGTTGCGAAGTGCATACCAAATAATGGGACCACTCTGGATAGGCTATTCAGGGTTGATTGGGCCGCCGAAACATTGTCAAAAAGCAAGACGATATCGTTCGCATAATGTAGCTAAACTAACCTTTCACCAGGCAGCACTTCAACGCATGCATCATGAGGTTCTGCATGGGAACACTCCATGATAGAATCCACGACGAAATTGAACAAAAATGAGGAAATCGGACGACCCTGATGAACGCCACTTGTGGTTGGAAAGCTATCCGATAGGACACCGTAGACCCTGACACGGCCTCTAGTGTTCGAGTATAGAGCACGAAGGATGTTCACATATTTCGTGTGAACACCTTTCCTCGCAAGTATTTCGGACAGAATCGATCGGTCGACTGAGTCGAACGCACTCTTGAAATCGGGGAACACAGCTATTGTCGTACTGCGGTATGCGTGGCGCTGCTCTAGCACCTGCCGCAAAGTGAATATATGGTCTATACAGCCACATCCTGGGCGGGAACCGGCCTGCTCTTCCCTAAGCCAAGATTCCCGTTCCGCAGTGAGGCGGCGAACGAGAATCGAGGCCAGTAATTTTGTCACAACTGGCGTTAGCCCAATACCCCTGTGGTTTGAATAGTCTGTGCGACTACCCTTCTTGTATATTACCATCATAATCGATTCGCTCCAATTAGCCGGGACACTTCCAGATACCTTCGAATGAGGAAATCAGTGCTTTGCAGAGGATCTCACCTCCATCCTTAAATAGTGCAGGTGGGATGGAATCCGTGCCAGCGGCACGAAAACGATTAAGGGCTGTGATCGCGTTTCGGACCTCCGCCTCCGACGGAGGCTCTAAACTAACCGTCCATGGCTCGTCCTGCATCACCTGAGTAGGAAGAGGTCCAGGAGCTGAGGCCATTTGAACTGATTTTGAAAGTGTTCCGCCCAACGAGCCATACGGTGCTCCTTATTGTGTATCAGCGCATCTGCGCTGTCTCTGATTGTCTCACTGACGCCTGGTTTTCTGTGACCAGTGGTGCGGATTAGCTGGAAGAGCTTGCGGTAACTGCCTACTGTTCCTGCCTCCCCCCATTTCTTGTGCCCGACTGGTGTACCAGGCTTCTTTGCCAGCACGTGGGCTCTGCTTTAGTTCGCGCCTAATAGTCCGTCTGGTCACATTGTGCTCAGATCCAACCAGGAGGTGTTTTCTTGATTCCAACAGGTTCACCGACCTCTCGGATATCCAGTGACTGGTGCGGTGACGATAGATAGTACCACAAGCAGATGCTCCTGCGTCGTGCATGACTGCCGAGATTCTATTCCACTGAAGCTCAGTGTCATTAGGACAAGACAGCGAAAGTTCGGTATGCAGTGTTTCTTGATAGGCTTGTCTGATCGAGGACTGAGACAATTTCTTCGTTGCAAGTCGTAGGGGACGCTTTGTGCGCCTCCCGGAGAAACGACAGCGTACCAAGGCATGATCAGAGTCGACACAGGTACTCCAGTACGAGCGACAATCCAGGATGGAACCACGCCATCTGTAACTTATGGCTATGTGGTCAATTTGGATCCATCGTTGGCCAGCTACAGGAGGACGCCTAGTGGCACTTCGGCGCCCACTCTGTCTGAAAGCAGTGCTGCTAAGAAACAACTGATGCTCTGCACACAGTTGCAGCAGACGCTCACCGTTGTCAGTCCGTTCGGAGTTAAGCCCACAATTACCGCCTAGCTGAGCTTCTGAAGAGCTCAGACGCGCTACTTTTACGTGCGCCAATTACATTTTGCCCACGACCGCACAAGCTTTTAATTTTGAGGAAACAGTTTCGTGACTCTTAAACGTTTGGAAATCTGGTATTGCTTTCCAACGATCGGTACAATTGTCTGCAGCTGTGCAAATGGACAGCGACAGTCTCATTGCTCTTGCCTCAACAGTGGAGCGAATGTCAAAATTCAAGCTATAATCACTTACTGAAAATCATTTTGCGTGTTTGGTTTTGGTCTGCAGTCTTTTAAGGATGCGGAGATTCGGACCAGAATATTGGGGCTTCTGGAGCGAGACCGGTTGTCACACTGCAGGTTGTCATTGCAGTGGCCCAGAGAATCATTAATTTGAAACACGATGCAGCTATGATCCAGAAGAAGACGCATTACAATGATTTCGCAGTCCAACAGATTTCCAGCTGCAGATCACAAGAAGCTCCCACATGGTAAGCCACCATCATCATGTTGTCTGACTGGCATTTTGTTAGATAGCTTCCATTCAACAAGCATACATGCCAGAAGTGTCGTTGACGTGGGTACAAAGAAACCCACTACGGATCCAAACCACCGTTCCGGCCAGTTCACGATAATCGAAGAAGACCTACGGCCATTTTGCAACTAGAGTGAACGCCAATTTTACTGATGTCCGAGATAGAAGAAAGTACATCACCATCAGCATCAATGGAAGACAGGCGCGCTTGCAGATTGATACCGCCTCAGACATCACGGTCATATCAAAAAGGCTGTGGAGGATTGTCGGGTCCCTCTATATCAAACCTACTAGTCAGCAAGCGAAGACTGAATTAGGTACGGAATGGAAATTGCTTGGTCAGGTTGAATGTGAGTGTCGCTATGCGAACTTTACCGCATAGGGATCGCTTCTCGTCACGAGCCATCAGAATTTAATTCTCCTGGGTCTAGACTGGATTGAGCGTTTCCATCTGCTTGTTTCCATAAAGCAGATGTGTGCAACTCTACAGATACACAAACTAGCAGCCCCCAAAACAGTGGCCATCGAACGCATGCGAGAGAAGTATGCACCAGTCTTTCGGGAAGGCCTCGTTAAGTGCACCAAAGTGCAAGCTTCATTATCCCTGAAGCCCGATACTGTCCCAGTGTTTCGCACGAGATGCCCTGTACCTTACGCGGCAGCACCGATGGTTACTCAGAAGCTGGATCGTTTAGAGAGAGCACGAGTTATCCATACCGTTAACTACTCATTTTGGGCAGCACCTATTATAGTCGTCAATAAGCCGAACAGTCGAATTCTAATATGCGCCGATTTCTCAACAGGTCTGAATGCTGCACTAAACGCTCATCAACACCCCTTACCGCTTCCGCATAAGTTGTTTGCAGAACTGAATTGGGGTAAATGTTTCTCAAAACTACCTTTTTTCGACGCGTACCTTCAGATCGAGGTACATGAAACCTCACGAGAACTACGGAACATCAGTAAGCACCGAGGCTTGTATCAGTATCACCGTCTTCCGTTTGGAGTCAAGTCCGCACCAGCCTTATTCCAATAGATCATGGACACAATGCTGACAGACGTTGATGGCGCAGCTTCATACCTGGATGACATTATTGTTATCAGAGCCAATGCTGATGACCTGTTCGCAAAGTTGGATCGAATCCTTGATCGTGTTGAAGAGTATGGATTCAGACTCCGATCGGAGAAGTGTACTTTCTTTATGGGCTCAATTACGTTTCTCTGTTTTATAATCGATAGGCTGGCAGACGTCCAGATCCAGCGAACATCGAAGCTATCAGGAACATGCTGCCCCCAAAAATGTTGCAACACTAAGGTCCTTCTTAGGACTCAAGCCATTACAGCCCGATCCTGCCGCATATGCATCGCTTACGTGGCCCACAATGAATTACTAACCAAGGATAAACCCTGGAACTGGTCCGAAGTTTGTCAGAGATCATTTGAGCAGGTGAAAAGACTTCTATGTTCTGCTCTTCTAATGACGCATTACGACCCTACCTTGGAGATTGTGGTGGCCACAGACGCCTCGAGTTATGGTATTGGTGCAGTCATAGCCCACAAGTTCGCAGACGGCTTAGAAAAGGCACTTGCGCGCGCAGGTAGATCGTTGTATCCCGCAGAACTAACTTATGGTCAGATAGAGAAAGAGACCCTGGCGATAGTTTTCGCACTAAAACAGTTTCACAAGGTGCTTTATGAGAATGTGTTTTCTAGATTCCAACAGGTTCACCGACCTCTCGGATATCCAGTGACTGGTGCGGTGACGATAGATAGTACCACAAGCAGATGCTCCTGCGTCGTGCATGACTGCCGAGATTCTATTCCACTGAAGCTCAGTGTCATTAGGACAAGACAGCGAAAGTTCGGTATGCAGTGTTTCTTGATAGGCTTGTCTGATCGAGGACTGAGACAATTTCTTCGTTGCAAGTCGTAGGGGACGCTTTGTGCGCCTCCCGGAGAAACGACAGCGTACCAAGGCATGATCAGAGTCGACACAGGTACTCCAGTACGAGCGACAATCCAGAATGGAACCACGCCATCTGTAACTTATGGCTATGTGGTCAATTTGGATCCATCGTTGGCCAGCTACAGGAGGACGCCAAGTGGCACTTCGGCGCCCACTCTGTCTAAAAGCAGTACTACTAAGAAACAACTGATGCTCTGCACACAGTTGCAGCAGACGCTCACCGTTGTCAGTCCGTTCGGAGTTAAGCCCACAATTACCACCTAGCTGAGCTTCTGAAGAGTTCAGACGCCCTATTTGTGCGTTCATATCCCCTGCAAGTACTATAGTATCTGAACTAGTAGCACTGCGTAGCAGCGCGTTCAGTTCATGATAGAATGTGTGCTTGACAGCATTAGAACTGCAGTCAGTAGGAGCATAAGCGGAAATCACAAACAAGCAGCGTTTTATACTACTTCGTGAATCAACTTTAGCCGATGTCGTCAAACGGGCCGCATAAAAACGGCTGTTAACCGGAATCCAATCGACCAACGATGGCACAGTGTTGGAGCTTAGAATGATACCTACACCAGCTTGACCCATGATTGCTGCATTGGTGTCTCCGGATGCGTGCAACCGATAACGAGAGGATAAACCGAATGCAGTTAATTCGATAAACCAGTTAGGACCATTGATCCTAGTGTTGGACACACAACACACATCAATACCCAGTGTGTTCAGGGTGCATGCGAGTGCAGCCTGTTGATCTGTTTGTCTTAGAGTGTGAACATTGGAAGTCGCCATGTAACCGGGATAGCGTGGCCTTATAAGGGACTTTTGCCAATAGGCGTCCGATAGGTGCGGTGGGATGGTGGCTGCAGATGGTTCTACTCCAGTGGCACTTCGGTTGCTGTCAATTAAGCTGGGAATTATAGAAGGAAGGTTAGTAATGGGGGTCTGGATGGGAATAAGAAAAAAGTGGAACAGAAAGAAGGGAGGCGCCAGCAGTAGCATGTTTTCGCTTATCCGCCCTACTGTATGCAGCAGATAAGGCGAGCCTTGATAATCTGCTCGACAGTCGATGCAGGATGAAGTTTATTTTTGAAGAACATGTCATGGTTGTATGTGGGCTGGGATACTGCCAGGGCGCCCAGACCTAGACAGGAGAACGATTAGGGTCCTCATCCAAAGCCTTTGGCTCAAAAGCCTGTCCGCAAGGCAGCGAGGAGGTGGCAATGATCTATTTTTATAGAAATGGTTGCCATCCCATTTCAAACCCCAAACCTGGAGGATCAGGAGACTGAGTTTATCTGACCTCTCACCATTGACCAACCTGGTAGGAGTAGTTCTCAAGTTGCCCGGATGCATCACCCAGTATAATTCACTGGGTCAATGAGGTACGCAAACCGTCGCACCACGTTAAGGTCCAGTCTCATTGCGACGGTTGGTCCCCAACCAGGGAGACGTGAAGCTCCAACTGATGACAGCTTTGAAGTGAGGGCCTTCATTGCTCTCGACCAAGTCATCGCTTGGTCACCTCTCTTCTTCTCCCATCCAGACCCTCGGCGCGCAAATGACGCACGTCGCGGGAATCTGTGGGCTGGCATTCGCAACACGTGGCCGTGCCATCGGAGCCTGATGCGTGAAATGACGGTGTTGAGCGGTTCACTTCCTTTTCCTGTGCCATAAACAAGGCATCGAACACGCTCGTTGCTCACGCGGTGTTCCCACCAGATGTGAGCCAAACTGCGAAGGCAGTGGTGGTCGAACTTCACTAGCCTATTTATGTTTGCAGATCTAAGAATACAGGTTTCGCAACCATGCACTAAGGTCGAACCTACCGCTTCATTGTACCCTCTACCCTTCGGTGCGAGAGTAATGTCACCCCGCCGCCATAGGTGGCGAAGACTAGCCAGAACAGTTCGAGCTTTTGCTATACGGTTTGTGATCTCGTCTTCGATCCCAAGGGCGCTGATACAACTTCCAAGTTAGTTGAATTTATGCACGACTTCTGGCTGATCCCCACCAAGGGTCAGCGCAGGAGGCGGTCCCTTCGATGGTGCAAAGCAAATCCCGAAGCGGCTGACAGCCAGTGCTAATCTGTCCAGTGCAGCTTGGTACGTCTGAGAGCTGTCACAGATTAGGGCAATGTCGTCTGCATACTCCAAGTCAAGAACTTGTTCTCCGGGGATTAGCTCCACACCTTCTAAATTATGTTTTGTAAATGCAATCTGCATGACTTTGTCAATAGTGCAGTTGAAGAGGAAAGGTGACAACGGGCATCCTTGTCTTACACTGCTGGAGATATTGAAGGGGGGCGACAGCTTGTCGTAAGCCCTCACTCTGCCCGTGCTACCCGCGTATAATGCTTGGATAATATTTACATATTTCTCAGGCACACCTTTCCTGAGTAAACAGTCCCAAAGGGCACTTCGATCAACCGAATCGAAAGCACCTTTGATGTCGTGGAACGCGACTACAATGGGCCGTCAATATGTGTGACGGTGCTCCAACAATTGGCGCAAGATGAAGATGTGGTCGATGCAGCCACGATCTCGACGAAACCCGGCTTGCTCTTCACGTATCTGGCTTTCACGAGCGCTAGTCAGTCTATGAAGGATTACAGAGGCAAATAATTTGGAGGCGATGGGGATCAGACTGATTCCTCTATGGCTACCACATTCCGAACGCGAGCCTCCTTTGAAGATGGGAGTCATAACGGAGTACCACCAGTCGTTTGAGACAGTTTCCTGCTCCCACAGTTTCACTAGTAATTCGTGTAAATCATCAACAAGAACAGGGCTCCCGCATTTGAGGATGGCTGAATGAAGATCACCTGCTCCCGCGGCTTTGTTTAACTTAACAGTCCGATCTCACGTTTGACTTCTGAGCGTGAGGGCGGATCCAAAGGGACAGCCCAAGGAGCAAGGCGATCACTGGCCGGTGAGGAATCGAACAATTCCGGCCGATTAAATTGCTTTTCAAAATGCTCAGCCCAACGCTCCAAACATTTTGACAAATTGTGGATCGGCTGTCCATTCTCATCACAAATTGTTTCACCAACACCAGGTCTCCTGCTGCCCGTTTCCCGTATCAGACGGAAAAACTTTCGATGGTTACCAAGGGCAGCGGCTACTTCCATCTCTGACGCACGAAGACACCACCAAGATTCGCGGTCTATCTTCAGGTTAGCACGGAGTTTTGCCCGGAGCTCCATGCGAGTTTCATTGTGTTCGCTTCCAGCCGGAATATACCGGCAAGCATCGATAAGTTCCAGAGACTGCGAAGAGACCCTATGTCCATGGTGTCTATTAGGCTTACCACATAAGCATTTGCCTGCTACTAGTAAGGTCTGTTGAACATGCGACCAGTGGTCTTCAGTTGTCTCCAGTGAACACTTACTCAACTCGCATGTCTGCGTACTTTGATAAGCATTCAGAACAGCTGGCTTCGTCAATTGGCTGGTGTCTGTACGCTCATAGCGTCGTCATGGGCGTCCGCCAAAACGCATCCGATTGTCAGCACATACAAGTGCATGGTACGTGTCCACACATGTGCTTCAAATCGAGCGACCGTTCTGGATGCAGCCTCTCCATCGGTGACTTATCGCAATGTGATCGATTTGCATCCATAGCTGGTTCGAGGAAGGTGGGTGCCAAGTCACCCTGCGGCGGGTGCTGTGTCGGAAATTAGTGCTCGCAAGAAATAAGCGAGCATCCTCACACAAATGAAGTAACCGCTCACTGTTATGATTACGGGAGCCTAGACCGTGTTGACCGCCCAGATGCAGTTCATCAGTGGACAACTTTCCAACTTGTGCGTTCATATCCCCGCCACACGGCAGTGTCCGTGCTTCTTCTGTGACGAAGGAGCTGAGTCAGTTGGCGGTAGTAGTCGTTCTTTACCGAATCATCGCTATAGTTTGTGGGCGCGTAGGCAGCGATTATGAATAGACACCTATTAGTCCCGCGCGACTTCGAAGCTTTAAACGAGCCAGCCAATCGGACCGCACACATTCGGCTACTAATTGGAATCCAATCAACCAGAGCAGCTTCAGCTCGGGGACTCAGGGCACTGCTAACACCAGCTTGGCCGGTGCTCGAAGCTGCATCGTCACCGGATAGGCGCACTGAGAAAATACTGTTTGCGTCACCCGAAGGGGATCACAGAGTGAGCACAGAGCTCGAGTCTTGCAGGAGGGTCTCTGATAAGCCGCAGATATCGATCGAGAGGGTCTCTAATGTTCGGGCAAGTGCTGCCTGTTGACCGATCTGAAGCAGTGTGCGAACATTGAGGCATGCCAATCTGAAGGAGGATCGAGGGCTCCAAATGGAAGCCGATGAACTGGAATGGGCTGCTTCCTTGGACATGGGCCTGTTGACAGTGCAGGAATGACGCTCCGCGTTAGCATGTGAGTTGAAACTAGAAGATAAACGCCTAGCAAAGCGTTTTGGGGGATGGCCAAGAATCGGGGAGTTGAAAACTGGGGGGGATACAAGTGAAGTTGGAACGTTACCATAAGGGAGAAAAAGCATAAAGGAATAAGAAGGCGGGAAGGCTTGAGCAGTAGCATCCAAACCCCTATCCACCTTGCTCGATGTAGCAGATATCATCATCATCATCAACAGCAGTACATCAGCCATTTGAACTGATGCTTCGCTGCCATACAACCAGGATGACCTATGAAATAAAGAATAAGAAGAGGGAGAGAAGGGGGACTTACCTGAAAACCTTAATGCCCTAAGCAAACATTCAGGGTCAAGGCGCCTACACCTTGTGTAGACAACATACCGTCACAAACAGCTGGCTATCGTGCAAAGATAAGGCGGCATCGGCGAGACAGCTTCCTTGCGGCTTTCACTGCCACGCGTCATAATCAGCCATTACCCTGCAGATAACTCAGCACCAAACACACTTTAAACAGACAATCTGATTAGGAGACGGCAGCAGACGCGCCACTGGTGTCGGTTGCGAGCCATGTCCTGTAAAGTCTCGAGCCAAGCACAAGGTGAGTCACGTGGACTCCAACCCGGAAGGCGAGATGGACCAACGGCACCCAGTTTGGTCGTCAGTGACTTCATTTCCCGCTGCCAAGTCAACTTCTGTCCACCTCGAGCCTTGCGCCATCCGACACCTGGTAGACTGAACAAGGCCCTCCTAGGTAAGCGGTGACCAGGCATGCGTAGCACGTGCCCGAGCCAACGTAACTTATTCAGTGCTATCTGTTGTTCTAGGGAGCTAGCATGATCATCACCACCTAGTACTCGCCTACGCACATCATCGTTGCGGACACGCTGGTGCCATCCGACACCAGCAATGCTTCGCAAACAACGATGATCAAAGACTTGAAGGCGCCTCAGACCGAAGGGGCCAAGTTTCACTACCATACAGCAGAACGGCCCTCACTGTGGCCTTGTATACACGGCCTTTCAGACGGAGGGAAACTCCCTTCTGTCGCCAAAGATGACGCAGGTTCAAGAAGGTAGCTCTGACTTTTGCAATGCGTGAGCTCACGTCAGTTTCTATGCGCCCATCATTGCTGATGCAGCTGCCAAGCTAAGTGAAATGATCAACCACCTCGAGTTCCTCGTTAGCAAGCGTCAAGGGGTCATCGAGTGGCTGGTGGTCCTGCAGCAACACTTTGCACTTTGAAGGTGCGAAGTGCATACCAAATAATGGGACCACTCTGGATAGGCTATTCAGGGTTGATTGTGCCGCCTCAACATTGTCGAAAAGCAAGACGATATCGTCCGCATAATCTAGATCAACTAACCTTTCACCAGGCAGCACTTCAACACCTACATCGCTGGATTACGTCAGGGAACACTCCATGATAGAATCCACGACGAAATTGAACAAAAACGGGGAAATCGGGCAACCCTGTCGAACGCCACTTGTAGTCGAAAAGCTATCCGATAGGGCACCACAGACCCTGACGCGGCCTCTAGTGTTCGAGTATAGAGCACGAAGGATGTTCACATATTTCGTGGGAACACCTTTCCGCGCAAGTATTTCGAACAGTATCGATCGATCGACTGAATTGAACGCACTCTTGAAATCGAGGAACACAGCTATTGTCGGTCTGCGGTATGCGTGGCGCTGCTCTAGCACCTGCCGCAAAGTGAATATATGGTCTATACAGCCACGTCCTGGGCGAAAACCGGCCTGCTCTTCTCTAATCCGAGATTCCCGTTCTGCAGTGAGGCGACGAACGATAATCAAGGCCAGTAATTTTGTCACAACTGGCGTTAGGCTAATACCCCTGTGGTTCGCACAGTCTGTGCGACTGCCCTTCTTGTATATTGCCACTACAATCGATTCGCTCCAATTAGCCGGCACACTCTCTTCGTTCCAGATACGTTCGAATAGGGAGGTCAGTGCTTTGCAGAGGACCTTACCTCCATCCTTAAACAGTGCAGGTGGTAGGGAATCCGGGCCAGCGGCACGAAAACGGTTGAGGGCTGTGATCGCGTTTCGGACCTCGGCCTCCGACGGAGGCTCTAAACTTACCGTCCATGGCTCGTCCTGCATCACCTGAGTAGGAAGAGGTCCGGGAGCAGGGGGCCAGCTGAACTGATGTTCAAAGTGCTCAGCCCAACGAGCCATACGGCGCTCCTTATTGTGTATCAGCGCACCCGCGCTGTCCCTGATTGTCTCACTGACGCCTGGTTTTCTCGGACCAGTGGTGCGTATTAGCTGGAAGAGCTTCCGGTAATTGCCTACTGCTCCTGCCTCCTCCATTTCTGGAGCCCGACTGGTCCACCAGGCTTCCTTGTCAGCACGTAGGCTCCGCCTTAGTTCACGCCTAATAGCCCGTCTGGTCACATTGTGTTCAGAACCAGCCGGGAGGTGCCTTCTAGCTTCCAAAAGGTTCACAGACCTCTCGGATATCCAGTGACTGGTGCGATGACGACTGATAGTGTCACAAGCAGATGCTCCTGCGTCGTGCATAGTGGCCGAGATCCTATTCAACTGAAGTTCAGGATCATTAGGACAAGACAGCGAGAGCTCGCTATGCAGTGCTTCTTGATAGGCTTGCCTGACCGAGGGCTGGGACAATTTCTCCGTTGCCAATCGGGGGAGACGCTTTGTGCGCCTTCCGGTAAAGTTCATGGAGAAACCACAGCGCACCAAGGCATGATCAGAGTCGACACAGGTACTCCAGTACGAGCGGCAATCCAGAATGGAACCGCGCCACCTGTAACTTATGGCTATGTGGTCAATTTGGGTCCATCGCTGACCATCTACAGGTGGACGCCAAGTGGCACTTCGGCGCCCACTGTGTCTAAAAGCAGTGCTAGTAAGAATCAACTGGTGCATTGCACACAGTTGCAGCAGACGCTCGCCGTTGTCAGTCCGTTCGGCGTTAAGTCCATACTTACCACCCAGCTGAGCTTCTGAAGAGCTCAGACGCTTTACTTGTGCGTTCATATCCCCTGCAAGTACTACAATATCTGAACTAGTAGCACTGCGTAGCAGCGTGTTCAGTTCGTGATAGAAAGTGTCCTTGACTGCATTAGAACTGCAGTCCGTGGGAGCATAAGCAGAAATCACAAACAAACAGCGTTTTGTTTTACTTCGCGAATTCACCTTAGCTGATGTCGTCAAACGGGCTGCACATAAACGGCTGTTCACCGGAATCCAATCAACCAACGATGACTCAGCCTTGGAGCTGAGAATGATACCTACACCAGCTTGACCCGTGAGTGCCGCATCGGCGTCTCCGGATGCGTGCAACCAATAACGAGAGGATAAGCCGGGTGCAGTCAATTCAATAACCCCGTTAGGGTCATTAATCCTAGTTTCGGACACACAGCATACATCAACACCCAGTGTGTCCAAGGTGTGTGCGAGTGCAGCCTGCTGACCTGTTTGTCTTAGAGTGCGGACGTTGAATGTCGCCATGGAAACGGGACAGCGTGGCCTTATAAGGAACTTTTGCCGATTGGCGTCCGATAGGTGCTGTGGGATGCTGGCTGCAGATGGTTCTACTCCAGTAGCACTTCGGTTGCTGTCAATTAAGCTGGGAATTATAGAAGGAAGGTTAGTAATGGGGGCCGGGATGGGAGTAAGAGAAAAATTTGGAAAAGAAAGAAGGGAGGCGTCAGCAGTAGCATGCTTTCGCTTATCCGCCCTGCTGTATGCAACAGATAAGGCGAGCCTTGATAATCTGCGCGACGGCCGATGCAGGATGAAGTTTATGTTTGAAGAAAATGTCATGGTTGTATGTGGGCTGGGATACTGCCAGGGCGCCCAGACCTAGACAGGAGAACGATTAGGGTCCTCATCCAAAGCCTTTGGCTCAAAAGCCTGTCCGCAAGGCAGCGGGGTGGCAGTGATTTAGTTTTACAGAAATGGACGCCATCCCATTTCAAACCCCCAACCTGGAGGACCAGGAGACTGAGTTTGTCTGACCTCTCACCATTGACCAACCTGGTAGGAGTAGCTCTCAAGATGCTCGGAGGCATCACCCAGTATAGCTCAATGGGTCAATGAGGTACGCAAACCGTCGCACCACGTTAAGGTCCAGTCTCGTTACGACGGTCGATGCAGCAGATAGAGCACTGTTGATTATCCTCTGCGATGGCCAGAGCATCAAGAGATTGTTAGAAGCAAAAGTCATGTTGTATTGCGTGGGCACAATACTGTCAGGTTGCCCAGGCCTAGACAAGAGAAGGATTAGGGTTCTCGACCAAAGCCTTTGATTCAAAAACGTGACCGCAAGGCAGCGGGTTTGGCCTTGGGCTACAAAGAGCCCGTTTTAAGGAATAAGGATCCATCCTCATTCCAGCCCCCGACCTGGAGGACCAGGAGACAGTTTGTCTGGCCTCTAACCATTGACCAACCTGGTATGAGTGGCTCAGAAGGTGCAAAAAAACACCACCCAGCATAGCTCAATGGAGCACTGAGGCACACAAACCATCGCACCACGGTAAGGTCCAGCCTCATTGCGATGGCCCGAGGGCGCTGATACAACTTCCTAGGTTGCAGTCATAGTGGCATCACTTTGATCTCATCTGTCTCTAAGATCCTCGCCTTTGTCGGTCCGAATGCCAGATTCGCGAAAAGCAACCTGGGTTTCGTCGTATTCGCGGCTGTATTGATCACATCTTCACATATCAATTGTTGGAGCGCCGCCATGTTTATCGGCAAGCCATCGTAGTCATGTTCCTGCGCATCAAAAGCCCTTCGATTCAGTGGATTGATATGCTCTTTGGGACTGTCTGCTAAGAAAAAGTGTGCTCGAAAAATACTTAAAAATTATCGAGGCGCTTTATTCGCATATTTCGGGCAGAGTGAGGGCCTACTGCACTGTCGCCACCCTTCAATATCTTCAGCGCTGTGAGACAAGGATTCCCTTTGTCACGTTTCCCCCCATGCTTTCTCATTGACAAAAGCATGGAAACAGCGTTCGCCGGGTATGACCTACAAGATTGGAGCTGCTTTCTGGTGAGTGACTTTTTAACTTTGAGTTCGCGGACTGCATTGCCCTATTCTGTGACGGCTTTCGTATCTTCAGTCACTCATACCAGATTGGTTAATGGGTTGAGGCCCGACAGACTCAGCCGCCTGGTCTTTCACATTGGGGGTTGGACAGTGAGTGGCTTCTTATTCCTTAAAACGAACTCATTGTAGACCACTGCCAAACGCGCTGCCTTGCGGTTAAGCTTTTGAGCTAATGGCTTTGGTTGAGAACCCTCATTGTTCTATCTAGGCCTCGGCAATCGGACAGTATCCTGTCCGCGCAACACAACTTTGAACTGCGGCACAATAGCTGAGGTGTTTTCCACCTCTAGTTAACGTGTATAATGATGAATGATGACGCACGATGAGACCACCAGGATTCGCGGTCTCTCTTCAGGCTAGTACGTAGTTTTGCCCTGAGGTCTTCGCGAGTTTCGTTGCGTTCGCTTCCATTTAGAATGGGTCGATAAGCGTCGATAAGTTCCAGAGACTGCGTAAAGACCCAGTATCCTTGTTAGGTATTAGATTTACCACATGGGAATTCGCTTGCTGCTAATGATCTTTGATGAACATGAGAACAGTGACGTACAACTATGTTCAGTGAGCGGTTGCTCAAGCCGAATGCCGGCGTACTTCGATACGCATTCGGAACATCTGGCTTCGCTAGTTGTATGGTGTCCATGTGCTCACAGTATCATCGCGGGTGTCCGCTAGAATTCAACCGCACATCAGCACCTGCAAGTGCATGGTCATTGTTAACACATCTACAAATCGAGTGACAGTTTTGAACACGACGTGCACAACAGTAACTGATCGCGATGTGGTCGCTTTACGTCCACGGTTGGTCCGTGACTGGTGGGCGCCCTGTCACTCTCCGGCGTCTGCTGTGTCGGAAGTTAGTGCTCGCGAGAAATAGTCGATCATCTTCACACAGGTGTGGCAGCTGCTCTCCGTTATCATTATGGTAGTCTACACGGTTTCGGCCGTCCAGATGAAGCTCATCAGTGGACACACATCGGCAGCCAGCATTACAGTATTCGTGCTTCTGTGACGAAGGAGCTCGTTCATTGGACACTGAAAATCCTCTTTCACCGAGTGAGCCATTTGATTCTTTTTGAGGGGGGTGTAATCAGAGATAACAAATGGGCACCTATTAGCCCAGCGCGACTTCGAGGCTTTGAACATGCCAGCCAGTGGGACCACCCGCATCTGGCTGTTCATTGGGATCCATTCGATCAGGGCAGTTTCAGCCCGGGGCAATACTAACACCGACTTCGCCTTCACTCGAATCTGCATCATCTTCAGATAAACGCAGTGGGGAAGCATTGCTAATGCCAACTGAACGTTATCACAGAGTGGGCACAGAACTCTAGCCTTGCAGGTGGGTTTCCGATAAGCTTCAAATATCGATCGAGGAAGTCTGTTATTGTGGCAGCTGCTGCCTCTTGGACACTTCTGTGTCAATATGCGTTCCTTGATACCAATATAGAGGAAGATCGGTGGTTTCACATAGAAGCCGATGAACTCGCCTTGTCCACTTGGACATGGGCGTGTCGACAGGGCATGATTGACGCTTCTCGTTTGCTTATGCGTTGAAACTGGAAATTGAACGTCTATCAGATCAAGGGGGAAGGGCCAATAATTGAAGCGTTGATAACAGAGGGATAAAACTGGAGTTGGAACGAGACGATAAAGGATAAAAAGCCTACAAGTGAGAAGAAGAAGACTGGAAGGCTTGGGCAGTAGCATTCAAATTCCTATTCAGTCCGCTCGATACAGCAGGTATGTCGGTGATGATTATCTTCTGCGACAATCGTAGCATCAAAGAATTGTTTATAGAGGAGTTAATTGTATTTCATGGGTTGGATACTGTCAGCTTGTCCAGGCTTAGACAAGCGAACGATCAGGGTTCTCAGCCAAAGCCTTTGGTTCAAAAATCTGAAGGCAAAGCAGTAGGGTTGTGGCATTGGACTACGAAGGGTCTGATTTAAGGGATAAGGGGCTACCCTCATTCCAAACCCTAACCTGTAGGAACAGGAGGCTGTTTGTCTCGCCTTAAACCATTGACCAATCCGGTATGAGTGGCTCTGAAGGTGCAAAAGCGTCACCATCACTGCTCAATGGATCCCAGAGGCACCTAAATCATTTCAATATGGTAAGATCTGGTCTCATCGCGATGGTCCACTTGCGGCCCGTTTGGTTTAACACAGCATGAGCTATGGTACTCGCCTGGTGGCCGAGTGACCTGCGTGCCTGGTTTGTAACCATGGGATCACCGGCTCGAATCCGCGTAGGGGTGGGCGTCCTCACGCTACACTCAGCCGCGCGCGACTGGTAATCCCGCTGCAGCGAAGCCGCGTTACGGCGTACAGCTGACATTCACTGGTGCAGGGTCCCTAAAAGCACTATACCATTTTGCAGACATGTTAACGCATTGTACCAAGCTTTTAGTGTGGCGCATTTTCGAAATCGCGTGCAGTGATTTCAACTTAGCGAGGCTAAGGACGCTGTTTTGGCGTCGTTGACACTCTCATTGGTCATGGGACGTTAGCCAATTGGACCATGGACTGTATTACGAGGTGCTCATCAGCTACTGTCTCTGCTAGTCACTTTCACGCTACATCACACGCCAATTGTTTGTTTGTTAACACTTTCCGTTACCCGATTCATGTGTTCAACCATTCGGCTGCAATTCCGGTTGCGCCGCAGACCAAGGAGTTCAACCTATGGTTCTTCTTCGTTCCCGATCCTCTTTCCGTCTGGTGTGCTTCAACGTTCGGACACTCATGCAGATTGGACAGCAAGCCGGTCTAGCACGTACCCTAGATTCCCTAGACATTGATATCTGCTGCCTTTCAGAAACCCGAGTGCAAGATACCAGTACTGTGCTTACATTGACATCCCCCACTAACCACGAAGCCAGATATCACCTGCGTCTTTCTGGAGATCCAGAAGCAGCCTCAGCGGGTTTGGCTGGCGGAGGTATAGCACTAATTGACAAGACCGAGGCGGCACTACTGGACTGGTTCCCTATTAATAGCCGACTATGTGCAGTTCGGCTTCGGGGTTCATGTAGAATCAACAGGCACCGCGAAGAGAGACAACTTGTTTGTGATCACCGTGTACGCTCCAACTGACTGCAGTGGTGACTCGGTCAAGGGCGAATTCTACTGCGATCTACAACAGCTCTTGACTAATGCTTAAATGTCGAATGTCGTTATCCTTGCTGGGGATTTTAATGCACGGGTTGGCCGCCTGTTACCATACGAACGCCACCTTGGTGGTCATCGCGCGCTAGATGAGAATCGCTCTGATAACAGAGAGACAACCGTCTGTTTCTTTCAAGCACTAATTTCAGGTGTACGAAGAAGCGTTCCACGACGTGGCGTCCCCCTTCTTCAACACAACCGTGGTCTCAAATTGATCACATTGCAATTAGCTACAGATGGCGCGGCAGCGTACTAGACTGCAGGTCCTTCTGGCCCACCTTCGTTGACTCAGATCATGCTCTGGCCTGTGCGACAATCTGTATGTGTTTTGGAGGATCCCGAAACACGAAGCACCGCAAGATTGATGTAAACAGATCAACTGATTCCTCTGTCCAGGCGAGCTGTCAGTCTTCACTGGCATATGCACTCAGTTGCAATCCACCGCAAGAAGTGGAACAACACTGGACTTGTATACGGAAGACGATGGCCATTTCCGGACAGTCATGCTGCGGCCTCACTCGACGCCCCTTGAGGGCTTGGATTTCTGCTCGATCTCTAGAGCTGTTCGAACGCCGCAAGGATATCTCGGCGGAATCAGATTGCAACGAGTGGCGCCGTTCTGCCATCCGGCTGCTCAGGCAAAGCCTACGCAAGGATCGCGAGACATGGTGGTCTGAGCGTGCTTTAGAGATGGAGACCGATGTCCTCTCTAGCAACGCTCGCAAGCTTTTCCACCTCATTCGGTTCACTGGCCTCAGGAAGCCTGGTGTCAGTGAGGTCATTTGTGTAATGGATGAGTCTCCGATCACCAATCAACAGAGGCGTATGGACCACTGGGCCCAGCACTTTCACTCGCAGTTCAACTGGCCTCCACCATCCATCAGTACATGCAGTACACGTTGTTGTCCACCCTGGCTCGTCCCACTGAATCCACCCAGCGAAGCGGAAGTCTGCCTCGAGATTCGACGCTTGAAGCGTTTCAAGACTGCTGTCTTAGACGGACTTCCTCCTGAACTATTCAAGTACGACGGTGTGGCGATCATTAACCAGCTGACCTCGCTGTTCGCAAAAGTTTGGCATAAAGTGCCTTCCTCTTGGGGCGACTCAGTTATTCTCCCGATTTTCAAGAAAGGCGCTCGCACTTCATGTGTAAATCATCGCTGGATTAGTCTTATTTCTGTTGCCTCTAAGCTATTGACATTTATTCTGCTTCGTAGACTATCCTCAGTACGTGAATCATACTACCGTGAAGAACAAGCTGGTTTCCGTCCTGGCCGCGGATGCGTGGATCAAATCTTCACACTCCGCCAGCTGCTTGGACATCGCCACATTTATCACAGGCCCACTATCATTGCATTTCTAGACATACGTGCCCGTTTTGACTTCGTTGATCGACATCCTTTTTGGCGTTGCTTACTAAAGAACGAGGTGCCAGAGATATATACCGCCATCTTACGAGCACTTTACTTTCATGCATCCCTCAGAATGAGGGTCTATGGCAAGCTTTCCTCGCAATTCACTGTCAATAGCGATGTGCGACAGGGCTGCCCTATGACCCCATTCCTCTTCAACTTCGCAATCGAAGACGTTCTGTCGAATGCTCTAGAAGTTTTCCAACATTTTGGATTAGAGCTTCTACCGGGTGAGCGCGCGACCGACTTAGATTATGCTGATGATATCGCCTTACTTGGTGACGATCCTCCGAATATGCAACTCATTCTGGATCGTTTGGCGGTTGAAGCATCTAAGTATGGCATGAGCTTCGCCCCATCGAAGTGTAAAGTATTGCTCAAGGATTGGCTTTCACCTGCTCCCGTACTCACTCTCGAAGGTGCACAACTTGAACAGGTAGATAGTTTCGTCTACCTTGGGAGTTGTGTTTCTGCTGATGGCACTATCAACAAAGAACTTTCTCTTCGTATAGCTAAAGCTCGATCGGCATTTGTCAATCTGAGGCAATTGTGGCGTCGTCGCGACGTCTCATTCTCACCAAAGGGCCGCGTTTACAGCGCATCTGTTCGCTCAGTATTGTTGTATGGGTGCGAGTCCTGGCCGATTCGCGTGGAACACATGCGTCGTCTTTTTACCTTCGATAGCGGTTGCTTAAGGAGGATCGCTCGTGTTTGGTGGCAACACCGAGTTAATAGTAATGACGTTCGACGTCGCATCTTGGGGAATGCGAGTATTCCCCTCAACAAACTGGTTTTGTTGCGCCAGTTGAGATGGTTCGGTCACGTTTTTCGCATGGCACCTGTGTGTCTACCGCGTCGCGCTCTATTTGCTCGTCAAGCACCTGGCTGAAGGCGATGGCGCTGTGGTCAGTCTTCCACTTGGCGGTAACACATGAAATCGCTGACGTCGTGTCTAGCCGCTGTTGGATTCGTACGTCTTCCAGGATGGGGGCCCAAAGATGAGGAGTGCCAATGGATTAGCACTCTCGAAGACATGGCGCGCGACCGGAATCAGTGGAAGCATTGATTCACATGTTTAATACTACAAAGATTGAAAATGACAAGAAAGAGAAAAATCGGTCTGTGAAAAACAAACTAAAAATGTTTTGTTCTACTTTTTGTCAAAATGTTCCATTCTTCCTGCGGCATATTAGTTGAAGTGTGTTGCTCACCTTCAACTAGCATGCCATGATGATTGTGTTGCGATGACTCTTGCTTATCTGCTGATCTCCATGGTTTTATGTTGGCTCTGTGTCTAGTCGATAGACTATTGAGACTAATACTACTACTACTCTCCAATTGGACACCGGTTGGAAGCCCACAGCATAAGCAACAGACAGTACAATGAAAGTGGCCGAGCACCACCTTCCGTTCTATTTTGATGCCTATCCGAAGGAAACCTTGATGATTGGTCTCCAAACTGAAACCGTCCAATGGGCAACTTGTGATGCCTGTCTAAGGAGGAGATCCTAGCTACCACATGATCCGAAGCTCAAGACGTAATCAGTGCGGACAGACATAATAACCATCACATGAAGGGGTCTGTACTTAGTGATCGCAAGCGGCTACCTGGTGGTGGCTTATTCAGCGGCCTAACCATGGTGGCGTAGACAAACAATCTTCTAACTGGTATTCCGCAGTTCAGCAATGGCTGCTAGGCGGTTCGATAATTTTGTGCGATTGTTATTGCGACGATCATGGGGGACATTGTTCTCATTGAAGTTGGTAGACCAACCTGAAGTTGACCCACGAAAGTTCTATGTTTGTTTACTTCCACCACAGTTGATGACTAAACACAAAGTAAGAGGATTCCAAGTGTGGCGTTGACACGACGTTAGTGAGTGTTCGTTTGTCTCCACACCCATGGGCGACTTTGTTAATCAGTGATCTCTTCAGTGTCTCCATGTATGGCGTTATGTAAAGGTCATAGGAACCTATGAATTCATGGGATAATTAGGCTTTACTTTCATATGGTCTATCAAACGTGTTGAGATGCGTTGACAAGTGGCTCTCCGAATGGCACCATTAGAATGCAGATTGAACCTCACTATAACGTCCATAGACTGGAATGCTATCCTCATGAAATCGGCATTACTCAACAAAGAAACGCCTAAAGGGGCTACAATGACTACTTTATTTATACACGCCACATCGTCCTGCTAGGAAAAACGCAAGCCGGATAACTAGTGACGAGGAACGCATTTTACTCTGGTAATTCAGATGAGTACTTGGAACAGACAAACACTGTTGTCTCACTCACGAGCCTTCCTACAATGTGTTTTCAATCATTTACAAAGGCAACCGCGCCCACTAATCCTGCTATGGACCACTGTTTCAACTAGTTTTAGAAGCAGTCATGTGTGCTCGCCGTAACACAGGCTGTTATCGACTTGGCATCTACTCGGAAACATTTTGTCATTGGAAAGTAGGTAATTCCGGAGGCAATGTTGAAGGAGGAAAATTGCTCCAAACTCTATGCTTACTATACGTATGCAATGCTCGTTTACAGATCATATCAGGGCCGTAGGACCACTTGTTATTTCAAGTTTACCAGTCACTGGGAAGTGAAGTGTAAATATCATGTTGAAACACAGGATTGACATGTATCTTACGACCTTAAAATAACGGCAAGTCCATGGGTCGTGAAGCGGTAACTGATTACCGAAGTGGCCCACAGGTGTGGAGACGAACGCTCACTAATGGCGTGTCATCGCCACACTAGGAACGCTCCACTTTGGAACAATGGCTACAGATCCACTGATGGTCTTACCTACCCAGCGAACGTGACCTTAGTATACAATGCGCCGACTACATCAGCAGTACGTAGCTACGCTATTCACATGAATGTACGGCCAACTGAAAAAACACAGCACGAGAACTTTGTAGCTGTGAAGGCTTTAAAAATTCTATTGGCGAAGAAGTCCTAACTTTACCTCCTTCACACGAATTACTGCATTGCTTTTGATTACCTCACACTACCTTAATAATCACACGCATATCTTAAACGAAATCGCACACCTATCGATTTTCCAGATTTCTCGCAGTGGCACGATTACGCTATGCATACCGCATCACATGTGGCCAGATAGGCAAGCGAGCACGGAAGGCAACCGTGCAGTCAACCCGTAAGCCTTCAAAGCTTCTCTTCCAACGGCCTGCAAGGGTTGCAGCCTCAACACAACCAACCAATCCGCTTCTTATCACTACTCAATTAGATGTCATCTCGCTCGTGTAAGCCTTCAAAGCTTCTCTTCCAACAACCTGCAAGGGTTCCAGGCTCGACAAAAACTACCGATAACTGATTAACAAAGTCGCCCATGGGTGTGGAGACAAACGAACACTCACTAACGTCGTGTCAACGCCACACTTGGAATCCTCTTACTTTGTGTTTAGTCATCAACTGTGATGGAAGTAAACAAACATAGAACTTTCGTGGGTCAACTTCAGGTTGGTCTACCAACTTTAATGAGAACAATGTCCCCCATGATCGTCGCAATAACAATCGCACAAAATTATCGAACCGCCTAGCAGCCATTGCTGAACTGCGGAATACCAGTTAGAAGATTGTTTGTCTACGCCACCATGGTTAGGCCGCTGAATAAGCCACCACCAGGTAGCCGCTTGCGATCACTAAGTACAGACCCCTTCATGTGATGGTTATTATGTCTGTCCGCACTGATTACGTCTTGAGCTTCGGATCATGTGGTAGCTAGGATCTCCTCCTTAGACAGGCATCACAAGTTGCCCATTGGACGGTTTCAGTTTGGAGACCAATCATCAAGGTTTCCTTCGGATAGGCATCAAAATAGAACGGAAGGTGGTGCTCGGCCACTTTCATTGTACTGTCTGTTGCTTATGCTGTGGGCTTCTATCCGGTTTCCCATTGGCTAACGTCCCATGACCGATGAGAGTGTTATCGACGCCAAAACAGCGTCCTTAGCCTCGCTAACTTGAAACCACTGCACGCGATTTCGCAAATGTGCCACACTAAAAGCTTGGTACAATGCGTTTGCATACCTGTAAAATTTGTAGTATCATCCGAATTCATCTAGCCTACGAGTATTGCCCTCCCTAGTTGTTGACTACATCTGGCTCCGCTTTACACCCTCCTTGGAAATTGTGCTGTTTGTGTACGCCATTGGTTCGCTTCACCCAAGCCACTAACAAGACTGGCATTCTCTAGCTGTATTCTTCGACCAGTGGCGGAGGGTTTTGATCCTTCCTGATTCCAATTTGCGCGCGACCGCAATCTTTCAGTTCCCGCACGGACTGTATGTGTTGCGTGACAGCGGGTCCTTACGTGCAAAGTACTGTTGTGCATGGTTGCGCCATTTTTCTCTTGACTTGCTTGGCTCGCACATCTCACCAGTGCATCATCATTGCTGCATTCGCGCTGTGTTATGTCCGAATTCTTGTAATCTTTTAGCTACTGTGGTTTGAAACACGTTGCACCATGTTGTTTATCTTTAGGCCATCGATTGAGTGATGCGGATTCCTTTCAAGCATTTAAATTGTCACCTTCTGAGGACGTCCTGGAACCCGCTTACAAACTATACAAACTGGACAATCATCTTCCCATGCTTCCCAATGCGATTCCTCAGACCGACCCGAATCAACCGCTTACCTTTCAAATTGCAAGTTCGGATTTTGGTCAACTTTTGAACAACGTGGACGCTTCGTCCATGTTCCCCAACGGCGCTGCGTTAGGCGATAGCAGCAGGTCGGCCACGACATTTTATTCCCTGGGTGCTTTGGAGAACAACGCGTTGTTAGGCTCCTCGGTGGACGCCACCACCGGTGGTCGTGTACAGAATCCCATTAGACTTTTCATCACAGGTCAACCGAAAGCATTTAATACTAACACGACAGACGATTTGTGCCTTCGACCAGACATAAAGGTAAGCCCAGTTACGTTATGCGTATCATCTCTCGCGTATAGTTTTCTCTCGGAATGCAATCATTTTCACCTTCCTCATGCAGTACCTTTTAAATGGACGAAAATCCGCAACTACATCTCTAAATGTTCTTAGGAGACATCTTTGTTCAGTTGTTCCCATAGTTACTACCACAGAGCTGCACTGATAACATTTCCATAACTTTTGATTTTCTGTTCCTTCTCCGTCATCTTTTTCCATGAACACGACTGCGCCTTCCTCTCCTGTGGATACCTTGCTTCGCTAAGGGCCCATCAGACTTATCACTACGTAAAGCTCCTGTCGACTTAATTCTGAGCATAGTGGTATTCGGTCGGACTATTCCTGTCGTCAAGTCCTCCTCACTTGCTATATAAACCGCCAATGGGCGCAATGAATGGGAATTTCGTCCTGGATTCGGTTCTGAGTTCGCTGGTTATCATTATCTGCAGAGTATCACGATTTTGGAAACCGATGCTTTAGAATTGCTTGCAATCTCAAACCTTAAGATGCTGCTTTCCCTCCCTCCACAGACTCACTCATTTATTTTATTTTCTCTTACTGATCTTTTTGCATTCAATCTATTACTTCTTGATGTTTATTTCTACTTCATGGAGCCGCAGCGCAGTCGACCCTACACACATTCTTCGAAGTGTTCTCATCACTTCAAAATATTAGGTTTGTTTTAAAGGCCTCTAGCCCATTGCTTATGATTGTTACACATTGATGATGGAGCATTTGAAGTACTTCATCAGTCCACTGATCACCGGAGTTGAGTTTGCTCTGACTGCCTTTTGACTGCCTAAATAATTTCATTGAAAATGATTCGGGCTGTTTTGAGCTATCTTAGGAACTAACATCAGGATGGAATCTCTTTTGGCCTTAAGGACCGCATGTAGTGGCGTAGTTTGGAAGATGTTCCTGCCTACGGCAATGATCATTGGCTTCCTTGTCTTGAATGATTTGAATCGCCTTTTAAACATTGTTGATGACGGTGTATTACTGACATCGAATGGCACCAGCGTGCGCACAACGTTTGCAGATGAATGCTGGGCAGTAGTGATCAGGTCACTCAACTCTACTGTGTACATCTGAGGAGGTCCTTATATCGTTTATGTGGCCAGAGCTGGTGTAGCGTTCAAGAGGAGCAGTGTTCCACCTTGTTTTTGAGAATGAATTGGCTATTCGCGAGCTGTTAACGTGTCTCGATTTTCACATTAATGGAAGAACTGGCATTTCTCTGCTCTCATCCCTACCAGACTGGACCCTAACGTTTACGTACGCCCGTGGCCCATTGAGCTATGCTGGGCGTTACCTTCCAAATGCCATCAGAGCTGCTCTTATCAGCCCCATCAGTGGTTAGGGTTTCGACTAACTATAAGCGATAAATCGCTTGAAAGCCTTTAGCAAACTTGTTTCCACCGGAATCAATACGAATAAAGCCGGAGCTGGAATACGATATTATTGCTAACGAAGTTAGCGTACCTGTGCTTCCGGCACAGGCGTATCAACAACAGCAAGCAATCTAAATTGTCCATTGAGTATGGCTTCAAGACTTACGTGGAACTGCACTCATCTCAATGCACTGTGGCTTAAAATAGGCTTACACAGGACCAATCAGAAAGGAGGCTACCGTGTGTCATAGTTGTGAGAATTCGCGCATTACACAAATTGATGGCATTGTGTTTCAACTCTACATTAGGTGAGAACAAAACAATAGGCCGCACGAGCCAAATGCTTTTAATGTGTGACCTCCGCTCAGATCAACAGTGCAATATTGTCAGGCCACTCATGCAATGTGAGGTAATTTAAGCTCAAGGGATAGGTATTGTAACATTCTCGTGCACCAGTAACACACCGGACATTAGTATGTGGTGGGCTAGTGCAGTTTGTTCTGAAGTTAGAAAGTTAGGTCAATGTGCTATTGAATATAGGTCAGCCGCCTTCTCAAAGTGCAAGAAAAACACGTAACTAATTTGACATCAGAACACCTAATCTGCATTGGGCCAGAGGTAAACAAAGCTTGGTTTGGGACAAGGAAAAGAGTTGGGTTGGTGGGGGGAATCATATCCAGCGGGTCATTGGGCGCAACGAAGGTTTCACAACATAGCGCATTTGGGATTCTACACTAACTGTGTCACCATTCTCTTCGGAGGTTGCGGAGAGGTCGATGTCCGTCTCCCCACAAAACATAGTCATGTAAGACGACAAGTTTAAGGCTTATAAGCTCACAGCCCGATTAGTGTAGAGCACGTATTGTCTCTGACGGTGGTAGAGCACCGCCCGGTGCCCAATGGTTGGTTACCGACCTTAATCAAAATGGTGCAGATCCGCCCACCGTCACCTGCTGCTGGCCGTGATCACAGGTATGTGACATAATACTGCCGTAAAAAACGTGTATTCAGGCTCCAAGGGCTGCATGTGACAGACTGCAAACAGATCCCAGTGGGTCATCATCATCATCATCATACACGTTAGCTAGAGGCGGGGAACACCTCAGCTACTGTGCCGCAATACACAGAAAAAGGAGAAAAAAGCAACTGTTGCAAGCCGGCTGAGCTACCGGTAACGGATGGGCATCGTACTGGTAAGTTACCAGCCGGCTACTGTGCATCAAAATAATTACTTTGCAGTACTATATAAGGCTAAGTAATGAGATCGTGGTTAGAGGGGAAGGCTAAGAGGGATGGGGTGAGACAAAGAAACTCACAGCACGAACGCCACTGAGGTCGGCTCCTTGCCATGTCAGCAAGTGTGTCCAACCAAACGTGTTCATTGTCTTTCGGACCCCAACCAGGGAGCCGAGGCCAGCTCCGAAGTGAGGACCTTCATTCCTCTCGACCAAGTCATCGCTTGGCCACCCCTCCTCTTCTTCCATCCACACCCCCGGCGCGCAAACAACGCACGTCGCGGGAGTCAGTGGGTCTCTGCAATCACACTCCGGAGCTGGACTTGCTTGTGGGTCAGGCTTTGGAGCCAATGACTAGAGGTAAGGCACATCGAAGAAAACCCCTCTCTGCGAATGTGCATCCGGAGAATATCATTTACCCTCTTGAGCTGGCTTGCCGAACAACCTCGTGGTGCCAGCTGGGTAACTCGGGACTATCTCGTTCCAGCGAATGGTTCAGCGGCAGTGTTCCAAGACGTCGTGCGTTTTCGCCTTGCAAGCGTTCTCCCTATAAAAAGCCACATATCTCCGTTTAACAACACCGTGACGTGGCGGATGTGACTCATGATTAAATAAAGTTACTGCCCCTTGTCTTTCTCTGAGCGGCATTGTAATACAAGCGTGCGTTGGGCCCCTCATCCTGTGCGATCCTCTTGTTTGGTCACCGGCTCCCAACGGGTTGCGATACCCTCATATTGCCCTACTGCCTGGTGGGTTAGATCCTGTGTCAAAGGCTCGGGGTGGGGCCCCCTAAGACAACCCTCTATTTCGGCCTAGGCAACCGATGGCACAATATCTCTACACCGATTTTATATATATATATATATATATATATATATATATATATATATATATATATAGGGGCACAAATGAAAGTGATCAAAAAATTGACAATGCTTGAGTTTGCAGTCAACAGCAGCAGCAACGCCGGACACTCAGGCAAGTTCCGTTGATCTTCTCATGAATGCCATCACTGCTTTGAATTATGACACGGATTCTGGATGCACATTCGAAACGTGGTTCAAGCGCTGGGAAGACATGTTCCGGACGGACTTTATTCGTCAGGACGACTCCTGGAAGGTGCTATTGTTACTCCGCAGATTCGAAACAGATGAACATTCAAGATTCATAGATCACATTCTGCCCAAACAGCCGAAGGATCTGACGTTTGAAGAAACAGTGTCGCAGCTGACTGAAAATTTCGATGTTTCAGTATCCTTGTTTAGTATTCGCTATCAATGCATGGAAATTGTCAAACAGGAATCGGACGACTTTGGCATGAATGATCGTAAGTGTGAGCGTTTCAAGCTACGCTCTCTAACGGACGATCAATTTAAATGTCTCGTTTTCGTCAGCGCTCTACAGTCCCCCAGTGTTGCTGAGATCCGCATGCGGCTTATAGCTAACCTGGATCAGTATCCCAATCTGGCACTGACGACCCTGGTAAGCAAATGCAGACTGCTGCCCTGATCAAACTAAATAGTCTCGCACCACCAGATACCGTACACTTCGTGAAATAACCCAGTACTATCAACTTAACAAACCATTCAAGTGATCACGAACAAACCGCCCACAGCGTGCTGGTCATGCGGCGAATGGCATTTCGCGCTTTTGCCCGTTTAAACGTCATACTTGTGAAAGGTGCCATAAGCATGGCCATAAGGAATTCTGCAGTCAGGTCCGACCGAATAACGTAACGAAGTCTTATCGAAAAAGAGATTCTAGTTTAGATGGCGCTGAGTCTCTGTCCATAGTTGCCGCATTCCAAACTGAGTGTAAACCGTTACGACTGCTCCTCAACCTTTTGATTAATAGGATCCCAGCGAAACTGCAATTCGACGTGGCGTCGGACTTTACGATTATTTCCAGGAACATATGGAATCACAAAGATGCAAAGATGGTCAAGTCTCACGAACTTTCTCACAGTGCATCCGATGGTGTGCTAAAACTGGTGAGTGAACTTACTAGCAAAATTCTATTCAAAGGTTGGAAGAGTCGGGAAAGTGCTACATTTCGGACCGGCCGAATTTGAATCTTCTTGGTCTCGACCGGATTATAAAGTTGCAACTCCTTGATGTTCCTCTGAGTCATATCTGCAGTCGAGTCCGAGCAAGTCCAGACCCATCATCAAAGTCCGTAGAAGACATGACACGTTTGCTGAAGCGAAAATTTGCCTTTCAGGACGGCTTGGGCCATTGTACGAAATTAAAGGCAATGTTGAGCCTGCGGCCAGGAGCCAAACCACTCCTTAAGGCTCAAAGACCGGTACCAAATGCAGTTATATCAACCGTTGATCAAGAACTGCATCGATTGGAACGAGCCGGAGTCATCAGAGCCGTCCACTACTCATCATGGACCGCACTTGTTGTCGCAATAAAGAAAGCAAGTGACATGGTACGTGTCTGCGCTGACTCCTCAACTGGACTTAACGCCGCGCTGGACGACCACCATTACCCGTACCGGAAGATAGCTTTGCAAAACTGTATGGTGGTAAGTGCTTTGCTAAGCTTGCGCTGTCCGATGCCCACCTTCAAGTGATGTTGCTGGAGACTCAGGGGAGTTGTTGATGATTAACACCCATCGTGAGCTATTCCAGTTTAACCGCTTGCCTTTTAGTGTGAAAACATCGCAAGCCATTTTCCCACAGTTGATTGATACAATTCTAGCGAGCGTTTCTGATGCCGCTGCATAACTGGATAATATCACAGTGATGGGCAGAACATCGGAAGAGCTATTTAATCGGCTGGATGAAGTGTTTGGTTGTATACAGTGGTACAGTTTCCGGATCCGTGAGGACAAATGCATATTTTTCACGCCGATCATCAAGTATCTTGGCTTTATCTTTGAAAAGGATGGACATCGACTAGATCCGGAAAATGTAGAAGTCATAAGGAAAATGCTCCACCAACTGATTTACATTCCATACGTTCCTTTTGTGGGCTCATCAGCCACTACTGCGCATTCTTACCTGAGATGCATCGCCTGCATGCCCCGCTAAACAAGCTACTAGCCAAAGCTCAAACTTGGAACTGGACATCTGAATGCTTTCAAATGGCTCATGGCATTGCTGTCCTGAAACTTTCTTTTGACACATTTTGATCCCTCCAAAGAGATTGTCCTAGCCGCTGATGCATCAAGTCATGGGATTGACGCAGTAATTTCACACACGTACTCCGATGCATCTCAGAAAGCAGTCCTCCATGCCGCCAGAAAACTTACGAGGGCCGAGAGAAATTACAGCCAGATCGAAAAAGTAGCATTGGCTATAGTCTACGCGGTCAAGAAGTTCCACAAAATACTGTATGGCCGCCGCTTCAACCTTATGACAGAACACAAGCCCTTGCTGGCTGTTTTTGGTTCGAAAAAGGGCAACCCGCCCCACACATCCAACCGGCTACAACATTGATTTCGAGATCCACTACCAGTCAACAATTTCCATTGGTCTAGTGGATGTACTGTCACGCCTAATTGATGCCTATCCGCAAGAACATGAGGATACAGTCATTGCCTCGCTCGAGATCGAACCTGACTTCAACCATCTGGGGAGTGACGCATTGCACCACCTGCCAGTTACCGCAGAAGCCGTACGAATCGAAACATTTCGGGACTCAGTACTCAAGAAAGTCACACAGTTCCACAGAACGAGTTGGCCACTTTCATGTTCATCTGTCGAGTTGCAACAGTACTGCCATAGGAGATATTCGCTCTCTATTATGAACGACTGTACACTATTTTCGGAATGGGGTGGTCATCCCCTAGGCACTTCAGGAGCGCTTTATTTGGCAGTTCCATGCCGGGCGTCCTGAGATCAACTAGATGGATGCGCTTACCTACAGCTGCGTATACTGGCTCTTCATAGACAAACGGCTAGAATTGCTAGCTAAACGCTGCCAAAAGTTCACCAAAGTCTTAAAGTGCCACCAAAAGCGGAACTCCATTTCTGGCCAAAATCTACTAAACCGCGATGCCGCTTCCATTTCGACTTCGCAGGATCGATCAAAGGCCGAAATTTCTTCCTCATACTCGACTCATACAGCAAGTGGCCTGGAGTATTTTTCATGGATAGCACAACCACCAATGCTACTGTATCAAGACTGCTCCAAATCTTCAGCAGATTTAGTTGTCACGAGACAATTGTAACTAACAACGGCACGCAATTCAATTCCGCAATTTTTAAACTCTTCTACAAGCAATCCGCCGTCCAGCACATTCGCTCACGGTCGTTTCACCCACACTCGAATGGCCAGGCGGAAAGTTTGTCGATACGTTCAAACGAGCTCTCCACAAATCAAAAGGGTAGGGACGTATAGAGGAGGTGGTTAACCGGTTCTTTTTCTTCTACCGATCAACAACGAATTCACAAGCGCCGGACGGAGTTTCTCCAGCACAGGCCATGTTAAACCGGAAGCTACGCATGCCTTTCGACGCCATCCGACCGCGTTCAGAGCCCTCTGTTGGTGAAAGAAACCGCAGAATGGCGCAAGATTTTAGCCGACGGCGTGGAGCAAAGAAAGGGTCTTTTAAACGAAGACAGCCAGTGCTGTCACGCGACTATCGGGAAGGTCACGCGGTGTGAACGCCAGGGACGGTCAAAAACAAGCACTGAACTGTCGTGTATGACGTGATTGCGGGAACAAAAATCCGGGCGCGGCCCACAAAATAACTACGGTCAATGCTGTGTCAATCAGACGAAGTGAAACCTGCCGATCTCCCGTTCGACGTATTGATGGAAAGCTTCAACTTGTCAAAAGAACCCGTGGACGACTGCTCACAGCCGAGCAAAGAAACAAGACCACAGACATCGGAACCAACTTCTCGGGAACTTCAGTCCAAGAGAAGGACCGACAGGCAGAGAACACTGTCCCGAAGACTGCAAGCTAATCCCAGGATTTCCTCATATACCGCTGGCGCCATCTCAGGTGGGGAGGTGTTCGGGAGAAGATAAGAATTTCCCGGAAAATCCATTATTTTGTGATTAATCGATTATTATCGAATATAGCATCAATTTCGAAAGTTCTGGAATAATCCATTTCCTGCACGTGACTAGCAATCCTCTGAATATCGGCCAGTTCTACGTGGAACAACTAACCTTGGCGATTGACCTTCCTAGTCCAGAAGTCGAAGGTCAGTAAGAGACCTGGAAATAAGCCACAGTCTGCTGCAGTTGTACAGTGTTTTATTCACTGCCGTTAACACGTTATTTTGTTAAGGCCATTGGTTTTCTGCCTTTTCCTTTGGTTGGACTAGAAGTTTTCTGGAGCAGTAAGGTGCCCATCTCGAAATCGCGTCTATTGTAAAGATTATAACAAAAACCTAGCCATAGGAAACAACAGGTCCACGGGTTATAAGCCCACCGCACGATTGGCGTAAAGTACGAGCGCCACACATTGTCTCAGACAGTGGGAGGGAGCCTCTGGATGTTCAGTCGTTTGCTACTGTCCTCCTCAAGCCAGGCAGCCCCTGGTCAAATTGATGCAAACCCGCCAAAACCTGCATCTGGCCGTTGTCGCAGGTGCATATCCTACTAACGATCGCAAAACGAAAATGAATTGTTCCAGAACTTCAAAGGTTGCGTATGACGGACCCCGAGCAGATCTCAATCGAAATTGCGGCGCTCAAAGATGCCCGGCTCGCTGAGCAAGATAAGCTACATATATATTGTGCCGGCTATACATTCTACTGGGTGGGAAACGCCACCACAGCACCACGTGAACATGGGTCGGACTTGCAATATCCGATCGTCTCAATGGCCAGTTGGTGGGTGAGCCGACTTGCATCAGCGCGCAACTAATGTCCTCTGGCCTGCAACTCGGAAGACGTAAGTTTGCCACCTTTATCAGCACGTACGGTGCGACCATGTGTTGTCCTGATGACACGCGTGATCAATTCTACACTCAGTTATCCTCCGGGCTACGGTCTGTGACTTGGAGCGACCGACTATTTCTGCTGGGTGATTTCAACGCTCGCGTTGGGCATGATGCCTCGGTGTAGACAGATGTCATCGATCCGCATGGCATTGGTTCAGCGAATTCGAACGGTGACAGGCTACTCTTACTGTTTTCCACTCACCATCTGGCGATCACGAACACTCGGTTTGCACTGATTGCGAGTGATATAGCAACTTGGACGCACCCACGGAGTGGTCACGCTCATCTGCTTGACTATGTCATCGTACGTCAGCGTGATATGCGGGAATTGCACGTGACACGTTTACTGTTTGGAACTGAGTGTGACACTGCTCACAAATTGGTACGGACCAAAGTGTACATATATTTTCGTAAATCTATGTGTTGCACTCCTGCCGTGAATCGGGCCTAAATGTAACATTCTCTCCCACGGTACTGTGACGAAACGTGTTGAGCTGGAGAAGGCGATGGCTGCACGGCTGTATGATGTGAAATGTATAACCGCAGTGGGCGACCTGTGGCACCATCTTCGCGCAATCTGTAAGCGGCCCGATTAGTTTAATCAGAACAATGCAACGATTAGCTTATTGATGGCTGAGAAGAATGCCGCATTTGTTGCACATGTGGCGGACTCCTGTGACTTGGGGAAGATGAGTCAGTTTCGCAAACTTTGACGACGACTGACCCGAGAACTCCGTCGCATTAAAAATGCGTGGTGCGCGGAGAAGACGAAGCAAATGGAATGCTATTCCGAACGCTGCCAACACAATGAATTCTTTGACTCCTTGATGGTGGTGTGTGGACTAAAGTTGGATCCACTGACGACCCTAATCTATGGTAGTTCAGGCGCTACCTGCACACAGCCTGCAGATACAATGCAGATCTGGCGAAATTACTTAGATCGTCTCTTGAACAACCTTTCGGACATTGACTGGCTATCTTTAAACGGCCTGAAACAGGACGAGTTGAAGATAAATCTGGCAGACACGCCCACAGTGGATGAGACGCAGAGAGCGCTTGCTCAGCTATGAAGCGGCAAATGTGCCGGTGCTGATGGGATCCCGTCTGAAGTATTGCAACACGGTGGACCTGCGTTGGTGAATGCGCTGCACCAGTTCGTGCAACGCGTGTGGATTGATTAGGCAGTGCCTCCTGAGCTGTAGGATGCCCTTGTGCTACCACTGTACAAGGGAAAAGGTAGCAAGCAATGTTGCACGAATTATCGTAGCAACAACTTGCTGGGTTGTGTGGGCAAGATGATTGCCCTAATCCTGCTCAGCCGGCTCGCCAGTCAGGTTGTGGGGCCGAACATGGCGGGAGAGGACCACCATCGATATGGTGGTGTTTGCTGCTCGTCACTTGCAGGAGCAATGCAGTGAACGACACCGGCCGTTGTACTCGTTGCTTGTTAATTTCACCAAATCGTTTGGTACGGTGAACCGCGAGGCCTTGTGACTGATGTTGGGTAAGTTTCCTTGTCCGAGTAAGCTTAGTTGAATGTTTGCACAGTGGTATGCGGGCGAAAGTGCAGCTGAGTGGAGAGACCTCGGATGACTTTACAGTTGTCACTGGTGTGAAGCAAAGCTGTGTCTTTGCTCCTGTCCTGTTTAGTATTTAACTTTTTATACCGCTTGTGCTTACGGTGTTCGTGTGGAGCACCATATTGATGGTAGGTTGCTGAACATGCGTCGTTTCGGTACGAGAGCCCTGATCTATGAGACAGCTATCCGTATGCTTCTGTTCGCTGACGTCTATGCTTTGTTTGCGCATAGCGCGGATGACTTGCAGTACATGACTAGTGCTCTGGCTTCGCCAAAGGCCAAAATCGGGCTCACCGTAAACGCAGACAATACTGTTTGTCTTTTCCATCCTTCACATAGGTGCAAGCTACCACGGTGCTGCCAGTCAGCATTGGTGATGATGTATTGGAAACCACCTCCCGCTTCTGCTATCTTGGGAGTGTGGTTTCGACTGACCAGTAGATATCCAGTGAGCTTCGTATCCGCGTCTCTAAGGCAGCGGTGGCATTCGGGTAGCCTGAGTACGGAGTGTGGAACAACGCTTTGCTTACCGTAGGCACGAAGCTGATGGTTTACGAATCTATGGTGCTGTCCGTTCTATACGGCAGCGAAACATGGACAATGTACCGGTGAGATGTGCGATATCTCGAGCCGTGTCATTAACAGTGTTTGCGACGGATTCTTGGCATTGGTTGGTGCGACAGAGTTGCAGACACGGAAGTGTTGGCCTAAGTGGAATGTATGCAATGGACTGTATACCTTTGCTGAGACACCTGAGGTGGCTCGGTCATGTGTGGCTTATGGATTCTACATGGATTCCGCAGATGTTATATGCTCAGCTGAGTGTGGGGAAGCGGCATGCAAAGAAACCGAAGCTTTAGTACGAGGACATGATCAAAGTGAGCCTGTCACGTTCTAATATCGATTGCAGGTCATGCGAATCGAAGGCAGTTGTCGAAGTACAGGAGAAATCCCTCGTGCATGCGGAGAAGAAGCGGAAAGTGCGGAAGCGGCAGGCGCTGATGGGGTTGTACTTCATCCACGTCGAACGCGTGGTACTGTAGCACATGCAGTCGGGAGTGCATGAGTCAGACAGGCTTAGTGAGCCACTAGCGAGTCCACTCAGGGCCAACACCGAGACGACGACGAGTCCTTCAGAGAACGTAGGCAGTACCGGCGCCGCGTTTGTAGGTACGCTGCATACGATTTAATAACCACGTGCTTGCATGTTGAATTTCTATTTTTTTAGATGATTAGTTCGTTATATTTTGTAATGCTTTTTTTGTTAATTCATTTAGATGTCTGCCTACATGAGCTTCTTTTACTTTCACACGTCGCTTAAGCTAATTATGGTTATATTCGTTAACTTTTCCGCGTCCGAAGTGTTTTTTGTAGATCTCTTTTTCTGATATTTTGAAATTATCACGGATTTGTTGATAACCATTTTGTTTTATTTGCTCATTTAGCGATGAGTTTACTTGGTATATCCATATGCTTTGTTCAATACCTATTATTTGATGCTGTCATTTCAAGTTATTGGCCGTTGTTTGGCATCCCTGGGTGTGGTTGCGTTTAATGTGCATGTTGACAAGATGCCTGCCTGTCTACCACCCTCCACCTCCATTACTGGCTCAAGGAGACTGGATCGTTACTGTAGTGAGGACAGGGTGTACGGTCCCTGTGTCCGTGCTAGACTCCAATAGTGGTTCCATGCGCTCAGTGTGAAGCAGACTAAGATCCAACCTTCACCTTGTGTACGCTTGATTCCCCCAAATACAGCGTTCTTGTGTTTGCCTGTGAAGGAGTGTGGGCCGGCTCCGTTTGTGAAACCTGACTCCCATCTACATTCCTCCCAGCTTTATTCCGTCGGGTTTACACTGGGTATGGGGTGTGTGGTTGGAGCTGTGGGTGGTGAAGCCTTTAACCACGCGTGGATCCTCTGTAAGCGCAGGCGTCCTGTGGCTATCCTTTCGAGGCCACAGTGACATGCTATCCGTAACCGGATGCCGTTAACCATATAGTTTTGTTGTGTTAGTATGTAAAGCGTGAGAAGAGTCATTAAAAATACTTCATAAAAGGTTGGTACACGCATTGGCCTCTTTATTAATCATAAAATCAACAAACGAATTCGTTTAAATCCGATCGGAAAGCCAACCTTTTGCAAAGATAATTTTACGACCAGTCGCCAATTTATTATAGCGCGTCTTAGATCTTTCGACTCTTAGTCGGTACGGATAAACGTTCTTCACAGATGGTACCCCACACGTACTGTGTAGGCAGTTGATTTCATAACGTTTCTGCTTAACGAAGTCTAGCCCCCAGACGTACTCGCACGCTAAGAATGGAGACGAATACGCGCAACCCAGCACGACTGTACTGTGACCCGAGTGAGATAGATGACCGGCTCTTAGCAAGACTTTTTTTTACTGGCTTAGCCAATTCGAAGCATGCCTTCTACCCCTTTCATTTTATGGGTCAATAGAATAGCATAAATTATTTAGAGAGGTGAATTTTCTCAAGGCGCATGGGTTGTCGTCCAGTGGTTGTATCCTGACTTATTCTCATTTAGTGTCCGTATGAGTTTGTGCGCTAACTGCCACAGGAACTGCGTAGCTCTGGTGGTTCACTTCGGCGTGACACAATAGGGGCAGCAGTGCCATGAGGAAAGTTCAGTGGGTTCACTGCAGCGTACACAACGGATGCATATGTCCTGAGTAGAGCTCATTTGGTCCTGTGTCATTTGGCATCTGTATCTTGAGGATGGCTCGTTTGTTTTCAAACAGTTTATGTCGCCGTATGATGTTTATGTCTGAGTTGAGCCCGGCGAGATCTGCGCAAGTGTAGCGGACCTATGCCAGCTCCGTAGCGGGTTGACGTCGCACTGTGGTAGACCGTTTATGTCAGCATTTTGTCAAGAATGATTTATTCGACACCCTTTAGGGCTTGGCTACATTACATTGTTTGGTGTTGAAGTAGTACTGGCAATTCTACAGTCATCAGTTATATGGTTGAAAACATAATGTATATAAAATGACTAGACGTTTGGCCAAGAAGTCAGCACATTGACTTGTGGGAAACAGGAAACAGTCTGTCCTGACCGCTCGCTTCATCTGAGTGTAGTTACTTCAGTAATCTGCACAGTTTCGCTGTGGACCTAAGGCAGTGTGTCTGTGGACAATTTCGGCACCGTTCATCAATGACAACCGGTCCCTTGCCGTTTCCGTGGTTGTCGTGCTTTTAATTCTCATTGTGACATCAGATCTACAGCAGCGTAATGTCTTCCTTTGATGGATTGCATGATAGTGTCTCCGTCTCCACAGGCCTTACCGATGCTCGCACACTGACTTTTTTCGGTGTGCCTATCTTCAGAGGCGGTGTGACGAGTGAGGTTGTCGGGTGATTCCCATACATGTCCATCATCACCATCCTCATCATCAGCAACAACAGCAGCACGTCAGACATTTTAACTGATGCTTCGCTGCCGTACAACCACGGTGACCTACGGTACAAAGAACAATAGGAGGGTGCGAAAGAGGGCCTGGCATAAAACCTTAATGCTCTAAACAAACACACAGGATCAGGGCGCCTACACCTTGTCAACAACATGCCATCATAAACAGCGGTCGATCATACGGCATCGGTGGGAAAGCATCCTTGCGGCTTTCACTGTCCCGCGTCATTATCAACCATTACCCGGCAGATAGCTCAGCACAAAACACAATATAAACAGGCAGTCCGACTACGAGACGACAACAGACACGCCATTGGTTGACTCCGAGCCATGTCCTGTAAGGTCTCAAGCTAAGCTTAAAGCGGGTCACGTGGACTCCTGCCTGGAAAGCGAGACGGACCGACCGCACCTCGTTTGGTTGTCAGTGATTTCATTTCCCACTGCCAAGTCAACTTTTTTTCATCTCGGACCTTGCGCCACCCCACAGCTGGTAAGCAAAGCAGGGCCATCCTCGGTAAGCGGTGACTGGTCATACGTTGTACGTGGTATCTGTTGTCCTAAGGAACTAGTCTGGTTATCACTGGTGTTGCTTACTAAAGAACGGGGTGCCAGAGAAATATACCGCCATCTTACGAGTACTTTGCCTTCATACATCCGGCAGAGTGAGGGTCTATGGCAAGCTTTCCTCGCAATTCACTGTCAATAGCGGTGTGCGACAGGGCTGCCCTATGTCCCCATTCCTCTTCAACTTCGCAATCGAAGACGTTCTGTCGAATGCTCTAGAAGGTTTCCAACATTTTGGATTAGAGCTTCTACTGGGTGAGCGCGCGACCGACTTAGATTATGCTGATGATATCGCCTTACTTGGTGACGATCCTCCGAATATGCAACTCATTCTGGATCGTTTGGCGGTTGAAGCATCTAAGTATGGCATGAGTTTCGCCCCATCGAAGTGTAAAGTATTGCTCAAGGATTGGCTTTCACCTGCTCCCGTACTCACTCTCGAAGGTGCACAACTTGAACAGGTAGATAGTTTCGTCTACCTTGGGAGCTGTTTTTCTGCTGATGGCACTATCAACAAAGAACTTTCTCTTCGTATAGCTAAAGCTCGATCGGCATTTGTCAATCTGAGGCAATTGTGGCGTCGTCGCGACGTCTCATTCTCACCAAAGGGCCGCGTTTACAGCGCATCTGTTCGCTCAGTATTGTTGTATGGGTGCGAGTCCTGGCCGATTCGCGTGGAACACATGCGTCGTCTTTTTACCTTCGATAGCGGTTGCTTAAGGAGGATCGCTCGTGTTTGGTGGCAACACCGAATTAATAGTAATGACGTTCGACGTCGCATCTTGGGGAATGCGAGTATTCCCCTCAACAAACTGGTTTTGTTGCGCCAGTTGAGATGGTTCGGTCACGTTTTTCGCATGGCACCTGTGTGTCTACCGCGTCGCGCTCTATTTGCTCGTCAAGCACCTGGCTGAAGGCGATGGCGCTGTGGTCAGTCTTCCACGTGGCGGTAGCACATGAAATCGCTGACGTCGTGTCTAGCCGCTGTTGGATTCGTACGTCTTCCAGGATGAGGGCCCAAAGATGAGGAGTGCCAATGGATTAGCACTCTCGAAGACATGGCGCGCGACCGGAATCAGTAGAAGCATTGTGGAAGTATTGTATTGATTCACATGTTTAATACTACAAAGATTGAAAATGACAAAAAAGAGAAAAATCGGTCTGTGTAAAACAAACTAAAAATGTTTTGTTCTACTTTTTGTCAAAATGTTCCATTCCTCCTTCGGCATATTAGTTGAAGTGTGTTGCTCACCTTCAACTAGCATGCCATGATGATTGTGTCGCGATGACTCTTGCTTATCTGCTGATCTCCATGGTTTTATGCTGGCTCTATGTCTAGTTAATATACTATTGAGATTACATACATACATACATCCTCGTTGCTGTTGCCATCCGACACCAGCAGTGCTTCACCGACAGAGATGATCAAAGACTTGAAGGTACCGCAGGTCCTCAGATTGAAGGGTCCAAATCTCCCTCCCATAGAGTAGGACGGCCCTCAATGTGGCCTTCTAGACGGAGCGATACCTTTTCCTGACGTCACTGATGTCGCATATTCAAGTAGGCAGTTCTAGCTTTTGACATGCCTGAACGGACTTCAGTCGTTATGCGCCCATGGTTGCCCGTGCAGCTGCCAAGCAAAGTGATCAACTGCCTAGAATTCCTCGCGATCAAGAGTCAAGGTGTCATCAAGTGGCTGGTGGTCTTGTAGCAGCACTTTGCACTTTTAATGTGCGAAATGCATGTCAATTGGTGAGATCACTAGAGAGATTATTCATAGTTGATTGTGCCGCCCCAACATCGTCAAAAAGCAGGATAGCATCGTCCGCTTATTTAGGGTCAATTTGGTTTACAACAAGAAATACATCTGCCTGTAACGTGAGGCTCCGCAAGAGAACACTATTATGCAGTCCATGACGAAGTTGAGCATGAATGTTCGCTGAATGTGATTGTCGTTTGCTGAATATGTGATTCATACGACACGAATCTAAGGTGCAACCACAATTCTTCATTGTAGCAAATCTCATCTGCCGTATGTATCAACTTTGACAACTTACCGTTTCAATAATCTTCGAACTTTCTCCCGGAAATTGCGTGGTACCTACTGCTTCTGCGTTTATATCTAATGCGCGAACAGCTGCGAGTCTTGAATGTTCTCCTGTTGGAACCTTGGTATGGCCCACTGCTAGGCCGTTATCGTCTGCTTTTCTTGGTGTTTCTATGCTACTGCGCCTTGTCACAATAGTACACGCTTTTGACCTCCACAATGCTTTCACCTTATATTACTCTTATATTTCCCTTCTTTCTCTAGCCACTTTGCATTTGACTAGTGTGTAGCACGAATAACCAGCTAACGGGTAAATCGTTTGAAGAAATAGTGCTTCGTCCGTTTCATGATCATGTTATCATTTATTTATGTATTCCGCGCTACAGCATGCGCAAGTTACTGCTTAATGTGTACAGCTTTCAACTCGGACGATGTGCTACATACTCCTCCTGGGCACGTGATAAATGCTTTTCATTCTTACTAACCTCGTGCCTCTACGTCAAATCTTTCTTCTTTAGCCAACCGTTTCTCCATCGGACCCAACTATGACCTCATTGACCCAAGGTTCTAGCTTATCCAACGCGATCGCAGTCACTTCACCCATTGACCTCATGGGCATCGCCGCTGGATCCAGTGGGTCGTCCGATAGTCAACCCATTGATCTCAATCTCAGTCGTTGTAACACCCCCTTATCGCTTATACAACCAGATTCTGTGGACCTTTGCGAGTTTCTGGCCACTCGCGAGGAAAATGGATCGGAGATCAGCATTGATGATTTATTTCTGGCCTCTACCGAGTTGGATGATCCGAATTTCAGGTTCACCGCTGGAATCAAGTCTGACAAGTCCGCACCTTCGCCTGGTGCACAAAGTTCAGCCAGTAGTGAGGCTACCGTGTGAGTGTTTTGTATATGTTTCCTTGTTTCTGTTTATGTCGCCTATGAAGTGGTCGTTTTTCCCACCAGTTCAGCTTATCCTACGTGCACCTTTTCATCCACCATTTCAATTGTTTTTTTTTTCTGTCCACAAATATTTTAGTGGTATATTCTCCGCAGTGGCTTCTTAATCCGTTAGTTCTCCCAGATGGCTGTTTCGACCTGTTGGGTCTTATCAGTAGTGCGTAACCATCGGATCCATCAGGCTCCGAACTCATGAACATCAGAGCCCTGAACCGCCGGTCAGCAGATTATACCACTGAGCTCTATGGGGGACAGCGGCGGACCGTCATTATATAAAGGCTAACTACAATATACCTCGTCCCATCCTCCACTGCCACACAAGTTACCAACGTCGCAGAGAACATAGTTGTCCCCGTAAGATGCGACTTCCACTAACTGTAGCTATATACCACATGGCATGTAGAAACTGTTAGAGCGACTATTTGACGTACTTAAGAGTAGGGGATTTTTGATGTAATTAGTTGCGATTTCGTCGCAATAGCTTTCAAATCAGATAGTACTCCACATACTCGGAAAAGCACTGGAAGGCCGTTTCGATTATTTTCATCAAAATCCCCTGCTCATGCTTAAGTTATTTTACGCTATACTATACTACTCTGATTGGCGCTAAATACCAATTGCTTCATTTTTTGATGCCACTACTGTGAGAACCAGGCTTCTTACGGTTGGGTTTGCTTCCTGGACTGGTGTCTACCCAGACCCTTTCTAGATTACGCATGCTTCTTGTATCATGACTACACCAACAATCGTGCGATCCTCTTGCAACACTTTCCAAAAGTGCGGACATTCGCGAGTTTGCATATCTAGCAATTTACTGTTTCATTCTAGAAGAGTGTGACGAGCTCGCATGCGTGCGGAAAATTTATGCATTACTTATGATTGGCAGCACGTTCTCCTTCTGGTACACCGCGCCACCTCACTCCGCACCTGTCAGGTTGGCATTGATAGACATCGCACGGTATCGTACATCATCTTACTGGGTTTCGGTGAATTCCGCACAACTTTGGGATTGAAATGGAACTCGGATCCTAGTGGCCAACGGCTGACAGCTTGATCGCTAAGCCACTGAGCTCCATTAGCAATGCTTAGCACAACGGTTAGGAATTCAAAGTTGCACTTTGGGTTACCCTCGTGTGGCTGCATTGCGACAGGTAATCACTATTAGGAGAGGAAGTAGCACCGCCAAATTCCCTCCGCTTTGGATACGGTCCTGGTGATCAGAATGACCTAGGTCTACTTCAAAATATACGGAGATCTCAATAATGATTGCTTGTCGCGATGCAACTACATGGCGAGTACTCCAAACTCCAACTTTGAATTCCTAACCGCTGTGCAGTGTTGCTCATGAATCTCAATAGTTTAGTGATCAAAGAGTCAGCCGTTAACCACTCTCGACTCAGGCTATCTCTACCTGATGAGTCCAGACGAGGATCAGTACATAAAATCGGTAATGGGGTGTCATGAGCAACACCGAAACCCCTCCATTTGGTAGTCACTTCCGCTTTATTAAGCTAATTTGGTAACTACTACGTACTTGTTACATTTGTACTGATTCTTATATTTACGTCGTACTTCTGGCTGCATCCCCCTAGTCTTGTCGCACATTCGATGTAACATCGATCGAGTAATCGACTAACATTTGCTTTGTTTGTGGACAGTCACGTGACGCGTATTCTTAGTGACCGAATCTCGAGGCCTATTATCTTGTTTGATGTGCCGGTGCTTACTGCACGTGTGCGCCTATGTGTATGCCGCCTCACACACACAGTTTGCAATCCTCCACGAATTAGCATTTTCTGCCATCTTTTGGTGCCAGAACTTGTGTTTTTGTGTAATACCAGCATTCCATTACGTGGCGAAATGTCTATTGAGGCAGTTTTTCGATTAAGTAGACATCATCTCAACATACTTGGACAATTGGTACCGATGTGTTTGACAAATATTTTGACTCTGCGCTTCTTTCAGCAGATTCATTAGAATTGGTTCTTTCATGGATTATATCTAGATTATATCAACAGCTCATAGCAGGAAAGGACAACACAAAAGTTGGAGAAACAGTTGACCGGCTACTTCAGGTACATGATGTCAGCCAAACTTATCACGAAGAGCGAATTCGGAAAGCTGAAGCCTTCAGGTGAATACCTACCAAGATTATGTGGCCTACCTAGTTTGCAAGGAAGGCGCCCCAATGCACTCATTCTTATATGTAGTGGGTCCTCCCCAGCTTTTGTTGGCTTAATGGATGATAGAGAATTGCAGTCGTTACGGAATATGATTTGCACTTACTGTGTGTGCAATTTCGAATTCATTCAGAGTATCTGTGAACTCAACCTTACTAACAAAAGGATGATATCATTCGCTATTTACAAACATTCCACTGCTCGAAACGGGGATTACCTATGCAAGGTGGCTCGACAATCCCCCATATACGCAACTTTTCCGGAGGATTTTCTAAAGGAGGCACTACTTCGCTTCATACTAAACAGTCGGTTAAATCAAATTACTCTTACAAGTGGAAAAAACCTCCCAACTGGTTCATTAAGACTGGCACTATTCCAGTGGTCTCACCGTCCCCGCTGTTGCTAGTTACGGTCTTGGTGGCAACGATGATATCAGTCTTCTCTATCCAACCTGACTCGAAGATCGGTGCTCGTCAGACTGGCCGGGTCCAGACAATCTGTTTCCTTAAGAGTCCCTTGATTCATTCTCAATTGTCGCGATAATCTCCCTCATTCGCTATAAAATGTCACACCAAGGATATAACAATTGATCCGGCTTAACGAATCTTTTGCGTCAAACGCGAAACGTTGCCAAATAACTAAATCACCGAGTGTTCGCAAATTTCGCTGAAACCATGCCTTCTCGATCGGTTCTAAGTATATTCCAAAAAAACAGTTCTGCTATTTTCTAGGGTAATCGGTCAGCGCTCTGTCAGCAGAAAACGATAACACTAACCATCGGCTCAAATATATTTGGTGCGTCTCATCTTCAAAGTGATGGTTGTAGTGCTTCAAGTTTCTAGCTTGCAACCTCTTCCCCTATCTGGGTTTGAACGCGCTGACTGCATCTCATTCATTGAAGTGGCAACGACGTTCCAGGATTACTGTTTCAACCTTCTCCATCTCTCTGCCATGCGTTTGGCTAGAGAGACACTCCACGACTCACAACTGTCACCAGCGTTGGTGTGTTGTATCTCCAGACTGTGTGGAGCGCGGTCGATTGTAATATACGTAGCAGTGAACATCACAGGTTTAAGTCGTCTCACTGTGGTATTTACCGTACTGACGTAATCCACATTATTTGGCTCGTACTCCTACCAGCCGCCTGCCACGGATTTTGTCTGACTGTACAAAAATTGCGGAAATTGGTCTGAAAAATCTACACTCTCTGGTCTCATTGAATAAAGGTCATGCTATCGGTCACATCGGCGATCAGAATTCCTGTCTGACATTATGCGCAGTCATAGCGACACTGGCGTTGTAACTTCTCCATGTTTGCCTTGTTTTACTTCATAGCTACGTGCAAGTTTGTTGTTCAAATCCTAACTCACTGAACTCCCTGAATTAGCGTACTTTTTGAACTTATTTTTTATTGCCTTTTCTTCATGTGAGCCACTATGAAGGTTATCGGATGTCTAATTCTCTACCATTTATCGACCGCAAACAGTTTGGGTACAACATTTACACTTACCCTCTTTTCTCGCCTGTGCCCTTTCCAGCCCATTGAAAACTGATTGCGCGAATGATGTTCTTTCTCCGCAACTCGATTCCATGAATAATTCCTCTTCCAACTCTTCAAACGGAGCCCTATTTGCTTATCCTCAACAGATCACCAGTCGAGCAGCTTCATCACGGTCAACTGGGGAAAACTCCTTCTCCGAACAGTTACCACTTGATCTGCATAAATGTAACACCGACGTGGATGCATCGGAGGACCCGAACGATCTGTTCGGACTTCCTTGGGAAGAGCACGAGATCACAACGGATACGGCTAATGAGAACGAGGAACACAACAACGAAGATTTAAACTCCTTCAATATTGGACTATTACCGGCCCAAGATCGTGCCAACTTTCGCATTAAGATTTTGCCCAGACAAGATCGGACGACATTTAATAGCACGGGTCGCCATTCAGCACTAAATGGTCATAATTTTATTGTCGGTGGGTGACATTGTTTTCTTAGTGTTTTTTTCCCAATGTCTTTCACTCTTTTATCAAGTATGCTCTGATTCAACTTCTGGAACCAAAGTGACCTCACATTGAACCCCATTCTAATAATATGTGCAACTTGTAGAAATACGACACATTTATCACTAAGTAACTTCACAAACAGTTCTTCTTTTAATCAATCATTGTGAAATTAGTGGAGAAAGTCTACACAAGAGATCGATCGAGTCGATGGCCACTTGTATGTCCAAGAAGCCGGCAACAATATCTGTAGGCGTCATTAACGCTTAGGATAGTTAAACGAACGCGTAGAACACCGATCCACTGTCTCCGATTTTGATTCAGTGAATGTCGAATCCCGGAACTTGTGTGCAACCACCGGATAAACGAAGGCCACAGTCGGTGTTGAACTACGGTGCTGTTACAACAATAGCATATCATAATTACAAATTACTTCAACGATATCCTGAACAAAATAGGTACACTCAAATACTCGTCACGTCAATAGATAATAGTTTGTTCATTCAAGCACGATCATCATCATCATCATCATACACGTCAGCTAGAGGTGGGAAACACCTCACCTACTGTGCCGCAATACATAAAGGAAAAAGATAATAAATACAACAGTTGCATGCCAGCTGAGCTACTAGCAACGGATAGGCATCGTTCCGGTAAGCTACCAGCCGGCTACTAGGCAAAAAAATTATTATATTTTACGCTACAAAATGAGATCGTAGGTAGAGGGGGAGGCTAAAAGGGATGGGGAGGGACAAAGAAACTCACAGCACCAACACCACTGAGGTCGGCTTCCTGCCATGTCAGCAAGTGTATCCAGCCAAACATGTTCACTGTCTTTTGGACCCCAACCACGCAGCCATGAAGCTCCAACCGAGGCCAGCTCCGAAGTGAGAGCCTTCATTCCTCTTGATCAAGTCATCGCTTGACCACCCCTCTTCTTCCATCAACATTTCCGGCGCGCAAACAGCGCACGTCGTGGAAGCCGGTGGGCTGGCATTCGCAACACGTGGCCCAGCCATCGAAGCCTGGTGCGTGAAATGACGGTGCTAAGCGGTTCAGTTCCTTTTTCTGTGCCGTAAACAAGGCGTCGAACACGCTCGTTACTCACGCGTGTTCCCACCAGATGTGAGTCAAACTACGAAGACACCGATGGTCGAACGTAACTTGCCTCTTCATGTCCGCCGATCTTAGGGGTCAATTCAAGCACAATACAAAAAATGATTCAACACACACGGCGGGGGCATAGTGGCCTCGCCACTGGACGAATCAGGAAACAGGCAGTCAAGAGTCCAATCTCACAAAGCTAAGGTCGGTCTCGATATCTTGGAACATATTGGGAACCGATCGGGAGGTTGTCATTTCAGAAGGCTTGGTGGACGACCAGTTAATATATTTATGATGATACACAACGTTTCGCTTTTGACACAAAAGCTTCTTCAGGCGCAATGAATTAGTTTAACCTTGGCTTTTGCTAACGATCATGGCTAAGCTACATACAGAGACTAAAGTCGGTCTGTTGAGCAACAGCTTTAGAGCCGCAACCTGGCACTCAAAATCCAGACACATTGTCTCTCCTAGCACCAGAACAGACGCCGGTGATGAATGACAGTGAGTCAGACAACTGCAAACAGAGCGAGCGAGTCGATACGGAAATGGGCCAACGGACACACAATGAGCGGACTAGATCGTTAGGTCATTAATCCAACACAGAGGGAATGGCAAAATCGGTCAAATGGGTTCCATTGGAGTGCGGACAAAGAAACAAGGCAAATAAGGAAGGTCACAAAGGTAATGTGGGAGGACGACAAACTTCTCAACTATCCTTGTAAGTTCAACATAGAGGGGCGGGGGATCTGGACAATAACTTTGGGCCAGGCGCAGTGCGATTGGAGTTGAACAAATTGTAGGTTATAGTAGTCTCGCAGTAAAGGTGACGCTACTCAAGGAGTTGGTTAAACGAGACATATGGTCTACACACCCTCGAGCAGTGCGGAAGCTAGCCTGTTCTCCCTGGAGTGTGATTCTCTAATTTGAGTTAGTCTGCGGAGTAGATGAATGTTAACATTTTCGGTGTGACGGATATTAGGCTGATTCTTCTGTGGTTTGCAAAACGTACCGGCATCCTGCTTGGAGATCGGAACCATGATCGACACCCCGAAAGGATGGAATCACTAATTCACACCAAACTTTGAGGACAGAGCTGTTAACTATTTGACAATTGCCTTGCCACGGTACTTGAACAGCTTCGGGTGAAGTTAGTCTGAGGCGATACCCTTGAATTTCTTCAAGCGACGAAGCTCAAGGCAGGGCTCCCCTTCGGTGAATGATTCCAACGAGTCATTTCAATTAGGTACAATTGTTAAACTGTTGAAAGGAGATTACCAATCGGACTGAGAGTGGAAGTGCTCAACTCAGTGGTCTGTGGTTGTTAGTGATTCACCAGCCTTACAAATAGCCTCACTGATTCCAGCTCAACTTTAGCTAGTGGCCCGCATCATCTGGAAACGCTTGTAGAAGTTTCCGGCATGAGATGCTGTCGCCATCTCCGAAGCACATTGAGACCAAGTTTCGTGATCATCACGCGGGCTTTTCTTGGGTTTCTGCTTGAGGTTGTAGTGGATTTCACCACTATTTGAATCAGCTGAGGTAATTGTGACTGTCAGACAATCTCTGAGCGAACGGAGATTCATCTCAGAGGGCAGCCAGTGATTCCACAGATTGAGTGACAAGAATAGAGCATTGTCTTTTACAAAAAATTACAGAAGAGTAGTAGGGGGAGTTGAATGGTTGGAGCGAACGTATCTGGTAAAAGCAATTTGATAAGCTAGTTAAATTGTGAGGTTAGCTAACCTGTTGGTGCCCAGCGTTCTGTGGAGACGGCGGGACATCAGCCTCATGGAAAACGTAAAGTGTTTAGCGCTGCGATAAGGTCAGTGTTACTATAAGGATCAGAGATCTGACCAGTTCATGGTGATGACATTAAATGCCTAACAGTGTTTGCTCACCAGTGCTTGTGAGGTATTGCTCACATCTAGTAGGAACGCTGAGTGAGCAATGCTGGGGTCTGTCGGTTTGTTTTGGTAAGAAACCTGGCCTCTCATGGGAATGTCTCTTGAACTTAAGCCGCCCACCTTGGCTTGGTCATGTCCTCCGTATGCCGTTGACCGACTTCATCAGCGTGCACTACACACCGTGACTTCACTAAGTTGGGCGAACCCGCGAGGTGGCCAGTCGGTAACGTCATAAAGGCATGGTAAAATTAAATGAGGGACCTGGCCACATTGGTGCGCGCTGTCTCTTTGGATGGGCTTCGGGATGGTCCACACCATTGTTTCGAGACGTGGCACAGTCACGCATCTAGCGGCGTTCCTGTTGCTAATTTTTATTGCATTCCGATTAGTTTAGCGCATTAATTGTGCATTCAGCCTCATTTCCTCAGCTTTGTTATTAATTGTTATCCTGACGACTTCCGTCGCGAACCATAGTTGTTTGACTGGACTGAACTGGCACCGAGCGCACGGTGCTTGTGTTTCAAGGATCCCCTGTAGCTCATGTAGATGTCCGTGCAAACCAAAGCGTGACCTTAGTCGACGTAGGTGAACAAAATCGACTTGCAATCCCGTACGTTGTCCCACCATCTGGAGCTGATAGCATTGTGATCGACTTGTGACCATCCTTGCTTTAGGGAAGGGGTATTGCTTCATGACGGTGCACCCCACCCCCCGAATGTCCGAATTTCTTGCTCGAGAGAAGGAGTAACCTGTCCTCACATGACATGAAAAGTCTATTTTCATTATCAGATTGACTCTCATCAATGATTTGATAACCACCATGGTGATCTTCGCATGGTAGCACGCGATTAACCTGTGCATTGAAGCCTCCAGCAAGGACAGCGACGTCCGCTTTTTCAGTTCTACTTAAAATATGGCGGAGTCCGTGATAAAAATCGTTTTTAACTGATGCCCAGCTGCAGTCTATTAGAGTGCAGGCGGAGTAATTACGTCTCTCTTCACGATGTCTGTTGATCCTTCATGAGTGTTGAAGGCGGATGGCACACAGTCGGCAGTCATTCGGAAGCCATTTGAGCAGCGCGGTCTCTGTTTTGTCACTCAACGCGATGCCAACATCAGCCAGGCTAGTTACGGAACTATTTAGTTTCGTGATCAGCGGGGAGCGTTAACTTAACCACGGTGCTGGAGGCCTTTAGTCAGATATCGAAGACAAGAGACTCTAAAGTGCATGCTGGACCCACCTGCTACCCAATCTGCATGCGAGTCGGTATATTGTAGACTGCTAACCGGAATACGAATTGGTATCGGAGATGGGCTACTGGTCGGACTCCTCGGGTATCGGTGGAACTGGCTTCGGAAGGAACGATAACTATTCATGAAAGTACAGCTGGTGATGGGACTAGATGATATGTAAAGTGCGCGGGTGCAAATGAGTGGGGCGTAATCGTACTTGTGGAATCAGTGGTTTTGTGAGAAGCCGCGACACAACCCGGTTGCCTAAGCCTAAGTAGGGAGATATCTTAGGGATACCACCCCGAGTCCTGGGCTCAACTGTCTACCCAAAATGCAGCGGAGCAAATTCAGGGAATTTCACGCATTAGAAGTTAGCGACCAATTGTTCGTTTCATACGCATTTCCTTTTGTCGGTTGCCAAACAGCGGTCCTATCCTCCCCATGAAATCAGCAGTAGACTTCTGGACTGCTACGCTCCACAGGGGTGAAGCGGGTCGTAGTGGCATTATTTAGTAGCGAATCATCCGCCACGCCACAGTGTTATTAGACAAACTTTGTAGGGAAGACGCTTTTCGTGTGAAAATCCACCGCGTTCTGGAACATTACCGCCGAAGTATCCACTGGAACAGGATGAACTAGCCAGCCTTCGGTCAGTCGTTTCCTGTTGTTGCGACTCCATCTAACTATTCCACTTCTCTTCTACATTACTCACGATCATCGATTTTCTCCGACTCATCGTCCATTATTGTTTCTCTTATAGCAATGTGCTGTTGTGTTGCCCTCCGGGAAGCAAAAAGACTGGGCCGCGATCACGAAGCCGTTTATTAAGATTACGCTCGAATATTTATAGCGTATATATACTCTATTTACAACAGTCCGTTTCAATGGCTCCTCCCTGTTATTTGCCTTTTGTCGCTGGCTTGTTCGCCACGTTCACTCTGTCTTAAATCACCTTGACTTTCTTAGTGGATGTACGATTGGTGGGAGTGGGTCTGCACGCTTCTTCTCTCCGTCCAATACCACAAGCCTTGGCTCAAGGGTGCACGAGTATGCACTTCTTGGCCTGCTGGCGCCTGATTGGTCACTTGCACGTTCACTGGATGGTTGCAGGCTGGACGCGATTACTGGCCGACTATTTCCTGATTGGCTGACCAATCTGCTTCCGGCAACATGCTCACTCCCTATCGGTCAGGCCTGTGACGTTCGATCAGCATTACAGCATTTCCAACCCCCATCACATGGTCCATAGGAATAAGATCGCAGTCTACACTAGGTTGTCCACCTTCGACTTCAACCGGACATAAGCTATCGGTATCGCGCTTCTCCGATCCTTTGCGGCGTTTCACGAATTCCTTGTTTCTTTTACCACTTGGAAATCGGATTTTGGGTTAACGGCTAATCTGATGTGACATCGGAGTGCACTGATTAACATCTTAACTTTCACGGGGGATCACATAAAACAACCATCTGGTTGTTCTCCATTGGTTACCGCAATTTCGCTTCGTTCCTTTCCTGAAACCAGAGGCTGATGCGGTCGAAAGAGCTTGTGACATGTGGCTTGAATGACCCTGAAGTATCTTATTATGTCACTTGAAGTGTTAGAACGTCCCCAGACAGTACTAAGCATCCGATTGGATCATCCTTGGTTTTATTCATCGAAATAATTGCTAATTAAGCACCCGTAACCTACTCCTCTAACTGTCTTCTCATCCAGGCAACGAAATTATCCCCGCAGAAGCTGCTGTCCCTTTCGCGAACGTGCCAAGTCCTTTCCAGATCATTCAACCTGCGACACTAATTCCTGCTTCCATCTTACCTACTCAGTCTGGCAACGCTGGCACCTCTCGGCCGCTCTCCAACTCCCCTCCTGTGATCTTGAGTGCACGTCAGCTGAGGACACCGTCCACTCTCGTCACGAAGCCCGCCACCGCCGTTTCATCAACTTCGAATTTGCTCATACCAGATGCACCTATCGTGTTGCTCACCTCATCCGCGCAGCCGGTTAACTCGATTAGGCCGACCAACGCTGCTGTGGCCAACGCTATTAAGGCACGCCTCATATCTCCGAATCAGCGTCCCACTGTCAAGAGAAAAGAGCGCCCAAGCTACAGACCGATTGCTCCATCTATCAAACCACCATCACGTTCACAGATTGCGCCAAGGCGATGATGCTGTTTACATCGTATGTTATACTTTCCTGAAAATCACTATCCCATTCACCATTCCGTCCATGTTCCCCATGTTGCCCTAAGTCATGTTGGTAACTGCATTTAAAGATTCCTTTGTTCTAGCGCGTACCTTTTAGTAACTGACTAAGTACAGTGTTCAGCATCATTTTTAAGACAGAAATTCGATAGCGTGTTTCAGGTAGCACCAAATGAGCTGATTGGAACTATGAAAACCAAATGTTTCTATCACGTCGGGTTTACGTTTAATTTTAATTTTTCGTTTCAGCTAAGCAATGCGTTTTCTTTTTTTCGAATGCTCGCCTGTGACTGATCCATTTGCTCTCTCTAACCGTATAAAAGAAGTGCTCTTGTCCTTAGTATCCACCTGATACTAAAATTCGATTGTATGTTGTGTTTCTTTAATTGACATCTTGATCATGGCTCAAAGACGCTGCTGTGTTCATGACCGAATTCATTTTTGTTGTCTGTGGGCAGCTTACTACAAAGCTGCAATGCAGAACCATTTCGTCATTACTGAAGTCTGCCTACCACGCATATTTGGAGAAGAAACTGAAAGATCAGGATAGGAAGTGGACGCCACATATTGTTCCTATGTCGTGCAATCTTCATCTACCTCAGTGAATCAAGGGAAACGTAAGATGCACTTTGCAATCCCCATGGTGTGGAGACCGACGTAGGATCTCATGACAGATTGCCTCTTCTGCTTAACTAGTGTCATTGGCTTCTCCAACCGAAACAAGGACAAAATTCATTAACCCGATCTTCCATCAGCTATTTGACCTGTTCCACATGATTTCACCTTACCCATTCCAGTGTCTCAAGTGAACATTTTACTTATGATGAGTAGTGATTCTACATCACCTGATTCTTACATCTTTGGAAACTTTGATGCTGATGATGTCAACCCACATCTTATTGAACAATCAGAGCTGAATGACTTGGGACGTGACCTGAACTTGTCTAAAGACAAGGCCGAGTTGATGGCATCTTAGCTGCAGCAGTGGCACTTACTGGAAACCGCAAAGCTGCTGTAAACAGAAAGCGAACTGTTCACCTATCCGGTTTCTATGACACAAGAGAAACCTTTTGTTATTTTTCCGACGCGCAAGGACTGGTGAAGGAGCTTGGCGTAAAGAATATCAGTGGTGAATGGCGTTTGTTTATTGACTAGTCTAAGAGTAGTCTTAAGGCCATACTGCTTCACAATGGAAATGTGTACCCACCTATGTCTCTGTTGCACGCCAGCAATAGGAAGGGTACTTACGGATGTATGCAAAACATACTCACTGCACTGAACTACGACATGTACTGTTGGAACATCTGTGCTCACTTCAAAGTCATTTGACTCCTGATGGGTATGCAAGGAGACTTCACAATCTATTGCTGTTTCTTGTGCTTACCCGACAGTAGAGCAACTCAACAACATTGTACAACCAAAAAGTGGCCCGAAAGGACGGAGTAGACTGCAGAGAAAATGAGTGTAAAGCACACACCTCTTGTGCAACCTGATCATCTCTATCCATCACCCCTGCACATCAAGCTTTGTTTGATTAAAAACTTCCTCAAAGCCCTCAAGTGAGATGGTTTTACGTTTCGGTACCTGAAACAAATGTTTCCGAAAATCAGTGGTGCGAAACTCAAAGAATAGCTACTTATTTGGCTTGAAATTCGCCGAATACCAACAGGCAGTACTTTCGAGTGCCAGTCGACTTCATTTGACTTAGAAACGTAGTGATCATTCAAGGCAAGGTGTACGGCATTTTTTGGGTAGAAGAAAGACAGAGAACTACAAAGAAATTATAAAAAACTTAATGCGGACTATCGAGCTGTTGGTGCTCGAATGTCACTCAGTATGCACTTTTGCATAATCACTTTGACTTTTTCCTTGAGAGCTTTGGATCTGTTTGCGATGAATATGGTGAGCGTTTTCAGTAAGACATTTCAGTCATGGATCAGCGCTACAGTGGCATGTACAAGCCTTCTGTGATGAGCGACTTGCTGATTTCTGCAGCCTGAGGGCACTAGATCGTACAAGCGATGATCTCGGCGAAGTCATTATTTCCTAATGCCAAACTGCAGTCAGTAGTTGAGGGCGAGTGTAGCAGTGATGTTTCACGCCTATTTGCCACATACGTGCATATTGCATATGATGTGATTACGTACCTTTGCATATAATTCCTACGATCTAGGCTGGACATTAATGAAAATAACCCTTAGCTTATAACAATGTAACCTGACGTCCTGGGTAACATCGGAATGCATTTCTATGATCAGTGGAGTTTATTCTATAAGGTAGAGACATTGACATTTCTCTTGTAGAAAATAAATTTTCCTTTGGACTGTGTTATCAGACACTGATAAAAGTTCCATCACAGTTTTCCGTTACCGTCACGCGTATACGGACAATTCGAACCACCACTGCAAGTCTACGAACATTTTTTGTTTGTTTGTGACTTGGTCATCTATACTGTGTTAAGCATTCATCTGATTTTGGCGGTTATTTGTGTTTTCATTGACTCACTCGTCTAAGCTGTTAACTTTCACCGTCATCATCATACACATTAGCCGATGGTGAGAAACACACTAACTAATATGCCGCAATACTAACGGTAGGTGATCAAACATTACAGACTACCAAATCTAGTGTCGTATATATATATATATATATATATATATATATATATATATATATTCCTTGTGCCCCATGCTGAGGCTGTTGTAGCATTCATGATGCTTCTTCACCGCAGTTGGGCTAAACCAACATACACTTAAACTAGGTCTTTTTAATGTGGATAAACTTCGTTACGTTTTATTTGGTTTGTTCTGCGTACTTGATAATCTTCTCCCAACTTGCACACCGCTCATGCAAATTGTGGTAAGTGTATCGCGTGGTATTTTTTTAAATAACTCGGACATTTTGTACTTATCACGGATTCACTTACAACCAATTTCTTCTATATGCTCATTTAGCGAGTATTTATGTCGTCATGTACATTTACTTTATTCGATATCGGCATTTTGAGTGATTGGCTGTTGTTTGACATCACAGGTGTGGCTGCGCTTGATGTGCATGTTGACAAGGTGCCTACCTGTCTATTACTCACTACCTCGTCCATACTGGCTCCAGGAGACAGTTGGTCGTTGCTGGAGGGGACGGGGTGCACGGTCCTTGTGGTCGTGCTAGGCTCGAAGAGTGGTTCCATGCAGTCAGTGTGGAGCGGACTACGGTCCAGCCACCGCCTTGTGTGCACTTGATTTTCCAAATACAGCATGCTTGTGTTTGCCTGCGAAGGAGTGTGGGCCGGCTCCGTTGATGAAACGTGGCTCCCATCCGCATGCCTCCCGGTCTTATTCCTTCGGGTTTACACCGGATATGGGGTGTGTGGATGAAGCTGTGGGTGGTGCAGCGCAAGCCATCCATGGTCCCTCTGTAGACGCAGGCGTCCTGTGGCTGGCCACAGTGACAGGCAAATCCGAAATCGGATGCCGCCAACCATATATATTCACAGTCTGTTAACAGACATTGCGCCACCAGAACCGTGGCAGAGAAAAGTGGGGAAGTTGAAAACACGAATTGCGATTAAAACAATGGAAAATGATTTTTTTGTTTTACGCACGTTATTTTGAATTTTTTTGGTTTTGTTTTGTGGGTTTTTGTATATATTAAAGGGAGGATAAAATCGCAGAGCAACATTGATGCCACCGATGTCTGTTGCGCGCCATGACATCCAATGTTTCCAACCACTGAGATTCAGAATCTCGTGGTCCCCAACCTGGAAGACGGTCTGGTCCGACTGCCGCCAAACTTGAAGTTGCCTTCTTCCGCTCCTTCTCCACATCATTGGCTGTCCACCGCGGCACTTTTTCCAATCGCTCCCTGGGAGCGCAAATAGCACTCGATGTGGAAGGCGATGGGCTGGCATGCACAAAATATTTTTGAGCCAATGCATGTGATGTCGGAGAATAACATCCTGAAGACTAGCACCACTCGTTCCAAGCACTCGGTCTCGCACCTCCGCGTTGCTTACGTGGTTTTGCCACCACACCCGAGCAATCTTTCGTAGACAGCGATTGTCGAAGATTGACAGCCGCTTCATGTCTACCGAGCGAATAGACCAATTCTCACAGCCGTACAAGAGTACTGCACGGACAGAAGCATTGTACACTGTCCTTGAGACTGACATCACGACGACACCATAGGTGCCTCAATTTAATGAATGCAAGGCGGGCCTTTGCAAATCGTTGTGAGACTTCATCTCCAACACCGCCACCAGCCGTGATGCAACTCCCTAGGTACGTAAAACAAGGGACTTACTCCAGAACGTGTCCAGCAATGGTGGGCTCTGGTCCAGGCACCTGCCAGTCCTGGAGCAGCGTTTTACATTTTCCCGGAGTCAAGCATAAGTCGTACTTAGACGCGTCCATCACTAAGCGGTCCAAAACGCTTTGAACGGTTTGTGGGTCGTCCTCCAGCAAGGTGATATCATCGGCGTAGTCCAAGCCCGTGACTCTGTGTCCAGGGAGGAGCTCGACACCGCAGTTCTGGACACCTTACAGGGCTCTTTGGACAACATCTTCGATGGCGAAATTGAAGAGGAAAGGTGAACTATGGCAACCTTGACGAGCACCGCTGGTCACAGCAAATGAAGAAGAGAGCGTGCCGTAAATCCTGACTTTGCCCGACGTATGACTAAAGTTTTTTCAAGATACTTACAAACTTGTCGGGCACACCTTTCTTCAGTAAACAGTTCCACAACGCAGATCTATCTACTGGATCGAATGCCGCTCGGTGGATGTGACGAAGTTCGAGAACTTGCCGAAGCGTAAAGATTTGGTCGATGCAGCCGAGGCCTGGACGCAATCCGGCTTGTTCTCGGGAAAACTCCTGTCTAGTCGTTGAAAGCCTGTGAAGTAGGACCGACACGAAAATTTTAGATGCGACAGAACTTAACGAGATTCCGCAGTAGTTGCAGCAATCGTCGCGGGAGCCCTTCTTGTGAATCGGAACAATGACCGATTCTCCCCATGAGTTCGGAACCTTCTTCTCAGTCCAAACTTTCGTGAACAGCGATAGGATTTCGCTGACAAGTACACTCCCGCCATCTTTGAATAGAGCCGGTGCTAGGCTATCGGGATCCGGACCCTTATGGCGTTTCAAAGATTGGATTGCATTTCAGACCTCCGCTTCATTTGAAGGGACTGTAGAGACAGGCCAAGCATTTGAATTCAAACTGATTCTCCTATGACTGCCGCATGATTAACGGAAGCCTCCCATGAAAATTGGGACTAGAACAGAGCGACTCCAGCCTGTTTAGATTTTCTCTTGCTCCCATATATTCGATAATATGTTATGTAAATCGTCCAGAAGAGCAAGACCCCGGATTTGAAGAGGGATAGATGAATTCCACCTGCTCCGGCAGCCTTGTTCAGTTTCAGCCTTCTAGTCTCACGTACGATTTTTGCGCGTGAGGGTATATCCAGGGTGACGTCCCGATGGAGTAGCTGGCAATTTTGACTGATTGAACTGCTTCTCAAGGTTTTCGGCCAAACTCTCCAATTGCTTTGACAAGCTGTGAATCGGCTGTCCACTCTCATCGCATATGGTCTCGCTAACATCAGGTTTCTTGCTGCCCGTTTCTCGTACCAAACGGAATAACTTCCGATGGTTACCAAGTGCAGCGGCTTTTTCCATCGAGGCACGATGAGACCAGTAAGCTTCGCGCTTTCACTTGGGGCTAGCTCGTAGTTTCGTCCTGAGAGTTTTACGAGTCTCACTATATTCACTTCCGGCCAGAACACGTCAGAGAGCATCCAGAAGTTCCAGAGACTGCATAGAGATCCAAAGTCCAAGTTGGCAATTTGGCTTACCACATGAAGTCATGCCCGGTGCTAATAACGTCTGGCAAGTATGCGATTAGTGATCTCCAACTGTGTTCAATGGGCATTTACACAGCTCAGATGCCAACGTACTTTGATACGCATCTGGCTTCGCCAGCTACCAATTATTCATGCGTTCACAGCGCCGTTACGGACGTCCAACGAAACGCGCCCGGATATCCGCGCAAACAAGTGCGTGGTCAGAGTCCACGCTCGTGCTCCAAATCGAACGACAGTTTTGAACGCATCCACTCCAGCGGTAACTGATCGCAATGTGATCGATTCCCGTCTGTGGCTGGTCCGAGGCTGGTGGGTGCCATGTCACCCTCTGGCGGGTGCTGTGTCGGAAGTTAGCGCTCGCGAGAAAGAGACGTGCTTCTTCACACAAATGTAGCAACGCCTCACCGTTATCATTACGGGAGCCTACACTATGTTGGCCTCCCAGATGAAGTTCATCAGTGGACCATTTTCCGGTTTGGGCGTTCAGATCGCTAGCAAGCACCACCGTATCCGTACTTTTTCTGTAACTGGGGAGGTCGTTAGGTTAGTGATAGAGTTCATCTTTCACCAAGTCAGCGCTATAATTTGTGGGCGCGTAGGCCGCAATGACAAACCAGCACTGTTTGTCCCCACGCGACTTCGGGACTCTGAGCGGGCCAGCCAATCTAACCGCACACATCCGGCTGTTCATTGCGATCCAACTTAACAGAGCATATTCAGCCCGGGAGCTTAGACCAAGGCCCACACCGGCTTGACGGGCATTTGAAACTGCGTCATCTCAAGACAGGCGCAGTGAGAATGTGCAGTCATTGTCGCAATCTGGAAATCTCAGGGTTATTGCATAACTCAAATTCTTCATGCGAGTTTCTGCTTAGCAGCAAATATCGATTCATAGGGTTTCTATTGTTTGGGCAATTGCTGCCTGGTGACCAACCTGCAACAAGTTGCGCATATTGAGGCATGCCAGTCTTAGGGAGGATCGAGGACTCCAAGTAGATGAACTGATGTTGTCCATTTGGCTGGACATGAGCTTGTCGACGACCGAAGCGACGCTGTGCAATTGCGTGTGAGTCGAAACTAGAAGGTAAATGACTACTAAACCAAGATGGCGGAGGGCTAATAGTTGGGTGCATGAAAACGGGCGATAAAAGGGAAGTTGGAACGAGACGTTAAGGATAAAAAAGAGCAAGGATGGGGAATAAGAAGGCAGGAAGGCTAGAGCAGTAGCATCCGAACTCCTATCTACCCTGCTCCATGCAGCAGACAGAGCGTTGTCTATTATCCTCTGCGACGGCCATATCATCAAGAAATTGTTCGAGTAAAGCTTCATTGTATTGCTTGGGCAGAATACTGTCAAGATATGCAGGCATAAACAAGAGAACGATTAGGGTTCTCAACCGAAGCTATTGGGTCGAAATTCTGACTACAAGGTAGTGTGGTTTTGGCGCTGGGGTGCTGAGAGTCCATTATATGAAGTAACGAACCACTCACTTCAATCCCCGACTGGAGGACCAGTAGACTGCGTTTGTCGGGCCTCTAGCCATTGGCCAATCTGGTATGTGTGGCTCTGAAGGTGCAAAAGCCCCACCTAGCATAGCCCAATGAATCGCTGAGGCATGCAAACCATCGCACCACGTTAAGACCCAGTCTCGTCACTATGGTAACCTTTTTCGGCTCAGGTTTGTCCTTTGCCAATAATTTTTGAATCAATCAGCTGCCTATTTTTGTGGCTTTGGTACCCTTGTTCACTTCGGACTCGACCGATCAACAGTTGTCTGTGTACCCACTTAGTTGCCGTTCGCTTTTGAACTCAAAGATCAACACGAAACGATTGCCTGATTTCTCGGCCTTGAAAACAGTTTTGTCTACACTGATCGCAGCGGCCAGCTCATTGTTCTACTGTTGGATTCGTAATTTCGGTACCTAAACGTATAGCGCTCTAGCGCAGCATTGCCCATAAATTATCCTGTCAACCAGTGGGGTCCATATGTGTGAGTTCACTGATCATTCGACGCAACTTGTCGGACAAGCTCTTACATATCACTCTATGCTGTCGACTGTCTTGCATTTTTCATGTGATTTCTCATTTGGTCAGTGCATTGTCCGGTGCGGTAAAGTCCTTGTTCTGGCGGCTCTTAGCCCTACGGCAGTTCTAACACTATCATCATCATCATTGGGCGATAAGATCACCTGCCAGAATTGCGACATGCGTACCTTTTCTGTAACGCAAGAGAGCGTTCAGTTGGTGATGAGAGTCGTCTTTCACCGAGTCGGCGCTATACTTTGTGCGGCGTAGGCAGCAATGTCGCACAGACACCAGTCGTTCCCGCGCGGCTTCGAAGCTTTGAACGAGCCAGCCAATCTGACGGCGCACATCCGACTGTTCATCGGGATCCGATCGATCATGGCAGCTTCAACCCGTGGGCGCAAATCAATGCCCACACGGACTTGACAGGTACTTCTAGCTGCGTCATCTCCGAACAAGCGCGATGCGACGCTGCCTCTAGTACCACATATGTGGGATCGCAGTTTGAGCACTTAGGTCGTATCTTGCAGTCGTGTTTTCGATTAACTTCCGGCAAGTGCTCCCCGTTGGCCCATGCCAGTCTTAGGGAGAATCAAAGACCCCTAGAGAGAACCGGGTGAACCGACGTCGTTTAATTTATTGAATATGGATTTGGTCGGGTCATGGCGACGCCCTACGATTGGGCTTCTCAACAAAAGGCTTGCTCAAAACTCGTACAGCAGTCGGGATTTTGCTCTTTTTATGGGGCAAAAAGCCACTCTCACTCCAACCCCTCACCTGGACGACCAGGAGGCAGTTTGATTGGCATAACCATTGCCAATCTGTTATGACTGGCCCTGAAGATGCAAGAAGCATCACGTAGCATGGATTGGTGAGGCACGCAAACCATCGCGATGGCGGACATGACACCTACCGCCATCATTTGCCATTGCGGCTGCATGTTTTCTCAGTGATCCAGATCTTCATAGCCTTGTCATGGTCTTGTCACTGGTCGCAAAGGTATCATTTATTTCCATCATGAATCTGCAGCGATTGTGCGCGATCGACCCATCTTGTTTACTGTCCGAATCGGCCCGCTGCATACTGTCCTGTTATTTTTTCTGCTGAGGCAATGACTCCGCGCTAACTTCCCTCTGCTATTCGGTCGGTGGCCGAAAGGGTTGCATGCCTCGTTTGTAGTCTGTAAGTCACCGGCTCGAATTCGCATAGAGGCAGGCGTCCTCGCGGTATACTCAGGCCACGCGCGACCGGTGGTAGTCGTGTGGCAGCGAAACCTCGGTACAGTGTGACGGCGTACTGCTGCTGAGTTTCTTTCCCTCTGCTAACGCCCTCATCCTTTATTCACTTGTGGACCACATCGTGACTCTAACACAACAGACAACCTGAGAGTATCATCTGCTCCTAAGACCTCCTTCCGCTCATTCTATCCTTCAACCGCAATTGTTTTCTAGTTTCATGACCTCATTTGGAGTGCCCGTTACGTTGCCAGTAGCGACCGGTTTCTTTGGCAGTTTCGTGCTTTTTCACCGTTCATATCGATATCTGTATGTCAACCTCTGACATTAGTTACACTTCACACACACACACACATGACGTCTTCAACTACTCCCACTGATGATATCTTGGATTAGGGAAGCTGGGTGCTTGCGTTGCAGAGCTTCGTTGCCACACTACGAAGAATATTCCTTTTATTGTAACATGTGGCATCTCCAGCAAATACTGGTCTTCAAACCAATTTTCCTGAGACGGATACTACCAAACGACTTGGTACTTGCCACGTCCAGTACTCTGCCACTATTGGCATCACTTCATCCCGATGAAAAACGTATTCCTCGAGACTACGATTCCCATCCCATACCCTGCCATCTCATGAGTGAGGTCCTCATCATCAACAGCAATTCACCAGCCATTTGTAATAATGATGCTATGGTGCCATACAACCACAACGACTCAGAGAACGAACGATATTAGGAAGCAGAGAAGGAGGGCTTATCGGAAAACCTTAATACCTTAAGCAAACATTCAGGGTCAAGACAGGAGATATGACTCATAGCCGTTTCACTTAGACTGTGCGTAAACCTTATTTTTCGCATGGACATTATGTGACCTACTCGAATGTTAGCCTTCATACTAGACAATTTACGTAGCCTTTCTCTTGTTGGTGCATACGATCGATTCATAGATAAACACAATTGTCTCCACTTAAGTGGAGAGCATTCAATCTTGCTTATCCAAACACCGTCGCCTCTCGACTGGTTTCAACCTTGATAAGCCTGATAAGCAACATCGGGTGGGCAACACCACCCAATTTCCATCTGCTTCGGCTAAAGTCCTAGTGATCGCAGTGACTAAGCTTCACTTCGATGTGAATTGCGCGTCGCAATCCAATCACACAACATGTAATCCAAAATTGACCCTCCAACATCGAGACTCCTCCACTTTGGATACGGTCATGTTAATTGGAATGACAGAGGTCTACTACACATTAAACTGACGTCTCAAGGGGGATTGCGTGTTGCAATTCAACCACACGGCGGGTACTTTAAACTCCTTAATGTTTGAAGTTTTTGCCAATCTTTGGTTTTCTGAGCTATCTAGTTCTACCACTTGAGTTACCAACTCTTAGTTTCTGGGGTTTACCATCGGTTTTGACCAATTCAACCGGTTAATTCTCTCCACTTTTGTGTCCACAGCTCTTGCGCTGTTTCTAGGCGTTTCTAATTTCCCCATTTTAGCATACATAAGTCTATTCCCGTGAAGTGACAACAGTTGTCTTGTTCTTTCTTGTTCCTGTTAACATTTCATTCCGGTATGTTTACTACCTTTCCCAGTTGATTTCGATGCCAAACTGGGAATATCTACTCGGTTGCAGACATTCGAGTCATGTGCCATAACTACGCCATAGCAGATCGACTTTCCACTTCTGTTGGGTCATACGCTTCAGCCACCTAAGTGGCTCGCACTTGGCAACCGCTCTGTCCATCATACCTATTGCACATCTCACAAGATCACACCCTTCTTAAGGCTACAGAATGGGTGTCGCTTCCATCATAGCCTTAATCCACAGACAACGCCTTAGAGACGGCTACCTGTTGGTAGAAACGCACCACAACGGGTTATCACATTGGGATTAGTTTATTTGTCAATCCGTAAGAGGCGGTACATCGGTTCGAACATGGTTGTGCTCCATCAGTATGCACCAAAAAGACAGCCCTAGATTATTCGCTCATTCTGCACGATCGACTCGATATTCTGTTGGGAAACTTCTTATGTGAACCCTAATAAAGTTCTTTGTCTGTGGTACGTGCTAGCACGGACGCAGTTGACAGATCTGGAACTCGGATTACCACGATACTGACTGCATTGCTGTAACAAAGACCTGTTTCTTAATTTCCAAAATATCTTCATTCCTTTTGGAGCGATGCGTGTCGTCTTCCTGATTAGTTATTAAAATCAGCTGCGTCTGTGGCGCAAAACCTACTTTGGAAGCATTTCCTTTCGCTCTCTTGCTTTGTTTGACAATTTTTGTTCTCCTTCTCTATTCTTCTTAATCTCACTTGTTTTCTCACTTTTATGCTTGTTACTTGGTTCCTCTGAGCGGCGGTCACGACACGTTTGCTCAGTGGTCGCACACAGAGCCGCACCTCGTCGAATCATTCGTCTACCATTTGTATCTGCACATGTCTTCCATGCTTCCCCTTGGTCCAGGGTTTAGGGCGACCCTTATATAGTAAAGGCAAGCGATATATATAGCAGACCGTATAACAACGCTGCTTAACAAGCCCGTGATCATTAAATTTTTAAATCCGCTTCACATTACGCACTCCAGTGTCGTCGCAGCGATGAGTGGTTGGTTTCCGCACCAAGTTGTACGAGCTGTAGCTGTTTTCAGTAAGAATCAGATAACCAGTTCACACCCCTCCACCTCCCGAGGCGTGTCTGTCATTTGTCTCAATCATCTTACTTGCAAAACAAATGAGGTTTATTTAGTCTTGCCTCCACTTTGATGACATTATCCGATCGTTAGTCCGCGGACGCACTCAGGCATATAGTTGGTCATCGGCAATAGAAGCGGTTATCCTACTTGTAATTGCTTTCGCCTTTTGGTAGGCTCATTTTTGCTTTGAATCATCGACTTTCGCATATTATTCTTAATCTTATTAATCTTATTTCCTGGTATTCTCTATTTAGGATCGATGGTTCTCTCCTATTATTTCCCTTTCTCCTTTGTTCCAGCATTCGCATATGTAAGAAGACCACATGCGACTGCGCCATCCTCATTTCCCAGCGATCATTTTCCCCCCGGTGCTCTCCTGACGGTGAATCCAGTCTAATGGGACCTGCTTGTTGCGTGCTTATTCTGGTTTCGAAGATCCCTCACAAGATTTGCTTCTTTCAAGGTTTCGGCATTTCACTTTACTGTTGCCGGTTGCTATGTGCCGTCCAATTTTCCGGATCTGATCCTCCTATTACTTTCATAGCTCTTCTTAAATCCATTGATGCAAGTTCATTTTATTCAGCACAGCTCTTTCCGTCGCTCTTCCACCTTCGTTTCGTCTCCACTCATCTTTATTACTATTATTTTCTTATCAAAGGAAGTTTTCCACAGAAACGCGCACTCACGAATGCACTTCCGTGGTTACTTTGGTTTCTATTTGGAGTTGCCTTCCTGTTTTTTCCAATCATGTTATGTAGATATATCCCATCATCACACATGTACGCGGGATCTTGGAGATTGTGTCACTCTCGTTGATTTTGGGTATGGCAGATTCAAACCACATCGCACAGTCATACCGTCCACGTAACAGCGGGCATCGATGCTAACTACAATCTGTATGGCATACCTTCAATGTATTGATGATAGGGTTTGCCAACTCCGGCGCGCTTATGCGGCCCCATAGTTTGCACTATTTTGTCTATTTAGCGTATGTGTGTGGCACTGATTTATATGGTCGATAAGTCTTCTTTCGCACTAAAACTGTGGACTTTACGAAATAGCCATATCACATTGTTTTGACAAGGACAAGAAGTCTCAGCATTAAGTCGACACACCCTATCGATGCTACCTTGCCACGCGACCACCACGAGTCAGGAATATTACGAGACCACTGGCGCCTACGCAGATGGGAATCAGAAACCTCGGGGTTAGAAGCCAAGATGTGACCAACTTGATCCGGTGCGAGCCGCTGGTGATCATGGCTTCAAATGCTGAAGGATCCGCTACTTTCGGGTGTACATTTAATCGAAGGGTTTGGCTGAGGACCCGAGTCGTTCTTTTATCAGGAGTAGGCGTCCTCCCCGTATCCTACTCCAAACCCCATCATCCTCGGAGGTCAGGAACTGATCGATGACCTTTTCCCGTAAAATCTGGCCATGGGAGACAACAGATCTACGGGTTATCAGCTCACAGCTCGGTTGGTGTAGAGCACCAGCGCCACTCATTGTCTCTGACGGCGGGAGGGCACCTACGGGTGCTCAATGGTTTACTACTGTCGGCCTCAAGCCAGGCAGCCCCTGGTCAAATTGGTGCAAACCCGCCAAAACCCTCCTGCGTCTGGTCGTGGTTGCAGGTGAGCATCTAACTACGGTCGAAAAACGCAAATTAGTTGTTCCAGAACTTCAAAGGCTACGTGTTACTGACATCGAGCAGATCTCAATCTGTCTCTACCATCACACTCCTGAGCTGGATCTGCTCCCCACGGTCTTGTGGGTCAGACTATTAAGTCAAGAGTTCTGGGTAGAGTCCATCAATCAAACCTCGAAGCACATCCGCCACCTCGCGTGTGATTGCCCACCAATGCAATCGTATGCCTGCACGCAAAGCACTCAGCATCGGTGATGGAAAGTGCGCACACTAGTGGACCGGAACCCCAGTGAGCGCCCCGAGCGACGCACTGCACTGGTCGCGATGGAGCTGGCACGCTAAAACATCGATATTGCGGCGCTCAGTGGAATCCAGCACTCTGAGCAAACTAAGTTGCATGAAGCAGGTCCTGATGACACGCATGATCAATTTTACACTCAGTTATCCTCCGGGATACGGTCTGTGCCGTGAGGCGCCCGATTATTTTTGCTAGGTGATTTTAACACTCGCGTTGGGCGTGATGCCTCGGTGTGGACAGATGTCATGGGCCCGCGTGTCATTGGTTCAGCGAATGCGAACGGTGACAGGCTGTTCTCACTGTGTGCCACTCATGGCCTGTCGATCACGAACATTCGCTTTGCACTGAGTGCGACTGATAAAGCAACTTGGACTCACCCACGGAATGGTCACGCTCACCTGCTCGCCTATGTCATCGTACGTCAGCGTGATGCGCGTGAAGCGCGCATGACACTTGTACTGCGTGGACTTAGTGTGGGACTGCTCACAAATTGGTGCGGACCAAAATGTACATATATTTTCGTAAATCTATGTAACGTACTCCTGCCGTGAATCGGCGTAAATTTAACATTCTCTCCCCCGGTATGATGGAGAAGCGTATTGAGCTGAAGAAGGCGTTGATTGCACGCCTATGTGATGTGGAATGCATAGCTGCAGTGGGCGATCTGTGGCACCAACTTCGCGATCATGTGACAAGTGCTGCCGAGGAGACCATCGGGCGCGCAAACTGTAAGCGGCCCGATTGATTTGATGAGAACAATGTGACGATTAGTGCATTGGTGGCTAAGAAGAATGCCGCATTTGTTACACATGTGGCAGACGCCAGTGACTTGGGGAAGAAGAGTCAGTTTCACAAACTTCGACAGCGACTGACCCGAGTGCTCCGTCGCATTAAAAATGCGTGGTGCGCGGAGAAGTTGAAGTAAATCGAATGCTAAGCCGAACGCCAAGTCCTTGTATGGACCGACGTTGGAGCAGCTGTCTACGGTGTTCGATGGCAGCTCAGGCGCTACCTCCACACGGACTGCAGACATAATGCAGATCGGGCAGAAACACTTTGACTGTCTCTTGAACAACCGTTCGGAGATTGACTGGCCTACTTTGAATGGTGAGTTTGGCGCACATGCCGACACTAGATGAGGCGCAGAGAGCACTTGCTCAGCTGCGAAGCGGCAAGGGTGCCGTTGCCTTCGGGATCCTGCTTGAAGTATTGCAACACGACGGACCTGTGTTGATGAATTCGCTGCACCACTTGGTGCAACGCGTGTGGACTGAGGAGGATGCGCCTCCTGAGCTATGTCCTTGTGCTACCACTGTACAAGGGCAAAGGTAGCAAGCAATGTTGCACGAATTATCGTGGCATCAACTTGTTGAGTTGTGTAGGCAAGGTGATTGCCCGAATCCTGCTCAACCGCCTCGTCAGTCAGGTTGTGGAACCGAACATGGCGGAGGAGCAATGGGGATTCCGTTCGGATCGCAGCACTATAAATATGATGTTTGCGGCTCGTCAGTTGCAGGGGAAGTGCAGAGAACGACGCCAGCCATTGTACTCGCTTTTTGTTGATTTCACCAAGTCATTTGATACGGTGAAGGGCGAGGCATTGTGACTGGTGTTGGGTAAGTTCGTAAGTTTAATTGAATGTACACAGTGATATGCGGGTAAGGGTACTACTGAATGGAGAGACCTCGGATGACTTTACAGTTTTCACTGGTCTTTGCTCTTACCCTTTCTAGTATTTATTTTCATGCAATGTAGTCTTGTGCTTTTGATGCGGTTTGTGCTTAAGGTTTTCGTGTGGAGAACCGTACTGATTGGTGGTTGCTGAACATGCGTCGTTTTGGTGCGAGAACTTTAGTCTGTGCGATAACTATCCTTATGCTGCTGTTCGCTGACCACTGTGCGTTGTTTGCGCATAGCGCGGATGATTTGCAGTATATGACTAGTGCTCTGGCTTCGCCAACGGCCGAAATCGGGCTCACCATAAACACAGGCAACACTGTTTGCCTTTTCCAGCCTTCATCCGGAATGGAGTCCGTGGGTCTTCCCGAAATCTAGATTGCCGACGATGTGTTGGTAACCACTTCGAGATTTTGTTACCTTGGTAGCGTAATAACAACTGACCAGCAGTTGACGTGAGACCTGCTCTACCGCGTATCAAAGGTGGCTACTGCTTTTGGCAAGCCGTAATGCCGTGTGTGGAACAACAACCAGCTCACTGCTGAGACGAAGCTGCTGGTATACAAGTCTAGGGTGCTATCCGTTCTTCTCTACGGCCACGAAACCTGGACGCTTTATTGGAAATATGTACGATATCTGGAGCACTTTCATCAACAGTGTCTGCGCCAAATACGCACCAGCTGGAGTGACAGAGTTGCAGACACTGAACTGCTCCTGCGCGATGGCATGTATGCAGTGAACTGCATGATTCTGCTGAGGTCGATCAGGCCTATTCCCCGTATGGATTCGTCCCGGATACCCAAACAGCTGTTTTATGGCCAAGTAAGTGCAGGGAAACGGCACGTGGGTACACCGAAGTTACGTTACATGCACATGATCTAAGTGAGCGTATTACGTTCTAATGTTGATTGCAGGTCATGAGAATCGAAGTCGGTTGATCAGCGTGCATGGCGCGATCTACTCACAAAGACAATTGCCAAGGTGCATAAGAAGACCCTCATATATGTGGAGAAGAAGCCGCAGGCGCCGATGGATTCTACTCCATCAATCTCCTGTGCATGATGCTATAGCAGGTGCGGTCGCGAATGCTTGAATCAGGAAGCTTTACAAAGCCACAATCGAGGCCACTCAGACCCAGCATCGAAACGACGATGGGTACTGCATAGAATGTAGGCAGAACCGGTGCAGCATTGGTAGGTACCCTGCATCCAATTTACCAACCACGTGCTCGCTTCTTAAGTTCCTTTATTACAGGTGGTTGGGCAACAGAAATAATCTGGAAGGGCATTCAACATGAGTCTACTCAATTAATTTGTTCCGTGCGTACCCCAATCACTTGTGCAGCTGTGTAGGTGTGCGTGTATAGCCCGTCACCTTCAACCAATTGGACCTCAGACGCACTAAGTCATAGGGGTGCAGGTGGAACGCTTCAGCTCCTACCAGGGACAGTGTCGCTGGCCGAGGCACCAGGTTGGCCTTTCTTTCTCTGTCCTAGGAAGCGATTCCCACCAATTAGAACGAGAGTAGGGATTTGAATGACGATTGGTTTGGTATAACGAGCCACAGCCAAATAAGTTTGTCGTATGCTTTTGAAGGTGCAGTTCACCTAAACGCAATGGTTGGATCGTATGTTCGGCACTCGAGGGAGGTGAAGAATGTCGTACTGAAAGCGTACGAGGAAGGGGACGATTGGAAACAGGTCGCTTGCCTACTGAAGGTGAACGTGACAACTTGTCGCAACTGGATACGGGTGTACGAATCGACGGAATCGGTGGGGCATCACGAGGGAGTTCCTCGCAGAGCCCTGAAAAAAATCCAATTCGACTCTCTGGTGGAGTGGGTTACTGTGCAGCCTACCGTTACCCTTGAACTCCCTCGTTTGCGGTTGAAAGCGAAGTTCGAACTTTCAGTACGTACCAGCACTGTCTCACGATACTTGGATGGTAGACTTATAACAATGAAGAAATTGAACACAATTCCGGAGTCCATGAACACGCTGGAGAACAAAAAACGACGCAAGTCATTCGTTTTGCAGCTCATGGATTACGAGGTGGAAGGAAGGCAACCCGTGTGGATTGATGAGACCAACTTCAACTTATTTTCCTCCCGCACTCGTGGCCGCTCACAACGTGGTAATCGAGCGCAGTGCACAGTGGCTAACAGCCGGGGACCGAATGTTCATCTTGTCGGCGCCATGACAAACAAAGGCTTGATAGCGTGTTCGGTTCTGAGAGGAAGTTACAACAAGCAAAGGTGCGCTTAGTGGCTGCGACAAGAGCTTGGTACCAATGGAGCAGGGTTAGTCGAAAGATGTCTTTTGGTTTGTGACAACGCGCCCTGTCACACGCACCTGGAGCACGTTTTTCTGGAGGAACCGTACCGCACTAGGAGACTTCTACGCCTTGCGCCATACTCACCATCGAGGGCATCTGGAGTATAATAAAGGCTCATGTAAAACAGGCAATGAGGGGACGGTACTCCGAGATGCTCCTGGGGGATCCTGAAGGCATTATGAGTAAAATCGAGTGGCGGATGCGCTTTTTGGAGCACGCGGTGTTTGAAGCACGGGCCTTAGTGACGCAGCAGCACTGCCAACAAATGGTTCAACATGTCACTAAGAAGTATAGACGTGTTGTTCATTTGGCCAATCTGTAAAACATTCTGTTGGCAGTAAACTACCTGTTCTAAGCGAGTGTTGTTCTTACATTATTATGATGACGGGTCAGAGTGCACTTTATACTCTGCTAGAAATAGCCAGTTCTCTAATCGGGGGAACATCGTGGATTTCCGGTAAGTTGGTGCGTGTGGTCGCGTCACATACCCAATTTAGTTGCTGCGTTGTAGAACAATCATGTAGGAGCTTGACAAACAGATGCCACTCTAACACGGTTGTGTAACAAGCAATTGTGTTCTACCGCCTGTCGTTGATTGCGTTTGGAGAACTAGTGCATAAGGACTTTGATAACGGCATAATAAATACGAAAATTGAATTATGCAGACTTGACGTACATGGGTATGGTGTGTGACCGTTTGCCGGATTGCTTAACCCGCTACACCAACGCAGGCGGCTGGAAGCGGAGACGCAGAGCATGTAGGACAAGCAGAACCAACGTTATATCACGCTCTCTAGGGAAATATTTCCCTAGATGTATTCGTCAGTTGTGGACTGTATTCGAACACATCACTGGGTTGCGGTGAGAGGATGCTTTGAAGCTGCAAATAAAATGTACTTGCTTCGGCGAATCAAATTTACTCGTCGGGTTGTAACATCTGCACAGAGATGAGCGGCTCCGCATGACGCAAACCAATCCGTGCGTTCAAATGACATTTACAAGGGAGTTGCTATTTCGCTCCATCTCAATTCTACGTGGGTAAATGATGCGGTTATAGCCGGACATCTGTTGCAATCATATATCTTGCGTGTTATCCTCATCCATCCACACACCTCCGGCTCCGTCCCCCATCGCAGCTGTGACTACACCGTGCAGCTAATCACTCTCCATCCATCTCGGACTCCTAGTAGATGGTTGATATGAAACGGTCTAGCCGCCTACCAAGTATCTGTTTCGCCTTTCAATCCCCTGGGTCTTAGACGACCCAATGTACGCCCGGATAGGGAAGCCCTGGGTACTCTTGTATCTCGGCTTCCTTATTTGTAAGGACTTCCGAAAATCCACAACGAAAATATCCCCTTACCACCGATTGTTTCAATGGTAGGTGCACCGTATCAGAAGTCGGCCAAATGCCTGACTAACGTAATCCAACCTATCCTAAGGGAACTAGCGGATTACAGCGTTAAAGACAGTTTTGCGGATAGAATACATGCTACCGCAAGTACAGTGGGCGTACTGACAATAGGCTGTCAGAAATGATCGCGGAGCACATCCCTAACATGGTTGCAAAGGGTCCTAAGCTACTTACCAGTTCGGTTGCCCCCCACATACTCGATTGCTCCGCGTGCCAAAACCTTATTGAATCGTTCAGCGTAATTAGCTAACGAAGAGACTCCATGCCATTTCCCACCTATGTTCTTGGATTGTTAAATTAAATTCGTTTGATCATGAAGCGTTGGAGTAGGCATCAGCCGTGATTGCGCACATTGTTCTAATGCAGATAGCTAATCACAGTTATCACTTACGCAGTGTTTTCACTCATAAGCTGGAAAACAGTTCCCGTACCTTAATTCGGCTTAATGTATATGTGGCTGCGTATCGAAAATGTTGCTCCTGTGATAAGATGCCCGAAGTTTCTCCAATTTGCCTTTGGCCTTTTTCAGTTGGGTATGTTTGTCGCATTACCTATATGTGCGGCTCCTTACCATAGGTGCCAGTACATCAGTACATGCAGCAATGTTGTTGACAAATTCACCGGCAGCCATAGTCAGATTGCCGGTTCAAATGCTGACTCCCAATTCATAGTGCAGATAAGTTCGATCACAGGATGCCAACCAATTGTAACACGATTCGAAATCTACCGAATAGAACTTGGTGAAATGGTTTATGCATATCGAGATATATATTTACAACGCAGTTGTCAGCATCAGCAGTCATTGTTGTGTGTTTACGAACGTTCATTTGCAAACTCGCATCGAACCACGCCTGTAGAGAACCGTGTTATGAGTAATTGCTTAGATATTCCGAGAACAAGAAACCTATCATCTCATTTTAACTATTCGCTGTTCTTCCAGACAGTTAGATTTTGATATATCAAGATGCAACCGGTATGTCAATCTCTTGTGAAGGGTACTCGACAGTGTAGATGCCTCTATCTTCTCCCGGGTGCTGAACGCCTACGTACATTCTATGTCGAATAAGCTACCCAGGATTGGCAACGCTGGTTAAAGCGCGGCCTCGCTACGCTCGAACGATGCCGGGCAACGAAGATTGCTAAGGGCTTGCGGCACCTCCCGCATCCGAACAACTGCAGAGACTCTGATTGCTCAGTGGACGCCACGGGAGACCTCATAATGGTATATCAAATACTGCGTGATCGCAGTCATGTACACGGACACCTATGATGGACAGCACAATGTAGTGTACCGTTACTTTACACAGTATCATGCCATTTCAGCACTCGTTGGATCTGGGTCAAGCGCTTACCTATCCTGCGGTCAGTATACACCTTGTAAAGGGAGACGGTGTCTTTCGCCCATGGGTTTGCAACATCGCCTGTTAGTGGTTCCAGCATTTGTAACCATTTCAGGTTTCTGTGTTCCTCAATTGTTCCCCACCTGCATTTCCCGCTGACAATGGATACTAACCACCAAGTGTTTGGAAGCAGCGTTTCAACTGCATCTCTTGATTACCTCAAGTACCACTTCATCGCACCCGTACTGATATGAGTTCAGTTCACACTGACTATAGACACCGCAATCCTGTGCTTTGTTCTCACGCAGGTAGGGAATCACAAGTATCGCTTGCGCAGTGTTTTCATTCATATGATGAGAAGCAGTTCTCGTACTTTAAAGACCCTATCTGACCTTCCACATTCATTATAAGTGATTTTGTTAAACAATGCACAATCGGTAGCGTCCAGTTGCCTGGCCAACGGTCACCCCATGCTCATTGCGAGCAGCGGTGCATGTTTCAGTGGTCAGGCCAGGTGTCAACTCGTCCTATTGCTCTAGTATCGTCTAATACTAAGTACGTCCATTCGGCCGCGCATGTGCTCCGCGGTCGCCATATGGAAATCCCATGCGTTGGTGCGACAAAAATGTCCACGACCAAATGGACGAGGCAAGTTACGGACTTTGGTATCCGATGGCAACAACCTGCGTTATGCACAGTAGACACTGACAAGTGTCGCGAAATTCTGTGCTATGTTGCAAGGGTAATGTGTGACTGACGTAACACGGAAACAGCCAATTCCTCATTCTTGCTACTTGCGGATGTCTGCGTTTTTGGATGCATCATCTCGTTACAATGCTTGGCCTAACCTCTGTAATAGGCACGGCTACTCGCAATGAGCATGGGGTGATCGTTGGCCAGGCAACTGGACGCTACCGATTGTGCATTGTTTAACAAAAATCACTTATAATGAATGTGGGAGGTCAGATAGGATCTATAAAGTAGGGGAACTGCTTCTCGTCATATGAATGAAAACACTGCGCAAGCGATACTTGTGGTTCCCTACCTGCGTGAGAACAAAGCACAGGATTGCGGTGTCTATAGTCAGTGTGAACTGAACCCATATCAGTACGGGGTGCGATAAAGTGGTACAATGCAATAATGAAAACTTGAGGTGGTCAAGAGATGCAGTTGAAACGCTGCTTCCAAACTCTTGGTGGTTAGTATCCACTGTCAGCGGGAAATGCAGGTGGGGAACAATTAAGGAACACAGAAACCTGACAAGGTTACAAACGCTTCGTGATCAAACGAATTTAATTTAACAATTCAAGAACATAGGTGGGAAATGGCATGGAGTCTCTTCGTTAGCTAATTACGCTGAACGATTCAATAAGGTTTTGGCACGCGGAGCGATCGAGTATGTGGGGGCCAACCGAACTGGTAAGTAGCTTAGGACCCTTTGCAACCATGTTAGGGATGTGCTCCGCGATCATTTCTGACAGCCTATTGTCAGTACGCCCACTGTACTTGCGGTAGCATGTATTCTATCCGCAAAACTGTCTTTAACGCTGTAATCCGCTAGTTCCCTTAGGATAGGTTGGATTACATTGGTCAGGCATTTGGCCGACTTCTGATACGGTGCACCTACCATTGAAACAATCGGTGGTGAGGGGATATTTTCGTTGTGGATTTTCGGAAGTCCTTAGAAATAAGGAAGCCGAGATGTTCGAGTGACCGGCTGTGTCAAAGTTTTTGAGTGGTTCCATCCCACCGTCGTTAGGGTCTTTAGTTCACGAACGTTTGATTTCATAACATGTCCGGTTTTATCGTTATCTGTCACACCAAAAACGAACCGACTAATCTGCGAGAAATGTTTGCATTTTCTGGATGTAGCCCTGTTTCTGCATTATGGCGACACCTAATCCCATATATTGTCTCAGTATTAGAACCTTTTCATTGCGTAGCTGTTACCTTAACGACTCGCAATGATCCTTCGTCATGGTACGTCACTTCTCGGTGTCATTAGCGTATGACTGTTTGGTAAGCTCTACCCTCGTAGGTGTAAAGCAACCGCTTGTCTCCTCATTGGTCTGTGTTCAACTGGAAAGATGTTCGTTCAAATGTGCAAACTGAGCCTCGACTGCCGTTCTACCACATGGATTTGATGGAATAGATAAACTGAACCGTAGGGACAAGTTTCAAGTTGGGGTTGACCTACGGGAGAACGAATATCCCTAGCTATTCATAACATGACGCGCACACAAAACACCAGGAGAAATCCTAAACTGACGTTCCTAAGAAGAGAGCATTAGCCAGCGCACGAATTCAGTCGACAAATGTTTACATAATACATATATTTACAGATTATTAGTGTAATGCTCAGATTTGTCAGCTAAGTTGATGTTCGAAGTGCCCGTTGGCGTTTTGCGTACAGCGCAGCATTTGCCTGATGGTGCTTGGTGGCACTTTCTCCAGAGTACCCACTGTGATCCCGCGACATTCTTGTAACATGCTTCGCTTCAATTCCTCAAGAGAGTTTGGCTTCGTTTTGTAAAGACGCTGTTTCAAGTAACCCCAGAGGAAGAAATCCAAAGGGTTCAAATCTGTTGACGGAGCAGGCCACTCTATAAGTCCTCCCCGCCCGACCCAACGGCAGGAGAACGTCTGCTTGAGAAAATACCGCACCATTTGTGCATAGTGTGCAGGTGCGCCATCTTGTTGCAATCAAACGGTACTTAATAACCCAGCGGCTTCCAGTTGTGGAATGGCACAATTTTCCAGTAACTCTTTGGACGAGGACGCTAGAAAGCGCAAGGTATTAGTACTGCGAAACAACAACTTACAGTGTAAATTACCGAAAAAGCAAAATGGTCGCAAGATTCTTTGGCCAGTTAACCCAGCCCATACCATGAGGTTTGCACCATGTTGTATAGGTGAAGCGCTGCATCGGCGTGGATTACATGTTGCAAAAATCGTTGCTTCTCCTCAACGTGCAAAAGGAAAGCAGCCTCGTCGGCAAAAAGAATTGAATAGATGTCCATGACACTCAAAAACCTGCGGCAAAAATAAAGCCGCTTCTCCGAATCACATGGGTTTACAACCTGCACTTGACAGGTGCTATACTTCCGGAATTACTTTTCCTTCAAAGCCCTATGGACAGCATATCTGGTGGTGTCGCAATGCTGGGCGAGTTTACGAACGCTTAGATCGCAGCTTCTGGACACCACACAAACAGAAAAGTTATCCATGGTGATGTGAGGCCGCCCTGTCTTTTTGGCGACGCACACGCTCCTAGTGTTCTCAAATTTTCTCACTGGTCTACGAACATAGCGTCCGTTGATGGGCCACTTTGCACCGTGGATAGTGGCAACTACTTTGCCACTCGAGGGGGTTGTAACATTATCACTCTTAATGAGGGAAGCATAGGCGCGTGAAGGCCAAACGATCGGTAAAGAGCACACCAGCTTTCGATGCAAACTAATATGCGCTTAGGACCTTGAGGTGAACGTATTGAAAGTGACCACTATGAAACAAAAAAGAGGAGCACTGTGAAGAACGTTTGCACAAGTGTGACACATGGCGCAAATGTGTTGTTGATCATACAGAGCAACAGTAAAATATTCAACCCACAGCTTATCCGGATAATTTGTCATTCATATTTGGTATCCAACATACGATGGTAATAAAAATGTCGCCCCGTGTCACGTGCCGCCCTGGACGGACCGCCTACGCGAACCCATACTGCGTCTCTGCAAAGGAAACAACAACGTATTCAAAGCGGATTACTCGTCTCTTCGTCTATATAATGCAACCCACGTCATTAAGAACGATCACGTGTTGGGAGTCCAGCAACGACGCCATAGCTCAATCATCGATAGTTGCTCATCCAAACTGAAACAGAGTGCACTGAAAACCAAAGCAATTACACCAGGTTAACAACGATGCAGATGACGTTCCTGATGAAAAGCGCTTGGCGGAAACTGTCAGCAAAGCAAGTGAAATTTTAGTCCACAGCAATTAAGGACGTAAGGTAACGCTTATTTTCCCGACAACAACACTGGAACTAAGGTTCGACGGAACGCGCGCCAAGTGTAATGTGTCAGGGCAAGAGTACCCAGGGCTTCCCTATCCGGGCGTACATTGGGTCGTCTAAGACCCAGGGGATTGAAAGCCGAAACAGATACTTGGTAGGCGGCTAGACCGTTTCATATCAACCATCTACTAGGAGTCCGAGATGGATGGAGAGTGATTAGCTGCACGGTGTAGTCACAGCTGCGATGGGGGACGGAGCCGGAGGTGTGTGGATGGATGAGGATAACACGCAAGATATATGATTGCAACAGATGTCCGGCTATAACCGCATCATTTACCCACGTAGAATTGAGATGGAGCGAAATAGCAACTCCCTTGTAAATGTCATTTGAACGCACGGATTGGTTTGCGTCATGCGGAGCCGCTCATCTCTGTGCAGATGTTACAACCCGACGAGTAAATTTGATTCGCCGAAGCAAGTACATTTTATTTGCAGCTTCAAAGCATTCTCTCACCGCAACCCAGTGATGTGTTCGAATACAGTCCACAACTGACGAATACATCTAGGGAAATATTTCCCTAGAGAGCGTGATATAACATTGGTTCTGCTTGTCCTACATGCTCTGCGTCTCCGCTTCCAGCCGCCTGCGTTGGTGTAGCGGGTTAAGCAATCCGGCAAACGGTCACACACCATACCCATGTACGTCAAGTCTGCATAATTCAATTTTCGTATTTATTATGCCGTTATCAAAGTCCTTATGCACTAGTTCTCCAAACGCAATCAACGACAGGCGGTAGAACACAATTGCTTGTTACACAACCGTGTTAGAGTGGCATCTGTTTGTCAAGCTCCTACATGATTGTTCTACAACGCAGCAACTAAATTGGGTATGCGACGCGACCACACGCACCAACTTACCGGAAATCCACGATGTTCCCCCGATTAGAGAACTGGCTATTTCTAGCAGAGTATAAAGTGCACTCTGACCCGTCATCATAATAATGTAAGAACAACACTCGCTTAGAACAGGTAGTTTACTGCCAACAGAATGTTTTACAGATTGGCCAAATGAACAACACGTCTATACTTCTTAGTGACATGTTGAACCATTTGTTGGCAGTGCTGCTGCGTCACTAAGGCCCGTGCTTCAAACACCGCGTGCTCCAAAAAGCGCATCCGCCACTCGATTTTACTCATAATGCCTTCAGGATCCCCCAGGAGCATCTCGGAGTACCGTCCTCTCATTGCCTGTTTTACATGAGCCTTTATTATACTCCAGATGCCCTCGATGGTGAGTATGGCGCAAGGCGTAGAAGTCTCCTAGTGCGGTACGGTTCCTCCAGAAAAACGTGCTCCAGGTGCGTGTGACAGGGCGCGTTGTCACAAACCAAAAGACATCTTTCGACTAACCCTGCTCCATTGGTACCAAGCTCTTGTCGCAGCCACTAAGCGCACCTTTGCTTGTTGTAACTTCCTCTCAGAACCGAACACGCTATCAAGCCTTTGTTTGTCATGGCGCCGACAAGATGAACATTCGGTCCCGGCTGTTAGCCACTGTGCACTGCGCTCGATTACCACGTTGTGAGCGGCCACGAGTGCGGGAGGAAAATAAGTTGAAGTTGGTCTCATCAATCCACACGGGTTGCCTTCCTTCCACCTCGTAATCCATGAGCTGCAAAACGAATGACTTGCGTCGTTTTTTGTTCTCCAGCGTGTTCATGGACTCCGGAATTGTGTTCAATTTCTTCATTGTTATAAGTCTACCATCCAAGTATCGTGAGACAGTGCTGGTACGTACTGAAAGTTCGAACTTCGCTTTCAACCGCAAACGAAGGAGTTCAAGGGTAACGGCAGGCTCTGCAGAAACCCACTCCACCAGAGAGTCGAAGTGGCTTTTTCCCAGTGCTCTGCGACGGACTCCCCCGTGCTGCCCCACCGGTTCCGTCGATTCGTACGACCGTATCCAGTTGCGACAAGTTGTCACGTTCACCTTCAGTAGGCAAGCGACCTGTTTCCAATCGTCCCCTTCCTCGTACGCTTTCAGTACGACATTCTTCACCTCCCTCGAGTGCCGAACATACGATCCAACCATTGCGTTTAGGTGAACTGCACCTTCAAAAGCATACGACAAACTTATTTGGCTGTGGCTCGTTATACCAAACCAATCGTCATTCAAATCCCTACTCTCGTTCTAATTGGTGGGAATCGCTTCCTAGGACAGAGAAAGAAAGGCCAACCTGGTGCCTCGGCCAGCGACACTGTCCCTGGTAGGAGCTGAAGCGTTCCACCTGCACCCCTATGACTTAGTGCGTCTGAGGTCCAATTGGTTGAAGGTGACGGGCTATACACGCACACCTACACAGCTGCACAAGTGATTGGGGTACGCACGGAACAAATTAATTGAGTAGACTCATGTTGAATGCCCTTCCAGATTATTTCTGTTGCTCAAGTGGACAACTTGGCCTGGGAGTGGTATAGTGTTGATTAACCTCCAGAGCATTGGTTCGAGCGAGATTTTCACGGTGCCTTTGTTGATACTGTGTTTTAACCTTTGTGTCCTCCAATTTGTGAGTGTTCAGTTGGGTTTGCTTTGCCCTTTGTGAGCCGCCAAAACGCGTGCGAAGTATCACACACAACGATGTGCGATTACCGTCAGCTCAACTTGACCAAACTGATCGGCAATCGCGTACGCTGCCACACCATCTGCGGCTATGTGCACTTTGAAACCAACACTGGCTTGACGATGGAAGACGCCAGGTGTGATAGTGGCTCCCAGGGTGAAGAAAGCTCGTGCTAGAGAGGTAAAGCTGGTGGTCGGCACGAAGACTGCACAGTCTTTCTCTGTTGTGATACCTATGCGCTTCATCGATGTGGCGTTCACATGGCAGTAGGCTACCAATACGTGCGTTTAAGTCTTCTGCCATAACAATGATGTCTGTTTTAGGCACCTTTAGGAACAACTCATGAAGGTGTTGATAGAACTGGTCATTGACTGTATCTGAGCTGCAGTCAGTGGGCGCGTAGGCGGAGATCGCAAAAAGAGCATGCTTGTCTGCTCGATGTCTGCTAACCTTGCAAGTGGCTCATAGGCGACCGGTGATCGGAATCCAGACATATAGAGCGACCTTGACGATTCCATCACCACCTTGCCAAGATGCGGCGGACTCAGCATCACCAGAAAGGCTAAGATAGAATCTGCTGTGTGCTTGGACTAATAACGATAGCTCGTAGGCTGTGTTGGAATTTTGCAGTCGAGTTTCACTCAGACAACAGACATCAATTGTAAGAGTCTCCGGCGTGGGTGCAAGTCCAGCTTGCTGCCCGATCTGCAATACTTTACGCACGTTGAGGGTTACTTGTTTGAATTGCATTACAGGCGGCAATAGCGAAGATGGCAGACTTCGTTGCTGGGAGCTGCCTGTCGAGGACTGTGTGGTTGAGTGGCGAGGGAGCAACTTCATCGGCAAATGTATGGTTTCTCGCATTTAAATAAATAACTATATTTTTTATTCTAATGAGTCAGAGGATTTTTTAATTCTAATTGTAATGTTTTCGTCCTAGCTGCTCACACGTTACATAGCACAACCTAGTCCTGAAAAGCACTAGACGCGTTTCGCTCCATTGGGGCTCGTCATTGGTGCGCATTCCTTCTGTCCCCTACTGGGGATCGAACCCGTGACCACTAGAGGCAAATGCCAACTAGCCAACAGCCTAAGCCACTGAGCCGTGGAGAGGTCGGCTGTTCTACACAATTTGCAAGCTAACTGGGATATAACATCACCTATCTTCCACTGCTACGCAGGTTACTACCTTAGCAGATGACAGCGGCTAGCATCCGGAAGTCATGACTTTCTCTCAATAGACGCCTCGTCCATAGCATTTGAAACTAGGAAAGGCTACATTTTACATTACTAATAAGTAGGAGATATTTTATTCCTCGACAGTGCGAGGCACCGACCAATTGAGTGATCTGATAAACCTGGACAACCTGATCGCATAATAGAGTTAATTTTTCATGTTTTGTTCACGGGTTCCCAAATATGTTTTTTGAAGTGATTCACAGTTTGAAAGTATTTGTGAGATTAAAATACTGAGAACAGTGACGAATGTTGATTTTACCAAAAGTTCAAGTTCCATGAAGAATCCGGTAACAATTGGGATGAGTGATTCAAGGAATGTATATGAATTGGTGGCGCGTGTTTGTAAAGTTAGTTTAATTGCAGGACAGTGGATCATGAGGGCAAGCGAGAGTGTATTTGTTTGGTTCCATAGTTCAGCAATAAGCAACATACTAGTGGGTTGCCTAGGCCGAAGTAGGTGGGTTGTCTTAGGGGACCAGGGCCCCCGAATCTTTGGCCGAAGAGCCTAACGCACAAGGCAGCAGGGCAAAATAAGTGATCCGCACCTGTTGAGAACCGGTAACTGAACCTTTAGTTCACACGCGTTTCAGATGACAGAAAGCCGTGCCAGGGGCCCAACACTTCCGAAGTCAAAGGCATAATCCGATGCTCCGATTGCTTGCCGCTATACCATGTCTCTGAGAAAGACAAGAGGCCTTGACTTTATTTAGTGACGAGTGATATCCGCCACGTCCCAGTGTTGTTAAGCGGGCACTTGTGGCTTTTGATAGGAAGAACACTTGCCAAACGTAAAGCCACCACGTCCTGGAACACTGCCGCCGAACGATTCGCAGGAACGGGAAATAGCCGAGTCGCCCAGCTGGCACCACGAGGAGGTTGTTCGGCATGCCAACCGTTTCGTTGTCTGACTATGAATAATTTATTCCACTGGTTGCAGAATGCATGGTTCAAACGCTATGGCGTGCAAGGTTTGTTCATCCACGCGGTGACACAGGACAGCTCCTACACCTCATGGGGATGCGTCACATTGGAGAACGAGGAACTTCCAATGATCATAATGAACTAACGTTAGTGAGAAAGCGAGGGCTCGTTTGGTTTTCGTTAGAGCTTTGCTTTACCATGTACGACAACATCACTGTACGTTTTTATGGAGTAACTCCTCCAAGATGGATAACATTTTGGATGCATCAAGTAAGGAACCGTGGTATTGAGATAGCATTCCTAGCAACGAACGAAGTTCATCAATGTTTCTCGGTTCAGGGCTTTCTAAACTGGGTTTCACTTTATCATCTAGATCATGTACACCGACCTTGTCAAGCTCATGTCTGATAGCATACCCATGAAGAAAAGAACTCTTACCTAGACCTTTCCAAATAAGTCAGTATCGGACCAATCTTTTGATCACAGCAAAGAGTGTTCGTAGGCGTTCTGCGTCGGAGCATCCGGATATGTGAGTATTATTCAAGTACGCACAACTCGCGACGAGATTGGACCTAAATGCGGTGCGATGGCTTGTGTACCTCAGCAATCTATTGGGCACCTTCAGAGCCACACATACCAGATTGCCTAATGGCTATAATTGACAAACAGTCTTCTGGTCCTCCAGTCAGCGGTTAAAGTGAGAGTGGCTTTTTACTTCATAAAAGGAACTCTCAATACCCCAGTGCCAAAACCCCGCTGCCTTGCAGTCAGCTTTTTGAACCAAAGGCTTTGTTTGAGAACCCTAATCGGTTTCTTGTCTATGCCTGGGTAACCGGGCAGTATTTTGCCCAGCAATAAGATGAACCTTTACTCAAACAATTTCTTGATGCTCTGGCCGTCGCAGGGGATAATAGACAGCGCTCTTTCTGCTGCATGTAGGAGGGTAGTTAGGTGTTCGGATGCTACTGCTCTAGCCTTCCCGTTTTCTTATTTCCCTGCACTTTTTCTTCCTTATCGCCCCGTTCCAACTTCACTTTTATCCACCCTGTTTTCAAGTCCCCAATTATTGGCCCTCCATAGACGTTGTCACCTCGAGTGATGACGAAACGTTTACTGCCAAACTGCCGAGCTCAGCGAACAATCTGACCACCAACTGTACAACCGGAGCTGCCAATATTTTCTATAAATCGCGAACCTAGCTAATTTCTATGTCTGTCGACTTGATGGACAGATTTTGCAACCGTACATGAGTTTAACGGACGGCTGCATTGTAAACTCTGCCCTTCAGAGCGAGAGGAATGTCGCGTCGGCGTCATTGATGGCGGAGCTTAGCAAAGCGCCTTGAGCATTTGCCATACGGTTGATGGTCTCAATTTTGATCCCATGGACGCCTATATAGCTGACTTCAGGCTACTCCCCACCAAGGGTCAGCGCAGGGGTGGATCCCTACTGATCTTAAAGATGGACTTTGCATTTCGAAGGAGCAAGGTATAGCCTAAAACGGCTGACACCCAATGCTAATTTTTCCAGTTCAGCTTGGCATTTTTGAAAGCTATCACAGAGAAGGGCAATGTCGTCGACATACTCTGTCAAGAAGTCGAATACTAAGGAGCAGCTCCACGCCTTGCAGTTCGTGTCCAGTGAATGCAGTCTCCTTGACTTCCTCGTTGCCAAGTTACAAAGGAGTGGTGGCGTCCCGCACCCTTGTGTCAAGGTGCTGGCAGTTATGTGGGACAGGACAGTTTGCTGTTAGTCCTCACTCAGTTTGAACTTTGCGCGTATAACGCTGTGATTATGTTTGCGTATTTTACGGACACACCTTTTCTGAGAAGCCAGTCCCATAGGCATATCGATCCAACTAATCGGAGGTCTATTTGATGTCTAGAAGCACGACTGCGATAGGTCGTCATTAAACATGGCGGTGCTCCAACAATTGACGCAAAGTAAATATGTGGTAATGCGCTCTTGATTTCGCCTAAATCCGGCTTGCTTTTCGAGAATCTGGCTTTCACGGGTGCTATTTAATCTACTGAACATTGACAAAGTCAGTGGAGATCAGACTGATTCATCTATGTTTACCGTATTCGGAACAGAAGCGACCGTTGAAAAATTGTAACCATAACCCAGCGGCCCCAGTCTGTTGGAACAGTCTACTGCCCCCACAGCTTCACCAGTAAATAATGCAAATCATCCATAAGGGTAGGTCTCACGAATTCGAAGAGGACTGAATGAAGTCCATCTACCCCGGCGGCCTTATTCAGTTTCAACCGTCTCCTTTCGCTTGACTTCTGCGCATTAGGGCTGGTCGATAGAGACGGCCCGATGGATATGCTGGTATCTGCTACTCAAAGTGTCCGGTCCAACGTTCCAAGCGCTTTGACAACCTGTGGATAGGCTGTCCATTACCTTCGCGTATACTCTCGCTAACACTAGTTCTGCTGCTTATTTGCATTATCAGACAGATTAACTTCCAAAGGCTACCAAGGGCAACGACTGTCTCCTTCTTCGAGACACGATGAGACCGCCGGGCTTCGCTGTCTCTTTTCAGTCTAGTACGCAGTTTCGCTCAGATGTTTTGCGAGGCTCATTATATTCGCTTTCAACCGAAACACGTTGGCGAACATCCATAAGTTCCAGAGACTGTGTAGAGACCCATTGTCCATGTTGGCAATTTGGATTGCCACATGAAGACGCATGCTGATAAGAACACCTGGCGGATATGCGACCAGTGGTCATCAACTGTGTTTAGTGGACGTTTACCCAGTTCAGATGCCGGCGTACTTTGTTACGCATTCAGAACATCTGGGTTCGCCAGCTGGCAAATATCCATGCGTTCGTAGCGTCCTTGCGGACATCCATCGAAACGCATCTGGATATCGGCGCAAACAAATGCATGGTCAGTGTTCACCCTCGTGCTCCAAATCGAGCGACAGTTTTGGACGCAGTATCTCCAGCAGTAACTGCTCGCGGTGTAATCGATTTGCTTTCATAACTGTTCCGAGGCTAGTGGGCGCCATGTCACGCTTCTGAGGGTGTTGTATCGGAAGTTAGTGCTTGCAAGAAAAAGACGAGCGCCTTCACACAGGTGTAGCAAACGCTCGCCGTTATAATTGCAGGCGCCTACGCAGTGTTGTCTGCTGAGATGCAACTCATCAGTGTCCAATTTTCCGATTTGGACGTCTAAGTCTGCAGCCAGTATCATAATATCCGTACTTTTTCTGTAACGGTGCGGCGCTGTTAGTTGGTGATAGAGTTCCTCTTTCACCGAGTCAGTGCTACGATTTGTGGGCGCATAGGCTGCAATGACCGACGGGCACCGTTTGTCCCCACGCAACTTCGATGCTTTGAACGGTCCAGCCATTCTGACCGCACACGTCCGGCTGTTCATTGGGATGCAATTTAACAGAGCATATTCAGCCCACCAGCTTAGAATAATGCCCACACAACGGCATTTGCAGCTGTCATCTCCAGCTGGGCGCAATGAGAACATACGGACAAAGTCGCACGTTGGGGATCGGAGAGGATACTTACAGAATTCGAGTCATGCAGGCGACTTTCCGATAAACTGCAGATGTCTATCGATAGCGTCTCTAGTGTTCGGGCAAGTGCTGCCTATTGACCAATCTGTAATAAAATGCGCACATTGAGGCATGCGAGTCTTAGGGAGGATCGATGGCTCCAGCAGAAATTGGATGTACTGACGTTGCACGCTTTTTTGAACATGGACTGGAGCGACGCCCTACGATTGCGTGTGGGTTGAAACTAAGAGACAAGCGGCTATTGAAGTATGACGGAGAAGGCCCTAGTATTGGGGTGTTGAAAACGGCAGGGGTAGTCGGAACGGGAGGATTGCGGTTGAAAAACGCATGAGGATGAGTTAGAGGATTAGGTCTGAGTAATGGGATCCAAACCACTATCCACCCTGCTCGATGCAGCATATAAAGCGCCGTTTATTATCTGCGGCGGCCACAGCATCAAAAAGGTTTTTGATTCATGTTACATTATATTGTGTAGGTGCGATACTGCCAGCTTGTCCATGTCTAGACAAAAGAAAGAAAATGGTTCCCAAACAATGCTTTTGGTTCGAAAACCTGACTGCAAGTGTTTTGGCACTGGGCTACACTGAGTCCGTTTTATGGAGTGTGGAGCCACCTCCATTAAGTGAAATAATCTACGAAGAGGCTACCTCACTGACCACTAATCTTCAACGATGGTCAAATGATGGACTGCTCATTTTGGTTCACAACTTTGCTGACCGCTAGCTCCATCCTCTGGAGCACCCACGGGTGCTGAGTGGTCTATTTCCACAGATCCTCTCACATCAAGATATCTAGCAAGAAATCTACCTACTGAAGCGTCATAAAACACTAGACTCTGGTGGTTTACCTCCTGCTCCTTTCATATATAATGTCTTCACTGGTTCGAAAGCTCGCCGCTTTTTTCTCAGCAATCTGATCAAGCGAGGAGGTTCTATTGTCTTGAGTTGAGTTCGTGGTCGTGCCCATTTTCAAAATGGACTACGCACAGCTTGCTCTAACTACAGAAGTGTATGCTTATTTTTCCATCGTCTGCAAGCTTCTGGTGTCCAACATACTTCGCAGATTATCCCCAATGCGCGAATCGCTACAGTGGGAAGTACAGGCTGGGTTCCTCCCTGATCGCGCTTATTCGATCAAATTTCCACACTCCGCCAGATCCTCGAGCTCCGCCATATTTATTAAAACCCAGTGATTATCGTTTTACTGAATCTTCGTGCTGCCTTCGATTCTGTCGACTGGGCTGCATTGTGGCACTATTTGTTGTGGAATGACATTCCTGAGAAGTTCGTTTCTACGCTGTGTACTATGTACAGTCAAATTTCGGGTAGAGTTAGGACTTACGACAAGCTTTCTCCTTCCTTTCTTCTCATCATTGCGGCTCGAACTGATGCCATATCTCCCCATTCCCCTTCAATTCTACCATCGAGGATGTCCTTAAAACTACTTTAGAGGATTCGTTACACGCTGGCGTTAAGCTCTTCTAAGGTGGTTAAGTTGTTGACTTTGAATCTAAAGAAACCCAAAAATGGTGGGCCGAAAACTGGACGAAAAGGTTGTCTACTTTTTCCTTTTTCCGATCCCGCCATGCTTTCACATGGTACATATATTGTGTCATCGGGAGCATGGCGGTATAGTAAAACAGGATCGGAAAAACGAAAAAGTAGGCAACCTCTTTGTCCAGTTTTTCACCCACCATTTTTGGGTTTCTTTAGATTCCAAGTCAACAACTCTACCTGAGAAGCGCTTAACGCCAACGTTTAACCAGTCTTCTAAACTATTTTAAAAACATCCTCGGTGATAGAACTTAAGAGGAATGGGGATATAAGTATATATGGTTGGCGGCATTCGGTTTCGGATTTGCCTGTCACTGTGGCCAGCCACAGGACGCCTGCGCCTACAGAGGGACCATGGATGTCTTGCGCTGCACCACCCACAGCTCCAACCACACACCCCATATCCAGTGTAAACCCGAAGGAATAAAACCGTGAGGCATGTGGATGGGAGTCACGTTTCATCAACGGGACCGACCCACACTGCTTCACAGGCAAACACAAGCACGCTGTATTTGGGAATCAAGCGCACACAAGGCGATGGCTGGACCGTAGTCCGCTCCACACTGAGTGCATGGAACCACCCTTCTAGTGTAGCACGACCACAAGAACTGTGCACCTCGTCCTCTCCAGCAACGACCAACAGTCTCCTAGAGGTAGTGAGTAATAGACAGGTAGGCACCTTGTCAACATGCACATCAAACGCAGCCACACCGGGAAAACCAAACAACAGCCAGTCACTTGAGAGAGAGCTAACAAATAAAGTAAATCGAGTAATGCATGAGGAAACGGTGACAAAAATCTTAACTTAATGTGCATATGAAATAAGTAGCTAACAAAGGATCCGAGATAAGTTCAGGAGGTCAGAAAGTATATTTTACGGAAACAAAAAAACACGAAAATGTCATAGAAATTAACTACAATTGGCTTAAGAGAGTTGTACAGGTTTATAGAAGAGCGTACAGGTAAACATTTATTTGGGAAAGAAAAGCATTAGTACAAAATTGAAAACCCACCACCTGAAATAAAGAGACTTAGCATGCAGCACGCTGTTAGTAAATCGAATGCAGCGTACCTACAAACGCTGCGCTGATTCTGCCTAGGTTCTCTGCAGGACCCATCGTCGCTCCGGTAGTGGTCCCGAGTGGCCTCGCTCATGGCTCACTAAGCCTGCCTGACTCAGGCACTCGCGACTGCATGTGCTACAGCACCATGCGCTTGATGTCGATGGAGAACAACCCATCGGTGATTGCCGCTTCCGCACTTGCCGCTTCTTCTCCGCATGCATGAGGGCTTTCTCCTGCACCTCGGCAACTGCCTTCGTGATCAGATCGCACCATGCACGCCGATCAAACGCCTTCGATTCCCATGATCTGCAGTCAAGATTGGAACTTGAGAGGCTCACTTTAATCATGTCCTGGTAATGTAACTTTGGTGATCCCACGTGCCGCTTCCCAATACTTAGCTGACCATATAAGAGTTGTTTCGATATCCGCTTTGAATCCATACGGCTCACATGACCGATCCACCTAAGGTGTCTCATCAAAAGTATGCAGTCCACTGCATAAATTCCAATTTGTCGCAGCACTTCCGTGTCAGGAACTGTCTCCCCAAGTGATGCGCAAGATCCGTCGCAAACACTACTGATGGAACCGCTCGAGATATCGCACATCCCGCCGGTACATCGTCCACGTTTCACTGCCGTGTAGAAGAACGGACAGCACCATGGATTTGTACGCCTTCAGCTTCGGGCCAATGGTAAGCCGATGGTTTTTCCACACTCGGCACTCTGGCTTCTCGAATGCCGCCGTTGCCTTCGACACGCGAATACGTAACTCAACGTGTAGCTGCTGATCAGTCGACATCACACTCCCAAGGTAGCAGAAGCGGGAGGTGGTTTCCAATACTTCAGCACCAATGCTGATTTGCGGCAATATTGAAGATTGCACCTCCGGTGAAGGCTGAAAGAGACAGTTTTGCCAGTACAATGGCTGGTGTCGTTCTCTGCATTTCTCCTGCAACTGACAAGCCGCAAACATCATATCTATAGTTCTGCGACCCGAACGGAATCCCCATTGCTCTTTCGCCATGTTCGGTTCCACAACCTGACTGACGAGGCGGTTGAGCAGATTTCGGGCAATCACCTTGCCCACACAACTCAGCAAGTTGATGCCACGATAATTCGAGCAACATTACTTTCTACCTTTGCTTTTGTACAGTGGTAGCACAAGGGCATCCTTCAGCTCAGGAGGCACCTCCTCCTCAATACATACATGTTGCACCAAGTGGTGCAGCGCAGTCAACGACGCGGATCCGCCTTGTTTCAATACTTCAGGCGGGATCCCGTCACCCCCGGCACATTTGCCGTTTCGCAGCTGAGCAAGTGCTCTCTGCGTCTCATCCAGTGTCGGCGTGTCCGCCAGACTTCTCTTCACATCGTGCTGCTTCAGGCAGTTCAGTGTAGGCCAGTCAATTTCTGAAAGGTTGTTCAAGAGACAGTCAAAGTATTTCTGTCCGATATCCATCATGCCTGCAGTCTGTGTGCATGTAACGCCTGAACTGCCGTCGATCAGCGTCCTCAGCGGCTCCAATCTCGGTCCATACACCGCCTTCAAGGAGTCAAAGAATTCCTTGTGTTGGCGGCATTCGGCGTAGCATTACATCTGCTTCGTCTTCTCCGTCCACCATGCATTTTTAATGCGACGGATCTCTCGGGTCAGTCGCCGTCGAAGTTTGCGAAACTGACTCTTCTTCCCCAAGTCACTGGGGTCTGCGACATGTGCAGCAAATGCTGCGTTCTTCTCTGACACCAATGCGCCCATCGTCTAATTGTTGTCATCAAACCAATCAGGCCGCTTACAGTTTGCGCGTCCGATGATCTCTTCGGCAGCAGCTGTCACCTGGTCGCAAATGTGGTGCCACAGGTCGCCCACTGTGGCTATGCAGTCCACATCACACAGGCATGCAGCCAGCACCTTCTCCAGCTCAGTACGTTTCGCCACAGTACCGAGCGAGAGAATGTTAAGTTTACGCTGATTCACGGCAGGAGTGCAATACATAGATGTAGGAAAATATATGTACAGTTTGGTTCGCACCAATTTGTGATCAGTGCCACACTCAGTTCCACGCAGTACACGTGTCATGCGCACTTCACGCATATCACGCTGACGTACGATGACATAGTCGAGCAGGTGAGCGTGACCACTCCGTGGGTGCGTCCAAGTTGCTATATCACTTGCACCCCGTGCAAACCGAATGTTCCTGCTCGTCAGGCCGTGAGTGGCACACAGTGAGAGCAGCCTGTCACCGTTCGCATTCGCTGAACCAATGCCATGCGAACCGATAACATCTGCCCACACGGATGCATCACGTCCAACGCGCGCGTTGAAATCACCCAGCAGAAATAGTCGGTCGCTCCTCGGCACAGACCGTATCCCGGAGGATAACTGAGTGCAGAATTGATCACGCGTGTCATCAGGATAACATATGGTCGGCCTGTACGTGCTTATAAAAGTGGCGAACTTACCTCTTCCGAGTCGTAGGCGAACAGTCATCAGTCGCGCGCTGATGCCTGTCGTTTCACCCTCCAACTGGCCATGGAGGCGATCGAATATTACAAATCCAACTCCATGATCACGTGATGCTGAGGCGGCGTTGCCCACTCAGTAGAATGTGTAGCCAGCACCTGTTTCATGCAACTTACTTTGCTCAGCGAGCCGAGTTTCACTGAGCGCCGCAATATCGATGTGGTAGCGCGCTAGCTCCATTGCGACCAGTGGAGTGCGTCGCTCGGGGCGCTCGCTGCAATTCCGGTCCAGTAGTTTGTGCACGTTCCAGCACCGATGCTGAGTGCTTTGCGCGCAGGCATACGGTTGCCCAGGTCGGGAGTGTGATTGCAGAGACAGATTGACGGCCGTCACACGCAGTCTTAGAGGTTCTGGAACGACTCATATGTTTCGCGACCGTAGTAGGATACAACTTCGACCACGGCCAGACGCAGTTGGGTTTTGGCGGGTTTGCACCAATTTGATCAGGGGCTGTCTGGCTTGAGTCGGGCAGTAGCAAACCATTGAACACCCGGAGGTGCCCTCCCACCGTCAGAGACAATGCGTGGCGCTTGTGCTCTACTCCAATCGAGCTGTGAGCTTATAACCCGTAGACCTGTTGTCTCCCATGGCTAGGTTTTATGTGAAGAGGGCCATGGACCACTTCCTAACCTCCGAAGAGGATGGACTAGGATACTGGCAAGGCGCCCACACCTGACATGAGAACGACTCGGGTTCTTAGCCAAAGCCTTCGATTAAATGTACACCCGAAAGGCAGCGGGTCTAGCACATGGTCAGTTCACTGACTCATGCGGATTGATGTCCTGGATCTTAGCAGGGAGAAGGGCGAAACCCAACTCCCACCCAGGGGTCGCCATGAGGAGGCATCAAGGATATGAGCCAGTGGCTCAACAGTAGCAGCAGTGGGTAGACCATCTGTCAGGATCTAGCGCACCATGGGCTCTGTCGCTTATATATATATATATATATATATATATATATATATATATATATATATATATATGCAGTTGAATCCGGTTTATTGCCCAGTTTTTCAAAATACATACTCTTTTATCATAACTATGCCACCTTTTCAACGTAGCCTGTTTTGTCGCACCTCTTAATTGCCCAGTGGCGTGAGCTGTGCTCTTGTCGCTTTTTCAATTTTACGTCCTCGCTCTGGCTATCTTTTATTATGATTACCCCTTAGTTAGTCCGATCGAATCAAGAACAGTAAACACGTCGGTGATGTCCCTGACAGATCAGAAAAGATTACTTACGTCACTCGAAATAAGCGCGAGTTACATGTACAGACGGATGTGTGCAAGCCCTCTGTCATATTACAACTGGAGAACTGAGCTACGTCGGGCAATCTTTCCTCTCCACGTTTGTCAGTACTCTATTGGTTACACACAAGTATGGCCAGTAACAGAAAGAATTTGTCCTTGACAGAAGTTGGACGTTTCGGACAAAATTAAACTTATCCACCAGGAACCTCTCAGGCCAAGTTGTCACGTGATTTACACCTATCTCGTCGTGACCCAGCCAACTTGCTTGTCAGCGAAAAGCAACTTCAGCAGAATTTGTCCCATGGCATTGCAGGCTCTCAGAATGGGAAGCGATGTGGAAAAGATTACGAAGTTTAAACTGCATTGAAAGACTGGATGATATTGGTTCGTGAGCACAACCAAAAAGTTACAAGCCCACTTCTGCAGAAAAAGGCAAAAGAATTAGGGGGGATAGACTTGGAAAAACCTATGCTGCTACATTAGGATGGTTGCAAAGAAGGAAGGATGGAACTCAATTTGTGTGTAAACTTGCGCATGGCGAGAAGGGTACGGCGTACAGATCAGTCTGTGAAAATTGGCTGAGATCGACTGCCCAGACTTTTAAATGTATTTGTTGATGACAACATGTACAATGCAGATGAAACAGGTTTTTTTACCGAGCAGCTCCAGAGGGCTCTTTGTGTTTTTCTGTCGATAAGTTCAGCGGATCGAAAAATACCACAGATATGATCACGCTGCTGTGTTGCACAAATATGTCATGCACAGGTAAAAGAGCATTGGTTTTGCTTGGAAAAGTAAGAAACCGGTATGTTTTAATGGCTGGAACGTGGACATACTTCCCGTAACCTACAGCTAAGGAAAATTGTGTGGATGACGAAAGAACTTTCACGGAGTAGGTTTTCGAAGGACCCGGACCAAAGTTCTAAAAAATTATGTCGCTATTAGATTATTGCACAGTGCATCCGCAGCTAGAAGGCCTGAAAACCTTCAAATGGAATTGGTTTTGCCAACAAACACGACCAACATTCTTCAGCCAATGAACTAAGGTTTGATTAGGAATTTGAAAATCCGTTACAGAAAGGAATTTGTAAGCCAAATTCTTTGTCAGTTCGTAAACGTGTTATCTGACTCATCGTAGGAAGTGGATGTCAGCGCCAAGATTTATGTGCTCGGTTCAATTCCCTTCGTTTCTACAAGTTGGAAACAATTTACCGGTACAACCATAAAAGCTTGCTTTCAGCATGCTAACTTCAGTCGACTGGCATCCGATGCACTTCCTGATGACGCCGTCGTCGTTGAGGACGAGATCAGCGCCTGCACAATCCCAGTCATCAATACAGAATAGTTCGCCGCCATTGGCAACGAGGTGGGATGTAAATCAGATCTCACACTGTTAACGATGAAATCTTCAGTAAAATTTTAGAGAACCGACTAGAACGTAAAGAAAGCAGCGACTCAGAGGACGACGTGCCGGATGCCTCCGTGAGTAACAGAAAGCAGCGCATGTCGCATTCACGAACAAAGAACTGTGAATGATCTTTATTGCTACGGAATTTGATTGGGCTAGGCAACTATTTTTTACCCAAATTGGACTTTGTCAGTGCAAAAGTGATTGGAGTAACAACTCAAAATAATGTACAGCGGACCTTGGCTAGTTCTCTCAGCAAAATTATACAGTGGCGCCAGTTTCTATAGCTATCCAGGTAGGATGCTTCATGTTATAACTTTTTAATTATGGGTCATGCTCTTCTGAATAAATCTCTTTTGTATGCTTTAGTTACAAGCGCGTATTTTATCTTACTTAGCATGCTACAATTTAAGCGATAAACTGTGGAATAATTTCACGGTTGCTTACCTTCTTGAAAAAATGACGATATCGGTTAATTGCCCACCTCGCTTTGTTGCCAACTTTTGAAATATCCCGATGGCGGCCAATAAAGCGGGTTCTACTTGACTTTTCTCCCCAAGTTATTCTTCGTACAACTGAACTTGTCGAAAGACTGATGGTTACACACAAACCCTCTTTCTCAGGACAATTCATTCACAGCTTCCATGATAAATCCCTTGGCTAAGTTGCCATCCGTAAATAGTGTTCATCCTACAATCTTACGCACTATATTATAACTAGTACGAGTGACAACCTTTCGTGAGGAGAGTTCTTTGGGTCTTTAAACCATTTTTCATGTAGTCATATTTCTCTCAGTTTTGCTTCCCAGTAAACTGAATATACTGGTGAGTTTTTCGTTTCAGAAGAACGCCAGAGATTGTACTCTTTAAAAACGACAACGCTCGCCACATATGACGCAAATGGTTTTCCGGCCCATAGTTTCCACAAAAAAGTATTTTACTCCATTTTTCGTTGAAAAAACGCGACATTCGATGTCCACTTTCCTCTTCTTAGTAGCCCTAAAAGAATTTCGTACAAGTAAATGCTTTCAAACTAGCCTTGCTCATATTTCGCTTGAATCAATAGCGAGGACATTCAAACGAAAGCCACGACTCACCGCATTATGCCCGTGTGAAAGAGACGACTGTATGCGTCACATGCAGACTAACATGCAAGCAGGTGAATGGGGCCAAGCGCACGTTCAGTCTAATGGAGTGCCAAGCGCTACCGTGTTTACCGTGTGAAGTGCTGCGTAGCGATGTGAGTTGTCCCGGTGAATGGGTAATTTCAACCGATTTTATTTATGTGCATTCCTTCACTCACTGGCCTCATCTTCCATTTAAACAACTTTCCACCTTCTTACTACCTCATACTTGCTTCACGTAACCGGCAAGGCAAGAAACGTGGGCAGTTCTTGGTTAACCAGGGTGTGGTTTAGATGTTTCCTTTTTGGTACATGATGAGCTCAGAACAACTTAAAGCTTACTGGCTCTCTGGTCCACTAGAAAAGGAAGACACCTTATTCTCCTATCATCCCAATCCCAATTGAAACAACTGGTAGGCATTCCTGGCTGATCCACGTAAATTATTTGCGTCTGATTTCGGCCTTTGTCAACAGTGGTCTGCGCAGAATAGCTCGTGTTTTGTGGGAACACCAAGTTAGTAACATCGATGTTAGATGCCGCGTCCTAGGTTATACGGGTCTACCTCTTGACAAACTAATATGACTGAGCTAACTGAGGTGGATAAGTCACATCTTACACATGCCGTGAGAGCGTTTACCACGGCGCGCTCTATTCGCTCGCGCAGGGCCGCACTGGAAGCAATCACGCGGTGGCCAACCTACCACATAGCGACAAAAAGTCAAGGCGCTGAAGTCCAGTCCAGCTGTTATCGGCACCTACTTCTTCTGGGCTGACGAGCCCGAGACGAAGAGCATGGTTGCTTAGAGACACCTGAGTACATGCCGCGTAATCGCGGACAATACAAGACATGAATGATTCTTTGGATTGGATTTTAATCATCAACATTTTAATCCCCAAACTGACAAAAAATGATAATACGGCATGTAAAGAGCACAAAAAGAATTCTCTTTGGGTATTTTCTTTTTTGATGTTTGGGCTTATTATACACATGCATTCCACGGTTTCCTGATGACTCGATGTCTATTATATAGACTCATCATCATCATCATTACACGTTAGCTGGAGGTGGAAAACACCTCAGCTATTGTGCCGCAATACAAAAGGCAAGAAAAGAAAAAACAAACAAACAGTGGCACGCCCGCTGAGTCCTCAGTAACGGATGGACATCGTTCCGGAGAGCTAACAGCTGGCTGCCGTAAAAGAAAGTCATATTATGCCTAAGGATTGAGATCGTGATTGGAGGGGGATGCTAAACAGGAGGGGGATGGACAAAGGAACTCACAACACAAACGCCATTGGGGCCGGCTCCTAGCCATATCAGCAAGTGTGTCCAGCCAAACGTGTTCACCGTCCTTAGGACCCCAGCCAGGCAGTCGGGATGCACCAACCGACGCCAACTTCGAAGTGAGGGTTTTCATTTCTCGCGACCAAGTCATCACTTGGCCTCCCCTCCTCCTCTTCCAACCGCACCCACAACGCGCAAACAATGCACGTCGTGGGAGTCGGTGTGCTGGCATGCGCAAGACGTGGCCCAGCCATCGGAGCCTGGTGCGTGATATAATCGTGCTGAGCGGTTCACTCGCTCTTCCTGCACCAAATACGCGACGTCGAACACGCTCATTGCTCACGCGGTGTTCCCACCAGACATGAGCTAAGCTGCGAAGGCAGCGATGATCGAACGTGACGAGCCTCTTCATGTCTGTCGACCTGAGGGGCCAGGTTTCACAGCCATATAGGAGAGTTGAACGGACGGTTGCGTTGTAAACTCTGCCCTTCAGGGCGAGAGTAATGTCGCGTCTGCGCCACAGGTGGCGGAGATTGGCAAAAGCACCTCGAGCTTTTGCTATACGGTTCGTAACCTCATCTTCAATCCCACGGGTGCTAATATAGCTGCCCAGGTACTTGAATTCCTGAACGACTTCTAGCAGATCACCACCAAGCGTTAGCGCAGGATTGGGTCCCTGCCAATCTTGGAGAAGTACTTTGCATTTTGATGGAGCAAAGCATAGCCCAAAACGACTGACAGCCAGTGCTAATCGGTTCAGTGCTGTTTGGCATGTTTGGGAGCCGTCACAGATTAGGGCAATATCGTCTGCATACTCCAAGTCAAGAAGTCGCTCACCAGGGAGTAGCTCCACACCTTCTAGGTCGTGTCCAGCGAACGCTGTTTCCATGACTTCATCAATAGCGAAGTTGAAGAGGAAAGGTGACAGCGGGCATCCTTGTCTCACACCGCTGGTGATACTGAAGGGTGGCGAGAGTTTGCCATAAACCCTCACCCTGCCCGAACTATGTGCGTACAGCGCTTTGATAATGTTTACATATTTATCAGGCACACCTTTCCTCAACAGACAGTCCCAAAGGGCACATCGATCGACTGAGTCGAAGGCACCTTTTATGTCAAGAAACACGACAACGGTGGGTCGCCAATAAACATGGCGGTGCTCCAACACTTGACGCAATGTGAAGATGTGGTCGATGCAGCCCCGACCTCGACGAAATCCGGCTTGCTCTTCACGAATTTGGCTTTCACGAGTGCCAGTCAGTCTGTGGAGAATGAGAGAGGCAAGCAATTTAGAGGCAATCGAAATCAGACTGATCCCTCTATGATTACCACATACCAAACGGGAGCCTCCCTTGAAAATTGGGACAATGACGGAGCGGTTCCAGTCTGTCGGGACTGTCTCCTGCTCCCAAAGTTTTACTAGCAACTCGTGTAGATCACCTATTAGAGCAGGTCCACCGAACTTGAAGAGGGCTGGAGGAATAGTATCTGCCCCTGCGGCCTTATGCAATTTCAACAGCCTGATCTCACGTTCGACTTCAGCGCGTGAGGGCGGATCCAGGGAGACGGCCCAAGGAGAAGGGCGTTCAATGCCCGAAGAAAGTGATAACTCAGGTTGGTTAAATTGCATAGCAAAGTGTTCAGCCCAACGCTCCAAGCGTTTTGACAGGCTGTGGATCATCTGCCCACTCTCGTCGCGTATGGTCTCGCTAACACCAGGTCTCCTGCTGCCTGTTGCCCGTATCAGACGGTATAACTTACGATGATTACCAATGGCAGCGGCTGTTTCCATCTCAGATGCACGATGAGACCACCAGGTTTCGCGGTCCTTCTTTAGGCTAGCACGTAGTTTCGCCCTGAGATTTTTGCGAGATTCATTGTATTCGCTTCCAGCCGGAATACGTCGGCGAGCATCCATAAGTTCCAGAGACTGTGTAGAGACCCAATGTCCGGTTTGGCAATTTGTTTTGCCACATGAAGACATGCCTGCTAATAGCAACGCTTGACGAGTGTGCGACCAGTGATCTTCAACGGTGTTTAGTGGGCGCTTACTCAGCCCAGATGTCAGCGCATCTTGGTACACATTCAGAACATCTGGCTTCGCCAGCTGGCTAGTGTCAATCCGTTCACATCGACGTTGCGGAGGTCCACCGAAGCGCATCAGGAGGTCGGCACAGACAAGTGCGTGGTCAGAGTCCACGCTCGTGCTCCAAATCGAGCGACAGTTTTGGACACAGCCTCTCCAGCGGTAACTGATCGCGATATGATCGATTTGCGTCCATGACTGGCCCGAGGCTGGTGGCCGCCAAGTCACACTTCTGCGGGTGCTGTGTCGAAAATTAGTGCTCGCGAGAAACAGGCGAGCATCTTCACACAGCTGGAGCAATCGCTCACCATTATCATTACGGGAGCCTACACCATGTTGGCCGCCCAGATGAAGCTCATCAGAGGACAATTTTCCGACTTGGGCGTTTAGATCGCCAGCCAGCACCACAGTATCCGTGCTTCTTCTGTAACGAAGGAGCTCGTGAAGTTGCTGGTAGAAATCATCTTTTACCGAATCAGTGCTACAGTTTGTAGGGGCGTAGGCCGCAATGACAAACAGGCACCGTTTGTCCCCGCGCGACTTCGAAGCACGGAACGAACCAGTTAATCTAACGGCGCACATCCTACTGTTTACTGGGATCCAATCAAGCAGGGCAGCTTCAGCCCGGGGACTCAAAACAATGCCGACGCCGGCTTGACCGGCATTTGAAGCTGCATCATCGCCAGATAGGCGTAATGAGAATGTGCCGCCAGTGTCGCATGTGGGGGATCTCAGGGTAAGCACGGAGCTCGAATCTTGCAGGCGGGTTTCTGATAAACAGCAAATATCGATCGATAGGGTCTCTAGTGTGCGGGCAAGTGCTGCCTGTTGGCCAATCTGCAGCAAAGTGCGCACGTTGAGGCATGCCAATCTTAGCGAGACACGAGGACTCCAAAGGGAAACGGATGAACTGACGTTGTCCGCTTGGTTGAACATGGACTTATCGACTGGATTGGAGCGAGGCCCTGCGATTGTGTGTGATTTGAAATTAGAAGACAAGCGACTATTGAAGTAAGCTGGGGGAGGGCCAAGAATTGGGGGATTGAAAATGGGGGGGATATAAGTAAAGTTGGAGCGGGACAATAAGGATGCAGAAGCGCAAGAAGGGGTATAAGAAGACGGGAAGGCCTGAGCAGTAGCATCCAAACCCCTATCCACCCTGCTCGATGCAGCAGATAGGGCGCCGTTTATTATCCTCTGCGACGGCCAGAGCATCAAGAAATTGTTGTAGGAAAGGTTCATTGTATTGCGTGGGCAGAATACTGTCAGGTTGCCCAGGCCTAGACAGGAGAACGATTAGGGTTCTCAACCAAAGCCTTTGGTTCAAAACCTTACCGCAAGGCAGCGGGTTTTGGCACTGGACTACAGAGCCCGTTTTATGAAATGAGGAGCCACCCCCATTCCAACCCCCAACCTGGAGGACCAGGAGGCTGAGTTTGTCTGGCCTCTAACCATTGACCAATCTGGTATGAGTGGCTCTAAAGGTGCAAAACAAAGCACCACCCAGCATAGCTCAATGGATCTCTGAGGCACGCAAACCATCGCACCACGGTAAGGTCCAGCCTACTACTACAGTGATGACTTGAAAGGAAACCCTTAAGTGTTTTAAATCGACGATTCGTCTGTTCAATCTATTTACAGGATATACTCCTTCACAAAACAATCACGCACACGATATCCGACTGCAGATGGTCAACCCGTGTCGGCTACAGGTAGCTTACGCTCAAGACAGTCAAAACAAATACAACCGGCTGTGTTCGCGTCACCTGACTATGGCAGGCCAGCGGATGTGCATCAGACATCACGTGAACTGAGGAGATGGCTTAGCCATATGTCGCTAATATAGTCCGTCCTCGTTAACGACATCCGTGTGTCTGATCTCTAGAACGAAATGCATGAAAGCAAACAATTTCAATATAAAAGATATCATTGAAACAAATAAGCGAACGAGACAGTTCTCAATCCTTCATCATGTTCTGATTAACAAAATATCACATACTAGAACAAGGTCAGTGACTGTGATGATTTTGTAGCGCTTGTAAACTACTGCGTTTTCAATTGTACTTCTTGTTTCATCTTCCATTATTTATTGTATCGTTCATTTACTTATATGTGTCAATACGATACTTACTCGAATTTCGTACGGCGTTCTCGCTTCGGTTCGCTGCGCGTGCGTTTTTCGTGTTGTTCGGCGTGGTTGCTCGGTGTCTGGTAAGCGAAGTCATCGCTGATTCGGATTCCGTAGCTTGTCGAGACATACGGCTAGCTTCGGGCATTTGGAAGACTTAAAACTAACGGAACTACGGATGGACTCTTTTCGTAGCTTACTGAGCTTCTCATTAAAAATTTGTGTGGACTTTTTCACTACCAGGTTGTTTAGAAAGTAATTTCGTTTTTTCCCTTCGTAAGGTTTGATTGTATTTTTTACAGTCAAGTTCACAAGTCGCATTCTTTTATATTTTGACAGTTGATATAGCAAGGCTTGCTTTGCAATCGTTCGATTGATTCCACACAGTATTTTTGTTTGGCGCCCTTTCAAATATGGAGTGAAAAGCTTCCTTTTCGGTATTTTTACCATCGAAATGGTAAAAATACTGTTCAAGCAAGAAAAAATTATCCAAGGTATATGGAATAGATGTATTGACAGAACGCTAGTGCTAAAACTGGTTTGCAAAATTTCGTGTTCTTACGGAAGAAATTTGTGTCCTCGCGTTGATATATGTAATTTACTACTCAATTGTCAAAAAAGGATCCATTTTTGAAGCGCATCTTCATAAGACGAGAAATGGGTCCTCTATAACTATGTTAAACGCAAGAGATCCTGAAGTAAAAGAGATACACCGACTCAAACCACTTCGGAAGCCGACATTCATCAATAAAATGTGATGCTGTCTGTTTGGTAGGATTACAATGGCATCATTTATTGAGCTTCTAACGGACAACACAACGATCAACTCTGGTGTACTGTCATCAGCTGGACAAATTAACTGATTCAATTAAACAGAAAAGGCCACAATTAATCAATAGCAAAGTTACATTCTTTAATGCGTGATCTCATGCAAGTTTGGTAATTCACCAAAAGCTTTTACAGTTTGGACGTGTATTCGTTGCTACACCCACTATATTCTCATCTGATATTTATTTGTTCCCGTCTCTACGCAATTTTTACACGATAAAACGTTTATTTTCAATGTGGTCAAAAATTACAATCATACGTGTTCTACCAGCAGAGAAAAACCATTCTATGAGCGTGGAATTCTGCTGCTATCACAAAGATGACAAAAGTATTGGATCAGAATGGAGAATACATAATTTAAGAAAATATTCCTTCATATAAAATGATCGTTTTTCATTTTCATCGTAATAACTGGAACAATCAGATACATAATTGGTGATCCCGTTTTTAATTCGTTTTTGGGTTTTAACTTCGTTTTCTTATATGCTCAGAATTCCCATATTTTTCTGTTTACTCGTCCAAAATCCCCTCCGACCGAATTTCATCTTACTTTTCCGAAAATCCTGTAAGGTTCTCCGTTCCTCCATTCGATGCTTACAACCCGCATGCTTGGTTTTTACAGTTAGAAGCCATTTTTCAAGGTCGCCGTATTACTTCTCCGTTTGCCATGTTTTCTCACGTTACCTCGAATCACCCTACGTATATTGTTGTTGATGTCGCTGATTTACTCCCATATCCCACCCGACGCGCCTTATGATAAACTTAAATCCGCCTTACTGAAGCGCACCACAGCTACCGACGAAGCGAGACTTCAACAACTACTGTCAGGTGTCGAACTTGGTCACAGCAGACCATCACAGATTCGCCGACACATGCGTGCCGTTGTCGGCTCCGCAAAAGTTGAGGACGGTATCTTGAGTCAGCTATGGACCAAATGTCTTTCATCAATCAGTACTGCTATCCACGCTGTTTCCGCTGAAGATGTCTCCTTAGACAATCTGGCAGAGACTGCCGACAAAGTCCACCAGTGTTTCTTCAAACAACCCGCTCTTCATGCGGTAGACTGGCCTTTAACCAGCGCTCTCGAAAACGACCCTTTTGCGTCACTGTGTTACCGCTTGTCGAAACCCGAAGTCACAATCTCGAGTACGCAGCGTCCGCAAAATAGAAGTCGGAGATCGTGCTCAGGAAGCAGTCGCCATTTGTCCAGAAATTCGTCACGCCATTTCTTCTACTATTATCGTCGATTTGGCGATAATGCCAAGAAGTATCGACCCGGATGCACTCTCCCAAAAAACTCTGAAACCCTCCACAGGGAAACGCCCGAGCCAGCCAGTAATGACTACGGCTTTCTCTGACCAAACCCCTAGTCGCCTCCTCTACATCCGCGACTCATCAACCAATCTCCCTTTCTTGGTTGACACCAGTGCCGACGTCAGCGTCCGACTTCACCGAGTAGAAAAACACTATGTTTTTCCTACCGGCATTACTCTGCAGGCGGCTAACAATACTAAGATCCATACGTATGGCAAAAAATCTCCATACACTTGATCTAGGACTCATACACATTTTTCCCTTCCTCTTCCTAATGGCAGACGTCCAGCGTCCTCTCAGTGGTGCTGGTTTTCTCATGAGGTTTTGTCTGATAATGGACTTGAGCTGCAGGAAGCTTCGTAACAGTTCCACCTCTCGTACTGTCCAAGTTTGATATTACGTACCGATCGTGTATTCCTAATCTGTGTATGGACCCGTAGTCCATGTAGACATAGGAGAAACACCAATGCCGGATGGTACTTGTGAAACTGTCATCTGCTCCTGTCTGGAGCCAAGTGAAAACATATAGGAGTAAACGAACCAGTGAGAGAGACTAGCCAGCGAATGCACTATAGTCATGTGCTTGGGCACGTGTAGTTAGTGGGTGTGGCATGACGCATCGATTGTGGATGTCCGTAAGGTCCCTTCAAATGGCACTTAAAATCATGATCGTAAAATGTAACTTTCCATTAGTCTGGGTGAACGTCGTGGCTTTCGAACAGCGATCGGTAGATCAACTTCATCCATTTGTGTTTTGTCAATTGTCTCACTTTGTTCTGCATCGGCGGTTCCATCCTCGCGGTCTGATACCGCGGGTGAACGGGACCGAATAAAGTTGTTGTGCTGGCGTACGGTTTCTCCGGTTTCCAGCTGTATCTCGGCTTCGGTTCGTGAACTCATCAGTACGGTTCCGGGCTGCCAAATGGGCTCATGTGAGAGTTTCGTAGGCACATCCTGTTTCGGTAACAGCCTCTGGACTTTATCTCGTACGTATCTACTCTGGTTCATCCCATATTGTTGGAAAGGCCTGGCTTAACCGAGGTCTGGAAATAATACATTTAAACCTTGTGCGTAGGAGAAACCCAAGCATTGCCTCCCCAGGACTTTTGCCAATGGTCTCCAAAAGTGTGACACGATAAGCGAACGCGAGTCGATCTAGTTTGGTGTGCAAAGATCCTTGGCTTTGCTTCAGGAGGCCGGTCTCCGCGGTTGGTACCGCTCTCTCTGTAAACCATTGGATGCCGAATGATATGGTATAGAAGTCAAATGGTGGCTTCCGTTACTCTGTAGATACTGTTCGAATGCTGCACTCGTAAATTGTGGACCATTATCTGTAAGTAAAGTTTTTGGCGTACTATATGTGGATAGGCCAGTGCGCACTTTATTAATTGTAGTCTACGAAGTAGCCTTAGGGACAATATGTATATCTATCCATTTTGAGTACGCATCCACTAGGAGTAATAGCGTTTTTCCTTCAATCAGACCGCAATAGTCTGCGTGAACACGCTCACATGGACCGTCAGGTAGTTCCCAGGGGTAAATCGGACCGGCTGGTTTGTCTTTCTGGTATGGTTGACATATAGCACAGGATGAAAGCGCTGGCACATGGTTACTGTTGGTGGCTGAACATTGACCAGGTTGTAGAGCGGCTACTGAGAAATTGCGAACAAAATCAGAAACACCAAAGGCAAAAGCTTCTGGACCGACACGTCCATGGCGTTGGCTGGAGTGGCCCTGGCAACGGGTACACGAAGACTTATTTGGCCCAATCAGTGGGATAATGTGTCTACTTTTGATTACTGCCGATTCTGAATGGGTAGAAGTACATCCAGTTCCACCTGCGACTTCCGCAGCAACAGTTGCAAAAATGTGCTCCATATTCGCCATTTTCGGTATCTCAAGGGCGGTATGCACCAAAAACGGGACACCGTTTACCAATGAACTTTTTTTACAGTTCCTGAGTAACAACGGAATACAGCACATTAAGTCTACGCCGTACTATCCCGCATCGAATGGAATGGCCGTATGTTCAGTCCAGGCTGTTAAGCAAGGTCTCCTCAAGCAGACTCATGGAATTCTACAAACTAAGTTGGATCGTCTGTTCTCTTACCGTACGACACCGACCGAGTCAACAGGGAAGTCACCCGCGGAGTTACTGTTTGGCCGGCCTCTACGCCCGACATTGCACCTACTTTTCCCATTACCCTCGAAGGAGAATGGAGGTAAAGCAGGAGATGTGTGAGGATGCCAGAGGAAATGTGTTTCAATTGTGATTCGGTATACACAAGACTGCCTCACGAAGCAAGCTGGCGGCCTGCTACACGCATGTCCTCAGTGAGTAAGCAAGCGGAACTACAGCTGGAGGACGGCCGTGTGGTGCACCGCCATTTTGACCCTGTCCGGCCACGCTCAAACGTACCGAATGAGCGGGATCAAAAAGCGACTGCTACTGGCCCGAAAACGGATGGAGAATCTGTTTCACAAAACCAGGAACCACAAACGGATGCGGTACAACCACAAATAAGACGCTCAAAACGTACGCCTAAGCCGGTATCAACCCGGAGTCTGTAGTATTGACCCGGGAAGAGAGGGGTGTCACGTAGGCAGTTGAGTATCAATTCATGAACACAAGCACTCACATGATTAGTTGAAAATGATCTTCCATTGCCTTCCTTGTTTCATTGCTTTTTCTTTCCGGCTTTTCTAGCCACTGTAACACAGGAAGATTTTAGTAAATCCGCCCAATACTATGCGTGCGCGTTCTGTTCTGTTCATCGGCTAACAGCCATACTCAACATGCACCACCTGCTAGTCCAACCTATCTGACCCTCTGCTAAGCGTACTTTGACGGTCATGCCCGGGTTTAACTTCATGCTGCTGTGCAAACGAGGAATTGTGCCCACCGTGCAAGGGGTGCTACCATCGCTATAAAATAAAAATAGAATTCACCCAGCTCGGTTCAAATTGGGGGGGGGGACCTGCTCTAGTAGATGATTTACACGAGTTGCTAGTAAAACTTTGGGAGCAGGAGACTGTCCCGACAGACTGGAACCGCTCCGTCATTGTCCCAATTTTCAAGGGAAACCCGTTTGGAATGCGGCAATCATAGAATTCAGTCTGATTTCGATTGCCTCCAAATTGCTTGTCTCTGTCATTCTCCACAGACTGACTGGCACTCGTGAAAGTCAGATTCGTGAAGAGCAAGCCGGGTTTCGTCGAGGTCGGGGCTGCCTCGACCACATCTTCACCTTGCGGCAAGTGTTGGAGCACCGCCATGTTTATTGGCGACCCACCGTTGTCGTGTTTCTTTACATAAAATGTGCCTTCGACTCAGTCGATCGACATGCCCTTTAGGACTGTCTGCTGAGGAAAGTTGTGCCTGATAAATATGTAAACATTATCAAAGCGCTGTACGCGCATATTTCGGGCTAAGTGAAGGTTTATGGCAAGCTGTCGCCACCCTTCAGTATCACCAGCGGTGTGAGACAAGGTTGCCCGCTGTCACCATTCCTCTTCAATTTCGCTATTTATGAAGTCATGAAAACAGCGCTCGCTGGACACGACCTAGAAGGTGTGGATCTACTTCCTGGTGAGCGACTTCTTAGAATATGCGGACGATATTGCCCTAATCTCTGACAGCGCCCAAAGGTGCCAAGCAACACTGGACCGATTAGCACTGACTCTATCGTTTTGGGATGTGCTTTGTTCCATCGAAATGCAAAGTACTTCTCCAAGATTTGCAGGGACCCAACCCTGCGCTAACGCTTGGTGATGATCTGCTAGAAGTCGTTCAGGAATTCAAGTACCTGGGCAGCTATATTAGCACCCGTGGGATTGAAGATGAGGTTACGAACCGTATAGCAAAAGTTCGAGGTGCTTTTGCCAATCTCCGCCACCTGTGGCGCAGACGCGACATTACTCTAGCCCTGAAAGGCAGAGTTTACAACGCAGCAGTTCGTTCAACTCTCCTATATGGCTGTGAAACCTGGTCCATCAGGTCGACAGATATAAAGAGGCTAGTCACATTCGATCATCGCTGCCTTCGCAGCTTAGCTCATGTCTGGTGGGAACACCGCGTGAGCAATGAGCGTGTTCGACGTCGCGTATTTGGTACAGGAAGAGCGAGTGAACCGCTCAGCACCATTATATCACGCACCAGGCTCCGATAGCTGGGCCACGTGCTGCGCATGCCAGCACACCGACTCCCGCGACGTGCATTGTTTGCGAGTTGTGAGTGCGATTGGAAGAGGAGGAGGGGAGGCCAAGTGATGACTTGGTCGAGAGAAATGAAAACCCTCACTTCGAAGTTGGCGTCGGTTGGTGCATCCCGACTGCCTGGCTGGGGTCCTATGAACGGTGAGCACGTTTGGTTGGACACACTTGCTGACATGGCTCGGAGCCGGCACCAATGACGTTTGTGTTGTGAGTTCCTTTGTCCATCCCCCTCCTGTTTAGCATCCCCTTTCAAGCACGATCTCACTGGTTAGGCATGATATGACTCTTTTTACAACACGATAACCAGCTGTTAGCTCTCCGGAACGATGTCTATCCGTTACTGGGGACTTAGCCGGTGTGCCACTGTTTGTTTTCCTTTTATTGTCTTTTGTATTGCGGCACAATAGCTGCGTTGTTTTCCACCTGCAGCTGGCGTGTATGATGACGATGATGATGGTCGCAATAAAATACTTATCTCACTCCTAATCCATATTCAGTTAACTTGTTAACACCCCTGTTGTTTCGGACTGTTAAAATGAAAACGAAATGCGGATACGCAGCAATATGGAGCCTAATGGACATGAATAGGTAAGTCAATTGCATTTATACAAACCGTGTTATATCTTCTCTCAATCAGTTGCATCTAGACCGCTTTTGAATTCCTACTTAAGGAACAATACTAGAAAATGCATAATCTTAAGGGATTCAGCCTGGCGCACTTACAAAGTCTGTTCAATTAACCTGACCTGGGGTGCTTGCACAACTCAACTAAACCACTTCGTCAAGTTGATCCGCGAAGACAAACTCCAGCACCAACAGAAAGTAGCGGGGAAATTCGGTACAAATCCCAAGTTGCTGTATAGACACATCAACGAGCTCCGCAGAGTTCAGCGCGGGATCCCAGTTTTACGTGCAGCAGATGGTCTTACGCAAACTACACGTAAATTTGGTATCCTTGAATGTGCTGTTGGGCAAATCGTGGGTGATCTGTAATCTGTTCCGTCTTACGATGACAAATGTGTCGTCCATTATAGCATTCAGTTTTTTGGACTGATAGATAGCAGTTCAATGTGCTCCAGTTTATGATTTAATTAGAAGAGGATAACAAGTTACCATTTTTGGATATACTAGTCACTAGGAATACCGACGGATCTCTGCAAACGTGCGTATATCGGAAGAAAACACATACGGACCAGATATTAAAGCATTACACCAATCACCCGATGAATCCCAAGAAGAGCTGCATGCAAACCCTGTTCAAAAGTGCGGAAACGCACTATAGCACATCCAAATCGCGGAAACAGGAAGAAACTTACCTGTAGTAATAATACGTATATTTCTCTTGATGAGCGAAACTTTGTCTATATCGGCACACATATCGAGTGTCCAGAAACAACGGTTATCCGAGAAGTTTCATCAGAAGAAGCTTAACGAAACAATGTCTCAGCAACAGCAGTAGCAGTCACCTGAGCAAGCAAACTAACGGATAGTGCTCTCCTACATCAAGGACACCTCCGAACTAACAGGAAGATTGCTGCAGTCACATGAAATCTCTGTGGCCTACAAACCAAGTGTTACCCTAAGGAAGTTGATCTTAAGTCCCAAGGAAAAAGTCAATCAAGCCGACTAATGCGGCGTCATCTACCAGCTAAAATGAGGCGAATGTGATAAAAACTACGTTGGACAAACTGGGAGAAAGCTTTGTTCACTAATCACCGAACACAACGCGGCTGACAGAAGACATGGTCCGCACTCATTGGTTACTGCGCATGAAGATCAAGAAGGCCACCATTTCGATCTGGAGAATGTAAAGGTCCTAGCACATGTAAGTGCAAGACACGCGAAGGAGTTTTGAAAGTCCGGTACTCTACAACGAATCCAGTCAATCGACACCTCGAACTGGACGCAGTATACGCAACACTACTGGCGAACGACCGACAACTAAATTGTTTGTATCCGATGGAACGTGTCACTAGACAACTAGAACTGATGACAGACTCGCGCACAAGAGCAACCAGACAAAGACCACGAAACACAAATGGTCAAGGTCAAACGTCATCTGCCCATCAACCAATCTGAACCCGGATCGAGGTCCCATCCAACAGGAGTGCTCGTCTCCACGGGCGACCATGGCGGTATAAAGAGGCCCGCACACCACACTCAGCGCACTCCCACCGAGGCTCCTCTACGCTCCTCTTCGCTACTGTATGCCATTCAACTACACACTAATGATGTCACCTCGACTGGCGACGCAACGTTTGCAACAAAATTACCAAGCTCAGCGAACAGTACAGCCACCATCTAAGTGAACGTGTTTGGATCGTGTTCCAAGGAGTGAAATAGTACCAGTACTGCTGGTACTTTGGACCTTACTGGTTTGACAACTGATACAGGTTTTGACCCATTGTCGGATGCCTGTGCGCATATTTGGCCAGATGTAACGGTCGGTAATTAGTTTCACAGTAGATCGAATACCGGAATGCGATAGTTCATGAAGATGGTCAGAAAGCACTCGTTGGTAGGACTCTGGAGCAAAAGGGCTAGGCTTACCGGTGGAAATGTAGCAGTAGATTCCTTGCATAGGAATTGAGCATTGGCAATTACAAGAATTTTAACCTAGCGTTCGTCGAAGCTGTGTTAATTTTAGGTCACTGGTTTTGCAACATATATTTCTTCAAGATCGATGGGCGTTGTTGCAAATTGTTGGATGTGAGCACGGGATAATGCGTCGGTAACAAGCTTATGGGTCCATCAATATAGCGAATGTCAACACAAAACTAGGATAGTTAATCGAGGTGTCGAGTATCTATAGAGAAGTAATGGTCGGGATTTGCACGAAAGGCATACACAAGGGGCTTATGATCTGTCAAGGCGACATAATGTCGATCTTCAAGGAGGTAACGGAGATACTTTAGAGCCAGGAACATGGAAAGGAGATCGCGATCAAACGTACTGTACCTGGTCTGGGCAGGTCGAAGCTTCCGTAAGAGAATGTGGTTACCCGCTAGCTGCTACAATACGGTACCAACGACGGATTGTGAAGCGTCTGTCTTGAGAACAAGAGTGACGTTGTCGTCCGTTTTCAGGTAAGCAAGAGATGTTGCTTGGCTCTGCTTTTGCTTGACCGCGGTAAAAGCTGCTTTAGCGTCTGGAGTGAACGTAAGTTTTTGGGATTGCCTTTGGGCATATCAGCTAAGGGCTGCAGAATTGCAGCGCAGGCATAGAAAAACTGTCCGTCGTAGTTAATCATGTCGAGAAAACTTCGTAGGCTCTTAACGGATTGAGGCGACGAATAAACTGATGGCTTGGATTTTCACAGTCAGCGGACTGATGCCGTTGCTGTCAATTCTATGGCCTAGGAACTCGATGGAGGGTTGACTGAATACAAATTTGTCAGGGTTAATGGATATCCCATGGTTTTCGAAACATTCGAAAACTTTTCGTAGATGTGTTAGGCGTTCGCTGGCTGACGCACTTGCAACCAACACATCGTCAGTGTAAACAAAGACAAAATCGAAACCGAAGAACTTGGTCCATGAAGTGCTGGAAAGATTGCACGTCATTTCGTAGACCGAAAGGCATACTGCAAAACTCGTACAAGCCAAAAGGGATGGTCACTGCCGTTTTTGCCATATCTTTCGGGGCCATTGGAATTTGGTGGTACACCGTGACAAAATCAATCTTAGAAAATATTGACTTCTCTTGCAATCCTAACGAAAAATAGTGTATACGTGGGATCGGGTATCTGTCGGGAACTGTGGCGTTGTTCAGTGATCGATAGGCGCCACCTTGGCGCCAATCACCGGTCTTTTTGAACACAAGATGTATTTGAGATAACCAACAGCTGCTTGAAGGACTAAGTCATCGGGATTTCGCCGTCACGGGTAAATGATGTGATGTTGCACATCGTGTTTGGGTTCCGTCGCGTCCTTATTTACTCCAACAAGTGACGAAAAAAGCTGCAACAATGCGGAATACCGCGAACGATCAGGCATAAAGACTCGAATTCTAATGGAATTAATTGCAGAGAAAACAGCAACGTACTTCAAGTCTGAGCGTAGGGAGTTTCTGGCCATAAGTCACGATCTTTGTCTGATTAGCAGATTGTAACTTCACTCCAGCCGGCTGTAGCGAGCGTTTTTCCAAGGAATGGTGTCAACCAAAAATGAAGTTATGTCGTGGAATCGAATACGTACAGGAAGCAACTAATAATTTGACCAGTGGCAGCCGTCTCCGTTACTGGCTGGCTTCGTCGTTTCCCGATTTGGAGTTAGCGAAACCTTTGGGGGAGTACACCCTGGGAGGCAGTTTCATGCGACATCAAAAGCGCGGCAATGGAAGTAGCAGTGTGAGTACGTTGATCGTCTGCGGGAGTTGCTGCGAGGTCTGTTTCTGGAGGAGGTTAGGTTATGTTTTCGACCGCGGCTAAGGTGAGAACTACTGAGCTCCAAAGTTGTGAGTCTGTCATTAATGGAGTCGAGTGTAGCAGTCGCCGAATTGCTTACAGTAGATGCCTCAGTCAAGTGATTCACAGTATTTCTGTAGAGACATTCAAGTACTTTGTCGGTCGCTTCGCCAGCTTAGTTAGTGTAAGATCAGTCGAAACAGCTAGTATCGAAATCGTGTTTGCTGGAAGACACTAGATCCAGAGTTGGCGGAGCCTGGAATCATCTAAGATTGATGAACCGACAAGTGCTCGCATGTGATGGACAAGTTGAGACGCTGTACGATCACCAGCTCGACGTCAGAGAGTAGGTGTTGGAGGCGTACCTCGTCGGATATGGTGGTGCGTTATAAGATAGCTACTTTAAGCTTATCACATGGTCGATGATATCGATGACTTCAGAAGCCACGTGTGTAGGTAAATGCACAAAAATATACGAAAATATCCTAGATTGCGAGGTGACCTAACGGAAACGAAATATAGATTCCATTTACATAAACCAAACTTAGGGGTTGGACAAGTCGAAGGATGGCAGGAAAAATGCGAAGAACGTCTTAGATAACTGTTCACAAAACGATGATCGAACATGATAAAGAAAAAGATAACGTCTTGAAAAAGACATACGGGGTCAATGTGGTAATAACTAGTCGCTTAAGCAAAGCGAAACAGTCGACCATGTCCATGCGGGCCAGTCACGGGCTGCGACTGCGGGCGAGTATGCTACCGGAGAGCCGCTTGAACAGAAGGCATTTAGAAGCATATGGCACATTGGCCAACCAGGTGCACGAATCAACAAGCCAGAACACGGAAGCTCGGCTGGCTCATTGGTAGATCGAAATACTTGGGACACTCACGTGCAGTGGAGGCAGGGGCGACAGACAAGGCATACAAAGCGGAGCTGCCGTACCCAGCCGTGGCTTAAGGCGAATAAACGAAGACGAAGCAGAAGTTGACAGATAAACCGTGAGTTAGACCAATGAACGCAAGTCGCAGCGGTCAGTATCTACAAGCAACCATTCCCTATTTGTGTACAGGATAAAACGATGCCCTGATTCTTCAATAACAGCCTCTGATCGTTTCCTAGACTTCCTTTTACTCTCGTAGGACGTTACACAACAGTCTGCAATTAATGTGGAGGACAGTTCCCTAATATGTTTGAGTCCTGATGTAAAATGCAGTGTTAACAAAAACTCACAGTAGACTGACGACCCAGCACACTTTCCTCATAATCCTGCTTCAATTCCTGTCTATTAGATGCTGACTAGTGATTGGAAAATATAAATCCGACTACCGGGGGCGGGAAAAGCTCAATTGCAAGCAGCAACAAATGAAACCAACATGACGCGAGCGCACTGAAATTCCTGTATTATAGAAAATGTTACAAATTGATCGCTCATGAAAGTGATAAAATCAGTGATAAAATACATTGTAATTACAACCTCTACAGATATAAGCTCGCCCAGAAATAGATAATGCACAGAAATAGCTTCATATAAATGGCCGCATCTGCGACAAGGTTTTGTAAAACTCACAGCTTTGAGTTTGCCCTCTTCAGAGCCGGCATCTATCAATGAAATCTGCTTTGCGTTGTTAGGATTAGAAAAAGCTTCCATCTGGAACATCGGAAATGCGTCGTTCACTGTCACTCTGTTTAGCTCTCTGAATGCAATGCAGAATCGGCAGGTTTTGTCGGGCTCCTACGTCAGCAGGACTGGTGATGAATACGGGCTGTTTGTTCTCCTAATGATCCTTTTAGTCTACATCTCTGCCACCTTCTTCTGTACCTCCGACAGGGTGTTTTGTGATATTCTTCTGTAAACTGACTTGCAGTCTCCCCCTTGTATTAATGGTATCCGGGGTTCTACCCAGTTGCACAACCCGTACTAATCATTCACATTGATGAACAAATGCGCAAAACCCTTTAGTCCTTCCCGTTTCTTACGACTTGAGCAATCAGATAGCATGATCACGATACCCATTTGGTTAGATTGTCCTGCGCCCAACTAGAGTGGTTCGTCGCCCACAATTATCACGTCCCTTCTCAACTCAATTCTGACTCCGAGTCGCTTGTGGATATCATTACCGACTATTGTTTCCCTAGCCTCTTCCACGACGAATATGGAATGATTAATAAGCGTTGCTCCTATCCAAACTTTCAATTGCTCTACCCCCGTCACCTTCAACCGATGTCCTCCGACCGTCTGTATTACAATTGATGGCTGAGTTAGCGGAACTCCATCGACCATTCGAGTAATGGAAACCCTCACCACTGTGTCTACTATGGCACAAATAGATACCCTTCAATATTTATCTCGAGGATCGGCACTCTCTACCTACTCGGCATGGACAAGGAGAAACAACGATAAACATTTCTGTTCTTACAAAGTCGGGCAAGATGACTTACCTGGTCGCATCGAAAACTGCTACCACCATCCTGGTTTTCATGATCATTGCGTTGTAGAACCTCTTTCATTGTATTATTTGAAGTCAACTTTGCGACCGTCTGTGTCAACTCGGCTGTCTTTCGTTCCAACTCCGGAGGTTGGATTCTCCGAACCGTCACAGGCTCAAAGAAACTTTGGGCCACCGTCACCAGTTCCTCCGCCCCATTGACTCCAACCATCGGTGCCAAGTTGACCCTGTCCTGGATTTCGCTGTGTAAACTTCGGATGAACTGCCCTCTCAGCAATCCTCTCGCGGCGACGTCTATCTCGGGGAGCCCGATCGCCAGGCGGCTGCTCAGTCCCTGAAAAAGCACCATCAGGTCCTCTTGCGCTTCCCAATTTGCCGTGTGAAACTTCTTCAACGCCTGTTGCCGATCGAATCCTCTTCCCAATGCTGCACACAGCGCAGCCTTCATCTCACTGAACACGCATCCGGTTTTGACCTTCCGAGTCATTAGGTACATCGCCTTTGCTCACCCGGTTAACAGCGTGTCGAAGGCCGTTAATAGGTTGGCATGGCCTTTGATTCCACTTCCCACTGGGATAGTTTCAAATTTCTCTAGCCAAGCTTCCACACCTCCATCATCAAACCGTGTTGGCTAGGTCAACTTCATCCTGTATGGTCACGGTACCACTGCAGCAGGAACGAAGCGGCACGGAAGCACCATCTGTATTGCACGCGCCCACGGTTTCCGCAAGATGCGCGCACGCGCGTATTTACCGACTATATCTCCGTCCCACAACACAACATATATGGGGAATTACAACATATCACATTCGTGCCTTGTTGGCCTGAATACTTCTTGGTCTTTGATGCCTGTCATTCCCTGTAGCTTTACTTCCGTAGCACGCATTCAGACCAGCCTGGAGTTGAACTGAATTTCTTGATTTGCTTGATATCGGTTAGGTTATTCGGCTTGGTTTTCATGCAGGATGTACCGAAAAGGTGTTTCTGTATGATTCATTGCCCTATCGTCACATCTGTTTTCGTGTACATTCGTCGCAGTTGGACACAGGTAGACAGCCACGACACATCCAGGAATGCACTAGACGGCCGTTACGTAATATTGGGACTCGTCAGTAGCGCGTACCCGCCGAATCCTGCCGGATTCGAACACACAACCTTACGCTTGCGAGTCAGCAATTTATATCACTGAGCCATAGGCAACAGCAGTGGACCGCCATGATTAAGGACCTCAAAGTAATTGCTAAGTTAAAGAAACATTTATGTCGGTGTAGTGATATTTCGAGGCCCTAACTTATTAACATCATTGCATCCAGCCATGAGATACTGTAACATGAATGCAAAGAAAATAGTAACTGAAGTTAGTCACCGCCTCTACAGTTTGTTATCCGATTGCTTATCAACAATCAGAGCTGCGAAACTATATACGCCCGCACAAGGCCTCGTGGTGCATCAGCAGCTTCTTGTCAGTCACCTACATGAAAGATAAAATTTCGGTCGTAAAAACGGGTTAGCAAATTACTCGGGTAAGAGTGAATTGGAGAGGAAGGCAGCGATAACGCAGGAGAATGAAAAGCCACTAGAACGACCGAGGACGGTAACGGCCGCAGACATCACGGACGAGATCGAACGGCGCAACCCCAGGCCAACAATCCGTGCAGAGAGCGGAACGCGAGCAAAAAACGGGAAGGTATCTGAGCCAAAGGTAATTGAAAACAGATGTTTGTAAGAAGTAGGAGGATTTATTAGAATTTTGTGTAGACTCGTCGCAGTTGGACACAGGTAGACGGCCACGACACATTCAGGAATGCGCTAGATGGCCGTTACGTACTATTGGGACTCGTCAGTAGCGCGCACCCGCCGAACCCTGCCGGATTCGAACCCACAACCTTACGCTTGCGAGTCAGCAATTTATATCACTGAGCCATGGGCAACAGCACTGGACCGCCATGACTGATACCTAACTGCGATATAGCATGGCTCATCCTCCACTGTCTTGCATGTTATGCATGTGTAGAAGACAGGGCTGGCCCTAGAGCAACGACATACTTTGTAAGACGCCACCAATAGAGGTGGCATGTAAGCTGCTAAGCGACAGCTGATTATTTGTAAGTAGTGGGGGATTTATTTGGTTTTTGTGTAGATTCGTCGAAAAGGAAGTGGTTGATCTGGGGACCAGCCCTGTTCTCTGTACATTCATAACATGCAAGATAGTGGAGGATGAGCCACGCTATATCGCAGTTAGATATCAGTCATGGCGGTCCGCTGCCGTCGCCCATGACTCAGTGACATAAGACGCTGACTCGCAAGAGTATGGACGTGGGTTGGAATCCGGCAGGATTCGGCGGGTGCGCGCTACTGACGAGTCCCAATAGTACGTAACGGCCGTCTAGCGCATTCCTGGATGTGTCGTGGCCGTCTACCTGTGTCCAACTGCGACGAGTCTACACAAAATTCTAATAAATCCTCCTACTTCTTACAAACATCTGTTTTCAATTACCTTTGGCTCAGATACCTTCCCGTTCTTTGCTCGCGTTCCGCTCTCTGCACGGATTGTTGGCCTGGGGTTGCGCCGTTCGATCTCGTCCGTGATGTCTGCGGCCGTTACCGTCCTCGGTCGTTCTAGTGGCTTTTCATTCTCCTGCGTTATCGCTGCCTTCCTCTCCAATTCACTCTTACCCGAGTAATTTGCTAACCCGTTTTTACGACCGAATTTTTATCTTTCATGTAGGTGACTGACAAGAAGCTTCTGATGCACCATGAGGCCTTGTGCGGGCGTATATAGTTTCGCAGCTCTGATTGTTGATAAGCAATCGGACAACAACCTGTAGAGGCGGTGACTAACTTCAGTTACTATTTTCTTTGCATTCATGTTACAGTATCTCATGGCTGGATGCAATGATGTTAATAAGTTGGGGCCTCGAAATATCACTACACCGACATAAATGTTTCTTTAACTTAGCAATTACTTTGAAGTCCTTAATTCTGAGTCCAGTAGGGTAACACATATGCAGTGCTAAAACTCTATATTGACAATCGAGTTACGGAAGTAGAACCGAGACGGGTAACATAATGAAAATTTACTGACTTCTGTGCATGTTTCGTTTACGTAAATGCGCCCCGTAAGCCATTTGCTCAATATCACTCCCGATTATTTTACTGCAGTAAGAAAGATATAATCTTCACCGTCGGTGCAAATTTGCGAGCATCGTTTTAGGATTTGCTGATGGTGACTCCCTTTGAACCTTAAATATTGTATTTTGAGGTGTTCGTCAATAGTCCACGGCAGACGAAACTGTGAAATTGTCCAGGAAATTTTGTTATTTGGCAGGTGACTCTACGTTTGGTTTATGGACGCCAAGAATTACATCGTCCGCATACTTCAGCAGGATATATTCTTTAGGGAAATGGATTGGAGTAACATAGTTGCAAAGTAGGAATTGGTTCAAAATTTCTTCCCGAAGAATACAAAATTCATGGTGAGTGTATACGTTTCCCCAAAACCTGGTAAACTGAGAAGCCCAAGTATAATAATCTTTCAACAGAAGGACTACAGAAGTTTGGACACTAGAACCTAATGGATCGAGTGACAGTAGTTCACGGTTAAAAAACCGGAAACATTGCTGAAGTCCAGGAAGCAAATACGGATGAATTTGTTTTCATTATCCAGTGACGAAATCACAGCATGTGCCAGACATGCTATCGCATCTATGATGGACCTTGCGCTGCGATATGCAAGCTGACAAGGGTCATCCAAATACGTCCGAGCTACAATTTTTAAGGTTAAGCCTCTCAAAAGTATTCAGAGTAATCGACGTGCAAGCGATCGGTGGATATATGCGGTTTTCTTCTATGACACTGGGGTGTTGCTTACGCTTCGCAAACTATCAGCGGATCTTGCATTGGTTGGACTACGTTGTGCAGAAGTCGGCAAGAAGCTATGCCATGTAATCTGTACGCTCCTTGAGAATCACAGGATAAAACTTATCAGGAGCAAGTAATTTGTTCAATTGCAATCCGATTAATTCAATATGTACTTCCAGGCTGTTCACAGAATTGAGTTGTTCAAGGGTAGTTGTAATAGCAGATGATATATAAAATACTGAAGTACTATACTTGTCACAAAATTTGAGGTTTAATTCTTCCGCACCATGAGTTGAATGTGTGATATGCTTAAATGTTTCAGAAGTTTCCGTATTTCACGATAATTACTGTTTTTAATTATTACTGATAAGTTATACCCGTGCATTTCTCGAAACTTTGCGTTTCCTGACAAACTAACAATAACTTTTAATCTGTCAGGAATTGAGTAAGCGAAACTTAGCATACGGAATACATCTGCAATAAACATGATGATGCTTGTGCGTTGCTGTCGACAACCTCTTGTTCTCGGGCAAATTTAAGATATTGAAGGCATAATAAAGTGTAGTGGATAGGCACAACTAGGAAGTATTGTGCCGTAGGAGGCCTGGCCCTTGAAGATGTTAAACAAGGAACAATGATTCATCACGGGTAAAAAAGCATGTGCTTGACAAGTCCCCTAGGATGGTTGGAATAAAAACTAAAGTTGGAAGGATCATCGAATAAGTAAATCGATATTTCAAGCGTCTACCGAGTTAAACGCACTACTGCATAACGATAGTTTGAAGTGGCAATGGGACGCGCACACCCAAAATAGTATAAAGTGCCGTTTTAGTTCAGTAAATGCGTAAGAAAGAAAAAAGGAAACGAAAACGATCCATCGTGTGTTGCTTCATTCGACAGATGTGCTATGTTAATTCAGTTTAGCTACATCCAGCCTACTCATATGGACACTACTACATCTATCCTCACCACCACGTTGCGGAGAGGGCCGTTAATCACAAGGTTAGGTTTGCGTTGTTTCGTCTTCCAAGTGGAACGGACCATATCAAGTAATGCAAGTTTGAAAGCGTCTCCTCAAGGCGCTTTTTGAAATGCGTTAATGTAGGGGCAAGGATAACGTGAGTTGGAAGGGCATTCCAGGCACGGGAAACACGGAGGGAGCAAACACTTCGTCAACAATCAAGTCGATTGTAGTGCGTAGCCAGTTTGAGCTGATGGCCTCTCAGGTTGGCATTCTGGCTCAGCTGCAACAGAATGCGACATGGGTGGTGTGGTCTCCTCGCTGACGTCGATATTCACCACTATACAATCTCAGGGATTGCATTCTGCGCTGGTAAGAGAGATGAAACAATCCTCTAACGAATTTGGTCGCTCTACTTTGTGGGGCTTCAAGTGCATTGATGTGGTGCTTGTGCCAGGGATGCCAGGCCTGGATCGCATATTCCACGTGAGGCCTCACGTAGGCGCTCAGTATCTTAAAAGATTGTTGGCTCAAAGTTGCCGGAACTCCTCCGTGAGGTTCCAAGATGTTGACTGCTCTTTTTGATGCATTTTCAGCCCGGTCTGGAGCAGCCAAGGTAGTCCTGCGCGATCATCCTAAGGTCGTTTTCTTAGGAAGCACGTTGTAACTGCTGGTCCCCAAGTCGATATTCATAGATAAGCTGATGGCATATGCTTACGACTTTGCACTTGGTCACATTGAACTGGAGATGGTTTTCGGATGACCACGCATAAGCCCTGTCGAGATCACTCTGCAATGCCATCTGATCATCCGATGTCCTGATGTCATGCTAAATTTTGACATCATCTGCAAATAGTAAGAATTTCGACTGCAATACACTGCCAAGATCGTGATGTTAGGAATGAACGTGGCCCCAGAACAGATCCTTGGCGCACGCACACTGGACGTCAATTGGGTCGGAAATGGACCTGCGGACTCTCCCATTCAGCTGACGTTGAGCGAGGAAGTTGCCGATCCAACCGAGTATAGGCTCACCGATTCCATAGCTTCGAAGATTGTGAAGAAGAATGCGGTAGTCCATACGATCGAACGCTTTCGAGAAGTCCAGGTAGACAACGCCGACTCACACTTTGGCATCGGCTGACTCTGTCCAGCTTGCTCGGGCCTGCAACAAGTTTATAGTGCATGATCGATTTCGGCGGAATCCGTGTTGCTGTGACACTAAGATGTTGTTGCTCTCAAGCTATCCCATGAGCGCCTCTGCAATTATATCTTCCATTAGCTTGGATAAAACAGGGAGGAGAATGATTGGACGGTAGTTCGAGGGTTACGAACGATTACCACTTTTAGAAATGTGAGTGACAACTCCATGTTTCCACATTCTGGAAACCAGCATTTCATCGAGACAACGAGGAAAGAAATGAGCTGATGGTTCGGCAAGGTTCATGGCCGCTGTCTCCACAGCCATCGGTTTGATGTCGTTCACGCCAGGTGAGCTGTACACGCGCAATAACATTAGCGTTTTCATCACATTGGCTGCCGTGAACGATACGTAGTTTAACCCTGCTGGCGATGGAAGCTGTGTCAAAGTCGGATGTAATGATGATTCACTCCGGAAAGTATGGATGAAGTGTCGGCGAATTACGCTGGCTGCATCTTGTGCGATTTGCGCAAGACCATCTGTGACACGTAAAACTGGGATCCCGCGCTGCACTCTGCGGAGATTGTTGACGTGTCTATACAGCAACTTGGGATTTGTACCGATTTGTACCGCTGCTAATTTCTGTCGGTGCTGGAGTTTGTCTTCGCGGATCAACTTAACGTAGTAGTTTCGTTAAGTTGTGTAAGCACCCCAGGTCAGGTTAATTGAACAGACTTTGTAAGTGCGCCAGGCTGAATCCCTTAAGAATATGCATTTTCTAGTATTGCTCCTTAGGAACGAATTCACTTGCCTCGGGCGAAAGACCTTGATTTCTGACGCATTTGCCACTAGCTCAGTGAATTGGTGACGAACAACATCCAGGTGACATCGGGTGGCTGCTCGGCTAGGAAGCACCAGTCGGTTTCTTGAACGAGGTTGGACAAGATTTCGTAATGTGTAACGACAAAGGTTTCCACGTTGCTCACACTGATGTACTCCGAGTAACAGATGTAACGAAATAGCAACATCGTGTGATCGCTACGGCCAAGTGGTGCATCTATGGTCACGGTGTCGGCCATTAGTTCCTCGTTAGAGAACATAAGGTCCAAAACAGAGGGTGTGTCACCCGTTCCGAATCGCGTGGGAGAGGTGACAAGGTTATGTATAGGCACATCAGCAAGCACCTCTTGCAAGTCCGCCTTGAATTGTTCGCTGTGCGATGCTGGAACTTCCATTGGGTACAGGTTCAAGTCCCCCACTAGAAGCACGTGACTGCGTGGTCGTGCCAGGATTCGTTTCATCGCAGAAGCTAGGTGCTGCTCCAATTCCTCGGTGGACATTGCAGAGTGGCAAACTAGTCAACAGGTGTCAACATCTTAGGTACACACAACACGAAAGGGAATAGATTACTTCCGTTTCTTAGTCTTAGCAATCACTTTTTTATTTGCTTCTATGCCGACTTCCATGCACACCCCGGAACCTTGGCGGTAGTGTCACCACATTTATTAACACCTATTAGTGCCTATTGGTGAGAAACTTGTTTTGCCAATCTTTACAGCATATCGATTGTTTAACTTATGGTGTAACCCAACATATCTGGTTCGATAGCCTTCGATTTTCCGGCTGAGTTTTTATAGATGTCCCTGTTTTTCTAACTCAGAAGTAAACAATTCTGCAATGATAATGGCTGCCGGCGCTGAGCAGAATTCACTGGTCCCTGTGCATATTTTCCGGTAATTTTTATAAATCCCATACCACCTTCGTAAGAACACATGAGATAAATAATGTCGTAAAGTGTCTGACAAACAATGGTTTAGTAATTGTCAAAAAGCTGAAGATATTATTAGTTTGAAAATCGGGCACCATTTAACAGCTTAATAGGACAAACCTCAGGGATATCACTTACTTAGATGACTTTTGATGTAAATGGAAAGATCCATTCCTTAAAATACGGTGCGACAACTACCATGTGAGATTTGCAGTGTCGTGCTGCCTGCGCGAATTAAGCTACTGACGTTGTAGTGACACAGAAGGTAATAATCACAGGCGAAACCGACAATGCCTGAAAACTGCAGAACAGGAGAACTAACGAGGACACCTCGGACGAAAGTCGACAAAGCAACTCGAGACCTGTGGGACAAGCCGAAAGTGGTCCACCAGCGACAAAGAATATCAATCCCAGGCCGAGAAGAGCAGAGGCCATAGTGGTGCAGAGTCCGATTTTCCGGAGGGATACGCCTTTCGCTTTTTTCAGCAATAACCCCGAGAAAAGCGACACGAATCCGATTAAGCAATTCAAGACACTTAGAACGAACCCAATGTCGTCAAAAGACAGTGAGCAGAGGTGCTGGGAGAGCGAATCGGCGAACAAGGACCCTCCGGATTGGCTGACATCGGGACATGGATGTGACGCGGAAGGAAAGGACGGTGTGGTGCTTAGTTGGCTGGAAGCGGGCTAGACCGTGAACCCGTTACTTGTTGGCGATAAAGACTGTGCGACTCTACCGCCCCGTTCTCCCTATTATACCATAGTGATCCTTGCTACGAGACCATTCGAGCTCAACCATCTGGTCTTCCAAGTTCTGAATCGGAGTGGGCTGGCTGTTTATGTCTTAGGACGGATTCCCCGTTGCAGCTACCATCTCGCGATGCCTTGCCATTAGCTTCTAACCCGGTTTTATTTGAGAGCTCTAATCGTTCTTTTGTCCGGACCTAGGACACCTGACAACGTCCTGATAACGCAAACGGTTAGGTTGATCTCAAACTTTCCTAGACGCGATGGCTATTGGTGCCTTATCTACCATACAGGGCCGAGTGAGGATGCGACTGCTCTTTCGTCCAATGCATAGAACTCACGCGAGGAAAATTTACACCTGTTCGTCATTGCTGCCCATGCCCTTTTCTCCGAGGTCGGGAACTTCTTGGGAATCCGGTATTGGACTGAGGAACTGCCATTTTGCCTAAGCTGGGACGAAATAACCAACAAGCACTTACCTAGACCATGGGTTTACATCAACACAATTCAACTGCCCTCACCACCGTGACTGACGTCCAGTGTGGATAGCTGGACACGAATTCCTCACACTTCAGAAAGGTATAACAAATCTGCATAAGTCAGACCACAGCTACTTAGACAATTTTACTCACCCGCACACTCATTCATCCGACTTTTCATGATTCTTCTATCCTCGATTGGGCTCAACGACTATGGTGGGCCCTGACTAAGCTATATGATCAGACAACAGAGGAAATTTGGAGTCATCCGATCGCGAAAAATACAGAGTGAACAAGCGGTCGATGAGATGCTTTACCAGTTATACATATTCTCTCAAAATGATCGACGACAGTGTTCCAGGTCGCGGTGGGTTTTCTCCTGTCAAGCGTTCTGACTATAAAATGTCACGAAAGTCCGTCTAGCACCCCTGTGACGTGGCGGATGTGACTCGCCACTGAATAAGGTCACAGCGCACAATCACTCACTGGTAAACTGACTAGTGTAATTCTTCACCATTTTCTCCATACGTACAAAATGGATGCTCTGTTTTTGTACATATGTCACCACTTCATTTACTGTGCTTTCGTTGTTTACTCTGCTCCCATATTAACCAAAATTATTGTCAGCTCACTGACGAGTTTGTTCTGCATGAGTACTTCTTCCATTTCTGCAACTTGTGCAACTTTTGACCACAGCCGAGTACATGCATGGCAACGTGTCTGTTGTGAAACAGAATTCCTTGTAAATTTTGATCATGCTTGATTTGCTGTGCCTCGATGAATTCGAGAATAAACTATGCATTTATTTACTTTATATACATGTGCGTTTACTTAGATAATACACTGCTTTTTCTGCTACGCGTTTTACACTATTCTACATTCTTTTCTCCCGAACTTAATTAATTCACAAGAATCATCTCGCTGGACCTGTCAGACCTTGGATATTCTACTGGATTATGCCGTTCTTCTATTGTTCCAAAAGAAGCACCGTCACGGTAGTGCCGGCTGGTGATCTGACCGCACTTTTCGGGGATTTTCCCATTAATGAGCTGCATCTGGGCGATCAACACATTGTAGGCTCCAGCACTGAAAACCGTGAGCGGTTGCTGAACCTGAGTGCAGACACGCCTTTATTTCATGAGCCCTGACGTCCGACACAGCACTCCCTTTATGGTTACGTCTTGTGCGCCGACCTTGTATAAACAACTTACAAACTCGATCACACTGTGATCAGTTACGGTTGAAAGTGAAGCACTCAAAACTATTACTGGATTAGAGTCAGAAGTGTGGATTCCAACTATGCACTTGTTCCAGTTTCCGGCAGCATTTACGAGAATGTGTGCGACGACTTTGTGAACACATAGGTGCTTACCAACTACGATGGGTATCAGTGTGCGTTGTATCTGAGCTGGCTAAGCGCTCACTGAACGCGGTTGAAAAACGCCGGTCGTATGTTCACTAGGCAATAGTAGCAGGTGACTTAACATGGAAAATCTGACAGCTGGATCGACGGAATACTAAGCAGTCCTGGGAACTTCCCGACGCTCGTCGGCACTTTCTGTCTGGAAGCGAATGCAATAAGGCTCGCAATTATCTCAGAACGAAATTGCGTGTCCGCCTGAAGACAGAGCGCTATGCTTGATGGTCTCATCGTTTCCTGGTAACGAAAAGGCCGCTGCCATTGGTAACCGCCGGAGGTTATTCTATCTTATATAGAAACCGACAGCAGGAGAACTTAGGTCAGTAGAAGCTGTCTGATGAAACTGGTTACTTATACGCAACATGTCGAAATCTTTGGCTCAATGGGCTGAACAATTTGAAGAGCAACTTGATCTGTCGGATATGCAAAGTCCTTTTGCTGGCCAAAAGTCACCATGCCTCTTGGGTCGTCCATTTCAATCGGCCCACGAGCGCAGATACTTAACTTGAGGACGGACTGTTGAAATTGAATGAAACTCTAAAACTACCAGATCTTCGTCTAACCCTCCCCAACTTCGCGAGAGCAGCACCTTTGCTGAGTTATTAGTAACGTTGTTGGAACACCAAACAGTCCCAAACGAATGGAAATTGTCTACTGTAGTCCTAGTTTTCAATTAGACTCAAGTCCGGATTGTGGCTGTCAAAGTAATCAGCCTCGTCCACACGCCTCCAAGTTACTCCAGTCTGTCGTTCTTTACAGATTGGCCGGCGCCGATGGAATACAAATTTATAAAGTTTATGCCTCCTTTCTTGGAAAGAAATGCATCATCTATTTCAAATCAGTTTTTGAAGTCAGTCCACATATATTATCTGCCTATCCTAGTTTGCTGCTCGACATCAAGGGTGCTTTCGCTTCGGTGGATCCAGCGGCGTAGCAATTACTTTTGCAGTCCGAGGCTTACGTAAAATTGCCGCCCTGGCGATCGTAAATCCGTAAACCCTTACGATTGAGGACAGCCCTTAGATACTTCGTTTCTTATGACAACCAGCAGATATCTAATTTTAGAGTGCTGTATTATATTCAAGCATTTTATTGTCAGAGTATTCGTGAACAAGATTTACAGATGCACTTTTTGCTCATTATTTGACGCAGTAGTATTGTTAACACTATCCAGTGTTAAGTTCATTCTTCATAGTGAGAACTGTCAATGCAAGAGTTTTGTCTGGCTCAATGATGCCTGAAGATAGTTTGTTATATGGCGTTTTGAGAATGCGGTCTCACAGCTGGCAGCGCTAATAGTTCGGGAAATAAAATGTACATCAGATTCCCCACGGTAATATTTCTGTGTGAGACTCAGAAGGTCCATACATTTTGTCGTTTCCTGAAGCTTTCACAAACTACTGTAATCTCCGTTCGGCATGGAATTCCTCTTTTGCAATCTTTTTGTCGAGTTCACTAGGCGGGCAATGATAGTCACTAACATGTGGATTAAGCGCTGTAAGAAAAGCATATTTGTTCTCAAGCTCATGAATTTGCTAAATTTTATGGTATTTCCTTAGTCACTGTCTATGGTATATAGTATTTCTCGTTTCAACTCAGCATAACTCCAATCGATATACAAAAATTTCACCGTCCATTCGTTTCTTTTGGCGGATTCGACGCTTCTTGCTTACCCCCAACTCAGCGTAGTGCCTGTGGATTCATCAGCTGCAATGTGCACCATTTTCCTTCTATAAGGAAGCAGGCAAAATCTTAATGTTTTAAGCTTGACAGAGCTTTGCCATAGATTCAGCCTCTTTTTTTAGATATTTCTATGCATCCTTGATTTCTATGAGAACAGATCCCTAAATGCTCAGTAACCAATTTGACGGAAATAAAAGTAGCGAGATGAGAATCAAAGATGCAGCTTGATCTTGTGGTCGATTGTTCTCATTCTGCGAAATATTTCAGAGAAGTAACGAGTTTCGAGTATTTCTTCAACAACATACTTTCAGCACCTGCTCGAAAATCCATTAGATTTGACAATCACCTACTACTTCTACCGGTGACTTGAATCCACTCTTTCAAGTGATATTTAAATGAAAAAGGAATGTTAATAGTCGGTCCCTCGTAGCAATGATGTAACAGAATTGACCGTTGCAAAGCTGCATGGACACAGACTGATTAATGCACGACACCATTGTAGACTTTGGGCTGATATTACAGATACATCTCTGGACACCCATTCGTTAGCGCACCATAACAGCACCATTGTCAAAGGCTTGGCAACGACAGTCGTCAATTTGAATTCCATTTTTCTCCGATTCTCTCAAAAGCGGTCCACAAAATTTTTCCTGCCCTTTTGTTGTTCGTCTCAACAAAACTGAGAAACGACTTCGCTACCGTCGCTTCATTTTCATTCATTTGATTTTCGTGTGATACATCTGGAGTGTTATTAAAAATTTAGCAAATGTACTTGCTTTCTTTCATCTGATCATGATTTTAGTTCTCACCTGCTTTAGCAAGATGCTCATGAATTCATTCAGAACATGTGGCAACAAAGAAAGGTTGCTTAATTTCCTTTCAAACTGAACTTTTACCAAGTGTTCGAGAAGAACAGGCTTATGCATGGCCAATAAATGCACAAATTTTAAAAAATTCCCTCTATTTTGGCGTCTTTTGTCATTCTGGATGTCTTTTCGGTGACCACACAGTGTCATACTTTGATGGATGAGAAATCTGACGATATCAAGTAGACCGGCCAGAATTTTACGCCACCACTTTTCTACAACTACTCCATTTTGTTAAGTGCCTTCCCTTCAACTAGCCAGATCGCTGGCTCCTTGCGGTTGAGGTGTGACTGAGTACGAGATTTACTATATTCGTGCTCAAATGCTTTTGGATTTGGCTCCCACCAGTCGAAAAACTAGACTATCCCGTTGAAGACATTCTGCAGGCGAAACCACACAGGGCTTCTTTTGATTGGGAATGCGCCATGGGTGTCGCAATCTGCTCACCGTTTCGCAAATCCCGAAAAGAACAGTTCACCCAAGAATGTCGCACGATTTAATTCCGAAAATTTTTCTCTGTATATTTTCAAGTGCGTACTACAGACGTGTGAATTTATAGCGTCATGAAATGAGGGCAGTTGAAATTACAACATGAGCAAACTGAACACACACACGCACATACATTTACCTTGTCATATGTTCCCGGCTCGCCAGCATAAGAGACCAAGCGTCACAAATGCGTCTTTCTGCATACACTGAGTTGAGCTGAGTTGTTTGATGGCCACTGCCTCAGCATATCGTAAAGTTAGGGCGTTCCTTGTGGTACATATGGTGATCGGAAAAAATGTGCACGAAGAATGCTTATAGCAGAAAGCGTACACGAAAACTGTGTGCACGAAAAGAGCGTACACGAAAAATTGCATACAGGGAAAATTCCACCCTCCGAGAATGGTGCACACGATATACGGCGAACATGCAATACACCAGTTCGATCACTGTGCGCATAAACGACTGCCCAACATGCCAAATCCTCCATGACTCATTCAGGATATTTACTGTTCGTTTAATTCAGTTTGCTGAAGTCTCAGCGATTGGGTGGTGCTAATGCACAGTGCGACCAGACCGAGTTCGTGCTTAGCCTAGCCTTGGCTTGATGAGGTTACTGACCACGTCAGATGACCGATAGCCATTTTTTATAATGGCACTGCACATGAAAGGATACCCACGTAGCAAATTTCCCATCCAGAAAAGCGCTTGGACAGAAAACTTTTAACAGTCTGCAGATGTACCCGGTTTGTTTCAGTACGATGTGTGCGATGGTAATGGTACTTACTTTTTCCGTTACACGCAGATGACCGATAAGAAATGTGGACTGTCAGTTCAAGACGTTTTAGTAAACCGAAAACAGACCAACCGTCGGATCCTTCGAACAACTGCGGCATGCGCTGTCATTCCTGCTTCTTCAACCAACACAGTTCATCGGCTTCGCTATATATGATATACACGTATATGCTGGGACACCTGGATGATGAAGTTCTTGGCGAAAAAATATAGCAGCATGTATCGCGGCTGTTCGATACCCGATGAACCAATTACCCTCAACAACGAGTACCTTTGTGTACAGCTGTCTACCCGCAACATCGGAACCCGGTATTCTTGCACCTACAACTTTTCTGAATAGGTGGAATACCAGTTGCATAAGGCCAGAAAATCATTGACTAATATACTACATAAAATCCACATAACTCCAGCCAGATAGAACTCATAATAGTGCTTACTCGCCCCATTTTGGAATACTGCAGTATCATTTTTGTCAGCATGAGGAAATCTTGCATACAAAGCTCATTTACCCAACCTCTGCTAGGCAAAACATCCACTAAGAACTATTGGGAGCGCTGTCAACAATTCCAGCTCGATCCGTATATACTCATCCTTTGCTGCCATGCGTGTTTCCAAAGTACAGAGGACAGGTTTGGCCAAGCTAGGTTGTAATGTATGGAAACAGAAGGCAAAGATTACCCAGAAAATACGATGACCACAAAAACCAGGGCGAGTGGCAATTGGAACGGCCTCAAATAGTGTGACCAGAAGGAACAACACAGTCCTGATACAACGTCCTGGGCCTGGGTCGCAAACAGCGACCGGTAGCGAGTCTGGGCCCGAGAAAATATAAATCGCATTCGCCAATAAATCAGCCGAATACACCGGCGTTGTAGTTGGCTCGACGGCTAGCTGGCTGGCTAGCCAAAATATCTCTACGCTGTACCACATAGGTGGTTCGGGTTTAACAAATTCCAGTAAATAGTTCGGCGGCAGTGTTCCAGGATGTGATGGATTTTGCCTTTCAAGCGTTCAGCCTATAAAAAACCGCAAATGTCTGTTTAACAAATGTGACTTGCCACAAAATAAAGTCACTGCCCTTTGCTTCTCCGGATGAGCACATCCAATCCACGGACCTAGCTCATCTCTTCACTCACTGATGACGCAATCGACCAGTCAAAAATGCAGCGGTACATATACACACGCAAGCAATGCAGTTACGCACATGATTGACGACATTCGGTTCCGGATTTTCCTGTCACTACGGCTTCTATGGAGACAGCCACAGAAAGCCTGAGCCTACACAGGGAACATGGGTAGCTTGCGCTGCACCACGCACAGTTCCAACTTCACACACCTTATCCAGTCTAATCCCGAACGAATAAGACCGGGAGGCATGCGGATGGGAGCCACGTTTCATCAACGGAGCCGGCCCACACGAATTCACAGACAAACACAAGCACGCGGTATTTGGGGAATCACGCGCACACAAGGCGGTGGTGAGGTCGTAGTACGTCTTACACACAAACCGTGGGGATAGAACCACTGTTAGAGCAGAACACGGTCAGGAGGACCGTGCACTCCGTCCCCTCTAGAAATGACCAAATTTCTCCTAGATTCAGTATAGACGAGATGGTGGGTGATATACAGGTAGGAATCTCGCCAGCATGCACATCAAGTGCAACCACAACGGAGATGTCAAGCAACAGCCAATCACTTGAAATGACGATATCAAATATACCAAGTTTCATAAAGCATATGGATATTCCGATTTAATTCTTCACAAAATTACCATATGCAACATTAGTTCTCAACATATTCGCGATAGTTAAGATGGCAGAAGAAGAGATAAAGTGACCATTCGTAAAAAACGGAATTTATCAACGAAGTATACCACGATTAGCTTAAGCTACTTGTAAATACAAAATTATTCGGATAATCATTAAAATAAGGTAACAAAGTAAGTATTTACAAAATATGACAAACAAATCACCTGCAAGAAAGATACCCAGCATACAAGCATGGGCCCAGTAAGTCGAATGCAGCTTACCTACCAATGCTGCGATGGTTCTGCTTATCTTCTCTGCGGGACCCGTCCTCGTTTCGGTGTTAGCCCCGAGTGGCCTCGTTCATAGCTCACTAGGCCTACCTGACTGATGCACTCGCGACCGCATGTGCTATAACGCCATGCGCTCGACGTCGATAGAGTAGAGTCCATCGGCGACTGTCGCTTCCGCACTTGCCGATTATTCTCTGCATGCGCCAGGGCTTGCTCTTGCACTTCGTCAACGGTCTTCGGGAACCAATCGCGCCATGCACGCCGATCAACCGCCTTCGATTACCAACACCTGAAACCAACATTAGAACGTGGTAGGCTTACCGTGATCGTGTCCTGGTAAGGTAACTTCGCTTTTCCTACGTACAGCTTCCCTGCACGCAGTTGGTCATAAAGCAGCTGTTTCGGTATCCGGTTAGAATCTATGCGGTGAATATGCCCGAGCAACCACAAGTGCCTCAGCAGAATTATGCAGTCCACTGCATACATACCACTGCGTCGGAACACCTCCGTGTCTGCTACACGGTCACTCCAGCAGATACGCATAATATGTCACAGACATTGTTCATGGAAGCGCTCCAGATAACGGACACCCTTCTAATAAAGCGGCTAGGTTTCGCTAAGTTATAGAAGAACGGACAGAACCATAGACATGTACACCAGCAGCTTCGTTCCGACAGTGGACTGTGGGTTGTTCCAAACACGACACTCCAGCTTGCTAAACGCAGCAGCCGCGTACGAGACGCAGCTACGCAGCGCACTCGTCCTCTGCAGATCTGTTGTTAGTAGGCTTCCAAGGTAGCAAAACCTTGAAGTGGTTTCCAACATTTTGTCGGCAACCTGGAGTTGGGGCAGGCCCACGGACTCTATTCAGTTTGAAAGCAGAAAATGACAGACAGTTTTTCTGGCGATGATGGTGAACACGAATTTGGCCGCTGTCGAAGCATGAGCTCTAGTCATGGGCTGCAACTCATCCGCGCTTTGTGCAAACAACGCACAGCCGTCAGAAAACAGTAACATAAGGATAGTTGTCTCACAGACTAGGGTTCTCGCACCGAAACGACGGATGTTCAGCAACCGACTATTAATAAGGTGCTCTTCACAAACACCGTAAGCACAAGCCGCATCAAACACACACAACCTCGTTTCATGGAGGTAAATAATAAACAGGGTAGGAATTAGACGCAGCCTCGGTTTACACCAGAGACAACTGCAAAGTCATCCGAGGTCTCTCCATTCAGCTGCACCCTCCTCCACATACTACTCTGAAGACATTCAAGTGAACTTACAAACTTACTCCGACAAAGAAAGGTACACACATGCACACTGACTTATATATATATATATATATATATATATATATATATATATTTATGTATATAATATATATATATATATATATATATATATATATACGCAGCTTACCTACAAACGCTGCGCTGGTTCTGCATACCTTCTCTGCAGGACCCGTCGTCGCTTCGGTAGTGGTCCCGAGTGGCCTCGCTCATGGCTCACTAAGCCTGCCTGACCCAGACACTCGCGACCGCATGTGCTACAGCCCCATGCGCTCGATATCGATGGGGTACAACCCATCGGTGCTTGCCGCTTCCGCACTTGCCGCTTCTTCTCCGCATGCGATAGGGCTTTCTCCTGCATCTCGGCAACTGCCTTCGTGATTAGATCGCACCATGCACCCCGATCAATCGCCTTCGATTTACATGATCCGCAATCAAGATTAGGACGTGAGAGACTCACTTTGATCCTGTCCTGGTAACATAACTTTGGTTTCTCCACGTGCCGCTTCCCAATACTCCGCTGAGCGTATAACAGTTGTTTTGGTATCCACGATGAATCTATACAGCTCAGATCACCGATCCACCTCAAGTGTCTCAGCGAAGGTATGCAGTCCACTGCATACATTACGCTACGGCGCAAGACTTCCGTGTCTGCAACTCTGGCGTCCCGACGGATGCGCAACATCCGTCGCAAACAATGCTAATGGAACCGTTCGAGATATCACACATCCCGACGGTACATCGTCCACGTTTCACTGCCGTATAGAAGAACCGACAGTACCATGGATTTGTACACCATCAGCTTCATGCCAATGGTAAGCCGATGGTTGTTCCAAACTCGGTACTCAAGCTTCCCGAATGCCGCCGCTGCCTTCGAGACGCGAATACGAAGCTCACTGTGTACCTGCTGATTAGTTGACATCACACTCTCAAGGTAGCAAAAGCGGGAGGTGGTTTCCAATACTTCAGCACTAATGCTGATTCGCGGCAATATAGAAGATTGCACCTCAGGTGAAGGCTGAAAGAGACAGACAGTTTTGCTCTTGTTGATGGTAAGCCCGAATTCCGTCGCTGTCGAAGCCAGCCCACAAGTCATGTGCTGCAACTCATCCGCGCTGTATAAAAATAACGCACGGTCGCCAGCAAAAAGCAACATAGGGATGGTTGTCTCACAGACTAGAATTCTCGCACCAAAACGACGGACGTTCAGCAACCCACCATCAATTCTGTGCCCCAGACAAACACCGAAAGCATAAGCGGCATCAAAAGCACAAGACATCATTGCATGAAGATTTATATTAAACAGGGCAGGAGCCAAGACACAGCCTTGCTCCACACCAGAGAAAACTGCAAAGTCATCCGAGGTCTCTCCACTCAGCTGCACCCTCGCTCGCACACCCCTGTGGAGTCAATCGATTAAACTTACAAAACTACGTGCGCAACCAAACTTAGCCAACACCAGCTACAATGCCTCGCCCTTCACCGTATCAAATGCCTTGGTGAAATTAACAAACGAGTACAACGGCTGGTGTCGTTCTCTACACTTCTCCTGCAACTGGCGAGCAGCAATCACCACCATATCGATGGTGCTGCGACCCGTATGGAATCCACATTGCTTTTTCGCCACGTTCGGTTCCACAACCTGACTGACGAGGCGGTTGAGCAGGATTCGGGCAATCACCTTGCCCACACGACTCAGCAAGTTGATGCCACGATAATTCGTGCAACATTGCTTGCTACTTTTGCTTTTGTACAGTGGTAGCACAAGGGCATCCTTCAGCTCAGGAGGCACCTCATCCTCAATCCATGCACGTTGCACCAAGTGGTGCAGCGCAGTCTCAAACGCGGGTCCACCGTATTTCAATACTTCAGGCGGGATCTCGTCGGCTCCGGAACACGTACAGTTTCGTAGCTGAGCAAGTGCTGTCTGCGTCTCATCCAGTGTCGGCGTGTCCACCACACTCGTCTTCGTATCGTGCTGCTTCAAGTAATGCAATGTAGGCCAGTCGATCTCTGAACGGTTGTTCAAGAGGCAAAGTGTTTTCACCAGATCTGCATTATGTCTGCAGTCTGTGTGCATGTTGCGCCTGAACTACCATCGATCAGCGTACTCAGAGGCTCCGATCTCGGTCCATCCACTGCCTTCAATGAGTCAAAAACTTCCTAGTGTTGGCGGCGTTCGGCGTATCATTCCATCTGACTCGCCTTCTCCGTCCACCATGGATTTTTAATACGACTGAGATCTCGGGTCAGTCGCCGTCGAACTTTGCGAAACAGACTCTTCTTCCCCAAGTCAATGGGGTCTGCCACATGTGCAGCAAATGCTGCATTCTCCTCCGATATCAAAGCGCCAATCGTCTCATTGTTGTCATCAAACCAATCAGGCCGCTTACAGTTTGCGCGCCCGATGATCTCCTCGGCAGCAGCTGTCACCTGGTCGCGAATGTGGTGCCACAGGTCGCCCACTGTGGCTATGCAGTCCACATCACACAGGCCTGCAGCCATCGCCATCTCCAGCTCAGGACGTTTCGCCACAGTACCGAGGAGGAGAATCTTACCATTACGCCGATTCATGGCGGGAGTGCAATACATAGATTTACGAAAATATGTGTACAATTTGTGATCAGTTCCACACTCAGCTCCATACAGTACACGTGTCATGGGTACTTCATGCATATCACGCTGACATACGATGATATAGTCGAGCAGGTGAGCGTGACCACTCCGTGGATGCGTTCAAGTTGCTATATCACTCGCACCCAGTGCAAACCGAGTGTTCGTGATTGTCGGACTGTGGGAGCAGCCTGTCACCGTTCACATTCGCTGAACCAATGCCAGCGCACCGGTAATATCTGCCCAAGCTGATGCATCATGCCCAACGCGCGCGTTGAAATCACCCAGCGGAAAAAGTCGGTCGCTCCTCGGCACACACCGTATCACGGAGGATAGCTCAGTGTAGAACTGATCACGCGTGTCATCAGGATAACACATGGTCGGCCTGTAGGTGCTTAGAAAAATGGCAAACTTACTTCTTCCTAGTCGTAGGCGAAGTCATCAGTCGCGCGCTGATGCCCGTTGGTTCACTCACCAGCTGACCATGGAGGCGATCGGATATTGCAAATCCGACCCCATGTTCACTTGATGCTGAGGTGGCGTTGCCCACCCAGTAGAATGTGTAGCCAGCACCTGCTTCATGCAACTTACCTTGCTCAGCGAGCCGAGTTTCACTGATGCGGTAACGCGCCAGTTCCATCGCGACCAGTGCAGTGCGTCGCTCCGGGCGCTCGCTGGAATTCCATCCAGTAGTGTGCGCACGGTCCAGCACCCGATGCTGAGTGCTTTGCGCGCAGGCATACGATTGCTTTGGCAGATATTCGCACCCGAGACGGTTGTTGTGCTTCAGAGGTTTGATTGAGGGACTCCGCCTGGAGCCTTTGGCTCAATAGCCTTACCCACAAGGCAGTGGGCGGTTTGGAGGTTTGCTTGAGGGACTCTACCCGGAGCCTTTGGCTCAATAGCTGGACCCACAAGGCAGTGGGGAGCAGATCTAGCTCGGGAATGTTATTGCAGAGGCAAATTGTGATCTGTATGACGGCCGTCACACGCAGCCTTGGAGGTACTGGAACGGTGTATATATGTTTGGCGACCGTAATAGGATACACCTGCGACAACGGCCAGACGCAGGTGGGTTTTGGCGGGTTTGGGCCAACTTGACCAGGGGCTGCCTGGTTTGAGGCGGGCAGTAGCAAACCACTGAACACGCGGCGATGCCCTGCCACCGTTAGTGACAATGGGTGGAGCTCGTGCTCTACGCCAATCGAGCTGTGAGCTTATAACCCGTAGACCTGTTGTCTTCCGTGGCTAGGTTTTACGGGAAAAGGGCCAGCGACCACTTCCTAACCTCCGAAGATGATGGACTGGGATGCTGGCGCCCAATCCTGACAAGAGAACGACCCGGGTCTTCAGTCAAAGCCTTCGATTACATGAACACCCGAAACGCAGCGAGTCTAGCACGTGGTCAGTTCACTGACTCATGCGGATTGGTGTCCTGAATCTTAGCAGAGGGAAGGGCGAAACCCAACTGCCACCAAGCGGTCGCCACGAGGAAGCGCCCAGGCCATGAGCAAATTGCACAACAGTAGCAGCAGTGGGTCGACCATCTGTCAGAATCTAGCCACCACCAGCCTCAGCGCACCATAGGTTCTCCCGCCATATATATATATATATATATATATATATACACTCACAAATAGTTATTAATCTAGGTGGGTAACATGCAATTTTTTAAATTTCCCCATCACTTGTTGTCCTGTTATCATGAGTATACCTGTTCAAGTGTCTCGCGATGTCAATAATAAAATAGCTTTTGTTTTTCTATTTAAGACTGACCCCAAACAAAGTTGTGCAACTGTAAATAGGCAAATCCTAAGCCTAACATATCCTAGCCGACCAGAATGAGATGAACAGAAGCGGATATGGGGTGTAACAGGCAGCATTTATTCCATAGTGCAGGCCGCGTAGGTTCAGAGATGTGTTTCAAGCCGACTCTGGACAATGTGGTGCGTTTTGGTAAGGAAACAGGCTCAACCATTTTCGCCTGTGTGAGTGATTTGATTGACTGTTGTCGCGTCATCGAAGATTGTGCCTCTGCCGCTTCGTTCTGCTACAATAGTGCACTCAGAAGATAGAGGCTGGGCAAAGGAAGTTCACTGCTCAGTGTTCCAGCTTCAACCTAGTAATGATCAACCGGTTATCTTGTTTCATTTACTCCACTTTGAAGAAAAGTTGATAGATCTCATACAAGTTTGTACGACGCTCTGGAGGAAAACTTTTAAATGAAAATATGCAGTCCGCTTTCATAAACAGGTGGTTCAATAAGTCGCATTCAACGATTGCTAACTGTTTTACTGGTAGTTGAAGTTCATGCTTCCCCTTTTCTAACTGTGCTTCAGTTCTACTCAATAGGCACTAAGTTTACCCCCAACGCTGCCAGACATCGCGTGCAGTTTACATCAGAGAAAGTCATGGAGAAATTAAAAAAATTAAGGACAGACAAATCGCCGGGTTTGGATGGGATCCCTTCCATTTTTCTACGTGAGTGCGCTACGGTACTGGCCGAGCCGTTTGCCTTACTGTACAGCCGCTCCTACACTAGTGCCGAATACTCGAATGCTTGGAAGCAAGGGGTCATAACGCCGATATACAAGGGTGGTGACAGGACAAACACCTCTAATTATCGTCCGATAACACTGCTTCCCACTGCCTCCAAAGTAATGGAGAGTATCATAGACGATTTCTTGCGCTGCCATTTAGAAAGTCTGACCTTAATAGCCCCGGAACAGCACGGGTTCCGCAGGGCTCACTCGTGCACCACGAATCTTCTCGCAGCCCTTGATTCCTGGACTGCAGAGGCAGACAATCATACTCCAACTGATGTGGTTTACGTGGATTTCTCAAAAGCATTCGACCGGGTCAATCACGCACTGCTGTTGAGTAAACTGCCGAGTTTGGGGATCGACCAGCAAACAATCGGCTGGCTAAGTACCTACCTGTCTGGCCGCACCTACTGAGTTCGTGTAAACAACGCACTCTCCAGCGCTCTGGCTGCAACGACCGGGGTGCCCCAGGGATCCATCCTCGGGCCCCTGCTGTTCAATTTGTACATCAACGACCTCCCATCCTGGATCAGCAGCCACATACTGCTTTATGCGGACGACGCTAAGATATGGCGACCTATCCGCAGGCCAAGTGATCAGGCACTTCTCCAGACAGATATCGATGCTGCTTATTCTTGGGCCTCGAAAAATTCGCTCCCGTTTAACATCGACAAGTGCAAAGTCATGCACATTGGGCAAGGTGTGGCTAATCCGTACAATATCGGCGGTGTGCATCTTAAAGCCACATCCCAGGAACGCGACCTGGGGACCATAATATCCGCCGACCTGAGCCCGAGCGCCAATGTAGCTACACTGGCGCGAAAGGCTAGCGTTCGCCTGGCCCTCCTTGGACGTGCACTAGGGTCTTTCCCTAGAGAGACATTTGTCCGTCTCTATAGCACTTTAGTACGTCCGCTGCTGGAGTACAACATACTTGTCCAGCCGCCGTACCTGAAGAAGGACGAGGCCATGCTGGAAACTGTACAGCGCAGAGCCACTAAGAGAGTGGACGGACTATCCCACTTCTCGTACGAGGAGCGTCTGGCGGCCCTTAACCTCTTCCCGTTGAAATATCGCAGGCTTTGTGGCGACCTTATCTTAGCCTATTCCGTCCTGACTAATTACAGGCACCCAAACGCAGGATTGCTGGTCCGCGCCCGTACAGATCATCTTCGAGGGCACTCACTCAAACTGATGACTCGTAGCAGTCACCTTCTGTGCCGAAGAAACAGTTTCAGTGTGCGTATTGCCTTCGCTTGGAACGCCCTCCCTGAAGTTGTTGTCTCAGCGCCCAATACGGAGGCCTCCAAACAGCGCCTAGACGCTTGGCTCTTACCTCGCTGGTCTTCCACGTTGCTAAGATCTGGCCATTTGCCAAGCTAACACGCGGCGCTTCTATCATTTTGCTTCTGTCCAAAATTGCCGAATTTACCTACCCCACTCTCTTGTTTCAGGTATCCACGTTCCCACAGTCAACTCGCTGAATACTTGTGCTGAACACCACTACTGCGTCGAGACCCGCAATATCTGGTACCTACCGACGAGATCAGGACCTTGCCGTAAGATCCCTAGGCAGAACCACCGAAAAGCTACGCTTACTCGTTCTGCGCAAACCCGTGAAACCCGTGAATAGCTTTAAGTGTAGATCGATATAATTACGAAACAGATTAGCTTTTTAACTACACGTATTATTGAATGCTACCATTGTCAGGTTAATGATCAACCTTACTGCGGTGATTGGTATCTCCAAAGAGCTCCAAACGAAACTCAGGTAAATACAATAAGCCGCGCGTGCCGCAATACAAAGCTTTCATGTCCCAGGGATTAACTTGGCATTAAACTCAAAAGGAATGCAAAAGTTATGTGACAAAGAAGTGTTTATTTTATGGTGCATGGTTTCAACAAGGTTTCGCTAACCTTCAACCCGCCCATTTCTCTGACGGCTTCTAATTCTAGATAATACTGATGACAACTTGCACCACTCCATGAAGGTCCTAACCACTACGGGCAGCATTAATTTCGACCCTGTCTTAAAGCTGCCGTGGTTTTACTTCAGTTACATAGACTTACCTAACCATGGGAGAAATCCTAGTTCTCATCGGCTAGCTATCCAGAGATCTGGATTCGAAAACACGAGACAGCTATAGGTGAGCAATTGTTTTCCATGATTCATGTTCACAGCAACAAAATCACATTTCAGGGTAAAAGAAATCAATACTACCCATTGGTTCAACTTACACAGTTCATTTGCCGTTCAGTGTGGGACGCTAAAAGTGGACCATTGACCTAACAGGTCGATTTCATATTTTCGACTTTGATCTGTGATAGTTGACCTCAGTATCGTTCGTTCTCGCTGGCCAGCGAAGCTGAATGGCATAGATCAACTACTTTTGCGAGCATAAAGAAGCTTGACACAACCGAAGGCAAATCGATTCAGCTATCGCGAGAGTACGGAGTCGCAGACCTCTGGATTGATGCTTGGGGACCATATACGTTATACTGAAGGCACGATTTAGATCAAATTGGTGCCTAGTGTCGACAATATGGGCCAAAACGGCGCAGTTAATGGTCCAACTTGCTCAATAACGCAACCAGCATGAGCAGTGCTCCTTCCCGCGTTTGCACAAGTGCCGTGCCATTCGACCGACATAAGTAGCGCCATAAGCGCAGTTAAGCTGACCAATAACCATTGAAGAGGTCAGCACTGGTAGCACATCATTACTAGGTGAGTAAACAAGCGGTTCAGTAGAAAATGTGCACTTTAGCCTAGCTACTGGGAATGTCGACTTGACTGCTGCTTAGAGATTTTGATTAGGCGCTCGGCAGCTTCATCCCATTTGAACTGTAACCTTGTCCATAACTCCTTCATCGACATGGCTAAAACTACTACCAGCTTGGGTTTTTCTTCAAAATTCTTTGCTACAAATCTATCAGGGTAGCCATTCTCGCACAGCGTATTCTTTGTAAAGCCTAGTTCTTCATTCAGGGTGCCCTGTGAACAAATTCTACGTACGCTAGTGGTAACGCAGTGGATCAAGTTTCACTTATCTCAACGGGATGAAACTGAAAATTCATGTACTGATCAATCTACGTATCCTCTCTCTTGACTTGCCGCTGGATGGAGCCGTCTGACATCTACGTACGGAAGCTGATTGCACTTTTCTACCTCATAGGTAAGTTGCACTGCCGCGTGAACTCGGTTAAACCGCTCCAGAACCTCATCCATTTATCCAGCACCAAAAATATATCATCCATATGACAGTGGTAGCAGTCAAAAGTGTTTATCAACGCTTGCAATTTGGTTCGCTCTGTTAATCATGAATATATCGGCGAACAACAGACCGAGTGGGGATCCTATGGCCACGCCCAACTTCTGCCGGTAAAAGTTACCAGTAAATAGGAATTGCACATTCCATGTGTACCGCAACAATAAGCTTTTCAGCCCAAGTACAAAAATACAAAATTGCATTTCCGACTTCGTTGTGTGCTCCCAGATGTAATCGACTATTCGGTCAGGTGAACGTTAGTGAAAAGCAAGACAACATCAAAGGAGAGCATCACTTTTCCATTACTTTTGACCTCATTGATGTTCTCGACGAACTGAAAACTGTCACGAAGGCTGCAACTAACTGGCCGCTGTCTCACCGGCTCAAGGATTTCTACAAGCCTTTAGGCAACCGCTTGGTAGGTGGAAGTAACCATTAACAGAACAGGACGAAGCGGTATGTCAGCCTTGTGGACTTACTAGTCATCACAACGCACGTCATTCTCAACGTCAGATGACCTTGGTTGTGGGTACTGCACGGTTAAGTACTTCTTGGTGGTCAATAATGCGGGGATTTCTCCTCCTATGACCAAGCAAAGCCTGTTGACGAGGTAGTGAGCGAATCTTGCCCCTCGACTGTAGACAACCAGTGTTCACACCTGTGTCCTTGATGTTCGTGGCCAACTGTTAAACAACTTTGATCGAAAACAGGACAATTCCTGCAGTTTTACCCCTTGTTTTTCCTCCGCCATGTACACTTCAATGTATAGAAGAATATGAACGAATGGTTTCGGATATCGTCTACATATTGTCCCCCTCCGTGTTTGAGATGCACGTGTGCCTGACTCTGGGGAGATTGAATCGGCGGACACTGGCCTCTTCGTCTTGCGCCAGTATGGAACAACAAAAATTGTGGTCACCGTAGCGTTTGTCAGTCGCCGGGAAGATCTGCTAAATCTAATAACTAATCATTGTGCCACACACTGGATATGGATTGCCATCTTTTACTCGTGACGATCAGTTGCTCAGTGATAAGACATTTGCCATTAAAGCACAATATTTGGCGTACGAAGTTTGCGTTTGGAGATCCTAGCTTGAAGATTATGTGATTGAACTAAAACGGTCTTGGTGCAACGTCTTAGCTTTGTTAAGCATAACGGCTAGGCGAACTAATTGTTCAAGGTTTACATCACCTTAAATCCTGGTACAAACTGCGAATGTGCCGCAGTCCAATTAAATGTCAGGTACTAAAATACTGGATGAAATTTCGATCGTGAACAATTTCGCAGTACCACTGTAACCCAGCTACAATTCTGCAATGTTTGGATTTCTCAACATTCAATTTACCATAGACTATAAGCGGATGTGCACCAATATTACTCTGCAATGTCCAAAGCATTCTGTTCGAAACTTTCTTGCAGCAGAATGTACTGATTCTGACGGAGTCATTATTGGCCACTCCCGTTACAACACCAAAAAAATAAATAGTTTTCTGTCCCGCACACAATGGTACATGTTATCAAAGGGATAATCTCATTGGAAAAACGCTTGGCTGCTGCTCTACTCCAGACACGCAACATATGCTAGTTTGACTTATTTAATTGCAAATCGGAACTTACTTCTTTTGATAAAGTCGTTGGCGGAGATTTCAACCTACCAGACATCTGTTGGTCGAACTTAGCAACAAATGCGAAACATGCTGAGTGCATAACCTACGTCATCAGTGGTGGTTGGGAGTAACTTGTTCTCATGGCTAGTAGGGGCAAAAATTTACTAGACCGTCTTTCTACCTTAGACACGCCCCCGGTTGCTACTGATGTAATAAACGGTCTTTCTGGTTGTAAGCACAAAATAGTCGGATGTGAAATTATAGCTGAGTCGTCACATGTGAGGTTAGCGATGGTTCCATACTTCCTCTCAAACGTCAGTTGGGTACTTTACTCCGCTCTGTTTATGGTCCAAAATTGGAACCATTTCTTTCATTCGTCGGATATTCAGGGAGCCTCTGAGATTTTCTACGACAATGTGACTATGTGCTTAAGCATGCTTACCTCCAGTGATAATAAGTGCATTATCGACCCAAAGGATATGCGGAGATCACGTGTGATAACTGGAACATATGAAGGAACTCATGACTTCAGCGCATTACTGACATCAACGCCATATAATTATGACGGACATGAAACACCAAACCGTCTCACACTGGAAGAACAGCGGGCTGTAGCAATATCAGTCAACTATTGAGTTCATAGTTGAGAACAAGGAGAGATGAGAAAACGCACCTACTTTCCCACATCGTCATGCCTGAAGGCGAGTGTTGATTCCCCATTTGCTATAGCAGAAGCCTTTAGCTCATACTTTGCTGAATCCTTTAGTCTTGAAAATGAAACGCTGGAATTGTCAAGCTCGAGTAACTTCTCCCAACAAGTTTCAGTGATCGACCACAGTGTCGCTATGATAAAACGCATGATTGCCTGTCTACGACCATCCTACAGACCTGACATCGATGGGATCTCTTCTGTTTTAGCAAAACGCGATGGTTAACATCCCACTTCTGTTAGCGAATTTCTTCTCCATGTTTTACCCGTCTGATCAATATCCCAATCGTTGGAAGACATCTGTGGTCATACCGAGACATAAGCCGGGGTCGAAAACTGAAATTCGGAACTACCAATCCATTAGTTACACTGCCATTCTCACACACGCTAGAGAATTGTTAAGTAACATTTGGTTTTGTTCCTATTATCGTGCCAAATTCCCGCACCTTCACACCATGGCTTCGTGAAGTCCCGCTCGTGTGCTACTTGTCAAGTTGTTATCCTTAGTCATCTAACCGAATCAATGGATTCAGGTCTTCAGTGCATTGTCATCTTCGTTGACATGCCAATAGTTTGACTGAGTCCCACACAATAGGCTGCTATATAAATGAAGTAGGTACGGTGTGACAAATCCGCTTCGCTGTTGGCTTCAACCTTACCTAGTTGGACAATCGCAAATGGTAACATCCCCTCACCTCGTTTGGTCAACAGTGGAGTGGTACTGTGTAGTGATTTAGGTCCCTTATTCGTCCTACTGTCTGTATATGACCTTGTTTCTGTTATACCATTTGGTGAGCCTTATTTCTTTGCTGGTGATCTAAAGGTTGCTTACACGTTTACAACTTCACAGCATACCGTTGAAATTAACGAAATCCAAAGCGGCTTGAAAGTCATTGTGAGATAGGCTGATATATGGCAGATGACGTTTGCAACATTGAAGTGTAGTATTCTGGCGTATGGATGTCAGATAGCAGCAGAATTGTTTAGGCTTCATGACGAATTCATTCTCATTAGCCAGTCTGACCGCGACTTAGGTTTTAGATACTCTAGTTCGCTAAACTGTGGCGAACATACAAATTATACCCCGTGAAATAGGCTAAGCAATCGTTCAAGCTCATGTGCCACGTGCTAGCCTTGAAAGAAACCAGACTAATTGCTTTCAAAATCATTATCAGATCTTTGCATGAATATAGCTGTGTCACGTTCAGCAACCTACGACAGCGTGATTTGTGAGCCATTAAAGAAGTTCAACACGCCTTCACGAACCGTATATTTGGTTATTCAACCACGCTTTCATACAGAGATAGGTGCAAGCAGTTGAATCTTGAACCTTTGTGGTTACGAAGAATGCAATTAAATCTGTGCTCCCTCCACAAACTTGCGTGTTGGAAATCATATGTTGGCACCTAGCAATAGTGCTTTCGGGAAAATACCAGTCATGAAATGCGAGACACTGAATGTATCGTCTCTTTACCCAAATTCAGGACCAGCCCAAGGAGAAATTTCTTACCTTTTATATATTGCTCCATATAGTATAGGCTGTCAAAAGAGCTTAGATGTATTGAACTTTGTGGCATGTTCTAGCAAAGGATAACGATTTATGTGTCAACTGACAGAGTGGAATGGATCTTGAGAATTCGACTTCATGATGAAAAGATGTATGAAGAAGAGCCGGATCATGGATAATACAAATGCACTAGCGCAAACTTGATCAGCTAGATTGAGCTGTTACGACCGCTTCACATGCTATTCTTTAACACAACTTCTTGTGCGCTTTCAGTCCACTCAAACTTAATTCATGCCAACTGTCTTCTGAACTAAAACCAAGAGCAAAATTATTTACTGGTGTGGGTTCAGGAAATAACTTCGTTATGCTCCACTCAAATTAACTGATTCGCAATATTTGTTCTGTGATTCCCCTCGCTACATTTATGCTGTAGTGCAAAACAGTTCCACTTCTTTTCTGAAGTTAACAGTTTAGTGATTGATTGATTTAGTGATTGGCGATATCGGATTCTCTATTTAACTTTTTGCCCATGGACAACTCGTGCAGTTATCTGTCTTCGCCTGTCACGCCGCATAATTTGATCATATGATCAGCTCGATCCATTTTTACGCTGTTGTTAAACGTACGTGCTCATTTTTTGATTTAACGATATTATGCTTAATGTATTCAATTTTTCTTATTTTACATTCTTTTTTATTTCATTGTTGGCTACGACTGGGCTGATTAGATGAAGTGACGAATTGAAAATTTCAGATTAAAAAAGACTATAACTGCAAGGTACATTGCCACGAACTGACGGGCATATAAAAAGTACCACAATTAAATAATCCGAACAACGGACCAGGCTGAGGCTTCATCGTCCTTAATGCATGCATGATAGCAGCCTAAAAAGAACACAACTCTTGTTGAACTGGTGATGGCTTTTATGCTACTATAACACGCTGGCACACGGCCAGGTATAACATGAAAGTGCGGGTTAATCCTTTCGAGGGAATACTTTGCATGAAAGCAGAGCCACTGGGCACTGCTCTAGGGCTGGCCGTATTACTTTACATGAACATGCGTTTAAATCTGTTATTGTGCCCTATTTTTTAATTTCTTAATACCTTAAACCTGCCAATTACTTTAATATCTATTTTGAGTCCACTGTATAAAGCGTGAACAAGTGCATATTTTGTACGATCCCACTGTACACATTGATCAGACTACATAGTTGGACGGTGTCTCGCATCACCGAGAAATATACCATTTATTTATTTTGTTTATTTAATGATTTAGGATGTCATAGAGTATTGGGTATTTTTATGATTTTGTGAGGTGATTCCTCACAACTGAACTCGATTTGTGTTTGGTACTGGCCGATATTCCATGACGGTCTACTTCTGTTATCCGCGAATCAGTTTCTAAAATTGTTGCTTTAGAGGGGGGTATTTTCCTGTCCGACACTCAAAATGTGAGAGCAACGGTGCGGATTATTTTTAATGTCTGTTAGCTGTACGGTAGTGGCTGGTTGCAGATAGCACTCACAACTTATCAACGCTCGCCGACTGCTAACTGATCTGGAAAGTTAAAACCAGATTGTCAGTTAATCTTATGGTAGCATCAGGTTAATGCGTAGTGAATGATTCTACTATTCATTATAAAGGAGTAATAACTGCTTAGTTATCGTCTGGGTGTTCAACGAAACTCCAGACAACGGGTACGCATCTGTTATACGTGAAGCGTCGAATCCTTAACACTTTACAATAACTTGAAGCGCTAAGTTGGGCTTGGAGAATCCAGCCCAACTCAGGCTATCTCCAACTGATGAGTCCCAACAGGACGAAGCCGCGGTCTTGGAGTGCCAGTGTTGGGATGAGCAACACTATAATGTTTCCAACTTGAAGCGCTCTTCAAATGCGTACGCTGGTCAACGGCCGTTACTAATTTTCGCTTCTTACGCTGTTCAACTGCACTGCTTCGTTCAATTTACTCATGTTCTATCCACGCCACAATGAACTTGAAAGATGTTCACCAGAACCAATACTCCAAGGCAACTTAAGTTGAAATTAATATATCCCATCTGCACTATCGCTGTAGGTGTAATGGAAGATGACATCAAGGAATAAATACATAGGTTAGCTTGTGTATTTGCCATTTATGAAAGTGGAAATTAGACAGTTAGACGAGGAATCGCGTGTCACCGAAGGTTCCACACACGGGAAAAGAAACTAACTAAAACCATCAAGTAAGCAGTCACAGAAAATCAACTTCAGGACACGCACGATCCCGGTCCTTATTGAAGTTTGCACCACGAAGAAAACCGTTGAAAGTTAAACTCGTTTTTAACTGATAACCTGGTAAGTAAGCTACATAAACACTGTCGTAGGATCACTTTGTTGTTGTTGTTGGCAAATTGACCATTCAGGATCCTAAGTGCAATGTACCCTTAAGCTAATTCATCATATGTGTGCTCGGGGACGTAGTATGGTGAGACTTGCTATGGTGTGACTTGCTAATCTGACTGAAGAACGATGAAAAAGGAGTTATCCTGGAGTAGCAACTAAGTACTTGATACGTCCCCTAGGATATGCGTGGAATAAGCTTTACATTGTATATCTCGCTACCGCAGTGTCGTTGAGCAAACTGCCTGATTACAGGTGTTCCGTTTTCCTACTGACATGGACTATACCATGTAACGTAAATAGATAACAAAAAAAGGTGATAACAAAAAAGGTGAAAAGGTTGTCGGTAATCAAATCGGTTAGTGTACGGCCAGTTCAGGCTAGTGGACTCTGATTCGGATTACATTTTTGTCTCAAGTGTTCCTGACATGCGCGTTTGAGGTTCGATATTATTTGATACGCAGTGAATCGAACACTTTACAGACCAGATTCATGCAGCTGTGCATTCTGTGTGAGTTGCATTGAAAGTGAAATAAGTCGTTACCCCTATGGGTCATTCAATTTTGTATTCAAACGCATAGGCATTGCGAGATTTGGAGTGCATATCCCAAACTGGCCCACATGTGCGGTTGCAGTTGCAGAGATATGAAACACCCTAAATTCCGAATACTGTCCGCTGTTTTCTAAGCTTTCTCCACCTGATTTTCGGGTTTTTGAGCACCCGCCGTGTGTGTTGGATTGCGACGCGCAATCTCACTAGTGGCGTCGGTTGACTTTGAAGTCAGCCACTGCCTCTGTCGTGGAGTGCAGAGCTGGGAGAGAGCCACACCGAAACCCTCCACTTCGGTGACGGTCCCAATGACCGTATTGGCAGAGACTGACTTCAAAGTCAACCGACGCCACTAGTGAGGGTGCGCGTCACAATTCAAGACACACGGTGGGTGCTCCAAAAACTCGAAAATCTGCTTCTAACCGCTGTGTCAAACACTGCTCGCGGAGCTCAATGGCCTAGTGATCATGGCGATAGCTGCCAAGCACTATGCGACGAGTTCCACTCCCAGCTCGCCTATCTCTACCTGATGAGTCTAAACAAAGAGGAAATCGCCGGTCGTGGAGTGCAGGGATGGGAGAGAGCCACACCGAAACCCTCTACTTTTTCCGCCTGCCTAGAGTAATCAAGGTCATCTTGCACCATTAAACAAAAGCACATTCCCTGGAACCATGCTGCAAAGGTTGGTCTCCAAGTTAATACTTGTCGGTATGCTGGTAACAATTCTTCGAAACATTGCAGTTGGCCATCTTGGGTGACAACAAGCTGTGGAATGACCACTTGCAAGCGCTTATGTACAGGTACGCAAACGCTACACTTGGTGTTGTAATATGGAAACTACAATTTCATTGGAAGTAGCCAGGGGAATTTATTTCGTGACTCACTCGGAATAGTGTCTGCCAAAAGCAATGGGACATGTGCGTATATAGGCTGTTGGCGACTGATCTGCGCTGCCAATCCACCACACAGGTAAATAAACATATGCAGCAGGTATCGATAGTATTCCCGCAATAATAAAACCGAGATGCATGCAGTTGGGAACCGCTATCATTTTGTAACATTTTTCGCGGGTGTTTCCCTCACGGATAGGTCAATTTGATTGAAAACTCCAGAGGATAAAGATGATCACTGAAAAAAGGGGTAAAAAACTTCCACTTGACAAGCAGCAACTTCCAAATAGCGAACAAGCTCGCATTCGGTCCCCTCTCATCATGACATTACATCATGAATGAAAGACAAGAAGCTAGACAGCAAATTACGAGTGCAAGTTGGTAGGCATATACGGCCTGGGCGCTTAAGCCGAGTGATCAGTCACAAAGATATGAGGGATGTGTGCGTGGTGTATTTCAGGTCGTGTCAATATTACGAAGTTCCAGAGTAGACTAAATACTTGAAAATATCGCTAATGCAAATATATGTTTGGGTTACCTGCCAGCACAAAGATAAGTTCGATGAAACTAGATGATGATCGATTTGACCACTGTCGGTAGATCACATCCAATCGCTTCCGACTACGCGGTAGATGGGATGGAACGTCTTGTGTTGATTCAAATCTATCGGACGTACATACGTTACGTATTAACTAAAAGCGATTCGGTTGTCTCTAAAATGAATGAGCTGGACCACAATCAGTGAGCTTATTTTACCACACAGGAAAATGATGCGGTACAGGAAAATAAGCGATTCGAAGCAGTTGTCCAACAATTAATTAGAAACTAGGCGGAGGACGTCACAAGTAAGGGAGATAAATTGTTTCCACCGGACCCGAAAGTTGTTTTCACCAATTTTCCTCTGTGCTTTGGATAACACACTAGTTGAGACACACCTTCCAGATGCAAATTTCTGTTGTCCCTGTAATAGAAGTCGAATTTGAAAACGTGCATTTTTACCTGGATATACCGCCGCCTTTGTCGACTTTTGCGGCTGAGCATTTTAGACCTACTATGGTCAAAACAAGCTACCAGTATTTGAAACACAAACTCGGACCTAGTTATCCATTGCTAAACCAGTACAGAGATTGAACAAGAGGATAATATGCTGCTGCTTAGATTGGATAAGGGTACACGCGTCTTTCTTATGTCCCATTGTGAGTATATAGATCAGATGAATGTCATCCCTAGCAATCCTTCGAAAGTCCAGAAGCCGAAGAAAGAGCAGGGCTGTAACCGAAAATTTTTTTACCAAGTTGTTTGGCTGCCTGAGCCAAAATAATGCGATTGACTCAGCAGTGTTCTAATGCACACTTCCTACAAGGACAGTGCTTTCACGGGTTTCAGAATTACCGAAGGTGCATAAAGTAAGAAGTTACTTATGTGCCTATCGCAGCTATGCGGTTTTATGTACCAATTGACAGTAAGATGGCTCGCTAAGCTTCTATAATCAGTTTAAAAAATGTGCCAATTTAGAGCTTCAGACACGTTTCCAGATTCGTAGACAATTAGACATATGTAGCTAAATGGAAAGTAGATGTTTCTGTTAGATGTTGTATCTTTCCTTCTTCTCCAATGTTCCGCTACAACAGGCGATAGCATATTTTGAGTAAAGACCAAGATGGCGTTTTCTAAATGTCGGCTTTCCGAACCAATTGACGATGATTTATGCTGGGTAACATAGCAGTTGTTTAAAAAGTCCTGCAGGTTGCTAGGGGTAAAACTACCCTTGTCAGAAGATATGTGAGTTGTCTATTTGTAAGTTTATCCAGCAGATCCGCTGCTGAATAATAGTAGCGTAAGAGGGAAATGAATGCAATCGACGAGGCAACATGTGGACAGTTATAGTTGACGTACTAAGTGAGAAAAGTAACAACAGAAATACTCACGTCTGTCCTCAGGTTTATGTGACATATTAATCCGGTTTGAAAAGATAATCAAAATATATCAAGGTAACACCGTTTAGGCAAAAAGTGAGGTGGGCCAAGGGCAACATCTGAAGGTTTTTTGAAAATATCCAATATGGGGAGAAAACAACGAAGTTTGGAAGGGAGTTTCAAGGTTGACAAAATCGAAGAGAAAACTAATTACGGCAGCATACCAGGCGGCTATACTGTGTACACAATTTCAGTAGGTTACCTCTCAGATTGGTGTTATGGCTGAGTTTCAGCCAGCGATGGCATACGTGATTAGGGTCACTCAGTATTCGGCAGATTAATATGAGAGATCGCCGTGCAGTCTTCGGAAGTCGCCATTGAAAACTCCCAGTAAAACCGGCCTTCGGTCCCAGGACAGATTTCGTAGGAACTTGACGTACTTTGTGGTCTTGCGTTGTGGTTTCTCTAGCACTTCTAAATCACGCTTCAATCAAGGTTGCTAAGCTTGGATGGCGTACTCAAATTGTGGACGCACATAATAATTGTGCATTATAAAGACGATCGATGGGTCGAAACTTCCAAATGCTGTCCGCAGCAAACTGACGTGCTGGTTTACTCTCTTCGCAGCTGCCTCTGACTAATTTGAACAATTAAGGTGACTTTAAATAAGCACACCAACGTTGTTTGTAATACATATGACCTAAGCCTATATACGTGGGCATGCCTATGGCGCAATTAAACAGCGTGACATTTTTCCACATTGAACGGTAGTGTATTCAGAACTGACCAGGTTGAAATCGTGTTGAGGTTTTGCTAGAGCTTTCCGTAGTCGTTCGGTTCTCTGATGGCTAACCATAACTGGATATCATCCGCGAAGTATAGGCAATCGGATGTTATTTCCCTCGCCAGAGCGTTTATGAAAAGCAAGAATAGACAGGGACCGAGCAAAGAGCCTTGTGGTACGCCGTATTCCATCTCAATTGCGTCGGATAGGGATTCTCGTACTCTCACCTCCAACCGACGTTCGTGCAGGAAATTACCTATCCAACGCAGCAGTGGGTCACCAACGCCATAGAGCTAAATTTTATGGAGAAAATTTCGGTGGTCTAAACGATCAAACGCTTTTGAGAACTCCAGGCAAATTACATCGACTCTTACTTCACCATAAACTGCTTCAGTCCAGCCATTGCGTGCAATTAGCAGGTTCCTAGTGCATGAACGCTTTTGTCGGAAGCCATGTTGCTCTGGTGATATCCTCTTGCGATTTGCTTGATCCTGCATGAGCGCATCAGCGATGCTAGACTCCATAATTTTAAAAAGCACAGGGAATAGCCTTATCGGACGATATTTGGTTGGGTCAGTGTGACCACTTCCCTTATGAATAGGAGTGATAACCCCTCGCTTCCATATTGTTGGAATATGGTTCTCCTCTTTTCAGGGTTGATAGAATATAGACAGAGGTTCCACGAGATCACTGGCCGCTGTCTGCATAGCCTTCGGTCGAGTGTTATCGACACCAGGAGAGCTGTGGATATGCAGAGACAACGGTTTCGTTGACACCGTGTCTGCAGTAAAAGTGATATTGGATAAAGCTGACGGTGAGAAAATAGAAACAGGGGAGAATATTGGACCCGTTACTCAGTGGAAGCTTTGTGCGTAATGGAACAGTAAAAGATCGGCTGCTTTCGTTGCTAATCGCGTGCACCCGTCAGTCGTAATCGGTGCTGGAATTCCGCATTGCAACTTACCAAGGTCATTACTATGCCTATATAAGAAGTTGGTGTTCGTGCAGAATCTCTTCATTAACTCCTGTTGATGCGTCACCTTGTCCTCGCGGATCAAGCTCACACAGAATTTACCCTGTGCCACATAGGCATTCCAAGTTTCGGAATTCGGGGAGTCCTCTTGAGTTTTCCATGCTAAGTCCCTTAGGGACGCATTTACGCGTTCTGCTCCTCAGGAAAGACTCTTCTCGTCTGAAGATGAGAGTATTTCTATTCAGACGCATGCGTTACCAGTGTGCTAAATGTCCTTGGGCAAGTGTCTCAGGCAATTTCTATGAGGCAATCAGTTAAGAAGGTCGAAGATACCTTAACAAGCGTGGATAAAACGTTTTAGTGCGTGACCGTATACACTCTCCATCCTTTTCCTAAGGATATTCTGCATAACATGCATAGTTAAACAATAAACTCACATAGTCACTGCGACCCAGTGGTGTGCTTTTAATCATTCCGTCGACCATGAGTTAGTCGCTGGTGAGCACTAGATCAAGTATCGACGGTGTGTTAACAGTTCGGAATGTGATTGGAGTGGTCACGTGGATGTGCAAAGGGTAGCTGGAAATCACCTCTTGTAAACAGACTTTGAACTGCATGCGATCCAAAGCCACTATTTCCAGGTCGTGCACATTAAAGTCGCCTGCGATACGAATGTGACTGTATGTCTCGCTCCAAGCAACCTGAAGAACGTGGTTCAGTTTGGAGTCCATTTCACACGTAGAGTTTGGTGGACGGTAAATCACAGCTATAAGACATGTGTCTTCGTTCCGTAATCATAGCCGGCATCAAAGCGAATCTAGGGAATGGATTTCTGCATAATCAATAATTTACATCGGAGGTTAGCCATGTACTAGAGAATTACGATACCAACACACGCTGCTCTATTATTTCGAAGCAGTGGCATACCAGGTAAACTAACCTCAGCACCTGCCATTGCAAGGCTTAACTATGTCTGTAAGCAAAATGAGATCCCGAGGTTGTGCCACCTGACGTTCTCTTAATTCCGCTAACTTAATAAGAAGACTCTGAGCGTTAATATACAAACATGCTAATGTTTTTGATGCTAGAAGTATGTGGGGGACAACAAATTCGTGTTTAGTCTCAATCCAGCCGTTCATCGGTCGGTCGCTAATCGTATTTTGTGTGTGTCGTTGGTGATGAATTTCAGGCAGGCTGCATGATAGCACAGAGCATCCCAGATCGAGATGTTCTCTCCTGCTTCTCCCTGTCTCGTCAAGTGTCACTAATGCTATACTGTCTACCACTGCGCAGGATTGTGGAGGCAAATATTCTACTGAGGTTGCATGTTCCAATGAAATGCTGACAACTAGTGGCCGTGCGCCTGCTATCTTTAGTCTAACCTTGGTAGGTAACGTTGAGCGATGCTCCAAAACGCTATCCAATAGGACTTCTGTCATTATTTCAGAGTGTAGCATTAATTTTAATATTTTTGAACCGCAGCCATTGCAGTTTGGAGACGAAGGAATTTTTGTCAATGATTTCGCGATAACGTCGTCCAGCGAGAGTGCTTCGTGGATGTAGCCCGACTGCTCTCGGTTACGTGTTTGTGCTTCGTGATCGGAAGAACCCGGTAGTTTAGGAACACCATAAACAGAAATGCTTTCCTTGTTTTCTTTTGTCGAAGGGCGCCATGGTTTTCATTTTCCTTTGACCACCATTACCAAGGATTATCTGATAGTATACGTACCCCCACTGGAGTAGTTGTGAAGATAAATTGCTGAGAGTAGAACTGTCTCTACCTCTACAGTTGAGGTCAAGGTTACTCAAAGAAATCGAGATTCGCCGTAGTGCACGGAATTTGGGTGAGGCGCTACGCATCGTAGTGCACTTGACTGCACCCGAATACCAATCGCATCGCAGATGGAATTCCATTGGTTGCGAGCATCTACGAAATTGCCCATTATTGTGTCAGCGCTAAAATCAGGCACGTTAATGCACACGACCGTCAACGCATTGTGGTTCTGTCTAGCGGATATCGGTTTGAGTGTTGTGGCTGGTAATTTGGATTGTTTAGCGGACACTAAAGCATGTTGTGCAAACGGCGTCGCATCGCTCGTGCTTAGTCCACGAAAATGGATGTATGGGTGTCTCTTTGAGCGCTTTTATCAAGGCGATCGATGCATATATTACCCGGCTCTGGACTGCCGCTGCTGTGATAAACCCTTGAGATAGGTCATCTAGGGATGTGGTTTGCTTACTTAAAGGGTTAGTAGTTTTCAGAGTAGGCGGCGCGGATACCTTTAGAAGGTTAACACGACTGGCTACATACTTCGACTTAGCGACAGAGCTCTAAGAGTTTTGATGTAGAATAAGATCGGTGTTATAAAATTCTAATGGCAAAATCATGAAGCTCACCATCTGCTGTATTGTTTCAGGCAGTTGTTCACACATTTTCATGCGCGATATGATACAATTGCTTATTACTATTGCTTTGCAGGTTTAGTAAAACGAGAGCACATCAGTCAAATTGCTTTGTCTCGTACATTATTGTTGACTTAAATCAGCACAGAGAGATTGAAACTGAAGGTCCCAAAATGCACAAATAATATCTCTTCTGACTATTGGTGCACACGTGTGTGCACCATATTTACGGTTAAGTGGAAGAATTTTCACTCAACAAGATGACTATTTATGATGGATACACTTCGAGGACCACCAGATAGCGTAAAGTATCCCTGGTCGCAGTGTCGCAGCAATGAAAACTGTTAAAAACAATAGGTTGGCACGTCTGGATAAAAGCACGAAGCGCGTCAAGATTACCTGAGTAGCACGAATCACTTTCCGTAGGAAATAATTCCATGTACGAACATTATATATTATTTTAATGAGGTGGTTTATGAACAGATTGGTACGACGCGGAAATCGCATATTGGAGTACATTTGAGAACAACTACCTGTGTGGAGTTATCAGTAACTGGGTCAGCTACAGACATTACATAGGCCATATATTCTATATCGTAACTAATGACCTAAGCAGGAAAGAACTAGGGACACATTTTAATTCAGCGAAGAAGAATACACAATTCACTATGGAATCTGCGTGCAAAAACTCAAGTAAGTTCTTAGATATCCAGATGAGCCTATGATATTACTGGTAAGTCCAGCGCAACGTGGAACAGGCAGTAGATTTATATGGCCTACGTTGTTCTAATTTACAAAAACGAGCATTTGTTAAATGTCTAACTGATCGAGAAGGGAGGAAATACAAGATGAACACACTTCCAAAGTTAAACATCCGATGAAAGTGGCTATCTGGAAACATTCCTTCAAAGAAATATGAAACTTCAAAAAGTGAATGCTAACTTGGATATTTTGGGTGCTACCCGCCCGAATACACTGTACTCCATATTGCTTTCCAACTTGCATTATCTCATCAAATAGAGATGCCAGGAATCGAACCCGACTCCACTGGAATCTTAGTCGACAACCTCTAACACTATTGCTAACGAGACGACGGTAAACTTTTGTCACCAAGGTTAAAGACTGTTTGTATGTTCGTATATTAGAAATTCGTACAGGCTCCTAGCTTATCCTAGCCTCCCATAATACTGACACCTGATGTGGACAGCCCCAATCACACGCCTTCGATCGTTTTGGGCCTAATCACTTAGCTCCATCACTCAGATCCACTGGACCTCCGCGCTCCTACTCTTAGCTGCTGCCAACGTTTTGCATTCCGTTTTGTCATCGTTGATTTACTTCATGCGAAATTCATTGCGAGCTTCAATTTATTCTTGAAGCCTCGTTGTTCTATCATGAAGACCCAGTTTTCTTAAGTACATCCTTGTGCACATTAATTGAAACAAACTGCGAAAACACTGAAAAACCTTCTTTTCAAAATTGGTATAATGAATTGCACTAATATACTTACATCAATACACAACATTACCTCCTCGACTTTTGAGTAGCATTTTAATACGGTTTGGCATGGGATCCACTAAATTTGAACAAACTTTAGCCCATCTTGGGTCCCTGTACCAAACTTGAATTAAAGCTTGATTAAGTTTCTCCTTTGTCGTACAGTCCATGCCACGAAGGCGTTGCTTGCAAATAGACCACATATTTCAATGGGGTTTAAATCTGGTGAATTCCCAGGCCAGTCCAAGATGGTTATTTGATTAGTATTGAAAAAGTCTTGACCATTTTTGATGTGTGGCACGGGGCCAGATCTTGTTGAAATACGCCAGATCCGTCAGGAAATGTCTTTTTTAGTTCTGGAACAGCTCTTCTTTGGAGAACTTCTATTTATTGTGGTGAGCGCATCATGCCCTGGACTGGATGCAAGGCGCCGACGCCGTAATAACTTAAGCACCCCCAAAACATCTGCTTTTGTGGGTGTTTCACAAAGTGGTCAATGTGGGAATCACAAACCTTTTCTCCTTCTGACCTCCGAACATACTGACTTCTCTGACCATGAACATAGAAATGGCTTTCATCGCTGAATAGGACTTTTCTCCAATCTTCTTTTGTCCAGTTTTTGTATTATAGTCCCCATTTGTAACGCTTAACTTTCATTAGTTTTTTCAGAAGTTGTTTTTTTTTCACAGGCCGTCTGGCTTTCCGACCAACTTCCAGGAGTCGCCTGCGAACCGTTCAAGAACTGATTTCTATTCCTTTCTCCCCCAAATCATGTTTTAATGCGTCACTAGTCTATCGAGAATCTTTACCACTTTCCCGCATTAGGTAATCGTCATCCCTGGCAGTGGTTTTCATCTTAGGACCACATTTCCCTTTGTGTTTTGGCGGAATGCATCCCGTTTCCTTTTTCATTTTGACCACACGGCTGACGGTTGCCGGACTGACGCTTACTATTCCTGCTATGTCCCTGTAGGTCTTGTCTGTGTGTTCGTGCAAGGTCACGATCTTCATGCGCCTTCTGGGAGTCACGTCCATCTCAAACAATGACTGAATCACTAACAACGAGAAGTTGAAATAAACCTTACTAACCATAAAAAGTATGATGCAGTCTTGGGTGATGTAACGACTAGACGTGCGCAGTTATTACATCGTCTGATTCACAAACAATGATGAAATATCTATTCCCAAAATAAAATAAAAAAATAAATGCAAAACGGCAGCTTTCATGTATAAAAACATGATATTCATAGAAAAAGAGACACAATCGTAGTTTGTTTCAATTAATGTGTACAAGGACGTATATCTAGCCTCGCCTACCCAGCTACTGACAAACTGTGAGTGCATTGGACAGTTGTTTCTTGAAATCAATCTTGTTATACTTTTGACCTTTTTCTTACACCCGATGCTTAAATATTAAATATCTAATCATTATTCTACCATTAAATAACTTTTATGATTGTTATTTCCCATCTACTACCGGTGAGTAGCACACCATCCTGTTTTCAGCAGCACGGTTACGCCGTTATATTACAACTTCCCCTGCCCACAATGTTTATGTAAAGAGGGATTTTAGCCTAGGTTTGTAACTTGCTTCAAATTTTGCTTGAATTCTTTGCAAGACTCTTCAAGGAGTGCGATTGAAGCGTGCTGCATGACAATGCTCCTGATAACGGGGAATCGCATATGCAGTTAATAGTGATGTCAGATATAAAAGTTAACATATTAAACCTACATATGGCTGCGGGTAAATCTCAGACCATTCCGCAAGGGAAGAGGTACTTGACCATGTCGGTATCATGAGGGCTAATGGTCTACATCTAATTCATCAAAACTTATTTGACGCATTCTTGGAGTCAGTAATTCGCTCTATGTGCAGGCATTTGGCGTAGCTAGCCAATGTTTCGTAGGGTCCAGCGTTTCGGTGCGTACCAGTAATCCGACAAAGTTAGAACTAATCCATGGTAACCAAATTGAAAGTGCAATTGGCATTCCTTATTGTGAGTGCGTCCACTTGCTTTCTCTTAACATTAGGGGAAATTCTTGTCAATTAACGTACAAAGTTAAACGGGTCCACCCTTATTTCATAATATTCATCTAGCTGTAGGCCGTAATCGCTCTGGCACTTATATATCCAAGAACTCGTTTTCATCCACAATACATGTATCTGTATATGAAACGGACTACCGATGAACATAACAGATGTGAAGTAGTGCTTGCTCATTCTCCTTGGAATGGTTGGACATTCGCACTCAAAGCTGGTGTGGTGAGCTTAGAGTTAGGCTAATATCCAATTATGTGCATATTGCGGCCTCTAATCACTGTCAACCTGTGCTCAGAAGCGCAACGCGAAATGTTATCTACAATTTTGACACTGAAGTGCTTCACAATCTTCTCCGTTGGTTGCTAATCGCAGAGATTTGTACACATGCCATTTAAACTCATTTCTGACCGTACTAACGCAATGGTCTAGAAGGAACTATGGAACGATTGTGTACTGCGGGTAAAATCGCAGTGCATAACAACTCAAGTGAGATGGTTATATTTCAGAAGATAAAAAGTCATGATACAATAAACAGTGTTTTGTTGGACTCGCCATAGACAAGCGTAAGAGTCGAGATATCCAAGTGATAAATGCATAAAACCACAATTCCACTGATTAGCATTTTGTGAGCACATCGCTTGTTTGTGTTATATAGCATCCTGGCTAACACAAGTTATGAAAGCAAATGTGAATGGGAGAATGCTTTGTCAAAGCTTTTCTATTATTGTTAGATTGAGAGCATAGACTACATAATTTGGGAGAGCGTTCCAAGTCAAGTTAAGTCAAGTCAGTATAAGCTTTGTGTACACAAAAGGGTGCATTTATCATATAAATTAACAACTGTAAATTTACTATTGGGTTACCATTGAAAAGGTAAAGTTTACAATGGATAGAAAATTGAGCATTTACTATCATTGATTGCTCGAGCAATGATTCCAAAATGCTGGATTTGTATCAATTAAAAATTGAAAAGGTTTCGTAGACATGTTTCTCCAACATTTGTTGCAACTGACGTCAAATTTTGTGTCCAAAGACAATAGATTGCGGATCGTGTATGTGTATGTTCCAATTTGTATGAAGTGATGAGCATCAATTGACTCTTGCAATACTGAGCTATACACAGTAGCTCATGTAAAAATGATGTTCGGCGAAAAGCGCGACGGCCGATGTAAAGGCTGACACACTCGAAGTAGAAACTTACACACCATTCCAGCCGGAGTAGGGTATTGTTAGATTCAAACGATGATCTTTTAGCTTGGGGTTGTGCGTCAGTGTTAGCAGCCGGCGACAAAGGTTGCATGGGTTCTTCAGTATCTCGTGCACCTTTATGAGGTCCGCTTGCAAACGCTGATATCGAATGCTGTACATCCCTAGGGACTTCAATCTATTCTGTTAAGGCAAATGGTAATGGGCCCAAAGTTCTTGGATGTTCTTCATTGATGAGTCACGAGAACAGCCAAATCCTATTTATACCACAGGTGTCAAGTTTGGGAGTTGTATTCCATATGGGGTTACACGTGGGCATTAAGCATTTGTATGGAAATTGTGAAGTCAAATCGACCAAAGATTCTGTGAAAAAGGCCAAGTGCTGATTGCCGGTTCCCGACGCCCTCGCTGCTTATTCTCACTACCCCAGATCGTCCTGTATCACTACACCAAAGTCACGCTGTTGAGAGACCATCTGAAAGGTGTGATCTCTAAGCTTGTGTACGCTCACCGGCTGATGACGCAGGTGGATCACTTTGCACTTAGCTATGTTCCACTGGAGTAGTTTCCTCGTTGACCATGCATGACCGCAATCAAGGTCAATTTGGAGGAAGCGTGATCTTCGTTGCCACTAATCGCTTTCCATATGTCAACATCATGGGCGTAAAGCAAGAAATCGGAGGTCAGATGGTTATAGACACCAGGAATAAGCGCGGTCCCAGCATCAAGTCATGTGGAACACCACATTCCACCTCAACCGGATTGGAGAACGATCCACTAATACGCACTTGAAGCGTAAATTGTTGAAGAGATTTGTAATCCAACCGAAAACCAGATCTCCGATTCCTTTGCGCTGTAGCCTGTGAAATAGTGTACAGTGATCCAGGCGGTTAAATGCTTTAGAGAATCCAGATAGATGATCCTGACTTCGACCACATCATCATCCACTTCCGTCCAAATATCTCGTGCGATCAGCAGGTTGGTGGTGCATGACCGGCTTTGACGGAAACCATGCTGCTCCGGTGCCAAAACGTTTCATTTTTGCAGATAGTCCACTAGAGGCACAGCGGCAACCACTTCCATTAACTACACGAGCACAAGGAGGAGTGTCACTGGGCGATAGTTTGCAGGCTCTGAACTGCCACCTCCTTGAAAAATTGTGTGATAGTGCCATGCTACCACATAGGGACGACTTGTTTTTCCTTGCAGCATCTTCGAAAGAACTGTGGTGGGGAATCAGCCGACTTAGCGGCCGCAGCCTTAAGTGCTTTCGTGTGGAGGTTGTTGGGTTCCGGATGAAATATTTCGCTTTTTTTTTACCACAGTAGATGGACTGAAATATACCTGCGTAAACCTGGAGGCGGTGAAGTGAACATGGGTATGTGACCGGGAAAATTTGCGCTTTTTAACATTGTGGCATATTGCAGTCACACGGCATTTTCTACTTCTTCGGTGGTTTGTATTCTACCGCCTGTTATGAAAAGTGGAGGGATGTCATGCTTTAAGTTGCAATGGCTGTTGATATGCTTGTACAGTAAGTTGTTGGTTGCCAGAAACGTTGAAGTTAGACACTGTTTATAAGTTACTCTGTCACTACAGACAGGTGTGATGCGATGTTTGCGATGTGACAGTACGTTGCCCCAAGTCTCTGAGTCTGAACCAGGCTTGTAAGCTCGCTATGCTACATCCCTATCAGCCATGCGTACATTAATCCCGCTACTAAAATTTGCTGGCGCTTTCGCAAAACGGAGGGGCTTTGTTTCCAATGATCTGTTGACCATGTCATTGGGTCCTTCAACGAAATCTGCACAAACGTTTTCAAGCGGATGGTGGTTCGATAACTCCCAACCAGATACTTCGACGAATACTTTCAGGGCACGGTACCGTATAATTACATGAGTGAAGTCCAAGTGTTCAGATAGATGCGCTGCGTAGTAAACCTAGTTAAATATTTTGACTACATGATTGTTGAAACCTAATGGACTCCTTAACGAAAACTTGCCAAGGGTGATTTACTCATTTGTGAGCACAAGTTCCAATATGAAGGGTTTGCTTGCTGTCTTGAATCTAGTTAGCGATGTGACATGATTTTACTTGGGAAAATTAGCGATAAGTTCATGTAAGTCGGCTTTGAACTGTTCAGTGGACGATGCCTATACCTCCATGTAGTGTGTATCGAAGTCCTTGGCGATGAGAATGTGGCTGAACTTAGTACGCTTTACCCTGTTCAAGGCACATATCAAGCTGGAATCCATTTCCGGAATGGACGTGGGTGACGCCAATCGACAGCTACGAGATATGCGCTGTTGTGTCTTAGTCAGAGATGGCAACAGCTTGCTTCGATAACATGAATTTCTGTATCATAGACTAGTGAACATGGCAGGCAACTGCAATAATAGAGAATAACGCTAACTCCTCTGCTGGAACAGCCGTTCCGGATGAGTGTGTTTCCTGCGACATCAACCTCAACGACAGCACAGCATTGGTATAGCATGTTTTCTACAATGTAAATTAGGTCTCAAAGTTTCGCAACCTGACGTATGCAAGGTTTGGTAAGTCTACTGAGAAGCCTGTGCGCATTAGTGTACATCCATGAAGGTTTCGCTGATTTTAGTGATGTGTCGGAGATTGTGCAATTCATAGGTAAAGTTTCGCCGACCAGTGAGAGGCCAGGGACTATATTTTATTGGGTATATATATACATATACATGTATTCACAACTCTGTAAACAGACAGTTGTACCATCCGAACCATGTTGATAGGGAAAGGAGAATATAATGTTCAACGAGAAGAAAGAGAGAGTAAAACGTTGGAAAAATGCCTCTTCTCGGTTTTGCACAAGCCGTTTTGAGTTCTTTACTTTTCATGTTTTGAGCAACATTAAAACGAACGAGATGAAGAAATGGACGAACAGCATTGACGCCATTGTCTCCAATTGCGGACCATCTCCTATAAAACGTCCAGCCATTGGAAATCCGCTTCACGTGGTCTCCAGTCTGGAAGACGCACGGATTCAACTGACGTTAGATACGAAGTTAGAATCTTCATACTCCTTTTCCAGGTCATCGGTTGTCCGCTGCGGCTATTTTTCCATTTGTGTCTAGGAGGTGCAAATTATGCGCGACGTAGAAGGCGGTGGGCCGACGTGCGCAGTACATCACCCGGCCAAAGCAAGCGGTGCTGGATGATTATGCTCTGGAATCCAGGGCTGTACGCTCCCATAATTTTTCTTCTAACTTCCGCGTTGCTCACTTGGTGCTGCCACCACATAAGGACAATCAAACGCAAGCAACGATTGTCGAAAGTAGACAGTCGTCTCAAATCGAACAGCCAAGGTCTTGCTGTCGTACAGTAGGACAGCACGAACTATGGCATTGTACACTCGGCCTTTGATTTTCGACTGATGTCGCGACAACGCCACAAGTGTCTAAGGTTAGTAAATGTAAGGCGTGCTTTGGCAATTCGTTGTGAAATTTCATCTCCAAAACAGCCACCAGTCGTAATAAAAATCCCGAGGTAAGTGAAGCTTCAGGCCTACACCCAAAATGGTGACCGTAGGCACAGGAACCTGCCAATCCTGGAGCAAGGCTTTACACTTGAATGGAGCAAAATAAGACCATACTTAGATGCCTCCATCGCTAAGCAGTTCATAAAGTTTTGAACAAGCTGCGAGTTGTCCCCCAACAAAGCGATGTCATCAGCGTATTCCAGGTCCACGAATCTGTTCGCGGGTAGAAACTCAACGACACGGCTCTGGGCTCCTTCCAGTGTGTGATATAGGAAATTTTCCGATTTCAAAGGTGAACAAGAACGGCAAGATAGAACGAACTTGGTGCACTCCACTGGTAACAGAAAACGAAGAAAGCCTGCCATAAAGTCTAACTTTGCCAGAGATGTGACTATACAGCTCTTCCAAGAGTATGACTAGATTGTCGGGAACGCCGCTCTGTAGCAGAGTTCCACAGTGACGAACTATCTACGGAATCAAAAGCGGCTCCAATATCCAAAAACTTCACCATTGTTGATATTCAGTGGACATGACGATGTTCGCGAATTCGACGCAACGTGAACATATGGTCAATACAATCGCAGACAGAACGAAAGCCAGCCTATTCCTTACGACACGAACTCTCTCTGGGGTAACTGAGAGCCTACGCAGCCGCGTGGACACAAAAAGCTTGGATGCAACAGAGATAAGTGAGCTTCCTCGCTAGTTGGCGCATTCAGTACGAGGGCCCTTCTTGTGGATGAGAACCACAACAGATTCTCCCTGAGTTAGGAACCTTCTCATCGCTCCATATTTTTGTGAACAGTGATAGAAGTTCGGTGACAAGTAAGTTCCCCCCATCCTTGAATAAGGCCCGAGGAAGAGTGTCAAGGCCAGGAGCTTTGTGACTTTTCAGAATCTGGATTACTCTGCATACATCTGCTTCATTAGGAGGATCTGTGCAGACTGACTAAGGAACATGCGATGGCAGAGGGTATGTAACCGGTTGTGTTGCACAATTAAACTGGAAAAACCCATAACTTTGCCCAGCGATCCAGACGTCTGTGTAGGCTGGTGACCATTGTTATACCTGACTCAAAGATGGTCTGCCTGCTGGCCTGAAATTTGCGTCTGGTGGATCTGATGAGATAAAACAACCTGTGGCAATTACCAGCAGAGGCAATAACTTCCATCTCCTTGGGCTGTTTATACCACCAGAATTCACGGTCACTGCGAAGACTCGCTTTCCGCTGCTTGGAAATAGAACGGGGGAGCTCAGCGTGCTCCACACGAAAATCTTTGTTCGCAGATAGCCGAGAAGTTCCGCTGAGGTGGCCGAGTACTTGACGACTACTTCCATGTCTTATTCATCGTTTGCGTAGTATGGCCAAACCTAGCCTTCTATGTAAGCTTAAGGTCTCTGGTCAGTTAGTTCATCAGCATGTTGCATGGGCTTAACAGACCCACTTCTGTTGTGCTGTTCTCTTAAACTGCCCATAGCGTATGCTCCTTTGAGTGATTTATCACCTCTGCGGGGCATATTGCATATGGCAGCCTGCAACGATACAGGCACTAAATTTTAACTAGCCGTGCTACCATGCATTTTGAATGTAGGACTACCTAAAACGCACGTGGTCCACTTCCTTCATTGTTCGGTGAGGTGCATAGCCGGGATACCGATTTTGCAAGCACATCATCCAAGGAGCGTGCTTGTTACATATAACATCAGGGTTAATCAGCATAAGTAGTTAATTCATGCTCCTCGCATACTCTTTTGAGGAACGCAGTGGATAAGAAGAGTTAAGATTAAAGTTTCTTTCCGCAGGTCATCAAAGGTGCGGTTAATATTACAACACTCGCCCCATGGGATGTCTAGAAAGACATGGATGACGCAATGTTCATTTCGGAGTCGATCTGTCGACAGTAGCTCTGATTCCACTTGTGTGGTGAAGTTCAGCATAACGTGTAGAAGATTTGACTCTTCGTAATGCTTAGAGTGGGATGCTGCTTGATTTTCATTACTTGTACAGGTTTAGCTACAGCGCCGAGTACGTTACTAATGACGTCTCATTGCTTGAGGCCATACAAATGCTCGCAACTACTGGTTGCGCAGTACGCTCAGTACGGTTTGTTGTTTCTTTGCAGTCTTTGACATGCTACGTGTAGCGATAGACATACTCGGTGATGTAGCGCAAGAAACCCATGGTGCTTGTACTAGGGAAACTCCACATTGCATGCCAGTTTCCTATCCAGTGGGAATTGCTGCTGAATTTAAATGTTGACCTTTATTAGATGCAACTGTAACCCAGGTTCTGCTAGTATCTACCGTCTTGCTCTTTTGCTATGCACTCAGTCGGGAGATTAGACAAAGCTTTGTGTGTAGTGCTCTGATCGAACTGATAATCGAATTAGTAGAATGTGAGCCGCTTGTGGTATGGGACAGCAAATGCGTTTCTGAGTTTTGGAGTCAGGATTTTATCAATACTTACTAGAATGGCCTGGGTTGCATAATCCGTCATGCATAATCCACCTGCCATGAATTTTGTGAGCCCAATTTCCTCGAACTTAGCTAGTAGTTGGTTGTACTTCTGAAATAATGGAGCACGCATTTTGTCAGGGAGATGGATGTGTATACCATACTGAATCAGAGAGAATCTGTATTGTTTTACAATTTGGACTGACCAATTTTCACTCGGACGCATTTAGGATAGAAAATCTTATGTTAGAACACGGAATACACCTTGACAAGTTTGGCACATTAATACATACGTCTTAAGCCTGAGCACGCTATGCGTCGTGCTCGTTAAACGACTGTTACGAACAATTAGAATGACTCAGCGTGGATGATCAGCCTTTGTTTTCGTGTTTCTGACTTTGATGGTCTGGTCACACAGAGTTCACTTCTCATTTGTGTTTGTGTAATCTGTCCTGTCTACTGACGTTTGTCTGGCGTGAATGTCGAATGCATCAAGATGCCCGTAATGCAGATCACACGAGGGTTCGGTAGAGCAGTTTCGTCGTCAAGCCTATGAATCGCCCCATGATGAAATTGTCGGGAGACAGAGAGCCTTTCTCTGCGGAGAAACCTAAATTACCCTGCAACCGTTCTACCGAATGTTGGAGTAAGACGAATGATAGACAGTTCGAAAACCGTTGAAACGCTCAATAGAATGAGACTAAACAATTTCTCCGACGGTTAGAACTGCGCCAAATTTACGTATGGATATTGGTGAAACAGGGCCTAAAATTTATAATTCACGGAAAATGTAGGATGGTATCTAGAAAATGGTATCCCGAGATAGAGCTTATAAAGTTACACCGATAATTATAGATTCACCAGGATGTGACAGACTGCGACTGAGAAACGGCAAAAACCCAAGGATGCACGGATGCGGGACTAGCACGTTCATTGTGACAGTCTGTAGCACAACCGTTATCAATGCCACTGGCATTCTACCTACGAGTTGAATATCTCCTCTTTTGTTACGCCGTCTCCACGCTTGTCCCAGCGGACAGTAGTGGTTCGGTTATGTCTGGGTTTTGGATTGGTTGTAGCATGAATACTCAACGGCCAATGGAACAATAACAAGTGAAAAGCCAGCATTTGGCAGGTTGCATTAGTCGTCCAAATAAACAGAGCAAACGTGGCGAAATGTGGGTCAGTAAATTTGTGTGCGCGCTGCAGAACTCAATGAGGTTTCTTCACGATAACAATTACAAGTCCACCTAGATAAAACTCGGAGACACACATTCACTTGTATCATCCTGATGAATACAAGTTATTTGAAAAAGTGTAAACGCAACAACACATAGGAAAATCGTTGCAGGATTTTGTTAAAGTAACTAAGGGGAGTCAGGCGTTCTGCAGTTGGTACACGAGAAGACATAAGAAAATTCGACGGCATCCCAACCAGCAACATTGAGTGGTTCACTTGAGATAATATCTTCTCATGTTGGTGTTTTGAATGAGTTCCTGCATGGAGCGGCGAACATTGTTTGAATTCTTCATGGATTGTTAATCAAATATAGGGTTTTTCCGATTTGAGGGCGATGGTTGAATGTACTGCCTATATAGATGTACACATAAACGGACAATATTGAACGGTTCACACACTGATACTCAATCACTTAGATTGCGATATTTCCACTTCGTTTTCAAAAAGATGACGAGGTCTCGTCAGTTGTTGAACGAGCGGCTCAAGCATAGCAACTAACTTTCGGAGATTATAGAAGTCCATTATACATTTATGCATTTCGTGTTTTTGAGTAATTTGCTATTCACAAGTTGGCGTTCTATCACAGTTTCCGTAAAACAGACCCTGGTCAATCGGACCGATCTGTCTGCCAGAAACACGTTCCACCACCGAAATCCAGATTATTTTCACGCCTCCAATGGACGTAGCTAAGCTGGAACACGAACACCAAATGTAGCGTTGGCCAATAGAGAGAAAGCTTGCTGGTAGTCAGGAATGAACACCGAATAATTGAATCGTGAAGAATAATATCCTCTTCCATCTTGATCAGTTGAAAATTGGACCAGGAATTTTGCAACGTGCTGAGTCCAGAACACAGTAAAATAACTGAAAACACATACAATGTTTTCAAAAATGGATTGTATAACATTAAATCTACTGGCTGCTATTTGAAATTCACTCTGTGCTATGTAAATCGGTGGTTGTGCGCTTTAAGGACATATTACAGCTCATTGTCTCAACTGCATGTACCGTTCTCCAATGGCTTGTGTCGCCATCGGTAAGAGACAATCTTGGCTTAAACTTTTGTGGGCAAGTTCACACTACTGAACACACGGAGTGTATGGCCCTAACAAAGTACCTGTGGTATCAGGGGAAACCAGTGAAGTATTGACTGAATTGTAAGATAAAGTTCACCGGTCGAACGCTGTATTTCACGTAATCAATGATCCAAAAATCAGAAAAGTCGGACCGCAACAAGTACGGCATAATTAAGTTACGCATGGTTAGGTAAGTAGAGCAAACCTCAATTGTTCAGGATCACGGTGTATCACGGTCAACAATAATATGAAATTACACAACGGAACGAAAGCGTTGTTCAAGCAGACAGCCGGAAGACAATTGACAACACAATAGAAGTGTAGAATTATTGGCAAGGGAACTGGTCAATCAGATGGGGCCCGATCACTGCGTGAGGGGTTTACAGAAAGCACACGCACACACACAAGTAAACATGATGTCAAATTTGACGACCTGAGTGGTTATCATGTTACATTGCCATAGCGACAGCATACATAGTGCATGGGGCGTCTGTTGCCGAGGAAACAAATTCAAATGAAGTCAACTATCGTTAATCAGGGAATGAGGTTGAACTACAGGACAAGTGTGTGATGGTACGGAGAAATGGACAGTTAGCAAATTATGAGAGTGATAAATTTAAGCCGGTCTTTTGAGGATATATTTCAGTGCACGAGCGCCGACGATGAGAGGGTATTTGAATGATAGGATAAGTACAGTCCAAGTGCCAACCGATTGCAAATTCCAAGTGAATGCTCGAACCATGCAAACTCCCGTCACAGTAAATTTCTCCATGGTACAAAATACATTCCACTAATTGGTCCGATGAATGTCTACAAACGGATCACATAGATATTTCATGGCTCAATTCGTTTGAGTCAGTAGCTAGACATATTTTCTGTGTGGTGGACCAGTTAAAGGTATCAGAAAGACGGAAAGTTGATAACAGGAATAACTGTCGATATATATCATAGGTTTAAACTGATATAACAAACCAAGAAATCATTTTCCACGGATTGGTTCCTCGAAAGGTTTACTTTTTACTGTCATGCCCCATTTAAGCGTGTGCCAGTGTGTGTAAACACAAGTAAGTCAACACTGCATTAACCCTTCTTTAGAGCTGTCGTCATATAGAATGAACATTGGAGCCCTCCAGCCCTTTCCACAGTTCGACTTTTATTGCTCGATAATGAGTCCGTGGCAGTTGGTCTTGCGTAGATGTATTGATTAGTTTAGAAACTTTAATCCTCCATCTCACGAGGTCGACATAGTCGTAGTCAATAATGAAAACCAAAAAAATGTATGCATTGAAAAAAGTGTAATACCAGATAGATGGTGCTTCTTTTTTCATTGGTTGACACCGTTCGACGGTTTGTCTGATTCATTTCGCTCAAAGGAGTCAAAGAAAAGGATTACCGTTAGAAGTATTTATACAAGATACCTATTATGGTATTCTCATCTAGATACATAAGGGGTGTTCAATTAAGAAGTACATAAGGAACTGCCGAAACGGATTTTAGGGAGGGCAGAGGATGGTTGTGTACTCTCGAATCGTTCCCTCCAGGGGAGAAGAGCAAAGAGCCAGCAATGCGAAACAAATATGAACAGGCTGTAGATGCACATGTGTACTTTTGTTAGCTCAAACGTAGGGTCAAGCGAATAAATGTTGTCGTCACACTAAAAAGTAGAGCCGACGCTGATCTTCTCACAAAGCCTCAGAATAAGCGCCAAAACATTCGTTTCGCGGTGTTTTCAACTGCAAGGCTTTTTAGCCATATGAAAATTGAGGATGAATGGACGTCAAAATCGGCTACATCTAGCACCTGTTTCAGAAGCTTATTCACTTTCAGAATCGACATCCAGATATCAACAGCTCATCCTACGTAAAAAAAATGAAGTATACTTGTACGAAGCTCAACCGCTGACCGAACCTCCCGTAGAGCATCTGGAAGCAACCTGCCTGATATGGAGTATGGGTTAAGAAAGCAACTTTCTGACTGACAAGTTTTTGATCTTTTCACTACCACTATGCTTCTGATGTTTAGTATATAACAGCTTGCTAGTTTCTTCCTAGTGGGATTCTGAAGTTGAATTGTGAATTTTTGGTAAGGTTGTCCAACCATATGATTCCGTTTCGTTCTGCCCAATCATGGGGAATCACGTTGTCAGGTGATGTATTGATGCGTATTGTATAATGTGGTGGAATCTCCTAGGAGATGATTGTTACATGAACACTGTGCTCGCTCTAATGCTATTCAGGCACATTTTCGGGAATTGTATCTGTATATCCACCGCAGCTAAATATTCACCCGTCCGGGGTGCATAAAGCAATTTGTTAACTCATTCCTTTACTGGACCGTGGCAATATGCGCGTTTGCGCTTCATACATAACGCTGACAGACCTTTTACAAGTGAACGTTTTGATGAGAAGCGTAATGCTCCTACGAGCTTGGGCCTCAGTATATTCCATGGACCCATAGAAGTTCAGGCTGCAAAATATATTGCATGCATTTTTGAAATATCCATTAATCATCACCATCGTTGGCTATATCTCAAAAATAATTCACACAACTCAAAAAACAGTTTTCAGGTGGTGTATTGATGCGTATTTGATAATGTGGTGGAATCTCCTATGAGACGATTGTTACATGAACACTGTGCTCGCTCTAATGCTATTCAGGCACATTTTCGGGAATTGTATCTGTATATCCACCGCAGCTGAATATTCACCCTTCCGGGGTGCATAAAGCAATTTGTTAACCACACCGGAATATCAACCAACAGCCAATCACTTGATACAACGATATCAAATAAAATAAATCGCATAATTCATGCAGATATGATGGCATAAGTCGTCACTAAATGAGTAAATGAAACAATTTGGTTGCCAACAAATGCGCGATAGGTTCACGCCTTCAGAACATATATATTTTAAAAATGACACAGACGCAAAAATGTTATCCAAATTAGCTACAATCAACTTTATCGGCAAGAGAAAGTTGATAGAAAATATTTCAGGTAGATTTTATTTAGGGTGGAAAAGCAGTACGAAAATATAGGAAATCAACCATCAAAAGGGACTCAACATGCAAGTACGCGGTTAGTAAATCGAATGCACCGTACCTACCAACGCTGCGCCGTTTCTGTTTACATTCCCTGCAGTACCCGTCGTCGCTTCGGTGGTGGTCCACGAGTGACCTCGCTCATGGCTCACTAAGCCTGCCTGACTCAGACACTCGCGACCGCATGTGGTACAGCACCATGCGCTCGATGTAGATGTGGTACAACCCATCGGCGCCTGTCGCTTCCGCACTTGCCGCTTTATCTCCGCATGCGTTAGGGCTTTCCCCTGCACATAGGCAACTACTTTCGTGATTAGATCGCGTCATTCACGCTGATCAACCGCCTTCGATTACCACATCTGCAATAGTTGATTGGCTGATTGTTCGCTGAGCTCGGCAGGTTGACTGCAAACGTTTCGTCACCACTCGAGGTGACATCGTCAGTGCGAGTGTATTTAGCAGTGTGGCGCGTACGAGGCGTCGGTGAGTGTGAGTGATCGATCTCCTAGCCGCTACTCTGAGTTTGGATTGTTCGACGAGCACATGACCATAGAAATCGATCTCTGATTCTCACCTCGTAGTGTACGCGCGTGGGACTCTTCGCTTGTCGTCGTTTGATGCAGTAGTCTAGCGCTCTTTTCCGTTAGATTTCTTCTAGAAGAAATCTAACGGAAAAGAGCGCTAGACTACTGCATCAAACGACGACAAGCGAAGAGTCCCACGCGCGTACACTACGAGGTGAGAATCAGAGATCGATTTCTATGGTCATGTGCTCGTCGAACAATCCAAACTCAGAGTAGCGGCTAGGAGATCGATCACTCACACTCACCGACGCCTCGTACGCGCCACACTGCTAAATACACTCGCACTGACGATGTCACCTCGAGTGGTGACGAAACGTTTGCAGTCAACCTGCCGAGCTCAGCGAACAATCAGCCAATCAACTAAACAACCTGAGCTACCAACATTTGCTTCTATATCACATCTGCAATAAACATTAGAAAGTGATAGGCTTCCTTTGACCATTTCTTGGTAACGATGCTTCGGTTGCTCCAGATGCCGCTTCCCCGAACCCAGTTGACCATATAATAGCTGCTTCGGTATCCGCATCGACTTCATACATCACACATGACCGAACAACAGCAGCCATCTTAGCATAAGTATGTAGTCCACTGCATACATTCCACATAGGCTAACACCTCCTTGTCTGCAACTGTGTCGCACCAACCAATGCGCAGCACCCGTCAGAAACTCTGTTGATGACACCGTTCGCGATATCGCACATCCCGCCGGGATATCGTCCACGTTTCACTGCTGTATAAAAGAACGGACAGCACCATGGATTTGTACACCATCAGTTTCGTGACAATGGTAAACTGATGGTTGTTCCACACTCGACGCTTCAGCTTTCCGAATGCCGCCGCTGCCTTCGACACGCGGATACGCAGCTCACTGTGTAGCTGCTGGTCAGTCGACATCACACGGCACAGGTAGCAGAAAAAGCAGGTAGTTCCTAATATCTTCAGCACCAATGCTGATTCTCGGTCCCACTGCAGATTGCATCACCAGTGAAGACTGGAAACGACAGACTGTTTTGCTTACGGTTATGGTGAGTCCGAATTTGGCCGCTGTTGAAGCCAGAGCAATAGTCATGTGCTGCAAATCATCCGCGCTGTGTGAAAACAACACACAGTTGTCAGCGAACAGCAACATACGGATGGTTGTCTCATAGACTAGGGTTCTCGTATCGAAACGACGCATGTTCAGCAACCCACCATCAATACGGTGCTCCACACGAACACCGTAAGCACAAGCTGCATCAAAAGCACAAGACATCATTGCATGAAGATAGATATTAAACAGGGTAGGAGCTAAGACACAGCCTTGCTTCACACCAGAGAAAACTGCAAAGTCATCCGAGGTATCTCCGCTCAGCTGCACCCTCGTTCGCATACCACTGTGCAGACATACAATTAGGTTTACAAATTTACCCGGACAATCAAACTTACCCAACACCAGCCACAATGCCTCGCCATTCACCGTATCAAATGCCTTGGTGAAATTAACAAAAAGCGAGTACAACGGCTGGTGTCGTTCTCTACACTTCTCCTGCATTTGACGAGCAGCAATAACCACCATATCGATGGTGCTGCGACCCGAATGGAATCCACATTACTTTTTCGCCACTTTCGGTTCCACAACCTGACTGACGAGGCGGTTGAGCAGGATTCAGGCAATCACCTTGCCCACATAACTCAGCAAGTTGATACCATGATATTTGGTGCAACATTGCATTCTCCCTTTGCCTTTGTACAGTGGTAACACAAGGGCTTCCTTCAGCTCAGGAGGCACCTCCTCCTCAACCCATACGCGTTGCACCAAGTGGTGCAGTGCAGTCAAAAACGCAGGTCCGCCGTGTTTCAATACTTCAGGCGGAATCCCGTCGGCACTTGTGCACTTGCCGTTTCGCAGCTGAGGAAGCGCCCTCTGGGTCTCATCCGTTGTCGGCGTGTCCGCCCGACGCGTCTCTACACCGTGCTGCTTGAGGCCGTTCAATGCAGGCAAGTTAATCTCCGGAAGTTTGTTCAAGAGACTGTCGAAGTGTTTCCGCCAGATCTGCATTATGTCTGCAGTCTGTGTGCAGGTAGCGCCTGAACTACCATTGATAGCGTCCGCAGTGGCTCCAATCTCGGTCTATAAATCGTCTTCAAAGGGTCAACGAAGTCTTTCTGTTGGAGGCGTTCGGCGTAGCATTACATCTGCTTCGCCTTCTCGGTCCAAAAAGCATTTGTAATTCTTTGGACCTATAGGGTCAATCGCCGTAATAGTTTGCGAAACTGACTTTTCTTCCCCAAGTCAATGGGGTCTGCCACTTGCACAACTAATACTGCATTCTTCTCCGACACCAATGTGCCAATCGTCACATTGTTCTCATCAAACCAATCAGGCCGCTTACGGTTTGAGCGCCCGATGGTCTCCTCGGCACCAGCTGTCACCTGGTTGCAAAGGCGGTGCCACTGGTCGCGCTCTGTGACTATGCAATCCACATCACACAGGCATACAGACATCGCCTTTTCCAGCTCAGTATGTTACTACGGAGTACCGTAGGAGAGAATGTTACATGTACACCGATTCACGGCAGGAGTGTAATGCCTAGATTTACGAAAGTATATGTACAATTTGGTCTGCACCAATTTGTGTTCGGCAACACACTCAGCTCCAAGCAGTACACGTGGCATGCGCACTTCACGCATATCACGCCGACATACAATGACATAGTCGAGCAGGTGAGCGTGAGCACTCCATGGGTGCGTCCAAGTTGCTATATCACTCGCATTCAGTGCAAACCGAATGCTCGTGATCTTCAGGCTGTGAGTGGTACACAGTGAGAGCAGCCTGTCACCGTTCGCATTCGCTGAACCAATGGCATATGGACCGGTTACATCTGTCCACACCGAGGCATCATGCTCAACGCGCGCGTTGAAATCACCCAGCAGAAATAGTCGGTGGCGTCTCGCACAGACCGTATCACGAAGGATGTCTGAGTGTAGAATTGACCACGTGTGTCATCAGGATGACGCATAGTCGGACCGTATGTGCTTGGAAAAACGGCAAACATACCTCTTCCGAGTTGTAAGCGAACAGTCATCAGTCGTGCTCTGATGCCCGTTAGTTTACCCACCAGCTGCTCATGGAGACGATCGGATGTTGCAAATCGGACCCATCATCATTTGGTTCTGAGGCGGCGTTGCCCTCCCAGTAGAATGTGTAGCCAGCACCTGCTTCAAGCAAATTACCTTGCTCAGGTAGCCGAGTTTCAATGAGCGCCGCAATATCGATCTGGTAACTCCAGTTCCATCACGACGAGTGCAGTGCGTCGCTCGAGGCGCTCACTGGAGTTCTGGTCAAGTAATGTGCGCACGTTCCCGCACTCGATGTTGAGTGCTTTGCGCGCAGGCATACGATTGCATTGGTGGGCAACCGCAAGCGAGGTGGTCGTTGTGCTTCGGAGGTTTGCTTGAGGGACTCCACCCGGAGCCTTTGGCTCAATAGCCTGACCCACAAGGCAGTGGGGTGCAGATCCAGTTTGGGAATGTGTTTGCAGAGACAGATCGGGATCTGCTTGACGGCCGTCACTCCCAGTCTTTGATGTACTGGAACGATTCATATATGTTTTGCGACCGTGGTAGTATACGTACCTGCGACAACAGCCAGACGCAGGTGGGTTTTTGGCGGGTTTGCACCAATTTGACCAGGGGCTGCCTGGCTTGAGGCGGGCAGTAGCAAACCACTGAACACCCGGAGGTGCCCTCCCACCTTCAGAGACAATGCGCGGCGCTCTTGCTCTACGCCAATCTAGCTGTCCGCTTATAACCCGTAGACCTGTTGTCTCCCATGGCTAGGTTTTACGGGAAGTGGGCCATCGACCACTTCCTAACCTCCGAAGAGGATGGACAAGTATACTGGCAGGGCGCCCACACATGACAGTAGGACGACTCGTGACCTCAGCCAAAACCTTCGTTTAAATGTACACGCTGAAGGCAGTGGGTCTAGCACATGCTCAGTTCATCGACTCATGCGGATTGGTGTCCTGGATCTTAGCAGGGAGAAAGTCGTACCCAAACTCCCACCCAGCGTTCGCCGCGATGAGGCGTCCAGGACATGAGCCAATGGCGTAACAGTAGCGGCAGTGGGTAGATCATCTGTCAGGATCTAGCCCCATCTAGTCTCAGCGCACCATAGGCTCTCCCGATATATATGTATATATATGTATATATATATATATCCATTCTGAGCCTGATGTTGCATTCATGATGCTTCTTCACCGCAGCTGGGCTAAGCCAACTTGCACTTCAACTAAGTGTTTTTAAGCTGGATATATTTTATTCCACTTTAATTGGTTTATTCTGCCTACCTGCATAAACATGTAATAACTGCTACAAGTTGCTTACGCTACTTGCGCTTAACTTCGTTAAATTTACTGCGTTTGTAGCAATTGTGGATACATTGTGGGCATTTTGTACTTGACAATTATTCGTTGATTATCAACTTACTTTATGTTTTAATTTAGGGAAGATTTTGTCTGCATAGCCGTATGGTTTAACACAGAAACTTTATTTGTTGTCGTCATATTAAGTGATTGGTTGTTTGTCGATATCCCCGGTGTGGCTGCTCTTAATGTGTATGTTGACAAGGAGCCTACCTGTCTGTTACCAAACACCTCGTCCATACTGGCTCCAGGAGATAGTTGGCCGTTGCTCGAGTGGTCGGTATGCACTTTCCTTTTGGCCGTGCTAGGCTCGAAGTGTGGTTCCATTCCATCAGTGTTGAGCGGACTACGGTCCAGCCACCGCCATGTATGCGCTTGATTCACAAAATCCAGCGTGCTTGTGTCTCCCTGTGACGAGTGTGGGCCGGCTCCGTTTCTGAAAAGTAGCTCCCATCCACATGCCTCCCGGTCTTATTCCTTCGGGTTTACACTGGATATGGGGTGTGTGTTTTGAGCTGTGTGTAGTGAAGTGCAAGCCACACATGGTCGCTTTATAAGCGCAGGCATCCTGTGGCTGTCTCTGTAGAGGCCGTAGTGACAGGCAAATCCGGACAAAAATACAACCAATGTATATATATATATATATATTGGTATTCGTGTCCGGATTTTCCTGCCAATTTGGCCTCTACAGAGACAGCCACAGGGAGTCTGCGCCTGCAGAAAGACTATGGTTGGCTTGCGCTGCAACACCCACAGCTCCATCTACATACCCATATCCAGCGTAAGCCGAAAGTATAAGACCGAGAAGCATGTGGATTGCAGCTATGTTTCAGAAACGGAGCCTGCCCACACCCGTCACAGGGAGACACAAGCATGCCGTATGTAGGTAATCAAGCAGCCACAAGGCATTGGCTAGGCCCAACCCGCTCTACAAACAAACCGTTTGCATCGAACCACTTTTTGTGCCCAACAGAGTAACGAGAACAGTACACCCCGTCCCATCTAGCAAGGGCCAACTCTCTTCTGGAGCCAGTATGGAGCCAGTGGTATGTAATAGATACGTAGGCACCTCGTCGATATTCGCATCAAGAGCAGCCACACCGTGGATATCAATCTACAACCACCAGGCAGTGATATGCAAGAAATTCAAATGCACGCATACCTACAAACAAACTACAATGACCAGGCGGCACGTTTACCACATAATTGTCATTATTAGCTTGGGTTATTAAATCGACTTGGAGTGGATGCCGCACACCTACGAATCGCTGCCGTAATTATGCTTAGATAATCAGTTGGCTCGACGGCTTTGAGTGCTCACCCCAAGTGGTTGATGGCTTAGCAAACCAGATTCGATCATGCACTTGCGACCGCGTGTGCTCGACGTCGATGGTCTAGAATACGTCGGCGTCTGTCGCTTTCGTACCCGGCGGACCTCTTCCTCATGTTATTGTGCCTTTATCTATATAACCGGGTAAACGCCCTCTTGATCAGACCAAAGTATTTGCATCGATCAACTCTGCCTTTGATTCCCAACAAAAGAAAGCAACAATAGTTCGTGAGCCAGTAACTTGATCAAGTCAAGTGAACGTAAATTCGATCTGCCTGCTTGCCATTTGCCTGCACTAAGTTGGCGGTACGAAAGCTGTATGAGTAACCTTGTGGAATTCATCCGGTATATATATATGGATATGGATATGTATGTATGTATATATGTATAATAATATATATATATATATGTATATATATATATATCGTATAATAATATTACCAGAACATGAGGAAGGTGAGTTTATGACAAACTCATGTTGATTTGAGGTGTTGCGAATCCAAGGCAAATTTGATCGATGACCACCTCGCGTGCGATTGCCCACCAATGCAATCGTATGCCTGCGCGCAAAGCACTCAACATCGGGTGCTGGAACGTGCGCACACTACTGGACCGGAACTCGAGCGAGCGCCCGGAGCGACGCACTGCACTGGTCGCAATGGAGCTGGCGCGCTACCACATCGATATTGCGGCGCTCAGTGAAACTCGGCTCGCTGAGCAAGGTAAGTTACATGAAGCAGGTGCTGGCTATACATTCTACTGGGTGGGGAACGCCGCCTCAGCACCACGTGAACATGGGGTCGGATTTGCAATATCCGATCGCCTGAATGGCCAGCTGGTGGGTGAACCAACGGGCATCAGCGCGCGGCTGATGACTGTTCGCCTGCGACTCGGAAGAGGTAAGTTTGCTACTTTTATAAGCACGTACGGTCCGACCATGTGTTATCCTGATGACACGCGTGATCAGTTCTACACTGAGCTATCCTCCGTGATACGGTCTGTGCCGAGGAGCGACCGACTATTTCTGCTGGGTGATTTCAACGCGCGCGTTGGGCGTGATGCATCAGCGTGGACAGATGTTATCGGTGCGCATGGCATTGGTTCAGCGAATGCGAACGGTGACAGGCTGCTCTCACTGTGTGCCACTCACGGCCTGACGATCACGAACACTCGGTTTGCACTGAGTGCGAGTGATATAGCAACTTGGACGCACCCACGGAGTGGTCACGCTCACCTGCTCGACTATGTCATCGTACGTCAGCGTGATATGCGTGAAGTGCGCATGACACGTGTACTGCGTGGAGCTGAGTGTGGCACTGATCACAAATTGGTTCGGACCAAACTGTACATATATTTTCGTAAATCGATGTATTGCACTCCCGCCGTGAATCGGCGTAAATTTAACATTCTCTCCCTCGGCACTGTGGCGAAACGTGCTGAGCTGGAGAAGGCGATGGCTGCACGCCTGTGTGGTGATGTGGACTGTATAGCCACAGTGGGCGACCTGTGGCACCACATTCGCGACCAGGTGACAGCTGCTGCGGAGGAGACGATCGGGCGCGCAAACTGTAAGCGGCCTGATTGGTTTGATGACAACAATGTGACGATTGACGCATTGGTGTCAGAGAAGAATGCAGCATTTGCTGCACATGTTGCAGACCCCAGTGACTTGGGGAAGAGTAGTCAGTTTCGCAAACTTCGACGGCGACTGACCCGAGAGCTCCGTCGCATTAAAAATGCATGGTGGACGGAGAAGGCGAAGCAGATGGAATGCTACGCCGAACGCCGTCAACACAAGGAATTCTTTGACTCCTTGAAGGCGGTGTATGGACCGAGATTGGAGCCGCTGAGGACACTGATCGATGGTAGTTCAGGCGCTACCTGCACCCAGACTGCAGACATAATGCAGGTCTGGCGGAAACACTTTGACTGTCTCTTGAACAACCGTTCAGAGATCGACTGGCCTACATTGAATGGCCTGAAGCAGCACGATGTGAAGGCGGATCTGGCAGATACGCCGAGACTGGATGAGACGCAGAGAGCACTTGCTCAGCTGCGAAACGGCAAATGTGCCGGAGGTGACGGGATCCCACCTGAAGTATTGAAACACGGTGGACCCGCGTTGTTGACTGCGCTGCACCACTTGGTGCAACGCGTGTGGATTGAGGAGGAAGTGCCTTCTGAGCTGAAGGATGCCCTTGTGCTACCACTGTACAAGGGCAAAGGGAGCAAGCAATGTTGCACGAATTATCGTGGCATCAACTTGCTGAGTTGTGTGGGCAAGGTGATTGCCCGAATCCTGCTCAATCGCCTCGTGAGTCAGATTGTGGAACCTCACGTGGCGGAAGAGCAATGTGGATTCCGTTCGGGTCGCAGCACTATAGATATGGTGTTTGCGGCTCGTCAGTTGCAAGAGAAGTGCAGAGAACGACACCAGCCATTGTACTCGCTTTTTGTTGATTTCACCAAGGCATTTGATACGGTGAACCGCGAGGCATTGTGGCTGGTGTTGGGTAAGTTTGGTTGCCCGCGTAAGTTTGTAAGTTTAATTGAATGTCTGCACAGTGGTATGCGAGCGAGGGTGCAGCTGAGTGGAGAGACCTCTGATGACTTTACAGTTGTCTCTGGTGTGAAGCAAGGCTGTGTGTTAGCTCCTGCCCTGTTTAATATCTATCTTCATGCAATGTTGTCTTGTGCTTTTGATGCGGCTTGTGTTTACGGTGTTCGTGTGGAGCACCGTATTGATGGTGGGTTGCTGAACATCCGTCGTTTCGGTGCGAGAACTCTAGTCTGTGAGACAACTATCCGTATGTTGCTGTTTGCTGACGACTGTGCGTTGTTTTCACACAGCGCGGATGAGTTGCAGCACATGACTAGTGCTCTGGCTTCGACAGCGGCCAAATTCGGGCTCACCATCAACACAAGCAAAACTGTCTGTCTGTTTCAGCCTTCACCGGAGGTGCAATCTTCAATATTGCCGCAAATCAGCATTGGTGCTGAAGTATTGGAAACCACCTCCCGCTTCTGCTACCTTGGGAGTGTGATGTCGACTGATCAGCAGCTACACGTTGAGTTGCGTAATCGCGTGTCGAAGGCGGCAGCGGCATTCGGGAAGCTAGAGTACCGAGTGTGGAACAACCATCAGCTTAGCATTGGCACGAAGCTGATGGTGTACAAATCCATGGTACTGTCCGTTCTTCTATACGGCAGTGAAACGTGGACGATGTACCGTCGGGATGTGCGATATCTCGAGCGGTTCCATCAGCAGTGTGTGCGACGAATTTTGCGGATCGGCTGGGGCGCCAGAGTTGCAGACACGGAAGTGTTGCGCCGAAGTGGGATGTATGCAGTGGACGGCATACTTTTACTGCGACACCTGAGATGGCTCGGTCATGTGAGCCGTATGGATTCGACGCGAATACCGAAACAACTTTTATACGGTCAGCTGAGTATAGGGAAGCGGCATGCTGGGAAACCCAAGTTACGTTACCAGGACATGATTAAAGTGAGCCTCACACGTTCTAATCTTGATTGCAGATCATGGGAATCGAAGGCGGTTGATCGTGGTGCATGGCGCGATCTAATCACGAAGGCAGTTGCTGAGGTGCGGGAGAAAGCCCTCATGCATGCAGAGAAGAAGCGGCAAGTGCGGAAGCGGCAAGCACCGATGAATTGTACTCCATCGACATCGAGCGCATTGTGTTGTAGAACATGCGGTCGCGAGTGCCTTAGTCAGGCAGGCCTAGTGAGCCATGAGAGAGGTCACTCGGGACCACTGCCGAAGCGACGACGGGTCCCGCAGTGAACGTAGGCAGCACCGGCGCAGCGTTTGTAGGCACGCTGAATTCGATTTACTAACCGCATGCTTGCATGCTAAGTCTCTTTATTTCAGGTGGTGGGTTTTCGGTTCTCTCCTAATGCCTTTCTTTCTCATATAAATGTCTAGTGGGCCATGAGCTAGGTCCTTTGGGGCCACTACAGAAGCGACGACGGGTCCTGCAGAGAATTACGACGAGCCGGCGCAGCGTTTGTAGGCACGCTGAATTCGATTTACTAACCGCGTGCTTGCATGCTAAGTCTCTTTATTTCAGGTGGTGGGTTTACAGTTTTTACCTTAATGCTTTTCTTTCTCATATAAATATCTCCATGTACTCTATTCCATTAACTTGCACACATCGCTTCAGCCAATTGTATTCGATTTCCATAACATTTTTGTGTTCGTGGCATTCCGTGAACTATACTTCCTGACCTCGTGCACTTAGCTAGGATTTGTTTGTAAACAACTTATTACGTATGCTATTTAATTAAGGTTTATGTCACCGTTTCCTTATGCATTAATCGAGTTTTTCTCTTTTTCTTTCTCTCTCTCTCAAGTGATTGGCTGTTGTTTGATATCCCCGGTGTGGCTGCGCTTGATGTGCATGTTGACAAGGTGCCTACCTGTCTATTACCCACTACCTCGTCCATACTGGCTCCAGGAGACAGTTGGTCGTTGCTGGAGGGGACGGGGTGCACGGTCCTTGTGGCCGTGTTAGGCTCGAAGAGTGGTTCCATGCACTCAGTGTGGAGCGGACTACGGTCCAGCCACCGCCTTGTGTGCGCTTGATTCCCAAATACAGCGTGCTTGTGTTTGCCTGTGAAGGAGTGTGGGCCGGCTCCGTTGATGAAACGTGGTTCCCATCCGCATGCCTCCCGGTCTTATTCCTTCGGGTTTACACTGGATATGGGGTGTGTGGTTGGAGCTGTGGGTGGTGCAGCGCAAGCCATCCATGGTCCCTCTGTAGGCGCAGGCGTCCTGTGGCTTGCCACAGTGACAGGCAAATCCGAAACCGGATGCCGCCAACCATGTATGTATGTGTGCCCCATGCTGAGGCTGATGTTGCATTCTTGATGCTTCTTCACCGCAGTTGGGCTAAACCAACTTACACTTAAACTAGGTCTTTTTAAGCTGGATAAATTTCATTCCGCTTTATTTGGTTTGTTCTGCCTACCTGAATAATGTTCTATTAACTGGCCACGTTGCTTACACTAATTGCGCTTATCTTCGGTAATTTTGTTGCGTTTGTAGCATTTTAAGTAACTTGTGGACATTTCTTCTTATCCCGGATTTGTTGCTAACCAACTTACTTCATATGGTAATTTAGCGAAGAGTTATGCCACCGTATCTGTATGCATTATTGGATTTATTTTATTTCAGCTTGTCGTTAAAAGTGAATGGCTGTTGTTTGATATCCCGGTATGGTTGCGCTTGATGTGTATGTTGACAAGGTGCCTACCTGTCTATTACCCACTACATCGTCCATACTGGCTCCAGGAGACAGTTGGTCGTTGCTGGAGGGGACGGGGTGCACGGTTCTTGTGGCCGTGCTAGGCTCAAAGAGCGGTTCCATGCACTCAGTGTGGAGCGGACTACGGTCCAGCCACCGCCTTGTGTGCGGTTGATTCCCCAAATACAGCGTGCTTGTGTTTGCCTGTGAAGGAGTGTGGGCCGGCTCCGTTGATGACGGGGTCAAATGTATTACAAACGACGTTGGTGTGCTTATTTAGAGTCACCTTAATTGTTCAACTTAGTCAGAGGCAGCTGCGAAGAGAGTAAACCAGCAAGTCAGTTTCTTGCGGACAGCATTCGGAAGTTTCTACCCATCCATCTTCTTCATAATTCACAATTCTTACATGTACCCTCAGGTTGAATACGCCATCCAACGTTGGCAACTTTGGTTGAAGCGCGGCTTGGAAGTGCTAGCGAAACCACAACGCAGGACCCCAAAGAACATCAAGTTCCCACGAAATCTGTCCTAGGACCAAAGACCGAAGTTACTAGGAGTTTTCAGTGGTCGCTACCGAAGTTTGCGCGGCAATCTCATATTAGTCTGCAGAATATTGAGTGACCCCTTCAATCTTGTGGCAAGCTTTCTTTCTACTGACCAAAGCTGCATTTGGAGTACGTGTTCGATATAAGATACGTCCACTAGAGGTGTGAAAATAATCTGGAAGTCGGGGGTGGAGCGTTGTTCTGGCAGACAGATCTGTCCGATTTACCAGGGTCTGTTTTATAAAAAATTGTGACAGAACCCAAGCTTGCGCACAGTAAATTACCCAAAAAAGCAGAAATTCATAGTCCATGTGATTGAGTATCAGTATGTGAACGGTTCAAATTTGCCCGTTTATGCCTGAATCTATACAGCGCGTATACACAAGCATCGTCCTCAAAGCGGTAAAAACTTATATTCAATTTATAAACCTTGAAGATACAAACAACCTTCACCGCTCCATACAGGAACATATTCATATCAACCAAGTGAGCAGATATTATCCCGGGGCAATCCCGTCAGAAATAACTGTGAAACACGACGAGTTTCGATGACGTACTATGCCATCAGGTAGATAGCAGGCTGCGAACCCGCAACAATTTGAACGGTAGCAGCAACCTCTAGCATTTGGACACTGGGTAAAGGTTGGCAAAACTTGCTACAACGGAGCATGACTAATTGGAGGGTCACTTTTGGAGTACACGTTGTGTGATTGGATTGTAACGTATAATCACAAGATAAACCCCGAATCACATTGACGTGAATCTTGGTCATCATGAGCACTAGGACCGTAGCCGAAACAGATAGAAATCCAAGTTGCCAGCCCGTAAACACTACACAAAATTCACTCGTTTCCGTGTCATTTCATGTCATCAGTTAGAGATATCAGTCCGCCAACCCGCAACCATTGGAATAGTAGTCAAAAAATCATCCACCTTGGCTACTGTGTCATGGCGGGCAACGCTTGTCACAACAGTGAATGACTAATTGGAATGTCAATTTTGGATTGCACGTTGTGTGCTTTGATTACGACGCGTAATCTCAATATAGACAGCGATTCACATTGAATTGGATGTAAGTCAATGCCAGCTAAAGAAGGACAGCCCAAGCAAATGAAAATTGTGTGTTGCTCGCCCGAAAACACTGCACAATCACCCGGCTTTTCCATGTCATTTCGTGTTAAGAGGTAAAGATGGCTGGTGGAGAATTTGCAACCATTTGAATAATAGCCGAAACGTCTACCAATTTGTTTACTGGGTGCCAGCGGGCAACGCTTGTCACAACGATGAGTGACTAACTGGAGGGTCATTTTTGGATTACGCGTTGTGTGATTGGATTGCGACGCACAATCTCCATGTAGACTGAAATTCACATTGAAGGGGTTCTTGGTCACTCGATCACTAATACCTTAGCCGAAGCAGACAGAAATTGGTCGTTGGCTACGAGTACACGGCAAAACCACGATGCGTTTCGATGTTCTTTTTATCTCATATGGTTGAGATCGCTGGATTCGAATCTGCAACCATGGGAATATAGCTTAATCCGCTACCCCTCACACACTACTCCTTGAATACTTGGGTGCAGGTATATAAATTGAACCCCCCGAAAGCCCTCCATAAGTGACCAACATATGGTTTTGTGATTTTGGAGTCATTATCGACTGCTCCGTACAGCCGTGGTCGTCTTGTATCACCATGTTAAGATACCGCTCCTGTGAGGCCTTCTTCAACATATTGTCTCCAAACTTTTGTGGATTATGGATCTTGTGGCGCACTTGCACAGATCCACGTTTTTTCGCGTTGAACGGAAGTAGATTTACTTTAGCTTTTCAAAACGCCGCCTAAGTCTCGTTGCAGCAAATCTTGCTCTTTCTGAAATCCGATTGCCCGCCATATCTTGATTTCGTCGACGAAAAGTAGGAAATTTGTCACGATGACACTCGCAAGTTCGTTAATGAAGAACAAGAATAAAGGTGGCCCCAACAATGACCCTTGTGGAACACCTCAGTCCACAACAGTTGCATCCGAACATGAGCCCCGAACTCAAACCTGAAGATGTTTCTGACCGAAGAAATTTCCGATCTATTCAAAACTGTGTTCCCAATCCCGTACGCCTGCAGCTTTTGAAGAAGGTTGCGATGAGGTAAGCGATTGAGAACTTTAGATAAGTCAGCGCTGATCCCACTGTCGGCTATCTCGTTCCAACTGCACGGGCCAACAGTAAATTGGTAGCACATGACCGAGGCCGACGGAATCCTTATTGCTCCGATGCTGTGACGCTTACATTCAAAGTACACCATTAGAGCCTCAGCTAAGATCGATTCCATCAGCTTTGAGAACATCGGGAGAAGCAAGGGGAAATCCTTGACGGGCTCTGAACTGCTACCAATGTTGATAATCAGAATGACGATGTCCAGTTTCCACATTTAAGGATCTGCTGTTCGTCCAGGCAGCTTTAAACAATTTGTTTAATGGTTCAGCTATCCTCGTATCTGCAACCTACAGTGGATTGGGGTGGGTGGGAACTTTGTCAAATGCGGAGGGAACTATGAGTGCGCAATGATAGCTGCTTCCTCATAATGGTCGCTGAACTAAAAGGGACTTGTGTAAAGGTTGGCATCCGGGAGAATGGGACAGGCATGTTTCATAGGCTTGTGTCGTGTCGGAAAATTAAAGCATATTGTAGCCGTAGAACCTCGGCTGCTTCCTCGACAGTTTGCTCACATCCATCTGCTGTGTGTAGTTTGGAAACGCCACACTTCATATTCATGTTGGTACAAATGCTTTCCTTTGGCACAAAACCTTTCAACTAAGTTGTCTGCACGGCTAATTGTGGTACAGTAATACGATACGCAACCTAGTTCCTCCAGTTGTCAGTGCTTGGGTTCGTTCTGTATACAAGTTACAAGAGTCTTTTACTGTCACTATTTTCGGGTTCCGTTCGGAATGAATGATTGTGCCCTTGAAGAACTAAGGGGATTGTTTAACGAGGCAGGTTTCATCAGATTGCTCAACTTGTCATCAAACTCCATCTAAGCAATGCCAGTGGAACAGTCGTCCGAAGTCTTTCAGCTGGCAACAGCAACAAGTTCTGTTAGTATATTGTATTGTGTGATTGTTTGAAACAAGCAGTTATGATCTTCGGATATTCCGCATAACACGTTGTCGTATCTAGTTTTTACGTGTCACTCCGCCTCAGAAAGCTCTCCATCTTTCGTTTATCGATCATGAGCTCTTCGTTCGTAAGCAATAAACCAGGCACATACGGTTTACTTCTTGCTTTGAATTGGGTGAGCGAGCTGAGCTGATTGAAGAGCGGTATGTTTGCTGTAGACTCTAGCAGGTCCACTGCGAATAATGGAGTCGAAATTCGGTTTATAGGATGCCTTGCCAGCCTACGTCACGGTTCAAATAACCGACGGCGGTTTTCCAGGACATGATGGGTTTCCGCCGGGCAAGCCTTCTCCCTATAAAAACCCATACATGTCCGTCTAAGAACACCGCGAATTGGTGGATGTGACTCACCAATGAGAGTTGCAGGTAGCCACGAGTGTCGTGGCTTTTTGATTTACAGTGGTGGATTCCACTTTTACTCCAGGATTATTGTGTAATACGTGCTCTTTCTATATGAATCGTGCGCCCGTATTCTTTTTTAATATATTTTACAAGCGGCGCAAATTTGGTATATTCTCCGGCAACTTTCGGAGATCTCATCGATTGGCTTGACTACCGTCTGTGTCCGTCATCTTGGATTTCTTCTACAGCAAGCTAACCTTTGTGGAGCGGTCACGTGACCTCAGGCGGAACTGGTATCAACGACCAACCTCAACAAGTGCAACTGTCTGGATTTAACTGAACTGACATCAGCCGGAACCAACTCCTTCCGAAACGACAGCACAAAACTAAAAACCGGTTGCTTCGCATCACATTCGCTTATTTTTACGTTACCTTATCCCGCAGCTCAAGCACCAAAAGCTAGACTGAGCCGTTTATTTTCACCAGCCTTCGCTAGCTGTTTCACCTAGCCTTCTCATCAGTACAGTTCACTTTATTATGACACCCACATGACCTAGTCTCATTCGACAAGCCAAAAGTAAGTTTTCATACACCGCCCGAACAAAGCCAGCTAAAACTAAAGCCCCGACTAAACTGCCAGCCAGTTCTGATCCCACTAATACTCTTCTTTCAGAACTCAGTGATTAGGTCAACTTGGAATCCCAACTTTCCAAGATGAGAAAAATAGTAACTATCCTCGAACCAAGCAGAGATCATCTGGCTTCATTAGATTATCTCATTAACTCATGGGAAAGTTTTGATCCAGCCCAAATGGGAAACGCAGGACAGTTGATCGAATCAGTTGCGTCTGAGTTACATGAACGAATGCACGGAGTGAAAAATGTGATGGTTTTAACCATTTCTGATAGACTTACTTTAGGTAAAGTTAAAACTGCAGTACTTAAGGTCCGCAGCATGGCCGAGCTGGAATGCAAATGCGTTAGTCCGAAAAAGGAACTCAACGAAACGCTGCTGCCCGATCGTTTTACTTTTTCAACTAAGGAATCCTCTAACCGATTGTTGACGAATCAGAACGCCATAGCCCAGCGGACCGGGTTCAAAGACCTATGGATTAAACCAGATCGCACGTCTTTACGATGTCCCTTACCGAACTTTTGTCATAATAAGCAACCCAGATTACTACTTGGGTTACATGTTCTCGGAAATCTGACTTATCTAATGTGGTAACTGGGCATTTCGAAGTGGATCTCAACTGCTCACCTCATTTGTTAAGAACCTTGGTCACCACTGCAATGTCACCTAAGCAACCTACTACCAACAAATACCCCCTCAATGCTTGACCCCAGTGAACAAACTGAATTGAATTCACCATTCATAAATGATGGAGTAACTCATAGATATTGGGAAGAGTTGGCTATCAAGGACCTTGTAGCAGTGTCACAACCTGAACTCAAGCCCCAAAAGACCCCCAAGGGCAGTCAATCCAGTAATGAAGAAAGTCCACAGCCACTCACCGGTTCCAACAACAGATTTGTCGGTGATAAACACGGTAGAAAGGAACATGGTCTACCAACATACATCACACAAACATAATATAAAGCGATATCCTGCGCTGACAAAATGCAGGAACAGATGACATTTGGATACCGCGCCATAATTCAATCCTATACCACAAAAGCAGCCGCGTTAATGATGACAGGATGAAATATGTCGCGAAAACAAGGCCACCTCACATCCCGTCGCATGTGTGTGCAGCTCTTCCCAACACCCCACAGTATGACCAATTTTAGTACAGGAGGGAATGGAGCCGCGGCGATTCCCACTGCTTGAATACTCGATAGAAGCCAACTACCGGTTCCCACTGTTCCTGCAATTTTTGCAAATTTCTCTACTAGCAACTGCCACGCCAACCACAAACTGGATTTGCTCCCTCAACCACCTCCATATCCACAGCAATATTGGCAATCACAAATCACTCATTACCCATATCACCAAGGCTGCTAAGAATAGATACGACCAAATTAGTCCCACACATTTTTCCTGCGTCCATTGTAACTGACACCAACACCACGTATAACAGCGAATCGCAACACGATGACCCCACATCCAATAGTTCGTTTTCCGTACTTCTACTTAATGCTAGATCTATTAAAACACAATGTACTTTCTAGGCGTGATTGCACATATCAACGGACCACAAGGTAAGCATGTCACTTAAACGTGGTGGTCCTCCGGTACATTAGGTTCTACCTTAATGCTTGCTAATTATAAACTTTTGGATGTTTGTGAGAAGTGTAAAGTTTGTAGAAAGTAGAAGTCACGATTAAAATTCACGCACAATAATGTGCCTCGACGGGGAATCGAACCGCGGTCCACAAATTTCCGGTCCGCTGCTCTACCACTGAGCTACCGAGGGCTGAGGATTAGGTGCGCAAATTTTAACACATGACTTCTGCTTGGTGCGCGACGTATTGCCAATAAGCTCACAGTACCTGTCCTGGTGTTGCAGATTGGTTCACTCACCCGTCACTTCCCAAAGGAGCGAAGTACCTGTCGTTCGGATGTCCAATGGGCGATGGTAGATTTAATTTTGGATGTTTGTGAGAAATGTAAAGTTTGTAGAAAGTAGAAGTCACGATTAAAATTCACGCACGATTAAAATTTGCGCACCTAATCGTCAGCCCTCGGTAGCTCAGTGGTAGAGCAGCGGACCGGAAATTCGTGGACCGGGGTTCGATTCCCCGTCGAGGCACATTATTGTGCGTGAATTTTAATCGTGACTTCTACTTTCTACAAAAGTATCAACTTTTCCGAAAAGATCGGGGCACGGGCAAAGGGGGAGGAGGTGTGATATATCTACACAGTACTTTTGCAGCAGAACTTCTTGATCATCCACAGCTAACAAATGTTCCCGAATATCTCTGATTGTCCGTCTCAGGAACCTGTTCTCACATTCTACTCGGAGGTGTTAACAACCCGCCAACTGGGTCAACCGCGAGTGTTGCCATCATCAATACTCCTTTCAAATTTACTGCTGACATGCCACACAGACATAAGATAACTGCTGGTTTCAAATTCTTGGAAGATACTTGGAACCGATCGAGTAGTCATGAGTTCAGAGAGGTTTGAAAACAATCGGTTTTGTATAGTAATTTGGTAACGTTTCGCCTCTAACATAGAGGCTTCATCAGACCAGGTGAATCAGTGTGCAATTGGTGTGGGATTTTATAGCGAACAGGGGCGATAACCGCTTTACCCGAGTCTTGAGCCATGAGTCATTACAGGAACAGTTCGGGATGTCACCTCAGGTGGTTCGATCAGTGGGAATAGTCCAGGTGTTCCTTTGTGTGTCATGACATTGACGGATAAGCCCGTAGTGTTGGCAATGCGAGTCGGTTTGCACTTTTCAATCTGATCCACGCATCGATGCTCGTCAAGCTGGTCGGCTTAAGACCGCCCGCCATGCATTAGGGATTTCTACCCCCTCCATTCTATTCACGCAGTCGTCAGATTTGGCAATTTTCACCGCCTCGGCAATCAGCCGCTGAGTGGTTGATCGGATACCCTTCCTAATGACCTCTACGTTTTCGAGGTCTATCTGGTGACCCGTGTCTAATGCATGCACAGCTACGGCCGAGTCTCTTTTAATATCGCTTGATATTCAAACTCGTTTCTTGGTAGTCTTGCAATGCGTCTCCTATGCTCAGAAATTCGTGTGCGTAATTCTCTCGCTGTTTGGCCTATGTACACATGTGCACAGTCCTTACATTTAATTTTATAAACACAGTTAGTCGTCCTATCCTTCGGAAGCGGGTCCTTCAGGTGTACCAGCGCCGAACGTAACGTTCGACCTCGGTGAAAGATCACCCTTATATTTTCCTTGTTTAATACCCTCCGAATTGCCTCCGAAGTGCCTTCCTTGTACGGAATTCCGACCGTCCCTATCCACTCGGCTGGGGGTCTTGACTGCCGGTGTAGCACTTTATGTTATTGGCGTTTAACTAGCCGTCTTGGGTAACCACTTTCTAATAGTTTGCCCATTGCCACTTTCCGCGCAGCCTTTTTGTCCTCCTCCATTGTGCACAAGGTTTGTGCCCTGTAGAAAAGCGCTGAGGCTATCCCAGCGTAAACCTGTTTCGGATGACCCGAGGTGTAGTGGAGTACGCCCCTGAAACCTACTCATCTGAATCCGTTCCTCCATGTGTCGACCTCAAATTGCACATTACTGAATGGTTGGTGGGATCCGCTGTTCTACGAAAAAGCGCAGTTCTCCTCCGATACCATTTATGTGGATCACCTCTGAATGGGATTTAAAACTGACGATCTTCGTAGTATTCCTCAATCAAGTGGACCTGAAAGAGCTGAACACACTTTTCTTTGGTAAATTAGCTTCTACTTCCTCACTGATTCACTAGGATAACCTGAATAGCTCGCTATACGAAGAGGACAGAAGTACTCAACATGTTGGAGAATTGTATTATGGAATGGATCCAGTCGGTGTCAAGACGTTCACGCTGGCTGCAAGCTATAGGTAAATACTTTGACCCAATTGAAGCTCACGGAGTAATCGGCTGAATTAAAAGCGCCAAATGAAATCCGCTTTTGCTAGGAAGCTGCATCAAAGATGCTGACACTTACAGCTCAATAATTATAACTGACGCCCGTGCGCATGAGCACAGGGATCAGAGCCAATATCACCAGTTTTCCAGATGCGCCCGAAACAACCACCGGCAGCCCGATTGGAATAAATACGTTCACCCTCCAAACTGTTCCGAAATTTCAGACCACCAGAGGTGGTCGGAACTTCCTTGTTGCCAAATGCAAACAGAAACTTAGACCCTCGGCCACTCCCACTGGACTCATAGTAAATGAAGCAGACGACGCTGTAATTATACAGCCTTCACCGATTTTATGCAAACCAGTTTGGCGCTTTATCGCAACCAGTAGCACATAGCATTCCAACTGTACTTTGTTACACCGTCCCAGAATCAAAGACAAATTCCTCAACCTGTAGACAACTCGATGATGTGAACCGTTGGTACTCCATACGTGACATCATGGGTGTTGTAGTTAATCCCGTCAAGCTGACACATATTACCCGTCTTTAGGTTCACAACACTCCTACTCCGAATGAGGTTGACTTCCGTCGATGAAACAGAACCTGTCCTGTTATCGACAGCTAGCTTCCAACTTGGGTAATGTTGCATCCGCATCTTCCCGGAGATTCCGTAGAGTGAGTGCAAACAGGCGACGCATGAAGTGGAAGAATACAGGAAGGAATCTGTAGCCAGGACCATCCTAGTACACAGTGTTCCCAAGGCTAAATGTCATGATGAGCGCGAAGCGATCATTCACGACCTAGAACAGTGACGATACATTCGCGAGACACACGTCCTGGAAAACCTCATAGCGCAATCGATCTCGAGACTCTGCAGATCACTAAACTACAAATGATGTGGTGAGAAGATTGTGAAAGTGGTCCTTCAACCTGGACCAATATCAACAACAGTATGCGAGTGCTGGAATGCGGGCCGCCGTAACCTTCCTTTCGCGCTACCTATTAAAGCAGCATCCACTAAGCAAACACATGAGAGCAGCCACATAGTCGTATCACTTCCCTACAAGAGTTCGGATAACTACACTCGGATAGCCAAAGAAACTGGCAAAAGCATTTCATACATTACATGCAAAGAAGGAAGCAAAGAGGTAATGGCGGGACCCATGGATGTGATACAGATGAGTTCGTAATCGCCACACCCAAAAAACGATTAGTGGTCGAAGTTTCAACGGTCAGGACAACATTATTCCCAAAACACCCATCCATCGATTTATTGCTAAGAACGGAGAAACTCTCTTGTATGTACACCAATGCACCAGATCCCCTGAATAAGCCTGCCGAACAGCGGCTACCTCAAGCATCATATGCCTGGGATCTCATATTCGTAGCGAAACCTTGGTTGCACTCAACAACTACCCACGCCGTAGTCACGATACAAGGTATGTCCCTTCTGCGAAACCATCGTCCAAACAAGGGCGTGGATGTAATGTTTACCTACCGTAGCGACCTGCAGTGCGAACAGTTGGACGATCCAGTAACAACGACATTAGACTCAGGCGTCGGCTGCAACTGAGACGCAACGACACTTGCCTTTTGGTAGTTGTATATTGTCCCCCATTTTGCACAACAGAGATGGACTCCCGCCTTACATTAGCCTTGGGAAGGGTCCTAAGACAATGGTACAGTAATGTTGTCATCTCAAGCGACTAAGATGCACGATCCGGACATTTCAGTATCCCTCACGATTAATTTAAATAAATAAATAAATTGTTTATTATCGAATCCATCAAACCACGCCCTAACAGGAATGAGCAAACGTTTACAGGAGATTCCGTTTCGCAACAAGCTGGTTGCTTTACGTGATCGTTAAAAGGTGCAGAAGTTGCAGAAATAGGTAGTGTATTGGTAGGGAACAAAACCGTCAGTGATGTGACAAAAATCTGGACTCAATATCATGTAGTGTGGGAATCAACAGCAACCGCCTAATTAGTGGAGTGAAGAGGGAATGTGTAGGCAGGAAAGTGCTCGTAGTGTATGTATTAAAAATAGTGAAATGTGGCTCTAATTAACTTGCCAGTGTGAAACGGTAGGTTGCAACTTATGGTAATAATAATAATGATGATAATAATAATAAGTATATTTTTCATCGAGCGAGAAACCGTGGCCATATTTGGCACTGATCATATTCTACAGAATATGTCCTGTTTATGCATAAATGGTAAACAATTGTGTGATTTTCATTGCTTTTGCTGATTCAAGGGTTTGTATTAACTCCTAGGTGTGTTTCAACGCAATGTGCACTAGTTAGAATAGCAGATGGCAACAGCACTAGGTATGTGTAACAAAGCGTAAATTTTTATTTCGCTGAACAGCTTTTGTCTGGCCCTTCTTGGTACAACTCATCAAGTGATCTCTCCCAAGAGAACAGGGCCATAATCATGTTTAAGTCTAGGTACTTGGTGAGATTAACGCGAAAGGCCGTTGCGCTCTCCCAAGATCTGATTGTAAATAGCATCTTATTCCCCAGGACAGCATATCTGATTAGGAAAACTTTGGACCGCGGATTTACCCTGCACCTCAGTACACTCAGGATAAGCTCCTTTTTATGTTGATGCCTTGCCGAAGGATGTTATTCTAGTGAGGGCAAAGAGCAGTGGGTGTTTTGTTGAATCATATTGTACAGAAGCAGCAGTATATGTCTCAATGTTCGTAGCCAAAGCGTATCGAGCTGGAATTGTTGACAGTGCTCCCAATAGTTCATAGTGGATTTTTTGCCTCTCAGACGTTTGGTAAATGACACCCGTATAATTTCCAAAGACTGCAAGATTTCCTCACGCTGCCACAAATGATGCTGCAGTTTTCCAAACTGGGGTGAGTGTGTATTTTGAAGAGTTCTACTCTGGCTGAGGTTATGTGGATATTATGCAGTAGATTAGCCAATGATTTTCTGGCCCTAACCAGTTGGTATTTTTCGGAAAATTTGAAGGTGCAAAGATACCTGATTCCGAGGTCGCGGGTAAGCAGCTGTACAGAAAGGTGTTCATCTTTGAGTGTAATTGATTCCTCGGGTATCGAACAACCACAATCCATGATGCTAGATTTTTTCGCCGGGAACTTCATCATTCAAGTGTTACAACATTTCTCTAGAAGTGGAGATCTAGTATGAGAAGTAGTGTAACTTGAATTTCAGCCTGTCGGAATTTGTAGACTCGCTTTATGTCATCTGCAAATAGGAAAGGCAGGCCATATGTTATGGGGACCCAACGTTCCTATAATCATTACAGGCTTAAATTACGAAAGGCTGAAAATCCGATTCACACAAGTGCACATGTATTCAACACCACGTCTGATGGCCTCTCTGAGGTCATTGACTTAGAGCAAGAATAGTAACGGACGAAGTACACTCCCTTGGATAAGACGATTGGACGTGGTGAAGAGTGATGGTCGACGTTGGTAACTACCTGAGAATGGCCGCTCAGGTATGACAATAGCCAGCCTAGTAGTGGGTCCTGAATTTCAAATGAAGCAGTCATTTATAGCATCCATTTGTGGGGCACACGATCGGATGCCTTTTCCATGTGCAATAACAGAAATATGGTTGCGTATCCTGAGTTAATAGGATCCGAAACGGTTTAGATAGTGTAACTGGCAGATTATGCACGAGCTTTTGTCTAAGCAACCATGTTGGGACCTGCCGGTCAGCTGCAGCGAACTGATGAATTTCATCACACATCCTTAACCAGTTTCTCTAATATTCTGACTACGACACGGGTGTGATGGATTGGCCAGTAATGGTTAATTTCTTCTTTGGAGCCAGCCTTGTGGCGGGGATGATAAGCCATCTTTTGCACTGGTCTGAAAAGTAGTTTGATTCCAACGAAACGGTAAACATGTTCAGCAATACTAAAGGTAGATCAGGCCCTCTCAGTTTTATGGCGGGTGGTGCAATACCATCCGAATCCAGATGGGAAGACTGGTTGGTAGAATTCATTACATATTGGATAGTACTGATAGAAAAAGCAGTGTTCCAAAGGGCGTTGGTTGTTTGCACCCCACTGCATGCATTTAACGGGGTCGTCTCAAGATTCATGGAGGTAGCGAAAATGAATTAAACGCTTCGCAGATGTCGGCTTGATCATGAAGGGGTTGTCGTCCGCAGTAATTAGTCCATGGATCAAGAGAGAGTGGTAAGTAGTTCTGCCAAGCAGAATTTTAACAAGTTGCTTCGCTTTACATGTCGTTTGTAGAGCTATCTACTCTTCGTGTATCCTGTTCGTCAATTGTATGTGCTTGACTCTGTAATGATGCTGTGCAACTGTACCGGCAAGGTGAAATTTCCCGTGTTTCGGCATCCAGCAATTGGTCTTCAGTGTTTCTGGCTGCCTGAATGAACGATTGCGTCTTTCTGCACACGTGTGATCCGCTTGTCTTGGGGAGTAATGACAGCAATAGCCTGATAGAGCCGATGATGGGAATAGTCCACACCAGTGCACACATTCTTAGAGAGAAAAAATGCGTCCCAATCGAATGATCGGAGTAATTGTTGGAATTGCTTCCAGTTCAAGCTATAAATCGCATAGTGCGGAATAAAGGCATGCTTGGTGGCCAATTTAATGCGGGTAGTGAATCGTGCTATCTTTTGGTCGCTACCTCGGAGTTCGTTAAATTCCTCTGTGTATTTATGATCCCCAAAGTGAATAGCAGTCGAATATACTGGGCGCTCTTGTTGGCTCAGTAACCCCCTGTATCCAGCCACAAATTCTGAGAAAAGAGGCCTGTATGTGTAGATAAGGATGATGGAGAGGATCAGTTAAGCTTTGGTAGGTTAAAACACCAGCAGTTATGAGTTCAGAGAGGTTTGAAAACAATCGGTTTTGTATAGTAATTTGGTAACGTTTCGCCTCTAACATAGAGGCTTCATCAGACCAGGTGAATCAGTGTGCAATTGGTGACCAAACGTTTAAGCGAGATCCGCATTGATGCGAGTCGGCTGAGCTTGGATCTACAGACCGCCATAACGCCTCTCGACTACAACCGAATTTTCAACAAGGCTTCAGATGTCAAATCGAAACAAGGGCAGGATGCAAAGAAAAGACAAACG
>OX104063.1:242252183-242286102 GCA_944474145.2 Dicrocoelium dendriticum | reverse complement strand
TGTGGCTAGTTTTTGAAGATCAATGGGGGAATGCTCAAGGAGGGTATTGATTTCCGCACATGATAGGGCATCTGCTACGGTGTTGTTCACACCGAACAAATGTCGAATGTCGGGGGTAAATTGGAGATATAATCTAGTTGTCTCGTTTCTTGTGGGGAAAGTCGATCAGAAGCAGAACGCAGTACATACGTTAGCGGCTTGTGATCGGTGAATATCGTGAATGTACGCCCTTCCAAGTAATGTCGGAAATGACGCACATTGAGATAAAGAGTTAGGAGTTCTCTGCTGAACGTACTATAACGTCGTTCGGGAGGCTGCAGTTACTTAGAGAAAAAAGCAATTGGATACAATTTACCTCCCTGTCGCTGTTGGAGCACATCACTTACTGCTGCATCTGAAGCGTCCACCGTTAACTGTAACGGAGCCTTCGGATCAAGATGCACGAGGAGAGTGGCGGTTGCTAGCTGATGTTTTAGATCACTGAATGCCCGCTTAGCTGATTCCGTGAAGCTGAATGATTTGGCATCTAATTTGAGTAGTTCGGTAAGTGGCTGGACTAACTCAGAACAGTGTGGGAGGAAATGTCTGTAGAAGTTAACCATGCCTACAAACCGACGTAACTTTTTGAGGGAATCGGGGATAGGGTATTCAGTGATGGTTTTCACGCTGTCGGGTAGGAGTGTAATTCCGGCGGATGAAACACGGTGACCAAGAAAGTCTACCGTACCAACATCAAACTGACTCTTGGATGCATCGATAACCACCCCATAATGCGCAAATCGCTCGAACAGTTTTCGCAGATGACGCAAGTGTTCGTCATGGTCATAACTTGCAACCAAGACATCGTCAATGTGGACGAAAACAAAATCGAGCTCACGAATAACCTGATCCATAAAACGCTGAAATGTTTGAGCTGCATTGCGGAGACCAAATGGCATTCGCAAGAACTCAAATAAGCCAAAAGGTGTGTTAGCGGTAGTCTTATGAACATCTTGCGGATGGACAGGGATTTGGTAATATGCTCGTGCTAAACCTATCTTACTGAACACGTGTTTTCCGTATAGCGAGGAAGAGAAATCCTGGATATGCGGAATGGGATACCTGTCTTGGACGGTGATAGCGTTTAGTCCCCGATAATCCCCACAAGGTCTCCAAACCCCAGGCTGATTTTTCGGGACCATATGTAGGGGCGATGTCCATGTACTGCTGGATGGACGTATTATGCCCAATTGTAGCATATGGTCGAATTCAGCCTACGCTACGGAAAGTTTATCGGGCGCTAAACGCCGCGGACGATGGTAGATTGGACTACCTGTTGTCGTTATCCTATGGACGATCTCATGTTTGATATCACCGGGTTGGTATCCAGGCTTTGTTAAGCTGTTAAACTCTTATAACAAATCCAAGTACTTTGGACTGGCTCGTGGTGGGGCAAGCTGCGGACTCATAGACATAATGGACCCTTTAAAACCAGCCCGAGATATTTGTACTAGGCCATCAATGATTTCGCAGCGCTTGGGATAGACAATAATGCCATGATGCTGGAAGAAATCGAGGCCTAGAATGGCAGTGGGCACTTTGGCTACAATGAAAATCCAAGAAAAAGGCCTACGGAGACCAAGGTTCAGCTTGATAGACCGTTCTCCATAGGTTCGGATAGGCGTGCCGTTTACTGCCTGCAGGCTGTATACAGAGCAGTGCCTTAAGTCCTCCGGACGTGGAGGAACCACACTGACTTGGGCACCAGTGTCTACGAGGAATCGCATGCCAGATCATACGTCCTGCAGATAAAAGGGGCTACCTGGCTCGCATATGCCAGCTTGCGTCGTTGCCATTACAAACAGGCGTGTTCGTTTCCCGAAATGGAAGATCGACACGGCTTTATGCATTTCCGAGCTTTATTACGGAGCCTACGGTGATACCAACAAATGCCACGTGAACGACGAGCGCTGCGAATACCCCGCTGGCCTGACTGAGAATTACTGTTTCGGTGGGTGATGGAAATGGAAGCCAGTTGCTGCTGCAGGGAGTGCACAGCTTTTACAAGCGAGTCGTCTGTTATAGACGAAGAAGTTGAGATCATGGGCGCTTGTATTTCCATTATTTTATCAGCCATAAGGGCTAGGTCTTTCAAGTGGGTATCCTGATGAGCGTTAGCCAGTATTTGTTGTACATGTGTAGGTAGCCGTTGCCAAAAGTACTGCCTAAAGGTGAAATTCTCTGGAGGGCTGTCACCTACCAGAGCTTGCATGGCTCACAATAGTTGCGTAGGAGTGCGATCGCCTAACTGTTCTTCTATAAGTAGATGTTGCACCCTCTTACGCTCACTAAGGCTAAGCTCGTAAATTAAAAAGTCCCTTAGTTGCTGGTATGTGGGGCTTGTTTTCAGGATATCCTGTGCCAGGAGTAATAATTCAGGTAGGAGCTTAGAGATCACATAATTAACTTTTAAGACATGTCTATGCATGCGATTAATTTCAAAAAATGACTCGGCCTGAAAAAACCAAAGCTGGGGATATTGTATCCAAAATGTTGGTAAACGGCTAGTAGATACGGTGTTAATCTCCCCAGTTTGCTGATCGATCATATTCGCATACATGAAAGCAATAAAAGGAACGACGAAAATGGACACGGCTCACCGGATGATGAAAGCTGAATCTGGTAGAACGAACTCACGTCGGGACCACCAATTTGTAGGAGCGCTGACTAGGTGCGGAGTCCGAAAATAGTCATGTCCCGTCGTCCTTACTGGACGTTGGAAAGAAAATCTTGTTGGTATCCCAATGATATATTTTGGGAGGCTCCAGAAAATTCACTACGACAGTTAGGCAGAAAGATTGCACCGGGAAAACACTGGTGGTAGTTGGCTAGATGGTATAAGCCAGAGTTCAAACCAAGTTGTCTATATTGATTGTATGCACATCAATAGCTTTTGAATGATGTGGTTAGAGAGTCACATGTTTGTGGCTAGTATCTTCCCTGTGCGATGAGAGATAAGCTAAAAATAGCAGAATAAGTTAAAGCTAATACGACCTTGTTCATTGGTATCAAAACCGGAGAGTGATTCATTGTTTAGAAGGTTATTTGGGGATGTAGACAACTGGTTTGAGACTTGGCCGACCCTCTTGTGGTCGGCTGCTACTATTTTTTTTTGAATTGGTTTAGGCTCGCGAGAAGAACTTGGAATAACTCTGCACCATTTAATCAGGTTCATGATGCTTCTGATGGCCACTCACCTCCTGCAGTGTCTCGCCGGATACTATGACGGCAGTCAGATCTGTCTCTGTGGTAGACTCTGCAACAACTTGTTCCCTTTGTGTTGGTTCTCTTCATGGCGTAACCAGTAGCCTCTAGTCGTAAACTTGCTCCTTTTAGTCGAATTTCTGTTGGTAGCATGTTCCGGTAGTTGCCCCAGTTCTCCAGAATTTTCTGTAACGTTAGCTCGGATGGTAAGACCAACTTCAGCAACCTAGGACCACACTCTTTGTAATTTGGAGACACGGAAATCCTGGTCAGGGAGGTAGCAATGACATTTTCTAAAGACAGCGCCCCACGAATGTATCGCCATTGCTCCAGGTCCTGTGCCTGAAATTCTTCAGGAGATGAAGCTTGAGACTCAGGGATGCCATGAATAATGACGGTTTTCAGCGCGCGTTTTCTACTTCCCTGTTGATTGTTCATATCCTTTGAACGTTCTTCCACGGAATATCCGGTAAGAAACATACTCCTTTCGATGCTCTGTGGTGTCGATTTGCAGCCAGCGGAATGGATTCCGTTTCTTCCGCGGAATGTAGTGTTACTCGAAGTAGTCGAGGCTCACCATAGTGTAAGGTGTTTGGGTGTCGTGCGATGCCGTTCAGCGTAGGGGGTTCAGCGCGCATGCTGATGGCACTACAGATGGAATACCACTGACTACTATTGTCCATCAATTTGCCCCTCATTTTGTTGGGTTTGGATTCAGGAACGTCAGAGCATACAAGACATAAGGCGCCAATATTCTGCCTTGTGGTTTGCGACTTAACAGCACTAGGTTCTTTTGTATTTTTTGATTTGTGAACCGCACTGGCGATAGCTATCCATGTTTAGGCATAGTTTTGACCTCCCCGGTAAGTGGAGTCACACGCGTCTTTGACGGCGTTTTCCTGGAAGTAACCACTGCGTAAGGTGTCCAGTTATTTTTTACCGTGGGCTTGTTGGAGTTTTGTGTGTCGAGTATGTCAACTGAATTACTAGTTATTACACCCTTGGAGGACGTAGAAGCAAGTGGGTTGTAAACGACTTTTTCACTTAGTGGAGTCATGTAGCTAGGGGCCGTTGGAGACTGAGAAGCGACGGTGACGTTGAGACGCCTGGCCCTCTTCTTCGGCCTAAACGGGGAGCTTTTAGGTGTCCGTTCAGTTTTCAGTATAACATTGTTTACTTTCACAGATGCGTTGCTAGCGCTCACCAGTTGCTCAACTGTTTCCACCAACTTTTCACACTTTTCATTAGGAAAATTACTCAGCTAACAACAGGGATGGATTTGCACAACTGGCAGAACCAAAATGCTTCGGTTTTGCTGCTGTATTGTCTAGTTTCGAGTGAACTCATCCCTAAACACTTCGCATTGTACGCTTTTTGACGGTTAAAGCAAACTGAACCAGACTTAACGGGTTTTACACATAGGTCACAATTGACTTTCGAATGGGCCATATCCACTTGAGGCGTGTACTGCGTTATTGTGACTTGCCCTAATTCCAAAATGAATTACGTAGAAAAGGAGGGTCCGAAATCCATGTTTTGGATCTATCACTTATCACTAGCTTAGAATGGAATAATTCTACTGATATATGTGGTCACGGTCAGTAATGGGGCGGCGAATTAAGAATGACCGCAGATGGTGGTGATATGGTGTAAAGATTCCCCGCTAACAAGATGGAATGCAGTAACTGGATGTGAACACTACAACAGGGGAAGCAAGCGGATAGAGATACTGACGCACCGTGTATGACTTCGCTTCAATTTTCGTGGCGTGTTGATCGGCGCTGGTTTGTGGTCAGGGGGTCAGACGTGTCGCGTCCAGATGAGTCACACGATCCTTAGGGTAGATAGGCGACGTGCGTGCTATTGATCCAGCCGGTAAGCAGATAGGCGGCGATGCAGCGTAGAATTGAGGCAAAGCAGGTTGACTTGGATCATGTTGCTTAATGATGACAGTGGCTACCCCAAAAACGGACCAAATTGACAACAATCGCTTTGTACAGCGACGAGAAGGAGTGGTAGTAAGATGTTCGGGCGACTCTCAAAAAGCCGTTTAAAATAAGACCAGCAGAATTCTTGTGCGACGAGAGGAAAAATAAATTTTCCGATAAAATTCGAGTACGGTTGACTTTGAAATAGCAAAAGCACAGTTTGCTCTTGATCCGCGAATGACAGGTCCAAAAGATGAACAGTAGTAGGAGGAGCTTGCGGAGCCCAATCGAATTATGGTACGTAGGTCTCTGTGCGAATAACTCCGAAGATTTCAGGGCGAATAAAGCAGGAGGACAATTTTTTCCTACCGCTCGGCGAGACGGTGAAGTCAAGTGTAGACTGACCAAGGAACATACGATGACAGAGGATATGTAACCGGTTGTGTTGCACAATTAAACTGGAAAAACCTATAGCTTTGCCCAGCTATCCAGACGTCTGGGCAGGTTGGTGACCATTGTACCACCTGACTCAAAGATGGTCTGACTGATGGCCTGAACTTTGCGTCTGGTGGATTTGACGAGGTAAAACAACCTGTGGCAATTACCAGCAGAGGCAATAACTTCCATTCCCCTAGGCTGTTTATACCACCAGAATTCACGGTCACCGCGAAGACTCGCTTTCCGTTGCCTGGAAATAGAACGCCGGAGCTCAGCGTGCTCCATACGGAAATCTTAGCTCGCAGATAGCCGAGAGGTTTCGCTGAGGTGGCCGAGTACTTGACGACTACTTCCATGTCTTATTCATCGTTTGCGTAGTATTGCCAAACCTAGCCCTCTATGTAAGCTTAAGGTCTCTGGTCGCTTAGTTAATCAGCAGGTTGCATGGGCTTAACAGACCCACTTCTGTTGTGCTGTTCTCTTAAACTGCCCATAGCGTTTGCTCCTTTGAGTGATTTATCACCTCTGCGGGGCATATTGCAAAAGGCAGCCTGCAACGATAGAGGCACTAAATTTTAACTAGCCGTGCTACCATGCTTTTTGACTGAAGAACTACCCACAAAACACTTGGTTCACTTCCTTCATTGTTCGGTGTGGTGCATAGCCGGGATACCGATTTCGCAATCACATCGTCCAAGGAGAGTGTTTGTTACATATAACACCACGGTTGACCAGCATGAGTAGTTAATTCATGCTCCTCGCATGCTCGTTTCAGGAACGCAGTGGACAGGAATAGTTAGGATTAAGGTTTCCTTCCACCAGCCTTATAAGGTGCGGTTAATATTACAACCCTCGTCCCATGGGATGTCTAGAAAGACATGGATAAAGCAACGTTCAGTTCGCAGTCGATCTGTCGACAGCAGATCTGATGCTTCTGTGTGAAGAATTTCAGCATAAAGCGTAGAAACCTTGTATCCTCGTAATGCTTAGAGTGGGGTGCCGCTTGATTTTCATTACTTGTACAGGTTTAGCTACAGCGCCGAGTAGGTTACTAATGACGTCTCACTGGTTGAGGCCATACAAATGCTCGCAACTACTGGTTGCGCATTACGCTCAGTATAGTTTGTCGTTTCTTTGCAGTCTTCGACATGTCACGTGTAGCGATAGACATACTCGGTGATGCAGCGCAAGAAACCCATGGTGCTTGTACCAGGAAAACTCCACATTGCATGTCAGTTTCCTATCCAGTGGGAATTGCTGCTGAATTTCAATATCGGCCTTTATTATATGCAACTGTAACCCAGGTTCTGCTAGTATCCACCGTCTTGCTTTTTTGCTATGCACTCAGTCGGAAGATTGGACAAAACCTTGAGTGTAGTGCTCTGATCGAACTGATAATCGAATTAATAGAATGTGAGCCGCTTGTGGTATGGGACAGTAAATGAGTTTCTGAGTTTTGGAGTCAGGATTTTATCAGCACTTACTAGAATGTCCTGGGTTGCATAATCCGTCATGCTTAATCCACCTGGCATGATTTTTGTGAGCCCAATTTCCTCGACCTTAGCTAGTAGTTGGTTGTACTTCTGAAATAATGGAGCACGCATTTTGTCAGGGAGATAGATGTGTACACCATACTGAATCAGAGAGAATCTGGATTGTTTTACAATTTGGAATGACCAATTTTTACTCGGACGCATTTAGGATAGAAAATTTTATGTTAAAACACGGAATACATCTTGACAATTTTGGCACATTAATACATACGTCTTAAGTATGAGCACGCTATGCGTCATGATCATTAAACGACTGTTAGGAACAATTAGAATGACTCAGCGTGGATGATCAGCCTTTGTTTTCGTGTTTCTGACTTTGATGGTCTGGTCACACAAAGTCCACTTCTCAAGTGTTACTGCAATCTGTACTGTCAGTAGACGTTTGTCTGGCGTGAATGTCGAATGCTTCAAGATGCCCGTAATGCAGATCTTACGAGGGTTCGATAGAGCAGTTTCCTCATCAAGCCTGTGGAGCGCCCCATGATGAAATTTTCGGGAGACAGAGCCTTTCTGTGTGGAGAAACCTAAATTACCCTGCAACCGTTCTACCGAATGTTGGACTAAGACGAATGACAGAGAGTTCGAAAACCGTTTAAACGCTCAACAGACTGAGACAGAACAATTTCTCCGACGGTTAGAACCGCGCCAAATTTACGTATGGATATTGGTGAAACAGGGCCTGGAATTTATAATTCACGGAAAATGTAGGATGGTATCTAGAAAATGGTATCCCGAGATAGAGCTTATAAAATTACACCGATAATTATAGATTCACCAGGATGTGACAAACTGCGACTGAGAAACCGCAAAAACCCAAGGATGCACGGATGCGGGACTAGCACGTTCATTGTGACAGTCTGTAGCACAACCGTTATCAATGCCACTGGCATTCTACCTACGATTTGAATATCTCCTCTTTTGTTACGCCGTCTCCACGCTTGTCCCAGCGGACAGTAGTGGTTCGGTTTTGTCTGGGTTTTGGATGGGTTGTAGCATGAATATTCAACGGCCAATTTAACAATAATAAGCGAAAAGTCAACATTTGGCAGGTTGCATTAGTCGTCCAAATAAACAGAGCAAACGTGGCGAAATGTGGCTTCGTAAATTTGTGTGTGTGCTGCACAACTCAATGAGGTTTTTTCAGGATCACAATTACAAGTCCACCTCGAAAAACTCGGGGACACACATTCACTCGCTTTACGTATCATCCTGATGAATACAAGTTATTTGAAAAAGTGTAAACGCAACAACACATTGGTAATACGTTGCTGGAGGTTGTTAAATTAAATGCAGAATTAACTAAGGGGAGTCGGGCGTTCTGCAGCTGGTACACTAGAAGACATAAGAAAATTCGACGGCATCCCAACCAGCAACACTGAGTGGTTGACTTGAGATAATATCTTCTCATGTTGGTGCTATGAATGAGTTCCTGAATGGAGCGGCGAACATTGTTTGAATTCTTCATGGATCTTCTTAATCAAATATAAGGTTTTTCCGCTTTGAGGGCGATGCTTGAATATACGCCCTATATAGATGTACGCATAAACGGACAATATTGAACCATTCACACACTGATACTCAATCACCTAGATTGCTATATTTCCATTACGTTTTCGCAAACATGACGAGGTCTCGTCAATTGTTGGATGAGCGGCTCAAGAATAACAACTAACTTTCCGAGATTATCGAAGTCCAATGTACATTTTATGCATTTGGTATTTTTGAGTACTTTGCTATGCACAAGCTAGCGTTCTACCACAATTTCCCCAAAACAGACCCTAGTCAATCGGACCTATCTGTCTGCCAGAAACACGCTCCAACACCGAAATCCAGATTATTTTCACGCATCCAATGGACGTAGCTGAGCTGGAACACCAACACCAAATGTAGCGTTGGTCAATAGAGAGAAAGCTTGCCGGTAGTCAGGAATGAACACTGTGTAATTGAATCGTGAAGAATAATATCCTCTTCCATCTTGATCAGATGAAAATTAGACCAGGAATTTTGCAGCGTGCTGAATCCAGAACACAGCAAAATAACTGAAAACACATACAATGTTTTCAAAAATGGATTGTATAACATTAAATCTGCTGGCTGCTATTTGAAATTCACTGAGCGTTATGTAAATCGGCGGTTGTGCGCTTTAAGGAGATATTACAGCTCCTTGTCTCAACTGCACGTACTGTTATCCAATGGCTTGTGTCGCCATCGATAAGAGACAATCTTGGATTAAACTTTTGTGGGCAAGTTCACACTACTGAACACACGGAAAGTGTATAACCCTAACAAAGTACCTGTGGTATCAGGGGAAACCAGTGAAGTATTGAGTGAATTGTAAGATAAAGTTCACTGGTCGAACGCTGTAGTTCACGTAATCAATGACCCCCAAATCAGAAAAGTCGGACCGCAACAAGTACGGTACAATTAAGTTACGCAGGGTTAGGTAAGTAGAGCACACCTCAATTGTTCAGGATCACGGTGTATCACGGTCAACAATACTATGAAATTACACAGGGGAACGAAAGCGTTTTTCAAGCAGATAGCCAGAAGACAATTGACAATACAATAGACGTGTAGAATTATTGGCAAGGGAACTGGTCAATCAGATGGGGCCCGATCACTGCGTGAGGGGTTTACAGAAAGCACACGCACACACACAAGTAAACATGATGTCAAATTTGACGACCTGAGTGGTTATCATGTTACATTGCCATAGCGACAGCATTCATAGTGCATGGGGCGTCTGTTGCCGAGGAAACAAATTCAAATGAAGTCAACTATCGTTAATCAGGGAATGAGGTTGAACTACAGGACAAGAGTATGAGGGTACAGAGAAATGGATGGTTACCAAATTATGAGAGTGATCAATTTAACCGGGTCTTTTGAGGATTTAGTTCAGTACACGAGCACCCACGATGAGAGGGTATTTGAATGTTAGGGAAAGTACAATCCGAGTGCCAACCGATTGCAAATTCCAGGTGAATGCTCGAACGATGCAAGATCCCGCTACAGTACATATTTCGATGGCATAAAATGCACTCCACTAATTGGTCTGATGAATGTCTACAACAGGATCGCATAGATAGTTAATGGCTCAATTCGTTCGAGTCAGTAGCTAGACACGTTTTCTGTGTAGTGGACCAGTTACATGTATCAGAAAGACGGAAAGTTGGCAATAGGAATAACTGTCGATATATATCATAGGTTTAAACTGATATAACAAAACAAAAAATCATTTTCCACGGATTGGTTCCTCGAAAGGTTTACATTTTACTGACATGCCCCATTTAAGCGTATGCCAGTGTGCGTAAACACAAGTAATTAAACACTGTATTAACCCTTCTTTAGAGCTGTTGTCATATAGAATGAAAATTGGAGCCCTCCATCCCTTTCCACAGTTCGACTTTTATTGCTCGATAATGAGTCCGTGGCAGTTAGTCTTGCGTAGACATATGCATTAGTTTAGAAACTTTAATCCTCCATCTCAGGAGGTCGACTTAGTCGTAGTCAATAATGAAAAGCAAGAAAATGTATGCATTGGATAAAGTGTAATACCAGATAGATGGTGCTTCTTTTTTCATTGGGCGACACCGTTCGACGGTTCGTCTGATTCATTTTGCTCAAAGGGATCAAAGAAAAGGATTACCGTTAGAAGTATTTATACAAGATACATATTATGGTATTCTCATCCAGATACATAAGTGGTGTACAATTAAGAAGCACATGAGGAACTGCCGAAACGGATTTTAGGGAGTGCAGAGGATTACTGTGTACTCTCGAATCGCTTCCTCCGGGGAAGAAGAGCAAAGAGCCAGCAATGTGAAATAAATAGGAACAGACTGTAGATGCACATGTGTACTTTTGTTAGCTCAAGCGTAGGGTCATGCGAATAAATGTTGTCGTCACACTAAAAAGTAGAGCTGGCGCTGATCTTCTCACAAAGCCTCAGAATAAGCGCCAAAACATTCGTTTCGCGGTGTTTTCACATACAAAGCTATTTAGTCATATGAAAATTAAGGATGAATGGACGTCAAAATCAGCTACATCTAGCACCTGTTTCAGAAGCTTATACACTTTCAGAATCGACATCCATATATCAACAGCTCATCCTACGTAAAATATGAAGTATACTTGTACGAAGCTCAACCGCTGACCGAACCTCCCGTAGAGTATCTGGAAGCAACCTGCCTGATATGGAGTATGGGTTAAGAAAGCAACTTTCTGACTGACACGTTTTTGATCTTTTCACTACCACTATGCTTCTGATGTTTATTATATAACAGCTTGCTAGTTTCCTCCTATTGGGATTCTGAAGTTGAATTGTGTATTTTGGTAAGGTTGTCCAACCATATGATTCCGTTTCGTTCTGCCCAATCATGGGGAATCACGTTGTCATGTGATGTATTGATGTGTGTTTGATAATGTGGTTTAATCTCCTAGGAGATGATTGTCAAATGAACACTGTGCTCGCTCCAATGCTGTTCAGGCACATTTTCTGGAATTGTATCTGTATATCCACCGCAGCTGAATATTCACCCTTCCGGGGGGCATAAAGCAATTTGTTAACTCTTTCATTGACTGGACCGTGGCAATATGCGCGTTTGTGCTTCGTACATAACGTTGATAGACCTTTTACAAGTGAACGTTTTGATGAGAAGCGTAATGCTCCTACGAGCGTGGGCCTCAGTATATTCCATGGACTCAGAGAAGTTCAGGCTGCAAAATATATTGCATGCATTTTTGAAATATACATTAATCATCACCATCGTTGGCTATATCTCAAAAATAATTCACACAACTCAAAAAACCTGCTTTTAATCTCAGTTCCTCGGTGTTCAACAAATATTTTTGCTTTTATGGTGTAAAAAGCAAATCGCCTTGTGTTCTAAGTTTTCACACAGGAGTCTGGTAAGCCCAAGAAATGGGTACGCAAAGTTGCAACATGATATAACATCTTGTCAATCCAATATAAATTTAGTTTTAAGATAATCAACTGAATCCGTCAAACAAATGAATGAGCTTACTGAGAACCGTTTGCATGTTCTAAACTGTTGCAGTAAAACTTATTTCAGTAACTACAAAAAGAGACGTGTACAGGTTCCTATGTCGCATGATTCACAATCGTAGACATGGGGGAAGTTACGTCGCAGAGTGAGACCGATAATTTACGAATGCGACGACGAGCGGTTTCTCGAAGCCTGATTGTCGATGCAAACAAATTACATTGGTGTTTTCTAGATTCTGAAAATTAACTGTGACTGAGACTGTATTTAAGAGCGTGTAGAAAGGTTTCTGTACAACTCTATAGAATTACGAAAAATCAGGCATTTAATTGTGAATCATCAGCAGTTGTGTCTGGTTCGTTAATCGTTTATCCTTGTACGGTTAGGAATTTGTACTAGTGTCATTATTTCCGGGCATATGATGTCTTCTTTTGGCATTGGATGTGCATCGTTTCGCAAAAGCACAGGTTCCCGAAATAATCATCGATACGTGTTTTAAAACACAACGGAATCGGCCTCTATTAATCCTTCTGGTAGTGTGTTCCATAAGTTTACGATGCTTCGTTCGATGAAAAGCTGATGTGTTGCCTTGTTCATGCAGAGGACCCTGAGTTTGTAACGGTGCCCTCGGGTGTTACAGGATTCTCGCAGGTGAAATATCGGCAGCAGTATGGGGAAGTGATTCAAGCGTAGTACTCCATGGGTCATATACAGCCAATTCCTACTCGGCGGTAGGATAGTGTGTAGAGTCCCAGCACTTCACAAGGTTCTTCGTACGGAAGCTTTCGTAGACTCGGTATCATTCTAGTTGCGATATGCGGTATTTTCTCCAGCTTTTCAGTTTCCCACTTGGTTATCTGATGATAAGCTGGGGCACCGTCTAATGAGCGAGGTGAATAGACCCGGGACGGTTTCTTCGGACCATGTGGAGAAACTACGTCTCAATGCCCAGAGCATACGAAGTCCCGCACGGTACAATTTCTCTGTATTTTCTAGTGATCTCATATCATATTGTGATAGAACTTATAAATCTCTGACAGATTTGTTGGGATGGAGCAACTGGCCGTCCAAGGTGTATAATCGAGTGGCTGGACTTCTGGTGATCCTGATTACCTCCGACTTGTTTGCGTTAAGAGGGAGCTGCAATTCAGTGGACCACGTTGACAGTTGCTGTAAGTCATGCTTGAGGAGAGCGCAGTTGTCCTGGTTCTCAATGATCTTCTAGATTTTCAAATCATCTACAAACAAGACACATGACGACTGAAGCTGCTACGGAAGATAGTCGATATAAATAAGAAGTACTACTGGCCCAAGTACAGTTCTTTGAGGCACATCACTGGTAGATGGGAAGCAGTCTGTCAGGTAGTCATTGATCTGTGCACTAAACCTTCGTCCCACAATAAACTCGTGTAACCACTGAAGTAGCGTGCCACCGATTCCGAATGTCCTCACTTTACAAAGGAGTACCTCGTGGTTCAGTCTGTCAGAGGCCTTACTAAAGTCAATGTATACCACGTCAACATCCTTCTGTTCATTGTGAGCTCGAACCCACTGGTGGTTTGCGTACATCAAGTTGGTGATGCAGGATCGCCTTTCGTAAAGCCGTGTTGTGCTGGCGTCAATACGTCCACGGCTTCGAAGAATGACAATAGACCCTTTCTCACAACCTTATCGGGAACTTTGGATACTACCGAAGTCAAACAGATCGGTCCATAGTTCGCTATTTTACTCGGATCACCACCCTTGGGAAGCGCTCTCACTATCGAACGTTTCCAGTCGTTCGGGACGGATCCTTCAGAGAGTGATTTACTGAATAGGTTTGTCACAGCTGGCGAGATGATAATCGCTAGGGATTTGAGTATTAGTGGGTGAAGTCCGTCTGGTCCGGGGGGCTTTGCACCATCGAGGTTGACGGGTAGCTGGTACACTTCGACTGCATCACATTGTAGGCTGTCGAGAAAGACTGGCGCAACCTGTGCCGGTACTGAAACAGCCGCCGGTTTACTGAAAAATACGGTGAGGAAATGCGTAGCCAAGGCGTTCGCGCGCTCCGCGCTTGAAATGAGCGTATGCCCGTCTAAGCTCTCTAAGACTGGCAGGTCGCCCCCAGGTTTCAATGGACGTTTCAAGTTGGCAAATATTCTTTTGGGTGCAGTTGTGGCCGAGGATGCTAGCTCCTCTTCGAACTGCCGGGGTTTCTTGATCTTTGCGGCGTTACATAAGTTACGCTGTTTCTTGTACACCGTGTAATATTCATCACAACCCGAGCTGATGTGTCTATCACAAACTTTGCGACGCCGTCGCGCTAACTGTCTATATTCGGTATCAAACCAATGCGGTTTGACAGGTCCGATTTTCGATTACTTAAGAGGAACGAACCGAGTACACAGCGAGTTAAGCCTCCCCTTCATTAATGACCAACAAGCCTCAAGTGACGCATCCTGTGGTAGTGTCCAATCAGCCTGACTTGCGGCTTGGATGAGCCCGTTGAAGTCCGTCTTCTAATAGTTGAATGTCGGCTTCCGTTGATTGTAATATGGTAACAACAGTTCTAAGCTTGCCACAGTGGAGCAGTGGTCACTGTTCGCCAGAGGTTCGATCACTTTGATCTCGTTCAGTTTCTTCTCGCAGCTCGTAAACATTAGGTCGAGACAAGATGCCGAGTGCGGAGTTACACGCATCGGTTGGATGACTCGCTGCATTGTCCCGATTTCAATTGTCATTTTAGCGAATTGAGCCTAAACGTTGCCATGACCGGGAAAAAGTCGAACGTCTGGCCAAAATATCTTAGGTAAATTTAGATCCCACATTAGTAAGAACTGAGGGTGGCTCATGTGCTTCTGTACAAGTGGTAGCCAATCGCAACAACGGTTTAATGAGCCACGGTAGATAACACCCACCATTAGTTCTGCGCGTTTGAGACGGATTGTGCACCAGAATTGCTCGCATAATCTATCCTCGCTCCGATAGATGTTGGTAAGTTTGCTAGATAGTGATGATTTTATGTATAACAGAACACCACCATGAGCCTTTGATTTTCGGTCGCATCGGAAACAAGAGTATCCTGATAACATGACTTAGTGGGGTATGACGTCGGAGTTCAGATAAGTCTCTGTAAGTCCTAAAACGTCCGACCGCTCCGAGACATCGAAGCGGCACAGTTCGTCACGTTTGTTCATTTGACTGCACACGTTGGCGAATGCCACACGGAGGTCCTGGGAGGTACTGCGGGACGTGCCTGAAGGTTGAGCAACCGGTTGATACGGTTTCGTACACCCTTCTTGATCACCCGAGAATTTGCAATTTCTAACTCAGTCTCACCTTCCTCTGTACGGTGTTTGAGCTCAATGACCGCAGTCTTCAAACGATCCCTGTCTTCGGGTTCCAAGTCTTGGCGAATGTGAATTTTTATGCCTTTCAGTCTTGACAGACGAGACAGTATGAGCTGCGGCATATTGGGATTTACAAAGGTGATTCGCAGAGGTTGACATGATTGGTTAGTTTTCTGGCTAAGTCTGATTACTTGTTTAATCGTCACACTTTCCTCGCCCACATCTAATAATCCATCGATGAGCTACTGGAGGAACTCGACCTCGTGATCATAACGTATCTGAGAGTTATCAACTTTTGACTCCGGTACGTGGAAGACCATGAGATTATGACGCCTCAGCGAAATCAGTGATAAGCCTGTGGGAGCAGAACTAGAGGCGCTTAAGTGATTGGGTTGTTGTTTATCAGCAGGTGACGTCTAAACTCGATTACCTGGGCCATTGCGTTTTTGAGTGGTCCATGTATCCTTGGTGTTCAGAAGTTCGCAGACAGGCTCTGAGCAATTCACGGACCGATCAGTGAAGCGGCATTTCGTAGCTTTCGAGTCTGAGACTTCCATCGGTTGGGAACATTGAACCTGGGGCTAGACCGGGGTCGAAGACACTGGTGGTGGTGCAGATCGCGGAGTGACGATAGAACGCGAGGTGGTAGAGGTACTTTCAAGAGGGCGTTTGATCCCACGTGGTGAACGGTTTGTTTCTATCTGAAAGGGAGATTTTCCCGTAGTTATTTGCGGTTGCTGCGTATTATGATGTCTCGTACTCCGACATTTATTACATATAACTTGAAAAAGACGATGTCAGATGTCGAGCGATATTCGAAACAAGTCAACGGATAAGCCAATACACGAAATATGGAACAAAATATTATAGCCAAAGCATCGAATTGCATGAACCTTATTTCCCACAATTTTCGAACACGAACCACAAGTAGGTTGAGACGGCATCACAAGCTAGAGCAAATCCAAAATGGCGGAGCGAGATGGCAGTAGGGCAAATCAATGACATCTCCGGAATCAGCCAAATAATAGCCGCCAAATTTGCACCTCTTGGAAAATGCGCCAAAAGAAGATTATTTGTGCACAATTCACACAGATAAAACGCTGATAACATAGTAACCTGAGGCAAAAGTAGTATCTAGCACACGCTGATCGAAAAATCCGTGACGTCCGTGGGTACAGCCATTTGTCAAACCCAACTCGTCATCATCAACATATTGTGCATGCATCAGTAGTTAGAGCTTAACTTTGCGCCTAGTGTATTTTTGGGGTTTGCTAATTGATCTGTTTAACAATTTGAGCGACACCCATATGAGTTGCACAGCCAAAGGGAGGAAGAAGGAAAATATGAACGCAAAATATTGCTACATTTTTCAGCTGAAGCTGAATAACTAAACGTTGATCACACTTTCGCAAAATTTCTCATACGAGAGAAATGGTGACAATTATGGGAAACTCGAAATAACACAGAATAAAACTTTCTGGAAACAACACGCACAAATGGCAGCAAAGGGCACCATCATGCAGGCTCAGTTATCGATATGGCAGATCAACCCGAGTTTGACCTGGATCTCAAACGGGCGACTAAGTACGGAGTATTAGTTTTCGCCGTCAACTAAATTGGGTTTTATGTGATTTGGCCGCTTACTCAAAATTCTATTCAGTGGATTAGTTTAAATAGTGTAGTGGGTTCAGCTTAAAGATGGGTGCGTACTGTACTAATATTAATCACCGTAGTTCAGTCGATTTCATTAGGTCTAGACAGCTTTCGGATTTTGTGCCGTAGTGCAAGTCTACTTCGCGCAACCCTGAGACGAGCTGAATTAATTGACGCTCTCGGTAACCCTGTGTGTGTGCTACGTCCTTTAGGCTGCACTACTTTCGAAGCGGTCGGCAGTTCGCACACCACACGGATCATGTGGCAACCGGTGGTCTATCAATCAGCTGGAAATCGATAATCTTGTGTCCTAGGTCGATAAACTGTGAAGGGTCAAGTACAACAGTGCTTAAAACTACTAGTACACTGAATGCGGAAGCGAATGAAAACGCTTCTAGTTCAGGAAACATTTGATAAAGTTAGCTACAACTTAGTAGATGTGAACACGCGCGTATTAATGCTAATCTATATCCGTGACGTTGTGATAACGTTACAGTGACCAGTTCCCCAGCTTGTGCGTTTTGCGACACGCACCTGGCTATCACCCAGACACATACTTAAGCTAATGATCAAGAACTTTGCCCTGTGTGGAATAACTTTATAGAAGAAATACAGCACGTTGCCCTGAGCCGGATGTTGTCATGAAGTGCCGTCGCAAAACAAGGACCGAAAGTCCAAAACGCATGCAAATGTTTCTTCAGATGATCTGTACAATCCCCATAAAGTTATCTAGGCTCAGCGACGTCAAGTAACCTGGAAATGACTGAGAAAATGCTACGAAAATTTGACGGCAATCTTTAAATTCTCTAGCTTTTCACTCTTAGTCATTTCCTGTGGGCCAAGTATGACAGCGCCACTCCAAAAATAGTAACTTATACGGGTCATGCCTAATTACGTGGTTTATTAGTAACTTGTAGTTAGCAACTGGATAGATGTACGCATCGCAATAGCGCAGATGACGTGGTGTGAATGAGCTAATTGTCATATTGATCTATAGATTGGGATTAATCGCTGCAACGGTATTCATAGGAAGGTAACAGCGGTGTTGAACACGTCACCTGTGTTAGACAAACCCCATTGCGAGGGATCATGATTTCCTGGAATCAACACGCACAGCCGCGTTCTAAACGAACAAAGTGGATCCCTACCTGACGAATAAGAATCAGGACGAAACCGGTCGGTCGTGGATGGCAGTGCTGGGAAAGAGCAGCTCCGAAACACTCCACTTATGCCGAGGTTCTAGTGGCGGAAATGGTTTAAAGTTGTTTCAAAAGGAAGTTGAACGAACTGTATCATCGTCAGGCTTCAGAGTCTCGATACGTAATGATGTTCACTGAAACGTGGTTGGGCTGTGAGTTTACCGAGGCCGAGATCGTGCTAACCGGTATGCCACTTCTCTGGAACGACAAAATGGAAAGGGGAGGAGTGTGTGCTTTTATTACCAAACAAACCTTATTTCTGATCACATGAACCAACTCCTAACTAATCTCTTTTTGTGCAGACTATGGTGGAAAGACGACGACATGTGTTTTGTGTTCGAAGTTCCCAGTCCGAAAAACTGCACTTCGGAAATGGACCACGAGCTAAGGTCAGCCATGCGTATACTTATGAATCAGAAATACTGTTATATCTTTAATACAAACGAACTCAATAAACATGATCTGGAACTCAAGCAACGGAGCGTAAACAACACAAATGCTATTTGCAGGAGTTGATCTCTAGCACACCTCTGTGCAAGCACGTCACTGCTCTCACCAGGTTCAGAAAAGCAAATATCCCTCGATGTTAGGCCCAGTGCTCACTAGCGATGAACTCATGGTTGATGGGCTAGATGTGTGCTGTCCTTCAGGTCGAAGTGTCCATGCGACTGTTGTTCGATGTCATTTGCTGCGCCGAGTATTGCAATGCAGAGCCCGAAAAATGTACCCTATTATGCATTCCCGCGTGCCGTCCGCATTCGTTGAAAGCGCTAGTTGAACATGAATGACTAGATGCATTTTAGTCATAGCCTGAGAAAGATGCTTAAAGCCACAACTTCACTAGACGCAAAAGCATCAGAGCCGAAAGCTTTTCAACTTTCTAGCAAACAGAAGGCTTTTACAAGAATTACAACTTATAAATATTTGGTCCTAAGGAATCCTACATCAATTGCTTATAAATACAATTCCAGCCCAGAAATCGGACAGTGTACCTAGCTCAAAGCAACTACGGTGTGCAGTCCGTTCTTAAAGACAACTAAACGAACTAACAGGGACTGGAGAGGCGTTCTCTTCCAATCACTAGTTACTTTAAAGTCACGTTAATTAAATTCGTAAGGTTCAGCGCGGGATCCCAACGCCTGCTACCGTTGGTGGTATACCCATGCAACGAAAGTGGCAGCCAACACTTTACGTGTCAGCATTTGCCTACTTTCAAGGGAGTACCCGACTCGAACGCTAATCCAAATTCCATAGACCAGTGAGGTCAATCAACCTGCACGGTACGATAACGGTCTACCCTAGCTTCCCTAGCAGCGACCGTATGACGCACAGATGTACTACACAATGCACGATGAGCCAGTAATCTGACTTTGACATGACCACCGGCAACCGAAAACTGGCCTACAGCGAGACGCGTACAAGCTGTGAATGAGGCAACGGCCATTCGGCTGTCATGGCCACAACACCTGTAAACAAAATGAAATATTTTGTGCCAATCAATTATGGGCTAAAGTAGTAGAAGTAAGACTGACATGTTCCCACTGTCCTAGCTATATCCATCCAAAGTGCGTTAGTCTACCAAACCAAAATAAAGAAGTCTAACAGCAGATCAGGCTCACTTCACTTCCGCCTAAATGAACGACGGTTTCACTGGTAAACTGAGTCCTACCACCGGCACATAATTAAAACCGTCTATTCGCTGAGACTGTGCACCGCTTAAATTCCAAAATGGCAACTTTTTAGGTGACAGTAACACAAATTACACTTCATCCGTCTCCCCTAATCGCTATCTCGAAACTACGCAAAAGGATCAGCCGATCCCAAGGACACCCAGTACCAGAAAACTTAAAAACAACTAACTCATCGTCGCGAACGGTTGAGGCATGTCCGGCTCCATGGTCCACTTCCTCTTATCCAATGTTTCGATAAAAGCAACATCACTAAAGACCAACCTTTCGACTGACTGACAAGAGCCGAACCTCTCCAAAGACCGATTAACTTATACAGTCCTTGCTGCTTGACATAAGCAAAATGCGACTTTAGCAGCTTCTTCCTCTACAGCCGCCACACGGATCAAGGATTAGTTACAACCTGCAGAGACGTCGGCAAAGCCCTCGATAGCCGTGCCCCCTGCATCACCGATGACCAGGCATACGTATGGTGCCTTGACCCTTAGATACACCAAGATTCCTGAGTCCAAGGCGAAATCCTTAAAGGGCAAAGGATAAGATGAATTAAAGCAAGGGAATTTCCATTGTGATAGAATCGGATTTCAGACCAGGCCGACAAATTTAATGCGCAGTAATAGACATCCGACCTCGACGCACTATGTTGAGTCCCAACTGCTGTGAGTAACATTGGGATCCACAGCTAATGCAGAGGCGGTACTTTTGTCAGTATAGTGCCTACGAAGTGAAGACAGTGGGATACGCATTTTTCCGGATGTTCCATGGAGCGAACGCCAGTTGGACAAAAATGATTCAAATTCCTAGCACGCGGAGAGTAGCGAAAGAATAGTTTTCGTTCATGGCGTGCCCGGGTTACCAGCAACTATCGATGAGAAAGCGTATGCCCATGACCTGGTAGAATAGCGGTGCACCCGTGAAGCGCTGTGTCGGTGACATCATGCATCTCGATAACATGGTTAACCGTATCTTCTCACTACACAGGCAGAGGCCGGAAGATACTGAAACGCATGGCTCATACTAAACGACTTACTTTCAGTTGGATCATGGTGCCAGACGTAGATGATTAACTGCGCGGCTAAGAGAGCAAGCGTCATGTCGTAAAGCTGTTCCATCGCGAAGAATTTGTCGCATTAAACAATGTACATGTCCTTTTACAGCTGTCCACGCGCGAACGCGCAATTAGGTACTCATCCAGCTTCAGTTTCTTCGAACAGGCCCAGTAGCAAGTAGCACGTGCCAGGTAGTCTGTGTTCAGTATATCCAACAGGACCCACACAACGCGTGCTAGAATTGGGCTTTTTAAGCTACTCAGCCATGCCATTCTTGAATAGTGCGGCGTAAAGTACGTTAAGATGGTATTGACAAATTGCTGTGGAACGCCTGCCAATGTTTTATAACATCCAACCAAGTCAAGGTGGCCCTTTATGACGGGTAACTTTTCCAGCTCGACCCTCATGCTCTTCGACATGACGAGAAAAGCATTTAAAAACCAACAAAACAACAACAAATGAAAAGCTCACTTGGAAACATAGCGTCACCGATAGCATTTACGGCCAGTTTTTGAATAATAATGTCTTCGGCAACTGGAAGTCTGGCTACATGGTGGGTGATTGATGAAACATAAGGTTTCGTGCGGGCATGTATTGCTCTGTGCTTTTGTCTTTTGACGAAATAACTATGTACTTGGGGAGAGTGCAATGTGATGAGCGCGGCTAGTGTCAGTGAGTATTTTTGAATCGTGAATTCACATGCGTTGATACAATTGTTTGTGCCAAAGTTAGTTTGGAAATAACACTACAGCGAGACAAGTTACTTCAATGCCATGTCAAACAGCCTGGAATGCTTATAAAGTAGGTCTTGACAAATCATAGGAGAACACTACGTCCAGTGTGGTGGAATGCAAACAGTGATAACTTTCATTATCAAATTGTATGATACGCAGAAGGATTGAAATCAAGTGACGCAAAACGAAAGTTGCCTGACTTTGGTAAATATTTGATTCACGTAGGGTGGACGTGATAAATCCTGGCTCAGTGTAAATCCAAGATATTTCACTGACCTACACGAGAGCAAAACGTCAAGTACAATTTAAAATTTGGACATCCCGTGACAAGTTCTTCCTGCTGAGCTGCTTCTTGTAGTGAGAAAAGAATATCACTGCATCTGAACACTTTCAAGGTCAGGCAACGGGAGTCGGAACATTGAACTAATTTGTCTAAAGAAATTTTCATTTTGGCTGAGAAGGCCGAGTTTGATGATGCACGCCAGTTATAAGGCCATTTGCATCTTTTAACATAATCGTTTCTGCTGAAACAGGTTTAGGTCTAACGACAGTGGTGAACAAGAATGGTGACAAAAATGCTTCTTTAATGTCACCGGAAGTTGTGGCAAGAGGCGAGTAGCTTTTGCCGTCAAACTTGTTGAGCTGTGTTCGTCTGGCGAAATAATCCTGTAGCAAGAATACTAGGAGGTTAAGTATTAGAATTCTGTATGTCTTGCTAAGGTAATTTACAGTTAACACAACAGAAAGTGTTGCAAACTGGTGCGGACTTGCTCCTACAGTCTAGCGACGATAACACTGAATGTACTAAGCAAGCCACTGCCATTTGTGCCGATCTTGAGCTATTATACTCATACTAAAGTGGGTCATCTCAGAATGACTGGGCCAGCATTTTTCAAGAATGATTTTACGAAATGCCTTCAATGCCAAGAGGTGGATGCAATAGGCCGAGCTTTACAAACTCCTTCGGTAATGGCGTTATGCTCGATATCCTACAACCATTCGCGACTTTTTCTTGCTTTAAGCACATTGCGTATAGCTTGGCCAGAGATCGGGCTTAGGAATCGGCGCACTGCTTAAGGACGACGCATGACAACTTGCCAGTTCCACATGCCTTCCTTAGTTCAGCTGGGTTAGCTTCGTGTGAATTGCTGGGACCTTGACAGGATGCAGTGATTTCGTAGACCTATTAAACGGTGCATTTGAGGAGTCCGAAAACGAAGCAGGCCTAGTGCAGGAGAGGTTGCAATTTACTTCTCTTACGTCCATATCAGGATTTTTGTCTCGTGAACTGACGCCACTTAACTGTTTCATTGTCTACCTTCAGAATAACTACTGTTTGCCCGAATTGTTTGGACATGAAAACGATTGAGGTGCTGAACTCCTTCTTTTACTCGAGCAGAAACAGGCTTCACTAAAGCACACTCTGGTTTCGTAATCACTTTCCTGGAGCCTACGAAATCGCTTGAAAACGAGTGAAGTGAAGCCATCAGCACGGATGAAGAGGGTTTCTATCGGACAGCACAGATCATTACAGGAGTTCAGATGACTTGTAACTTGATCACAGTGCTTTGCATATCTGTGTCGGAAAACACACTAAAATCTGTGACAGCAATCATTTCTTTTCGGTCGTGCCATGTTAGATGGGAGAGATGGCTTCCATTTTCGTTTATAATCATCACAGCGAGTGGTATTCTTGTGGTTTTTCTTACTATAGGCAAGTAGGTATAGTTTGACTACAGAACATTCTGAACTACCAAGTGGTGCCCGATTGCATACCGAAAATATATTTGAGCTATTTACAACTAATAAATCCATGTTTATCTCTAGCCTGAAGGGACGTTTTATAATATTCTGCAGTCCAATGGTTTAGAGTTATGTGGTGGCATACCCAGTGGAATTACTAGTAAATATGTACAGGGATTGGTCAATTTTCTCAATAACAACAATCGTAAAATCATTTCATAACTTGTCTGCTTCTGGGTTGGGACAATTGTGATATAAATACGGGTATTGGCCAGTAACATTGAGCGGTACCCATTCAGATAGTTTAACAAATGGAACATTCTCAGTGATTCATCAAGAACATCAGTCTGAGGCAAACAATTGTTTTCAATGATTCATCTACAGGCCGGTACAATCATATAAGGTTAAATTACAATGGGATGGATAGTGATTGGTTCAGGGGTTTGCTCTGAACTGACTCAGATAGTTTAGTTTACACTTTAGGACCAAACTGTCGATACGTTGTGAAGAGAGTACATTTGGCGTTTCACTGATAGGTACAAAGAGGTGTTAATGATATTAATAACAGCCACCACGATTCCGGTAGATCCTAGAGCGATCAGCACGAAACAAATAAAACTGTCGATTACATCAACAGCGTCAGCAACATCTTTATGAAGCCATGACGAGTGCGCATCATGACTAAGATGTGCGTATTCACGACAGTTAATGACGGTGTTAAGGGCATCCATTTCACCAGAGAGTGAACGGACACTGCTGTGTCTGTCCATGGTGATTAGAAAGGTGGGTATGCCCATGCTTGTCATGTTTTTCTCCCTCAGTGCAATTTTTCATCCCGTACGAAGAATTTTTATTGGTAGGTTCCATCTTTCGTAGATTTTCTTACTTTATTACTGATAGATCGACTATTGCTGTAGCCTTACGCGGAAACACATAACACCCTCAGAATATCGCGGGTATGGGTTAACATGGTTTTGGGTGTAGAACAAACAGTGCGTAAGTAAAAGAATGGTTTGCTAATACCGTCGAAAGCGTGTGTACTAATAACTTCTTGAAAGAGGAAACTGTAGAACACAGTCAATTTTGAAAGCTCGACTTTTGGCTGTCAAGCACCTGGACCGAACACCAACAATGAGGTAATGTTTTACAGTATTCTTTAGTGCCGGCTAGACAAGCCAAGTTAGCAGCCGCAACAATCAAACCGTCATTCGCTAAACAGAACAACTGCTTTAACTATCATCGTCATGTGCACTAAAGTTCCAGAGTTAATATCTAGTAAAATATAAGGTAACTAAGTAGACGATGGCAACCAGGGGAATCCCATCTGTGATGCGATTGTTGCTCGGGTTAAGGCCACAACGCTAAGACGGGTAGCGCATAACCCAGATTCAGTGCACTACGGCGAACCTCGACGTCTTTAAGTGAAGTTGTACTCACCTGGGGGACAGAAACTGTCCTACTCTTAGCATTGGAACAATAGAAGTATGGTTTTATGCAGTTAAAAAGCTCAAAGTTAACTGGTCCCATAAGATGGTCTTGGTTAAACGACAAAATATAAAAACTGTTAGCACTATTGTGTTTGCACCTGTGGACGCACTGAGGTATACGTAGTATAAGCTGCAAATCCAAGGTAAATCCATAAGGAATAGTGGCCAATGGGATGTTGATAAACATCTTTTCTTGCATACATGAAGGTAAAAGAGGTGAAACGAATACTGGGCTTTAACCGCTGTTAGATATGTTACAGACGCTTGTGTTCATCCATAGGTACTGAGTCTTGTGAGATGGTGCAGCAAAATGTGTGCACGGTCAAGTCGGGTTACTAATTATGCCAGTGTGAGAGCACATATGACAGATTCCGGTAGGACATTCCACCTTCTGCTTATACGTACGGAAAATAATTCTGACGGCATTTCAAATGACTGTGCTGCTCTGCCAGCTTGAGATAGTGACCTCTTAAACAGTTGTTGTGACTGACCTCTGCGAAGTAGCGGTACGTGTTGTCGGGATATGTAAAAAGTTGGTAAGTGAAAATGTGGTCCCAGCATGATCGCCAATACTGCCCGCTGAATACTCCGAGCAGTTGAAGCCTACGGTCATACAGCAAATTATACAGACCCTTGACACTTTCGATTGCCCAGCGTTAGCGTCTCTCCTCAGCCATGGCTGCATACCTGTGTTGCGTATTCCACATGTAGTCGTATGTGTGAGCCGATGTTGCAAAATAGATGGGTCGAATCGTCCGAATGCACGCCTTAGGAGGCCCACGAGTTGGATGCTATTCTTGGACGCTGTTTCAGCCTGATTCGATCATCCAGGGTCGAATTGGACAAAAACTCCCAGGTGATTCTTGTCTGATGACGGTTGAAGCTTCTGGTTGCTAAGTTTGTAGAGGTACACCAAATTGTGCCGTAAGTGCAGCACTCTACATTGGTCCACGTTGATTCGAAGTATATTCTGGGTTGACCACAGTTTAACCTTAGCCATATCGGCTTGCAGTACTGTGATATCATCCGGTGTATTAATTGCCCTCCATATCTTTACGTTATCATCTTAAAGCAGAACGTTCCGGCTTATGAAGCGTGTGATATCCTTGATATACGTCAAAAATAATCGCAGTTCTAGCACCGACCAGCTGTGATACTCCACATTCAAATCGGATGGGATCTGACAAGGGTTCAAAAACACGAAATTCCTATCGCCGAAGTAGGGGAAAGCATCTGATCGCTCCTAGGAGAGGATCGCCAATGTCAAACGTCTAAAGTTTAAAGAGCAGAACGTCATGGTCTAACTGGTCGAATGCCTTTAAGAAATCGAGCAAACTACATCAAATTCTGTCCCAGTATACTTCCTCAGTACAGCTGGGTCGTGCTAGTAACAGATTTGTTTTTCAACAGAGATTTCGTCGGAAGCCATGCCGTTACGGTGCGAAGTACCTAAATTCTTCCAAATAGGCCGTTAGCGCAGCAGCAGTAATAGCTTCCATGATCTCTGAAAGAACCGGTAGTAAGATTATGGGACCATATTTGGATGGACTGAAACGACTACCTCCCTTGTAAATAAAATTAATTATCCAGCGTTTCCACATCGCGGGCACTACATTTTGTCAAAACTGTGCTGAAATAATGGAGCCAAATGCTCAGCTAAACTCTCTCCTACCGCCGCTAGCGACTTCGTGTATAGAGTATCAACTTCAGGAGAGTTGTGCTTGCGCATAGTCAACAGCTTTTTAGTACAGCTTCGGTCGTAAAAGATATGTGACTGAGTTTAGGGGATGGAGCAACCGTTGTCATAGGGTTAGGTGGCCAGTGATCGCACTGAAAGGTGGCAGCACATTGTAGGTGCAGGTTATTCGCCGCCTCCTTCGGTGTTCATGTAGGTCCGTTCGATGTCTGAAGAGGAGGAATGCCCCGTCTCACTTTACGTAGACTGTTAACGTGTTGATAAAGAAGCGTGTGCTTTGAGGCCATACGCACTGCGAACTTCTGCTGGTACACCATTCTCTCCTCGCGAACAAGCTGAGTTCAGTGGTTACGTTGGGTCGCATAAGCCCTCCAGATATCGGTGCTCAGAGAGAGTTTGATGATATGTCAGGCTGAATTTCGCACAGCTATGCACTTGCGTGTCCTGCTTCGGAGAAACATGATCAACTTTCTAGGGTAAAATTTCTTAGTTACTGACACTGCGACAAGCAGAGAGTTAAACTGGCTGGCGAAATCTTCCCACACACTAGCCGGCGTCTTGTCTGTCAGATAGGTCCAGTTGGCCGTCTCACCTAGTCCAGCTTATATGTCGTAGCGTATAATCAATTTTGTTGAGTCCGCAATTTCCACCGGATTTGCTGCATAGCAAATGTATTCGATGCGTAGTACTGCATGATCGCTGCGGCTCAAGTGAATGTCGACGATCATCCTCTCGACCATCGGTTCATCTTTGCTAAATATCCGATCCAGTATTGTTGGCTTATCTTTTTCTAGGAATCGGGTGGGAGTATTGATGTAGTCATTCAGCAGTAAATTTTAACCAAACTCTTGTGGATCGGCCTTAAACTGTGCTCCAGGAGCTGCTTGGGATTCCAAAGCATGGAGGTTGAAATCACCAATAATGTGAATGTGACTGTAAGTTGCGTTTATCACCAGCCTTATTGCGGATGCCAGAAAGAAGTCCATCTTTAGCGTGGAGGAAGCATGGCGGTAAATGACCACCCCTAGACAGGTGTCATCGCCTTTTAAACGTAGATGGCACCAAATGGAATCCTGTACCGTGCTGACCAGATACTCTATTAGCTCACATTGAAGATCACTGCAGAAATACAGACCTACCACTCCACCGTTGCTTGGTCGGTTGTGCCGAACAATGCACATGTCTGGTAGTGCGATCTCGCTGTCACTTATTTCAGGGCGTAACGTTGTCCGCTTTATATCGATGAGATCGCAGACTTTTGATCCCTGACGCAGCCGCAATTACTCAGTAAGCCTGGACGGTTGGTGTACATACAGGAACACCTCTCAGATGTCAAAATCTGTTGACTAGGAGCATCTAAAGTATGTGGAATTGAGCCGACCGACGTGAGACCGGTACCTAATCGTTTTTAGGTGAATTTTTCAATCTCGATATGAATGCAATCAGTTTTTGGTCTCCATTGCACCTGCAGTATCTGCTTTATCGGCAGCCTTCGCGATAGTTAGAGGTCTTAGCACACAGGTTTGTGAATTGCTGTTGTGGTTATATTGAATCACGAGTGGTGTCGTTTCTCCGAGAACAGCGAGTGGCTGCGGCTCTTTAACTGCTATTTACACTTGTCGTTCGGAAGGAAGTGGGTTGAGTAGTAATAGCCAGCTACGCATTAAGCTCAAAGCCACCTGTTGTGACTGCACCGATAGTTTCAGTATCCTCGGGCCACTGCCTCTGTGGTATGACGACACTGGTAACCGTGCGCTCAACTGAAGTTTGACATCTCCACCACAGAGAGGCTCACGGATGTAGCACCATTCTTCCAGGTCATGAGTGTGGGCTTCTCCGTTGTTGGTTATCGGTTGCTAAGGCACTCCATGAGCTAAACTAACTCTTTTGCTACTCTCCGTGAGGCGGTCGTTTGCATTGTTCTTGTCCCGCTGGCGTTCGCTCCATGGAAAGTCTGAAAATGTGCCATTTCCTCTGTTTCCAATCCACAGGCGGTATGCCGACAAGAGCACGGTTTCGACAACATCAGTTCATCCCAACGTTACTCGTATTAGTCGGGACTCCCTATAATGAATCGAGGGTAGACGTCTAATGATGTGCATTATATTAGTCGAACTGGCTTGAACCCCAATTTATCATAAAGAAATTTAATTGATTTAAATCTTCCGGCTGTTTGCCACTTTAGACGTTTCCTTGAAATCAGGAACGTTGATGCACATAAATGTCATGAGTCCTTAGTTCTCATGGTCTTCGATGATGTGAGAAGCACGGTTGTTGATAGATTTAGTGACCTCTCTGTAGGTTGCACTCGGTACTTTACCCGTTTTGCGGCTGTACTGGATGAGAATGTTGAGTTTACACTTCGCTTATCCCGAGCAGCAACGATTGCCTAGCACAATGGTTCTTTAGAGCGCTTCGGACTTCGTTTGTCAATTGGAAGGGTGAGTGTTGTCAATGTTGCATTAATCGATATTTTGGATAAGAGGATGTGCGTTGTGACGCTAGGCATGCTTCTATTGGTCGCGACGACTACTTGGTTCGTGGTTCCCAAGGTTTCTAGTACTGCGTGGCCATGGGAACCCCTGACCTTTTCTCTGTTTCGAGGCAGCAATTGAAAGAGACGAAAGAGGGGCACGATGCACTATTGTCACCTCGAGCGAAGCAACTTTTACATTCAAACGATGTTCAGTTTTGGCGACTAGACGGTCGTACTTGCGTGTTAATGCTAGTACGCATTTTACTAATGGAACCGTCGTACACTTCGGACAGAACCAAAGTGAACCCGACTTATTGCATTTCTTTATGTCGACTCTACAGACGTTGACGCATTTCGAATGGTACAGGCCTTGGCAATATGCACTAGTCAGTCCTCCGTTTACTACCTTAGCACAAGTCTGATTAGCACAACGTACTTCGTTTCGGGTTACCGGTGTGGTGGTCGTGATGACCGAGTACCATAGAAAAATCCAAGATGGCGGATACAGAAGGCGGTTGGGCCAATCAATGCGAACTATGGAATCAGCCAGAGAACATCCAGCAAATATACCAAAAGAAATATCTTGGTGCACAATTCACACAGAAAAACAGGCATAACATAGTAATCCCGAAGCAAATGTGGAATCCGGAACGGTACTCCATTAATCTATGGTGTCCGTTGGCATATCCAGTCTTAAGCGGCGGCCGGCAACACAGAGCCTGAAGTGAACACCCCATCGCATTCGTACGCTGTGTGATCTCCTCCGTCGGCTCCGCAAGCCCGACCTAAACTATACGATGCGGCAAACTACACACTAACGGCAAGTCATCAATATTTTACAGTACCACTTATTTGTTTCTCATTCCACTTAGAACTCGTACTGATAAGATTTGCTTCCCTATTTATGTATCCGTTTCTAGCAAACATTTATAACAATCATTCTGATTAAATTTAAGGCCGTTATTTATGTTCACGTCGGAATGTTAAAAGATCATTTACAGTTCGTATTGCTTACTCATTTTCCCACCTGGGATTTCCCATGACTTGACGAATATGGCTGTTAGTCGTACCTCCAAAATAACCCATGCCAGTTTGTAGTACTATTGTTCATGAGAGTTAATGTTTCTCTATCCGGTTTGTGGTAGTTCAGAGTTCAGTTACAACAAATGCATGTGCATCGTTGTTTTAAAATCGTCATAGGACACGGATATCGTCAATCCATATATATATATATATATATATATATATATATATATATATATATATATATGGTTGGAGGCAACCGGTTTCGGATTTGCCTGTCACTGTGGCAAGCCACAGGACGCCTGCGCCTACAGAGGGACCATGGATGGCTTGCGCTGCACAACCCACATACCCCATATCCAGTGTAAACCCGAAGGAATAAGATCGGGAGGCATGCGGATGGGAACCACGTTTCATCAACGGAGAAGGCCCACACTCCTTCACAGGCAAACACAAGCACGCTGTATTTGGGGAATCAAGCGCACACAAGGCGGTGGCTGGACCGTACTCCGCTCCACACTGACTGCATGGAACCACTCTTCGAGCCTAGCACGGCCACAAGGACCGTGCACCCTGTCCCCTCCAGCAACGACCAACTGTCTCCTGGAGCCAGTATGGACGAGGTAGTGGGTAATAGACAGGTAGGCACCTTATCAACATGCACATCAAGCGCAGCCACACCGGGGATATCAAACAACAACAACAACTTGAGACAGAGAGAAAGAAAGAGAGAAAAACTCGATTAATGCATAAGGAAACGGTGATATAAACCTTAATTAAATAGCATACGGAATAAGTTGTTTACAAACAGATCCTAGCTAAGTGCACGAGGTCAGGAAGTATAGTTCACGGAATGCCACGAACACAAAAATGTTATGGAAATCGAATACAATTGGCTGAAGCGATGTGTGCAAGTTAATGGAATAGAGTACAGGGAGATATTTATATGAGAAAGAATAGCATTAAGGTAAAATCTGTAAACCCACCACCTGAAATAAAGAGACTTAGCATGCAAGCACGCGGTTAGTAAATCGAATTCAGCGTGCCCACAAACGCTGCGCCGGCTCGCCGTAATTCTCTGCAGGACCCGTCGTCGCTTCTGTAGTGGCCCCAAAGGGCCTAGCTCATGGCCCACTAGACATTTATATGAGAAAGAAAGGCATTAGGACAGAAGCGAAAACCCACCACCTGAAATAAAGAGACTTAGCATGCAAGCATGCGGTTAGTAAATCGAATTCAGCGTGTCTACAAACGCTGCGCCGGTGCCGCCTACGTTCACTGCGGGACCCGTCGTCGCTTCGGCAGTGGTCCCGAGTGACCTCTCTCATGGCTCACTAGGCCTGCCTGACTAAGGCACTCGCGACCGCATGTTCTACAGCACAATGCGCTCGATGTCGATGGAGTACAATTCATTGGTACTTGCCGCTTCCGCAACTGCCGCTTCTTCTCTGCATGCATGAGGGCTTTCGCCCGCACTTCAGCAACTGCCTTCGTGATTAGATCGCGCCATGCACCACGATCAACCGCCTTCGATTCCCATGATCTGAACTCAAGATTAGAACGTGTGAGGCTCACTTTAATCATGTCCTGGTAACGTAACTTTGGTTTCCCAGCATGCCGCTTCCCTATACTCAGCTGACCGTATAAAAGTTGTTTCGGTATTCGCGTCGAATCCATACGGCTCACATGACCGAGCCATCTCAGGTGTCGCAGGAAAAGTATGCCGTCCACTGCATACATCCCACTTCGGCGCAACACTTCCGTGTCTGCAACTCTGGCGCCCCAGCCGATCCGCAAAATTCGTCGCAGACACTGCTGATGGAACCGCTCGAGATATCGCACATCCCGAAGGTACATCGTCCACGTTTCACTGCCGTATAGAAGAACGGATAGTACCATGGATTTGTACACCAGCAGCTTCGTGCCAATGCTGATGATGGTTGTTCCACACTCGGTACTCAAGCTTCCCGAATGCCGCTGCCGCCTTTGACAAGCGATTACGCAACTCAACGTGTAGCTGCTGATCAGTCGACATCACACTCCCAAGGTAGCAGAAGCGGGAGGTGGTTTCCAATACTTCAGCACCAATGCTGATTCGCGGCAATATTGAAGATTGCACCTCGGTGAAGGCTGAAAGAGACAGACAGTTTTGCTTGTGTTGATGGTGAGCCCGAATTTGGCCGCTGTCGAAGCCAGAGCACTAGTCATGTGCTGCAACTCATCCGCGCTGTGTGAAAACAACGCACAGTCGTCAGCAAACAGCAACGTACGGATAGTTGTTTCACAGACTAGAGTTCTCGCACCGAAACGACGGATGTTCAGCAACCCACCATCAATACGGTGCTCCACACGAACACCGTAAGCACAAGCCGCATCAAAAGCACAAGACAACATTGCATGAAGATAGATATTAAACAGGGCAGGAGCTAACACACAGCCTTGCTTCACACCAGAGACAACTGCAAAGTCATCAGAGGTCTCTCCACTCAGCTGCACCCTCGCTCGCATACCACTGTGCAGACGTTCAATTAAACTTACAAACTTACGCGGGCAACCAAACTTACCCAACACCAGCCACAGTGCCTCGCGGTTCACCGTATCAAATGCCTTGGTGAAATCAACAAAAAGCGAGTACAATGGCTGGTGTCGTTCTCTGCACTTCTACAACTGACGAGCCGCAAACACCATATCTATAGCGCTGCGACACGAACTGCATCCGCATCGCACTTCCGCCACGTTTGGTTCCATAATCTGACTCACGAGGCGATTGAGCAGGATTAAGGGCAATCACCTTGCCCACACAACTCAGCAAGTTGATGCCACGATAATTCGTGCAACATTGCTTGCTACCTTTGCCCTTGTACAGTGGTAGAACAAGGGCATCCTTCAGATCAGCAGGCACCTCCTCCTAAATCCACACGCGTTGTACCAAGTGGTGCAGCGCAGTCAACAACGCGGGTCCACCGTGTTTCAATACTTCAGGTGGGATCCCGTCAACCCCGACACATTTGCCGTTTCGCAGCTGAGCAAGTGCTCTCTGCGTCTCATCCAGTCTCGGCGTATCCGCCAGATCCGCCTTCACATCGTGCTGCTTCAGGCCATTCAATGTAGGCCAGTCGATCTCTGAACGGTTGTTCAAGAGAGAGTCAAAGTGTTTCCGCCAGACCTGCATTATGTCTGCAGTCTGGGTGCAGGTAGCGTCTGAACTACTATCGATCAGTGTCCACAGCGGCTCCAATCTCGGTCCATACGCCGCCTTCAAGGAGTCAAAGAATTCCTTGTGTTGAAGGCGTTCGGCAAGGCATTCCATCTGCTTCGCCTTCTCCGTCCACCATGGATTTTTAATACGACGGAGATCTCGAGTCAGTCGCCGTCGAAGTTTGCGAAACTGACTCTTCTTCCCCAAGTCACTGTGGTCTGCAACATGTGCAGCAAATGCTGCATTCTGCTCTGACACCAATGCGCCGATCGTCGCATTGTTCTCATCAAACCAATAAGGCCGCTTACAGTTTGCGCGCCCGATGGTCTCCTCCACAGCAGCTGTCACCTGGTCGCGAATGTGGTGCCACAGGTCGCCCACTGTGCCTATGCAGTCCACATCACCACACAGGCGTGCAGCCATCGCCTTCTCCAGCTCAATACGTTTCGCCACAGTGCCGAGGGAGAGAACGAAA
>OX104063.1:242086952-242252132 GCA_944474145.2 Dicrocoelium dendriticum | reverse complement strand
TTACAGCTTTATTTGCGAAAGAACATCAAGCATAAAAGTGAAAATATTGAACTACGAAAAGATGAGGTGATTTTCTATGGGAATTGGATAACAACAGGGTCGATCCGGGAAAAATCAAGGCAATTTGAGTGATGCTGCCTCCTAATGACATGAAGGGGATCCATCGCTTAAACGATATGTTGAGTTACTTGAGCCGTTTTATGCTAAGACTAGCTGATGTCATGTCACTGATCAGGAAGTTAACTCAGGAAGAAGTACAGTGTAGTTGTGGAAAATAACAGGAAACCTCATTAGTAACTAGTTAGCACATCAATAATGCGCCTTTACTCGGGTACTACGATCCAGCCAGCCTTTGGAGGTACAGTGTGACTGTAGCCAAGACGGAATAGGTGCTGTTCTCTTACAGAATGGAAAACCTTTGGGTTTCTGCAACCGAACACGCACCATGATGAAGCAGCGCTATGAGCAGTAGCGAACAAGATGCTTGCGATAGTCTATGCGATGGAGCGTTTCCACGATTATACTTTCGGAAGAAAGACAACGTTGCATAGCGACCACACGCCCCTTGTGTCAATGGCCAGGAAAGCGCTGCACGTCGTTCCTTGTCGCCTTCCGCGTATGCTTATCCGGCTTCAAAAGTACTACGTGGATATTGTGTATACGCCTGGTGCACAGTTGTTCATCACGGATACACTGTCAAGAGCTCATCTGCCGGTACCCGAGCATAATCCGCAACAGGTCGAAGCAGCCAACTTAGCACAGCACGTAGCAGTGACAGACGACCGCCTAAAGGAAATAAGACGCCACACAGAGGAAGATGCAACACTTTCAGTTTTGCAAGATGTTATTCTAAATGGGTAGCCAGAGACAAAGAAGCAGCTAGCGAAGGAACTAACACCACACTTCAATTTTCGGGATGAACAATCTGTCTATGATAGTTTACTGTTCAAGGAAGCCATGTTCTGATTCCGTCATCGTTCCGAGGACAAATGCTGAAATACGTTCATCCTTAAGCGAGCAAGAGAATTGATATTTGGTCAAGAATGACAACTCAAATAAAAGATCATGTATCAAATGTTGATGCATGACGTTCACACGAAATGCGGCAGAATAGGGTACCAATGATGCTGCATGATGTCCCTGCTCGACCGTGGCAGAAAGTGGCGGTGGATTTATTCAGTGATAACGGGAAAAATTACATACTCACGGTGGATTACTATAGTGATTATTTTGAAATCCATCTACTCACCACTACGACCACAGAGGCAGTAATCAACAAGCTCAGATGTCAGTTCGAGCGACACGGTATACCGGAGGAGCTGGTCTCCGACAATGGGCCCCAGTTTACCAGTGGTGCATTGCAGGCTTTCGCAACCAAGTGGGAATTCGCGCACCATCAAACCAGCTCATATCACACTCAATTGAATGAAAAGGCGGAGTCGGCAGTGAAGCAGACCAAGCGACTGTTATCAAAGGCTAGAGCAACTGTCGAGTACGCCCACATAATGTTACTGCGGATTCGTAACACTCCTTCAAGGAATATCGTTGTGAGCCCTATGCAGCGCCTGTGCAGTCTAAGGACTAGAATCTTGATGCCGGCATCTCCCACACTTTTGCGCCTAGTTTTGCTACAGCACGAGGGATTACGGAACAATCTGAGACGACGAATGACCACTCAGAAACGGTAATATGACCGCGGTGCACGTGTACTGCATGAGCTAACAGTGGGAGAAGAAGTGTGGGTTCAAACATAACCCGATAGTCAAGAGCGGTGGAAGAACGGAGTGGTGACTGCTAGTGTCAGTGCCAGGTCACATGAAGTAAACGTTGGAGGAAACACGTTCAGAAGTAATCGAGTGCATTTGAGACAACACCGAAGACAACAATGTGGATTGGGAGTGGAGTCGCAGATGGCGTGGGGCAAGGGGATCAATACCGCAGACACAGCAAAGACGACGTGGAGTGGCAAGGTGTATGGGGTGAACAGCAATACGGACGCGCAAGCACACGAAAACTTGGAGGATGTGATGGTACTATCCGATCAGAGTGGGTAGATGGACCAGCCGAGCGAGCCAAACATTCAATGAGAGGCGGAGTTGACGGATTCGATTACTGGACTCGGATTGCACGATATTCGTATGAGTAATTTACCATTTGTCTAACTGAGGCAACGGGGAAATCTCATCGACTCAGAAGGTTAGTTAGCTATGGACTTGCACCTGCACTTCATATCGAAGAGTTTACCTTGCTAAACATGCTGCAATTTTCGCTTAGTTGCCTTTGCCGAATAAATGCTCGTCCTTGGAGGACTGAGCTCTGCAACACTGTAATTTGATTTGCTACATGCATGCTGCGCCGTTGCACTTTAACATTCCGAGCTGCAGTGTCCCAGTACATCACACAACTGAGCATTCTGCTCCAGAGAGAAATTGTGGTTTGTAACGGATATCCATTAACATTTGATTGCACTAAGTTTTGCCTTGAGACGATGTAATAACGGCCGATATGGAATGTGAAATTGGCACGGAGTAAGCACATTGTAACAGCTGAAAGAATGAAAAAAGATTTCAGCTATAACAACGCTTACACTGGTCACACAAATTGGATTAGGAGTTCCCTCCATATTTAATATTTTTTTAACAGAAGCAAACAATATGCGTAGATTTCCCCTGTTTCCATTGATATGATTGCTATTATCCAATGTGTATACATGTAGAGGCTATAATGTACCTACGGCAAAGGAGAGTTTGATGCATGAAGCCTACTGTGCAATATATGTATTTATCTGACCTACGGTAAGGAAGTATGAACAAGACCTCTTCAGAGGAACTTACACGGACCTCACTGGCCTCGACTCCGTTTAAGCCTATTCACGGTTATTCACACTATGTGCGACAAAATTTGTTGATGTCACAAAAAGTAAAGGAGACTCTCCTTACAAGTCACCAACACTTGAATTCGCAGCATTCAAGTATGTTCCACTGAAATTGTGGAAATAATAGTTAATTACCCTTAAACACAGTCAACACTTGACAATTCTTATAGGATGCAATAGTGTATGATCCGATAATACTACTGTCAATGAATCCAAACAAAGGTTGCTAAATTCACCAGGAAGTTTTCTTGAACACACCAATTGCTTTTGTTATGTTGACACCCTATCAAACAGGTAAATTAATGTGGCGAATGCATGGCCAGTCGTTTATTGATTAGCGCTAATGTGGAGAGGGGAAATAACGTGTGTGTGGACGACTTTCCACAGAGAGTGGCGAAAATACAAAGACACTCCAACTATGTTTTCAGTTTTAACTAACAATCGCTCAATGAAATATTGTTGGTCAATTTCCGCACGTGACGACGTTGATGTTTCGGATTCCTCAGGAGCTAACACGTCAGTATCGAATAATCACGCAACGGATTTCAGTCTTACTTGTTAACGGAGATGGAATAATCCTTACACATTCTTGGTCACTCTCCATCGTGGAATTTCGAGCGCGGCAAGGTGCTGTTTTGTTACCGTTTCTATGCGAGCATGGCGGAGAGGCCAAACCGCCCGAATGTCATCCACAGTAGTTTAGGGTTTTAGTTGGATTTTTATCTATTTCTTAGCCTGCTGTGAACAATCGCTACCGTACTGCACCCTCACCACTAGGTCACATTCCACAGAGTCGCTCGGCACGGTTCAATCTCTCAGCCTGTACCCATGTGTATGTGTGCTTAATTGCTTACCCATGGGCACCTTAAAATGGAACAAGTTCTAGTTATCCCCATCATATAACCTGTCGAGATTACCCTGCAATGCTTCGTGGTCACTTGCTGCTTTGAGATTATCTGAGAAGAGTGATAAATTTGAGGGGATCATTCGCGGGAAATCATCTAAGTGAGTTAAGTATACACATGGGTCGGATATGGCACACTGAGCTATCGCATCATATTCTCACTGAAAATGGAAGTTACTTATCCGACCAAAAACCGGATCACCGCTTCTACCGCTCTGGAATTTCAGATGATCATCTACCGTATTATTTATGTTGCTCGAAATTGAAAAACATGATGTTGCACTCCGCCACCTGTGTGGCCGAAGCCTATGTTTGTTGATGCGTGTTGGCAGCTTTTTAGTATTGTTCAGTTGGGATTTCCTCAAAGGGAGACAATAGAAGAAAAATGGAACAATGGCATTATAAGGGTAAAAACGTTATTGCTTGAAAAGTCCCGTTGGAGGATTTGTATGGAATAAATAAGTTTTTAAAATGTAATGCGAAGTAACACAGGCTTTTGTGAGCTCACGACAGTCTCCACCTTAGCACACATGGGGACTAATGAGGGGGACTAATGAGGACAATGATTTTTGCGACTTCAGCTATTCCATGCGCGGAAACCATACGACGTGCTGCAAATCGCGTAACGCATCATCGGGTTTTTGGTAATACATGGATAACGTGGGCGAAATTGACAAAAGTAAGCACAGCGCTGCACTGGTGACCAATTCTAAGACAAAATTGACTCCGACTGCATTCTAGTCGACTGTACGGAGTGGCCGGTTTTACATGGCGGCTCCTCAGTTTTCTGTTGCCGCTACGTTTTAGGAAATGGGGGCAAATGTGACTGAGATTTCGCAAGTTATCGTATATCAGGATAAGGTCACGTAGATGGTATGCAAAATGTAGCTTATTTGGTTTCTTTTCATTCTGAGGCCTCGAGGTCAAGCACGTCACGTTTTAGCCAAGGTTCTAAAGTTTGCTTAGCTTCCTCCATTTGAAGCTACACATAGGCGTCGAACATTTGCGGGAGGCTTGAGTGGATGAAAGGTCCGAAAGCTCTCTTTAGGAGACAGTATGCAGTAATTGAGATTTTTAGAATTTAGCAGCATTCACCCACATCGGTGTCAATACAAAGTGTGAAAGGTGAAACTTGATATCTGCGTTTCTGAGATAGTTCACCGCCATTGGATCAAATCAGATGATCAAGTACACATCCGAAAAGGAAGTAGATGTATGTGGAGGATTTTCGTGTGACTTTTCCTATCCCTGCACTCCAAGACCGACAGTTTCCTCCTGGTTTGGATTCACAACGTAGAGGTAGCCGACACGGCAGTGAAACTCGGTGCATAGTACCTGGCGGCTATCGTCGTGATCACTAGGCCAGTCAGCTCTGCGAGCAGTGTTTTATCCAATTTCGAACCATCATTAGCGCGGTGCATTAGGTTCAGTTGCATCCAAGCTTATAACCTTACCCTTAAGAGGCATTGAGTTAGGCCACACGTGACATCGAGCTACCCCCGTGACTGATTTCCTAGTGGTATATAGCTTGTCCCATCTGCCATCTTCATGCATATTAAGAAGTTGCAGAGCACAAGACTACCCCCTATTTTATCATAAGACGATTCTGACAGCGACAGCTAAGTAACACAGCATTAGATAAGAAAGCCACTGTATTCGAAATGTATGTGCCTAACCACAGTCGAATGAACGGTTGATAAATTAATAAGAGCTCAACCAATTACCGTGTTTTGTCACTTATATAATGTAAAATAGATACTACCAGCCACAACCAGGAAATAATTTTAGGGCCAACCTTGAAAGCTGTCGACCATTTTTTTAAAGTTTAAAATAATAATGGCCCTCGACAAGTTCAGCAAATTGATACGTCGTTTTCGCTACTCAGTGGAAAGCACAAAAATAGGAGCCAATAGGAAACAGGTGTGGAGAAACCATGAACAACACGGACAGTCGGAGTTTTGCTTCCTAATGAATTGTATGCGGCCTAAAGTGCAAATGGTTTAATTTTACCACATATGTTGATATTTGGTACTGCAGATCTACAAAAATATCTTGCGGTAAAATATGTTGCACCACGAATTCAAAACACTTGAGTGGAACATATTGGGCAGAAGTATCGTGGCAGTTCACAAGAGTCCTGTGGTGTACACTCAGATCCTTAGACTCGTAGAAATCCCGCAAGTAGTCTCTGTGGGAATTGGTCCTTACCGGGAATGTGGAACATAAGGCTTGGGGCCATGGATGGAGAAACATATTATCACCGTGGAGATTCCATAGCGTCGAGTAACCGAAACACTACATGTTGCGTGCCTGGTTCTCCCAGCCGCGTCAGGAGAAGGAACTCACACCGGCTCTGCACACAAGCATTCTAGTCACAAGTTTGAGGTAATATACGAATAGCTGTGCTTTTAAAAACATACCAGCCCACTCCATCGATCTGCTGACCGACCGTACTGAGGCAGACTACGCTCAAAACCCCAGGTTTCAGTCACCATCACACCCTTTCCTTTTCCTTTTTTCGTTTTGGCGTTGCAGGTTCTGGATCGCCTTCCACTGCAGCGAAGCTTTCGAATCTGGCCTGCAATCTTATTTGTCTTATTCTTCTGGTGCGGCTTCGCTTTCTTGTGCAGAGCCTGTTCACCACATCCCCTTTTCATCCGCATCCGATAGTTTCCCTTTCTTTTCCGACCCACAGCTCTTCTTCTTTACCGACCCCTGTCAAATCTAGGTATCTGTTTAAAGCATATTTCATACCCAGTAGCTAAACTATGAGGCTGTCTAGCTTCGTGGTTTTGATAACTTTTTCGCCGCCCTGAACGCTTTCAAAGACGGTCTTGCAGAAGATTAATGGAGACTTTTTCGGATTGCAAATGTACGGTGACTCCAGTATCAGTTTGCGGTTGAGTTAGTTGTCCTTTACTCGCCACATTTGCCTTAGCGCATCCCTTCTCCCCATGATCCCACTTGTTATTTACTGATATCTCTTGCGCTTCTTGCTGATTTGCACTATCAAGTGACCTAACGTTGGTTGATCGACAGCAACCAGTGAAATGGTTTAAGCGCCCTTCACAATAACCACCAAATCTCTCAAGCGTTTCTGAAAGATCCGGTTCTTGGTCGTGATCTCAGAAATTCCACGCGTCTAGTATCCGCGTCGCATCCTAGCTGTTGGTGTAGCTGAACATGGCTAACTGTTATGGCATAGGATTTTCATCCAACTCAATCAGTGCCGCGAAGTTCATCCACTTCGTTCCCCACAGGTGTCAGTTTTCGGATAGCAAACCCTCCGTCATTTGGGATGGAGTCATCATCGCTACAAACGGCGGCCAGCAAAAGCAAAGCTGCTGATGGCTCATCGGGTTTTTCTTTTCCTTTGTCATCAAGTAGCCTGCCTGGTTCTCTCAGCCGGGTCAAGTGCAAGAACTCCTACCGGCTCTGCACACAAGCGTTCTATTCACATTTCTGAGGTAATGTACAACTAGCTGTGTTTTTAAAACGCACCTGCCCACTCAATCGGTCGGCTGATCAATCGCGCTGAGGCAGACGATTCTCTTTGCCCCATGTTTCAGCCACCATCCCACCACAGGGTTGTATCAATTGCTCTAAGGAAACGAAACGAAACGGATGGAGACTTTCAGCCAGAGATATTGAGGTTCTCGCGTATACTCGCCAGAATTTTAGGCTAACCCACCTGGCAACCTCAAAGGTTATTTTCTCAGTCTGACAGAGTGACCCAGCTGCTGAAAGTTCCCTCATAGCATTGGGTATCTGCACATCTTGACATCCTCCTCAATCTGTTCTATTCCAACAGCAAAAGATAAGCAAAGTTTCAGTGGAATATGATGAATCATATATATATATATATATATATATATATATATATATATATATATATATATATATATATATATATAGTGCGTTCGCTTTAGCCGCATACATTCTGTAGCTGAAAACGTCAAAAGTTTGGGGTGGCAGGGCAATACCGGAAATCGATGGTTTTTCATGGTACTAAAGCTGTCGCGCCCTACCAAGGCAAAGTAAAGTTTGACGCAAACTCAATCTATTTGCATAAGTAAGGCTTCGAACGCCGGATAGTTAAAGCCCCAGCAAAACACAGCAATTTGGAGTTGCTCCATTTAATGATAACCTCGAATCTCCACTGAATCTCGAACAGCCGAGTAAGGGCAATGCGATGGTGGTGGTGACATTTGAACCCTAACCGATGCATACAGTCTGAGTTCCAGGTTGACCTGACTTTGTCTTGGTAGTGCGAAACAGCTGCATTAGCACAAATAAGCATCTATTTATGCGATTGATCTGTCATCGTTTGAAGCCTTAACCAACAATACTTTAGTGTCCGTAGAGCATACACGGAATATACTGACTTCAGATTGTTCCCTGAAATCTTGCTTGTTTTTGTCCTTTTGAAATCCGATTGCATTTACTTCTACCGTATTCAACAAGTGCGTTAACTTGTGTCCACACACCAACTCAACCAACAAAAATATTCGTAAGCAAAAACGCGAAAACTCGCGCATGCCCAACGCAGAAAAACAAAGATTACAATCTTGCTAATGCACCATGCATTATGTGAACTGCCTTGTCCAACAACATTTTCATCGACAGGTTCGCAGTTTTTTGTCATTGTGCGCCCCCTTTTTGTAGTTCACAAACTGGTTATTCACTGTGATAGGTGAAGCTTCGACATTTTACCCACAATACGCCGCTGAACATGGAAGATTGACACTACTGAAAGAATGACAGTTTATCATAACTTGTCGTTAGTTGGAGCGCTTTTGAAAGCTGCTGTTTTCACCGTGTCACTAATACTCACAGAGGACGATGCCAATCAACCCCCTCGGGGTGCAAGTGGGTGGTTCGGATTCCTTCCTTCCTAATGCATAGTTAGGCGATAGTATTTTAGGACGTGGGGAGTTTTCACTTGCCGAGCGTTCTCCATATAAAAAGTAGTAAATATACGCATAAAGTCATTATGACTTGGCGGATGTAACTCTCAACTGTCCTTTGCTTCACTAGCTACTCGGCCAGTGGATACTAGCTTCAAGTGCAACCAAGTTGATCAGCTGTCTTCCACTCACTCATGCAGACAACCGGATTTGAGCAACAAATGACGGTCCTCAAATTTGGCGAACACGTGACCATATCATTCATGGAATTTCCTGTAGGATTCAGTGATTCTGCCCAGGATACGCTGTTCCTCACCTAATGATAACTTCTCCTCTGTGAATCCACATGAAGATTCAGCATATGATGCACTTTAACACAGCTGTTATCCGGATGATCTTTTCCACTCAAAGGATGTCACTAATCAACCACAAAACTTTTCTCTGATCTCTTCTCGTACTGATGACCCAAGCTAACACTAAGCAATGGGACAATAATGTATTACGTGAGAAAATCCGTGCTCAACAAGTTCCGTAGGATAGAATTTATTGTGAAAATAAAATTTCTTGAAGGATGTTTGTGAGTAGCGTAAGGTTCGGTAGCTCAGTGGTAAAGCAGCGGACCGGAAATTCGTGGGATCGGGGTTCGATTGCCCGTCGAGGCAGATTATTGTGTGGAGTTTAATCGTGACTTCTACCTTCTACGAAAATAAAAATTCCTGATGAAATGCAAAGCATTTTGGTGGACGCACCTTAGATGTGTGTAGATGACCTGAGCTGTTTGAGGGATGAAAGTATAAAGCCACAAATCCATTGTTTAGGATTCTGGAAGAACAGTGTTTGGTTGCTTTTTGTAGCCCTCTGTCTAACAAAATTTATAATATAAAATATGAATGAGACATTACTTTGTTAGGTAGTGTTTTAAGTGCCCGTAGGCGGAGAGCAGAGACGACATAAGTTGGTGGCCGGTAAACATCTGACACACTAGAAGATTAAAGGAATTTCTATGGCATTCTAACCAACTATACTCTATTGTCAGTTTCAGGTTCGGGTTGTAGTTCAATTCCTGAAGCGGGCGGTAAATGTGCTTTGGTTTCTTCAAGATCTGGTAAACCAGTATGAGGTCCCCCAGCAAACGTCGATATCGGCTGCTGTCCATTCCTAGGCATTTTATCTAAGCTTATAGGGCAGATAGAAGAGGCACCCACGGTTCTTGGTTGCCCTTCGTTGCGGAGCCTCGAGAGCAATGAGATCCTGTTTCCGCCATGGTTGCCACGCTTGGTTGGCGTATTCCATTTGCCGTCGCATGTAGACGCTAAGTATTTGTAGGAAGAAAGAGAGGTCAAACAAACCGAAAGCACTACCAAGAAGGCCAAAGGATTGATTACCGGTTCTCAACGCCTTCGCTACGTGTTTCGAGTATGCGAGATCGTCCTGTATCAGTACACTCAGTTACACCTGAGAGGCCTTCTGCAAGGCATGGTGTCTAAGCGTGTATACGCTCACCGATCACAAATGCAGCGGCGTATTTTACATTCTCAGGCATGGTTGGCTGCAGCTGGTTTTGGATTTGCCTGACACCGCGGCCTCCACGGGAACAGCCACATGACGCCTGCGCCTACAGATGGACCGTAGGTGACTTGCGCTTCACCATCCACAGTTCCATCCATACACCCCATATCCGGTGTAAACCCGAAGGAATAAGACCGAAAGGCATGTGGATGGGAGCCATGTTTCATCATCGGAGCCGGCCCACACGCCTTCCCAGACGAACATAATCACGCTGTATTTGGGAATCAAACGCACACAAGGCGGTGCTTGGACCGTGGTCCACTCCACACACAATCCATGTGCACCGAAGCACCATGTGTGCCTAACGTGGTCACGAGGACCGTGCAGCCCGTCCTATCCGGCAAAGACCAACTGTCTGGAACCATTATGGACGAGGTGATGGGTAATAGACAGGTAGCCATCTCATCAACAAGCACATCAAGCGCAATCACACCGCGGATGTCAAGCAACAGTCAAAGGCTTTGAATGATGATAACAAATAAACTAAATCAGATACACCGACTTAACTGTTCAATAAATTAGCATATGCAGTAAATTCGCTATCAACATAATTGTGATAAACCCAAGCTGGCAGAAAAAGTGAACAAACGTGAAAAAATAACGAAATTATCCACCCTTCGTTTAAGCTGCGTGTGTAAGTCGATAGCAGACTATTCAGACAGATATTAAAATGGGGTAACTAAAAGGCAATAAGCTAGGATAGCAAACCCACCACATGAAATATAGAGACCCATCATACAAGCACGCGGTTAGTAAATCAAATACAGCGTAAGTACCGACGCAGTGACGGTACTGCTCACGTTCTCAGAGGGAACCGTCATCTTTCGATGTTGGTCCAGAGTGGCCTCATTTGTGGCTCAAAACGCCTGCCTGACTCAGGCACCCGCGACACATGTGCTACAGCAACATGCGCTCGACATAGATGGAGCACACCCTATCGGCGCTTGTCGATTCCGTAATTGCCGCTTCTTCTTTGCATGCACGAGGGCCTTCGCTTGCACCTTGGCAAGTGCCTTTGTGGTCAGATCGCGCCATGCACACCGATCAACCACCTCCGATTTCCGACACCTGAACTTAACATTAGAACGTGATAGGATCAAATTGATCATGTCATGGTAAAAAAAACTTCGGTTTCTTCACATACCGCGTCACAACACTCAGCAGGTCATATAACAAGTGCATTGGTATCCGTGTTGAATCCATTTGCCACATAAGACTGAGCCCTCTCAAGTGTCGCAGCATAAATATGCTGTCCACGGCATACATTCCACTTCGACGTATCAACTCCGTGTCTGCAAATTGGTCACACCAAAAATCGCACAGAATCCGTCCCACACTATTGATGAAGCCGCTCGAGATATCACACATATAGCCGGTACGTCGTCCATGTTTCGAGGCCGTATAGAAGAAGGGACAGCTCCATGGATATGTAAACCATCAACTTCGTATCAACGGTAAGATGGTGATTGTTCCACACTCGTTACTCTAGCTTCCCGAATGCCAAAAATGTCTTCGATACGTCGATAGGAAGTCTAATGTGTATCTGCTGGCCAATCGAAAACACCCAGAAGCGGGAGGGGTTTCCAATACTTCAGCACCAATGCCGGTTTGCGGAAACATTGCAGATGTAACTACTTTGATGGCTGAAAGCGATGAACAATTTTGCTTGTGCTGCTGGTGTGTTGGTAGTATCCGATCAGAGTGAGCAGATGGACCAAACGAGCGAGCCAAACAGTCAATGAGAGGCGGAGTTGACGGATTCGATTACTGGACTCGGATTGCACGATATTCGTATGAGTATTTCACTGTTTGTTTAACTGAAGCAAAGGAGAAATCTCATTGACTCAGAAGGATTGTTAGTAATGAACTTGCACTTGCAATTCATATCAAGTAGATAGCCTTGCTAAACCTGCTATAATTTTCACTGAGCTGCCTTTGCCGAAGAACCACCTCTATTTTCCAACTGTGGAACAATAACGCATGATATTTGCGAGATTCTTGATGATAATTCCAGGGTCTCAGACTGTTACAGCCAAGTTTCTATATCTCTGGAATATTAACGTAAGCAATCGAAATAATGAAACAATGGATGATACAGGAAAATTATCAATATTTGACAAGTCTGTGTGAATTATACGATATGGAAAAGAGGAAATATTTGACACCAAATTAAACAGCGCGTCCGTGGACTTACCATAATAGCCACGTTAACACATGTAAATTGGATCACACCGCTTAAGTAGGTGGCTAGCTAGTACAACGGTTGTTCGCATTTTGCCTTCACCCACTTAAGAAGTGTCACGTCGCGTTATGCAAATAAGTTAATGCATTTTCAAGTTGTTTTTGGAAAAGTAATCACTTAAGCGCCACAACTCCATAAGTTAGAACAGCTTTTCACAGTTAAGAAATTCAGAAAAATATTCCGATGACATTCCAATCGGCTGTATTGCATTGTCAATACCAGCTGGTGGCCCCTCAATTTTGTATTGCAGCCAAGTTACAGGACCTGGAGGCTAGTGTTTACCAAAATCTGATATGTCAGTATGAGGTCACTACATAGACAGTGAATAAGTTTGCTTCACTTTTGGTCGCAGTTAGTAATTCAGAGAGAACAAGCCCTACACATATTTGGCTGCCCTTGGCTTTGTGCTGCCCAGGACAGACAGCTAACGTTTTAGCCAGAGTTGTCAGGCCTTAGTTGTGTAACCAATATCTAACCTCATACATGTGAACAGCATTTGCAAGAAATCGAATAGTCAACCCCCCCCCCCCGAATGCTCTCTGTAAGAGACCCATAGGTAGCTTTCCGGTTTTGGACTTCACGGATTATTCCCAGCTGTTGAGGTAGACTTTAATCTCCTACCAATAGCAGGCTCCTGTGAGGCGGCCTTAAGGATGTGGCCTCCAAGCATATATGTGTTATTTAAGTGGATATATATAAACCATTCTGCGTGCGCTGAGGCTTGTGGTAGCTAGATGCCGACAGATGACCTACTTACTGTTGCTACTGTCGTGCCGTGGGTTCATGTCTTTGACGCCTCCTCATGTCGACCACTGGGTGGAAGTTGGATTACGCCCTTCTGATTGCTAAGAGCCAGGACACTAAACCGCATGTGTCAGTGAACTGACGATGTGCCGGACCAGCTGTCCTTCGAGTGTACATTAAATCGAAGGCTTTGGCCTAGCAATCGAGTCGTTATTCTGTCGGGTGTGGGCACCCTGCCAGTATCCTAGTCTATCCTCTTCGGAGGTTAGGAAGTACTCGATGGCCCTCTTCTCGTAAAACCTAGCCATGCGAGAAAACCGGTCTAGGAGTTATAAGGTCACAGCTCGATTGGCGTAGAGCACGAGCGCCACACATTGTCTCTGACGGTTGGAGGGCACCTCCAGTTGCTCAATGGTTTGTTACTGTCCGCCTCGAGCCAGGCAGCACCTGGTCAGATTGGTACAAACCCGCCAAAACCCTGCTGCGTCTGTCCGTTGTCGCAGGTGCTTAGCTTACGACGGTCACAAAACACATGGATTGTAGGATTTTCCCTTCACAAATTTCAAAGTAGCAAGAAGTATAAAAATTTTAACAGGATATGCTGAATCCAGGTATGTTGCGTTTTCTCCTCAGTTGTTTAAACACAATGGTGAGATTATCGCGTTGTGTACAAAAGGAAAGCAATGTACAAGGTCATTTTGTTTAAAGGGAAGGAAGATGCGATCGACAGTGTACTAGAAGTCGTGTCATCAACACTACAGGAAAATGAATACCCCGCGAGAACTTTAGCTCGGTATGAAGGCATAGAAATCGTAAGAACGCTTTGATAAGTGTCTCCAAGAAAGATGTCATTATTACGCTACCATTTAAAGGCGATCAAAATGATAGAAGATTCTGTCACTTCTTCCACCAAGCAGTTGGGAAATGTTATTAAGCTGCACAACTGAGGTTGTCGCACCAAGTTAGGAACTTACTCTGCAAATCCGACTTGAACTCGCCACGCCCTCACTTTACCGCCTCTTGTGTTTCTCTGTTCTCTGTATCTGTGGTAGCAAGTATGTTGGCCATACTAAGAGGAGAATATGCAATGGGAGTTCAGAGCATATTCTACGATACATGATCGCTAACTGTTCCAAACTGCTGGCTAGCTCTATTTCTTAAGATATGCTTGATTGCATTAGGTGCCAACGCCAACGTGATTTGTTTAAAGTATTTAAGCTACAGAGAAATGCCCGATTGCTTCAGTTTGCCCATGCCTCAGCTATGGGGCGGTTCAAGCCCAATTTGGGCAAGCTACCTTAACATACGGCCAGCCCCGCCCTGCCTAGGCGAGGTTATTGATCGTTTTCCTTTGAACTGAATGCCCTTTTATATTGCTTCCCTTTTGTACGCGATGCGATAATTTCACGAATCTGTGTAAACAACTGAGGAGAACTGTTGAAATACCTAAATCCAGCGTATCCCGTTAAAAAATTTTTTGTTATGCTGACAAATGAATTGTTCCAGATCTTCAAGGGCTGCACATGATAGAGCTCGAGCAGATCACAAGCTGTAGCTGAAACCACATTATCGCGCTGGATCTGCTCGTCCATGCTTTTTGGGACAGGCTTTTGAGTCAAAGGCTCCGGGCGGAGTTGCTCTAGCAAACCTTCATAACCCCCTACCACCTTTCGGGTCAGACTATTGGGTCAAAGGCTCCGGGCTCAGTCCTCCAAGTAAACCTCCGAAGCATAATTACCATCTCGCATGCGATTGCCCATTAATGCAATCGTATGCCTGAGCGTAAAGCACGTAACCTTGGGTGCTGGAAAGTGCGCAAACAACTGGACCGGAATTCGATTGAGTGCCCCGAGCGACGCACTGCACTGGTCGCGATGGAACTGATGCGCTACAACATTGATATAGTAGTGTTCAGTAAGACGCTGCTGGCTGAGCAAGGTAAGTTGCGTGAAGCAGGTGTTGGCTACACTTTCTGCTGGGTGGGCAACGTCACCTCAGCACCACGTGAACTCGAGGTCGGATTTACAATATCCGATCGCCTCCATGGCCAGCTGGTGGGTGAACCAACAGGCATCAGCGCGCGAATGATGACTGTTCGTCTAAGACTCGGAAGAGGGAAGTTTGCCACTTTCACAAGCATGTACGGTCCGAACATGTGTTATCCTGATGACACGCGTGATCAATTCTACAATCAGCTATCCTCCGTGATACGGTCTGTGCTGAGGAGCGACCGACCATTTCTGCTGGGTGATTTCAACGTGCGTGTTGGGCGTGATGCATCAGTGTGGACAGATGTTATCGGTGTGCATGGCATTGGCTCAGCGAATGCGAACGGTGACAGGCTCTTCTCACTGTGTGCTACTCACGGCCTGCGATCACGAACACTCGGTTTGCACTGAGTGCGAGTGATTTAGCAACTTGGACGCACCCATTAAATGGTCCCTTTCACCTGCACGATCATGTCATCCTACGTCAGCGTGATATGCGTGAAGTGCGCATGACACGTGTAGTGCGCGGAGCTGAGTGTGGCACTGACCACAAATTGGTGAGGATCAAACTGTATATATATTTTCCTATATCTATGTATTGCACTCCCGCCGTGAATCGGCGTAAATTTAACCTTCTCTCCCTCGGTAGTGTGGCGAAACGTATTGAGCAGAAGAAGGCGATGGCCTCAGGCCTAGGTTATGTAGTATGTATAGCCACAGTGGGCGAACTGTGGCACCACATTCGCGATCAGGTTACAACAGTTGCCGAGGAGACCATCAGGCGAGCATTTTATCCTATATTAATGTCTACCTGAACTATCTTCTATAAACTTGCGCACGCCCCTAAACTTAACTTCGATAACATTTTAGCTTTGGTGGCATTTATTTAAAATATTTTTCTGACGTCTTCAATCTACCGCGGATTTGTGGCAACCAATTTATTTCAGATGCTCATTTATTAATGTGTTGTGTCAAGATACCTCTATCCATTATTCGATTTATTTTTTGATATCGTCATTTCAAATGATTGGCTGTTGCTTGATATTCCCAGTGTGGTTGCGCTTGGTGTGAATGTTGACTAGGTGCCTACTTGTCTATTACCAACCACCGCATCCATACTGGCTAGAGGATACAGTTGCTCGTTGCTGGAGGGTACGGGAAGCACGGTCCTTGTGGCCGTGCTAGGATCGAAAGTGGTTACAGCTGGAGAGGCTGCATCCAGAATTGTCGCTCGATTTGGAGCACATGTGTGGACACCGATCATGCACTTGTATGTGCTGACATGCGGATGCGTTTTGGCGGACGCCCACGACGACGCTGTGAGCGTATTGACACCAGCCAACTGACAAAGCCAGCTGTTCTGAATGCGTATCGAAGTACGCTAACATGCGAGTTGAGCAAGCGCTCACAGGAGACAATTGATGGTCACTGGTCACATGTTCACCAGACCTTACTAGCAGCAGGCAAATCCTCATGTGGTATGTCTAATAGACAACATGGATATTGGGTCTCTTCGTGGTCTCTGGAACTTATAGATGCTCGCCGGCAAATCCCGGCTGGAAGCGAACACAATGAAACTCGCAAAGAGCTCCGGGCAAGACTTCGTGCTAGCCTGAAGAGAGATCGCGAATCTTGGTGGTCTCAGTGAACAAAGCCGCGGGACAGATTCTTCAAAGGCGGCTCGCGCTCGGAATGCGGCAACCATAGACGAATCAGTCTGATCTCCATCGCCTCCAAATTACTCGCGTCCATAATTCTCCACAGACTGACTGGCGCTGTTTCGGGGTCGGGGCTGCATCACACATCTTCACTGCGTCAGTCGTTGGAGCACCGTCACACATATTGGCGGCCCACCTTAGTCGTGTTCCTCAACATCAAAGATGCCTTCGATTCGGTTGATCAATGTGCCCTTTGGAATTGTCTACTCAGGAAAGGTGAGCCCGAGAAATATGTAAATATTATCCGAGCATTATACGCTCGTAGCACGGGCAGAGTGATGGCTTACAGCAAGCTGTCGCCACCCTTCAATATCTCCAGCGGTGTGAGACAAGGATGCCCGCTGTCACCTTTCCTATTCAACTTCGCTATTGACGAAGTCATGGAGATTGCATTTACAGGACATGACTTGGAAGGTGTGGAGCTACTCCCAGGAGAACGACTCCTTGACTTAGAGTATGCAGACGACATTGCCCTCATCTGTGACAGCTCCCAGACGTGTCAAGCCGCGCTGGACAGATTAGCACTGGCTGTCAGTCGCTTCGGGCTTTGCTTTGCACCACCGAAGTGCAAAGCGTTCCTCCAGGATTGGCAGGGTTCGCCCCCTGTGCTGACCCTTGGTGGGGATCAGCTAGAAGTCGTTCAGAAATTCAATTACCTGGGAAGTTGTATCAGCGCCCTTGGGATCGAAGACGAGATCACGAACCGCATAGCGAAAGCTCGAAGTGCTTTTGCTAACCTTCGCCACCTATGGCGACGGCGCGACATTACTCTCGCCCTGAAGGGTAGAGTGTACAATGCAGCGGTACGTTCGACCTTACTGTACGGTTACGAAACCTGGCCCCTAAGATCGGCGGACATGAAGACGCTACTTACGTTCGACCATCGGTGCCTTCGCAGTTTGGCTGACATCTGGTGAGAACACCGCGTGAGTAACGAGCGTGTTCGACGCCTTGTTTATGGCACAGGAAAAGGAAATGAACCGCTCAGCACCGTCATTTCACTCACCAGGCTCCGATGGCTGGGCCACGTGTTGCGCATGCCAGCCCACCGACTCCCTCGACGTGCGTTGTTTGCTCACCGGGGATGTGGGTGGATGAAGAGGAGAGGTGGCCAAGCGATGACTTGGTCCAGAGGAATGAAGGCCCTCACTTCGGAGCTGGCCTCAGTTGGAGCTTCACGGCTCCCTGGTTGGGGTCCAAAAGACGGTGAACACGTTTGGCTGGATACACTTGCTGATATGGCAAGGAGCCGACCTCAGTGGCGTTCCTGCTGTGAGTTTCTTTGTCCCTCCCCATCCCTTTAGCCTCCCCCTCCACCTACGATCTTATCTCATAGCGTAAAACATAATAATTTTTCTTTTTGCCTAGTAGCCGGTTATTAGCTTACTGGAACGATGCCTATCCGTTGCTGGTAGTTCAGCTGGCATTCAACTGTCGTATTTATTTTTCCTTTATGTATTGTATGTATGTATGTATTTCCTTTATGTATTGCGGTACAATAGCGGAGGTGTTTTACCATCTCTAGCTGACATGTATAATGATGATGATGATGATCCATGCACTCAGTGTGGAGCGGACTACGGTCCATCCACCGCCTTGTGTGCGATTGATTCCCAAATACAGTATGCTTGTGTTTGTCTGTGAAGGAGTGTGGGCCGGCTCCGTTGATGAAACGTTGCTCCCATCCACATGTCTCTCAGTCTTATGCCTTCGGGTTTACACTGGATATGGGGTGTGTGGATGGGTGGTGCAGCGCATCCAGTCATGGTCTCTCTGTAAGCGCAAGGGTCCTGTGGCTGGTCACAGTGACAGGCAAATCGGAAACCGATGCCGCATACCAAATGAACCATACTGTGTTAAGTGGGAGTCGATTCCCCTATGACCACTCAGAGGTACGGTCCATGTTTTGTTGTAATAACTTGTGAGCTTCCTGAGTACTACTCAGCCGTTATATCCTAGTGTTTTGAGCAAAGGCATGATATTTGCCTCGTTAAGACGAGCGAAGTCTTTTATAAAAACAACTACTATATGTGGCCACAGCACTGTTCCTAGTGGAACAGCACATTCCACCTCAGTCGGATTGGGCGGTGAGAAGCGAGCTCGAATCGGAGGCCGTCGTTAAAGTAACTGATGTCCGATCTATGCAAAGACAGAGTTGCCTATTCCGAAATGTTGCAGGTTTGGGAGGAAGATTCAGTTATCTTAACGGTCAAAGGGATGAATGACATCGCTTTCGGTCTTGCTATCGGCTGTTTCGGTCCACCTACCACGATCGTTAAGTAGGTTTGTATTATTTGACCACTGTTGACGGAAGCCGTGTTGTTACGGCGCTATAATGTTAAAGGTTTCTACATAACCTTTTGCTGCCTCAGCTATGATCGACTCCATCACCGTTGGGAGCACTGGGAGACCAATCATTGCGCAGTAGCTGAGTTCTGTAAACAAGTGATAGCAATAGAAAATTTATAATTTACTCCGCTTCCACATAATAGGGACTTACTTGTTATGCAACTAGTTTTGAATCTTAGTAAATCCGGCATAACTACTGTTGCGTAAAGATAGCAGCTTCCTTAACACAGTCCGTGATTAACAGCCATGATTCATCAAGCGTACCAAAGCAGTTATTTAACAAGTCCCGTAAGATAGTTGGAGTGAAAACCAAAAAGTCAATAACTATGTAAATCGTCAGTTTAAGCGTCTATCGATTTAGATGCACCGCCGCATAAAGATAGTGTGATAAGGGGAGTAGAATGTAAGCACACAAGTCAATATGGGTAGCATTTATGATTGACTTAATCTACAAGAAAATTGAAACTGAAAACGTTAATTGATGAGCTAATTCCTTGGGCCGATATGGTTAGTAAATCCAGTTTGAGTACATCATAACGATATTCCACATTTGCGGCGTTTATGTAAGGAAGTGCAGAAAGTGGTACTGAGCACATTTATTGGGGCTATTTCGATGTCATTTGGACCTAAAGGGCTATATGGCGTGATGTAAATGTATTAGTGTGTCATCGTGACTATTTGAATACTTGGTGTGGGAGAAGAAACAATGTAAGTGGGTAGATGCTGTGTTGCTGGCACACACCGAGTGAAAAGAAATTCTGGCGGTATTACAAAAGACCAAACTGTGTGGCCAACTTAAGACGGTAAGCTGTGTAAGTGGTATTTAGATTTAGTTTCAAACGACGACAATCATTAATTGGATTCCCCAGGATTTGATATCTCATTGTCAAATAGCTATGCACATGTAGATATTGCCAACCGTAGACTCAGTCGGTAAGTACGGTGAACTAGTGGAAGAGCTCTGAATTGTAGACAACTGTGGTAATTTCCAGTGTGTGTGTGTGTGTGTGTGTGTGTGTGTGTGTGTGTGTGCAACTAGCTGATATCACGGTTGAATATTGGTGCCCAAAGTGGTCGTAGAAGGTTCGCTATATCCTCGAGGCTTTGAGTACGTCGATCTACCGGTTCATTTTTCGGAAATTGCTCACATGTTTGTACAGTAGCTTGTTACTCGCAGAAAACCATTCCTCCAGTCACTGCTGATGTGTCGATCTGTTTTCACGAACAAGTGTGATACAGTGATTGGGTTGCACCAAACAGTTACTTTAGTTGTCAGGACTAGCGTCAACTCCGTATAAATGATACTCTGCGTTTCTTCGTGACATGAATTTGCGAATTCCTTTCAGAATATAGGAAGTTGATCTGACTTCTGTGATGGATGTGACCAGGCTGCTGAACATGCCAACTAATTTCTTCCAAATGGTTTCAATGGAACCGTCATCCAAAAACACCCAAGCGGCTTCCTAAAAGAGTTCGCTTGCCATGTTGTAATGTGTGATTGTTCGTACCAAGTCAAAGTGTTCCCGCGGATATTCGACAGTATACATAGTCAGAAAATATGATAACGTGATCACTCAATCGCTGGTTTATCGGCCATGATCTTTTCGTCACTTAGTGCTAAATCAAACAGTAATGGGAATTTTCAGAAATACCAACTTACGATATTTGCTGTAACTGGATATAACCTTAGCAGTAAAAGCGATTTTAAACCAATTTCACATGTCTTAAATTGCTTGACAAATTAGCTGTGATCATTAATTATAAGGTACAAAATTTACTCGGATAATTTCTCATGTCAGACCTATTCATTTAATTGATTTGATTTGCTTAATTTATGGAAGTGCTAATGCGTCCACAAGATATCGTGAAGAATTGGAATTTGTGTGATAATATTTCTATCTATCCATCTTCTATCTATCTATCGCTATCCGTGTTTTGCGTTCATATCGGATAATTGTTTCCTGTAGACTACAGAAGCAGAGGTAACAGAATTCTAACTGTGTCAACAGAACTAGTAGTGATGACCCATCGACTGGTGTTTGCCAATAGAAGTTAATTAAAGATGGCAGTGCATTGTGTATGACGCTAGAATTGCGAGCCATTTACGGCTGTGCTAATAGTCTGCCATTCAAGAATCGATCGATATGTGAGTTTCGTGAGCAGTGAATTGGCGCGTGATAGTAACAGGCTCAGTGCATGCTTGTCTCCATAATCTATGGTTTTGTTGCATCAGTGCAACGCTGCATTCCGTTACAAGCTGAACATTAAAAGTGACCTGAAGCAACCAACCAGTGTAGCGTTTATCCATTCACCGTTCATCAAAAAACTTTTGTTGATGCAGAAACCAAAAGTCTATCACTGAATCTATAAAAAAAGTTGATTTGAAAGGTCACTTAATGATGATCGATTTGTAATCACATTGCAACTAAACTACCAAGTATGGGTTCGCATTTCGTCATTACAGCATATTCCACTACCCGGAAATCAACATACATTTAAGATAGAAATGATAACGTCATCCGGTGTTTTAATATATTATGCACTATATATCATTCAATCTTAAAAACCGGCCTTTGTTCTTACCATTCAGTCATGATGATCATCTCTAAAGGCGAGAAGCAGCTACAGTCAAGTTAGAAAGTTAATCAAGTGAAGGTACTTTAAGGATTGGTGAGTTCCGGAGCTGATCTCTCCCCACACCGAACTCCACTACGGACCGGTTTCTTCCTGATTCGAGGGTTGTCACAACTATTCAGTGGTGTTTATTGGATCAACTAACAGGGAATTGTTTTTAATTGCCAAGACAACTGGAAGATGGCGATTGTTTATGGATGTAAGTGGGTGAAGAAACTATGAACTTGAAGTTGGCTTGTGCCAACCAAACAGGCTGCAAAATATAGGACAAAAGCAATTTTTCTGTGAGTTTATTTGAATCAAGCGTTGTGTGAGATGATTGCTATAAGAAATCTAAACATATACCGCGATTAACTATCGATCATTTTCGGCATCTTAGACGGCGTTTAAAATAGTCTGATTGACAGGCTAAAGACTAATAACCCCACCATATGAGTAAGGGTAATGTACCAAAGGCTACCAGAACATGGGTCGGGGTGCAAGTCATTGCTCTGATTTGAAATCTGCGGCAAAACCAATGTCACAAATTGCAAGTGTTGCGTCGCTGATCCACACCATGAAAGCAGAGGTGTTTGACTAGGTCCTCGTAACCACGTGCTTAACAGTATCCAATCGGAAACCACGTAGAAGAACGGGAACAAGGCTGTTTTTTTCTTGAATAACTCAATCAATAGCGATATCATTTTCGGAGTCTCTATGACCAATAATGAAATGTCACTGGTGTATTGTGGATAGAAAGTCGAAGCTTAACATGTCGCACAGGATAGTGAGTGAGGGTTTTTAGAAGAAAAGGCATAAAACAGCAAAGCCGAAAACAATGAATTTGCCAAGCAAAATTTTATCCGTTTGGGTCGCTCGAATATAATTTATATGCATTCTGGGTTTTTCTACAAAAATCGGGTGAGTGTTGAATCGGTTTTAAGTAGCGCAGTTAGGCTATCCCGCTGCATAATCCTTGTTGCCTTTGCCCGCTTATTTGCCTTCAAATTCTGTTAATTATTAGATATTCGCTGTTCGGCTGCACATAATGTGAATGTTGACAAGTTGCCTACCTTGCTAACAACCGCCACTTCGAGTACAGTATCCATGCTACTGTGAATCGTTGCTGGTGGGATGGGGTGCACGGTCTACGTGATCGTGCTCGATTCAAAGGGTGGTTCCATCAATTTTGGAGCAGACGACGACCCAGCCACCGCCTTGCGTCCGTCTGGTACGCATGCTTTCCAAATTAGCTGTGCATGTTGAAGGAGTGTGGGCCGGCTCTGTTGATGAAACATAGGTCTCATCCACATGCCTCCTGGTCTTATTCCTTCGGGTTTACACTGGATACGGGGTATGTGGGTGGAACTGTGGGTGGTTCAGCTCCGGCTATCCGCAGTCCCTCTGTTAGCGCACGGGTCCTGTGATTGTCCTATGGAGACCATAGTGACAAGTAAATCCGGAACAGAATACTGGCAATCATGTAATTTGACCAGCCCATTGTCGACACACGATCTTTGTCCACAGTTAATGTAGGAGCTGAGATAACTGATTGTGGAGGTGAATCTCAGTTGTAATGGCACAACCTAACGACCAGAAATTCCGTCTACACTCTAGCGGGCTGTATTATACTGTCAGTTTTAGACAATGGCCTTTCAGTCAGTTGTTATGGTTGAGCTTTTGCAGCTGATGGCACGAGCGATTAGGGTTGTTTATAATGTGTCAAATCATGATGCCATCGCGCAAACTGAAGACTCCCAAAATACCGTCTGGTGGCCAGACGTTGTGGAATTATCGATACCTTGAGGTCCCGCTTGAGTTATGGCTGCTACGCATGAATCATATATTTCAAGTGCGGGCGTTTGTATAAAGAAAGTAGCTGGGAGAAAACAGGTGACTCGACGCGACCAAATGCACTCTTTAAGAGTACACATTTTTGGATACCCTTTATGATGTCGGTGCAGAATGCTCAGAGCAACCAAAGTCTTTCTGGATCAGTACACCGAGATCATTTACACCAGAGCAGCGTCGGAGATCCTGCTCGTCCAGCTTGTATGTGCGAACTATTTAATATCATAGATGTAGTATTTGACATTTCGTCAAGTTGAACTGAAAACCATTGTAGAGTGACTATTCACAGAGCATGTCGAGGTCGTGTTGTATGCAGTCCGTTGGAGCTTTGATCGACAATCAAACTTTGGTGCAGTCGACATAACTCAAACAGTGTAAGTGATTGAGCTTACTAGGTTGTTGATGAAAATCAAGAAAGACGGGGCCCCAATACCGGAACTTGTGGCACACTCGTTTCATGAATATAAGAGCTGCTGCAGATTCCTGAACTTTCACTTCCCGACGCTTGTGTAAAACAAAGTTACTAATCCACCGTAGGCGGTGATGACCAATGTCGTACTCCTGAATCTTGACTAAAAGGATGCAATGGTTCAGTCGATAGTATGCATTTGGCAAGGTAGGCAACATCAACTCCTACACCAGCATTTACCGCATCGATCTAGCTGTCCTGTGCTAGCAGTAGGTTGGTAGTGAACGATGGGTTCCTGTGGGACCTATGTTGTTATTGCGCTCTACAGCCAAGTTCGGCAAGCTATGGCGAGTGCGTAAGCAGTAATAGTCTCTATGAAAGAACTAAAGGAGAAGAGTCACTGGACGGTAGTTAACTGGGTCGAACCAACTGTCTCGCTTGTAAATTGCAGTTATTACCCCATGATTGCATGTAATGGGAACATGCATTTCGTCACTATACTGCCGGATGAATCGCGCCAAATGTTTAACCAGTTTCTTAACTGTTATGGTAAACGCCATTGTACGCACAGTGAATAATAATAATAATCATGGGATATTTCTCATGGTATCGAGGAACCCAGCCCTCAAAGTGTGGGATGGTATTTACATCGCAGCATGCTAAAGCATGCGAGGCTGTCAATGGGTTTGGATTTTTACAGGGTTACGTTAGAAATGTTTTTGCAAATATTGTTATTGCGAACATTTTTCGCCCTATGCTACCAGTTCGTGGGCATTCTCATTTGGTTGTTTTTGGTACAGCTTGGTGGTGCCATAATGGCTACGGTTTGTTGGGCTGGGGAGTATTAAAAAGATGGAACAGTTAGATTTACCAATCAAAATCAGATGAGTAATAAACAATCTTACTTAGTAGACTGGAGTAATACAGTTGGAGTTATTTGTGAGTAACAAGTTTAGGAGTCGCGAAAATAAAAAATATAATGCGGTAACTCTAGTGCATCATCAAACTCAACTTGCTTTATCAGAATCCTATAGACAGTATTCACCCCGTAGGAAGTTAAGGCATAGTGTAGTGTCTAGACATTCCTTGGTATAAGTATGGAGTTGGATTTATCAAATTCCGTTTTGGGCTGCCGGATAGTTGAGATGCTGGATGAGCACAGTTGCATTCCTTTCAGCCTTCACTTGTAGGTGGATGGTTAGGACGTGCTTGACTATACACGGTAATGTTGTAAAGGGAGAACTAGAGAGATAAGTTAACATAGAAATAAGCGTCTATTCACTGCAGCCAGGACTTATTCATTGGATCGTATTCTTGAAGAAGATACCAAAGACAAGGTGATAAGGAAAGTGTGCAATAGTTATCCGATTCTTGGTGTAGAGGTATAGAGGAGATGCACCACAACTAAGAGCGAGGCTATGATCTAAGGAATAAGTTAATGGAAAATATCAGTAAGACACTAGAACAGTAGGAATGAAGTAACTAGGAACCAGGGACATGACAGACTCAGTGAAGAATGAAGTAGGATAAGAGAGAACAAGTGGAGTAATACGGTCATTCGTGGAACCGTCTCCCGGGGACCTGCTTCCATGCGAGATAGTCCATTCAGAGGTTTCACCCGCACATCCAAGTTCCATCTGGTCATGTAGCAGTGTGGTCTAAAAGTACACTGGCCACTACCGATTTTATTCATCATATGGGCAATTGTATTTTTCTGGTGAGCTAGTTAACTCAAACCAGTCAGCCCTCTCGTCATTCATAGTAGTTTTGCGTGCATGATGACTTGGATCACCGGTTGGCCTCATATGCCATTAAGTGTGATTTCAGCAGTTCAGATTGGACTGTTTTCTTAATTTCAGTACACTTCTATTCACCAGTAGGTCTTTTGGCTTGGGTATACACGTTGCTTAGAAGCTTCAAACCATCACGTCAGGTGATCGGCCCACTCGTGACCAACAAAATAACAGGGGAATATGATGAAATAGTTAGATTAGGAGGTAGAAATACCAACGACATAAGTAGCCAAATAGCATGTCTCGCGACATTGTGGGAAGTCATACATAGGGTTTGATAAAATATTGCGGAAGTTTAGAATAACAGGTAACGTTGGCAATGAGTTAGCTTCTCATTCAATACGCACTAGGTGATGCAAATTATCCGGATGTCATGGGATATTGGAATATTTATAATATACGAATGAGTGATAAAGCAAGAGATACACTTTTCTGTTTTTCCACCGACAAGTGGGACTTCAAGGCCGGTATTTTCGAGCATACACTTAATGTATTCTGGAGTGTGGTGAACTTGCATTATTGGTCATATATTGTTTGAACCTGATGAAATTAACACATCCGTGGACACTTCAAAGCCGAATGTTTTCGTTATGTTCTGCAAGTTGAGAAAAGCTACCAAGTTCATTTTAAACTTGGTTAGGTTCTCACTTGCCCGGACTTTTAATGGTAGCTTGTTTCATATGTGAGTATACCTCACCATTGTGTGGACACCGATCATGCACTTGTATATGCTGACATGCGGATGCGTTTTGGCGGACGCCCAGAACGACGACGTGAGCGTATTGACACCAGCCAACTGACAAAGCCAGGTGTCCTGAATGCGTATCGAAGTACGCTGACATGCGAGCTGAGTAATCGCTCACTGGAGACCATTGATGGTCACTGGTCACATGTTCACTAGACCTTACTAGCAGCAGGCAAATCCTCATGTGGTATGTCTAATAGCCAACATGGATTTGGGTCTCTTCGCAGCCTCTAGAACTTATCGATGCTCACCGGCATATCCCGACTGGAAGCGAACACAATGAAACTCGCAAAGAGCTCCGGGCAAGACTTCGTGCTAGCCTGAAGAGAGACCCGCGAATGTTGGGGGTCTCACCGTGCTCCAGAGATGGAAGTGGCGGCTACCCTTGGCAACCATCATAAGTTATTCCGTCTGATACCGGAAACGGGCAATAGGATACCTGGTGTTAGTGAAACTATACGTGATGAGAGTGGACAGCCTATCCACAATTTACCAAAACTTTTGGAGCTTTGGGCTGAGCATTTTGAAAAGCAATTTAATCGGCTAGAATTGTTCGATTCTTCGCCGGTCAATGATCGTCCTGCTCCGTGGGCTGTCCATTTGCATCCACCCTCTCGCTCAGAAGTCGAAAGTGAGATCGGACGGTTGAAGTTAAATAAAGCCGCGGGACCAGATGATCTTCCTCCAGCCCTCTTCAAATTCGGGGGACCTGCTCTTGTGGATGATTTACACTAGTTACTAGTCAAACTGTGGGAGCAGGAAACTGTCCCAACCGATTGGAGCCGCTCCGTAATAGTCCCAATTTTCGAAGGAGGCTCACGATCGGAATGCGGCAGCCATAGAGGAATCAGTCTGATCACCATCGCCTCCAAATTGCTTGCCTCTGTCATCCTTCACAGACTGACTGGCACTCGTGAAAGCCAGATTCGTGAAGAGCAAGCAGGATTTCGTCGGGGTCGTGGCTGCATCGACCACATCTTCACCTTGCGCCATTTGTTGGAGCACCGTCACACATATTGGCGACCCACCGTAGTCCTGTTCCTCGACATCAAAGGTGCTTTCGATTCGGTTGATCGATGTGCCCTTTGGAATTGTCTACTCAGGAAAAGGTGTGCCCGATAAATAAGTAAGTATTATCCGAGCATTATACGTGGGTAGCACGGGCAGAGTGAGAGCTTACGGCAGCCTGTCGCCACCCTTCAGTATTTCCAGCGGTGTGAGATAAGAATTCCCGCTGTCACCTTTCCTTTTCAACTTCGCTATTGACGAAGTCAAGGAGATAGCATTTACCGGACATGACTTGGAAGGTGTGGAGCTACTCCCAGTAGCACGACTTCTTGACTTGGAGTATGCAGACGACAATGCCCTCATCTGTGACAGCTCCCAGACGTGCCAAGCCGCGCTGGACAGATTAGCACTGGTTGTCAACTGCTTCTGGTTTTGCTTTGCACTATCGAAATGCAAAGCGTTCCTCCAAGAGTGGCAGGGATCGCCTCCTGCGCTGACCCTTGGTGGGGATCAGCTAGAAGTCATTCAAAAATTCAACTACCTTGGAAGTTGTATCAGCGCCCTTGGGATCGAAGACGAAACCACGAACCGGATATCAAAAGCTCGAAGTGCTTTTGCTAACCTTCGCCACCGATGGCGGCGGCGCGACATTACTCTCGCACTGAAGGGTAGAGTGTACAATGCAGCGGTACGTTCGACCTTACTGTACGGTTGCGAAACCTGGCTCCTAAGATCGGCGGACATGAAGAGACTAGTTATGTTCGACCATCGGTGCCTTCACAGTTTGGCTCACATCTGGTGGGAACATCGCGTGAGTAACGATCGTGTTCGACGCGTTGTTTACGGCACATGGAAACGAACTGAACCGCTCAGCACCGTTATTTCACGCACCAGGCCGCGATGGCTGGGCCATGTGTTACGCATACCAGCCCATCGACATGCACGACGTGCGTTCTTTGCTCATCCGGTGTGTGGATGGAAGAAGAGGAGGGGTGGTCAAGCGATGACTTGGTCCAGAGGAATGAAGGTCCTCACTTCGGGGCTGGAGTCCATTGGAGCTTCACGGCACCCTGGTTGGGGTCCAAAAGACGTTGAACACGTTTGGTTGGACACACTTGCTGTCATGTTTAGGAGCCGACCTCAGAGGCGTTCGTGCTGTGAATTTATTTGTCCCTCTCCATCCCTTTTAGCCTCCCCTTTCAGCAAAGAAGTTATTTCTTAACGTAAAACATAACAATTTTTCTTTTTGCCTAGTAGCCGGTTGGTAGCTTACGGGAACGATGCCCATCCGTTGCTAGTAGCTCAGTTAGCATGCAGCTGTTGTATTTATTTTCCTTTTCCATTTGTGTATTGCGGCACAGTATCTGAGGTTTTTCCCACCTCTAACTGATGTGCATAATGATGAATGATGATACCTCACCATGAATAACCTGGAGCAGGTCTTTAAGTTCCCCATTTTTACGGGTAATGAGTAACCCCTATTTCTTGTGGTTGAAGAATTTTGCAATTTAAGATCTATTCCGGTCATGTACACCCGGCAATGTATAATGTTGTAAAAGCGAACTAGATTATTTCTCAGGCGAGGCAGCCATAGATGGTCTAGTTTAAGGTGGCGACGGCGGTTTTCAAAGCTCAGTGTGGTGGACCGGCCCATAAGGGGTTTTGTGAAAAAATGCTAAATATTTTCTAAAGCTATTCGATCCATTCTACGCAGTTGGCTATGGATAATTATGCAGTACTCCAGCATAGGTCTCACGATAAACATTTCCAGTCTCGCTTCAGGCAGAACGAAGGATTTAGTGATATAGGCTTTCAATTGCCTCGCATTTGCTATCTGCTATGAGACATTCTCGGAAAAGTTTAGCGATGCGGAATATGTTACTCCAAGGTCCCCAACCGAAGAGGAGTTTGGGATCTTTGTACCTGCTAGGGTGATGGAGCCATCCCGTATGTTGCATCCAAACCCAGGCACTTACTATTTTTCAGTGGAGAATTTCATGGACCAATTTTTATTCAAGGAGTCCAGCGCAGATAGGTCCTTATGTATGTTCTTAAGGCCCGACTCAAGGCTGTCCAGTGGAAAAGAGTAGACGAGTTTAATATCGTCCACAAAGTGGTATTATCGTCCGTGTTTGGTGGAATCACATATGGTATTCACATACATTAGGAAGAGTAGTGGTCCAAGGACACTGCCTTGGACAACTCAGCTTGTAACTTCTCTCGAGGTGCAGAGTTGCTGGCCTGGTTTAACGCTCTGTATCCGATCCACTAGGTAGGATGTAAACCAGCTCAGCAATGGGTTGCTGACTCCGTAAGAGTGTAGGACGGACAATAAAGGTTTATGTGGAACACCATCGAAGGCCTTGTGCATGTCTAGTAGAATGACAATAACTGCTATGACAGTCAGTAACCGATATTACGTGGTCGGAGAATGGTATTTGACATGTTACGCAGGATCACTTCGTGAGAAAGCCGCGTTGTGCTTTGTTTATCATGTTTAATCTTGTTAAAAATTAAACAACACTATTCTTGACAATTTGCTCCGGTGCCTTTGAATCTGCCGCATTATGATTAATGGGGTGCTAATTCATCCTCGCAGATCATGAGGCACCTTTGTGTTTTGGTGCCATTATCTAGAGTTTCCACTGCGGAGGGAAATATTAATTGCTTAAGGATAATGTGAAGAGGTTAAACTTCGGCAGAGTAATGTTTTTGCCTCTATAATTGATGGCAGCTAGAGGAATACCATCGGTTTCGGGGTAAAATGACGGTTTTTTACAGAAAGTATATTCCTTTTACTATGATGCAGGCTCACCGGAATACTCGTGAGCTCGTCATCTGTCTTCCGGTTTAGAAAAGGATGGGACATACTGATATCTGTATTGAATGGGGATGCATAGTAAGAGTACAATGCTTCACACCTTTGGCTTTGTTTTCTTCGATGATTTCCGCTTGCAGTGCCTGATGTTTTAATTTTAGTAGAGTCTAATTAATTTGCAGTAATGTTGTAGAGTTATTGTTTTTGCGATATTGGAACTTGTTTCTTAAATTTGGTGGTAATTTTGAGGCTTGGTTTGCGTTGACTATTGCTGTTATGGGAGTTGTTCCACAGTGTGGGTGCTACTAGGTCGGTACGTCTGTTGTGGTTGTTTATAAATTCGTTCGTGGCTAAGGTTGGTTCCTGTGTTAATAAGAATTTTTCTCAACTCAGGGTACTGAGGAGATTGTCAAACATGATCCAGTCAATGAGATGGATGCAGCGAGCGGGCTTGTCAGTCACTGGTAGATTTGTATTTTAATATTCACGATGCCTAACATAACCGCAGCCCATTAGTGGGCTGTCAATAGTGACGAGCACTGCCGGAATGCCTGTGGTAAATATCAGATCAAATGTGTTGGCTCTTCTTGTAGGTTGATTAACTTTTTGTGTCCATTCATTGGTTTGAATGCTGTGGATTATACCCTTGAGGCTCTTTGACACTAATTATTTGCGTCGTGCAGTCAATATGAGGTAAGTTGTAATCTCCACATACAAACTTATGTTGGTAGGAAACATTTGAAGCAGCTTTGATAGCATCAACTAATTGTTCAGTTTGGTGATTGTTAGGGCTGGGAGATCTATAGATGCAACCCAGTAGTAGGTCACTGGAAGGGATTGATAACAAAAATGAATCTTCCAAATCATTGAGGGTCAGAAGATCAACACATATCACTGTGATATCATTTCGAATGTAGATAGTGCATCCTCCTACTCGTTTGCTCAGACGATGTTTTCGGAACAGGTGGTAGACAATAACATGAAGCTGAGAGTCACTTATATCTGGGTTACACCATATCTCAGTGATGAAAACAGAAGGGGGAGTTTTAAGATAGACAAAAGTTGTCAGAAGATGCAATTTAGTTAGTAGGGAACGAATGTGAATAACAGCGAAATCTAAAGGATATACGGAAAGTGGTGCTGCAGGAAGGGTTAAGAGTGACTGTGTGTGTTAGCATTGTTGTTGGTCATGTGCCACAATGAGGCATTTGTGTTTTGAAGAGCTCTAGGTTCTGTTGACTCTAACGAAGAACATTTTCCAGTGCAGAGATCATCTGTTGATTCATGGGGCTTTGTGTTGGAAATCCAAGTGGTGGGAGGGAGGGGGTAATGTTGGGGGATACGGCGTACTAAAAAAGGATTTGGAGGGATTTCCATAACAGGGAATGGCGGCAGGGCATAGACTAGTTGTTGTGGGAGCAGCTGAGGGATGCTGTTGTGCGGAGTAGGCAATGACCTAGGAATTTCCCAAGTTCCTTCACTGGATACAGTTCCACTTGAGTTAATGTGCTGTCAATTTGGGTCTGGAGACAGCTGTGGGATGTAAGGGTGCTCTGCTGAGTTTCTACCACCGATCCTATGGCCAGGTCTAGTGTCACTAATTGACTCAAGAAATCGTTTAATTCTTCGGGACTGATTTAGCGAGTCATACCGACGCTCTGGAATACGTTGTGGCGGAGACTTTGGGGGTTGGATGTTATCATGTCGTGTTGCTGGTGAGCCATTCCATGATTTATAATTATCGCTTTGATTAGGGGTGGTGCATTTATATTTAAATTGTCTGTGGTATGTTTCCTTGTTTCGCACAGCCTTAATTGAAAATTTCGCTCTAGGGTTCTGCACTGTAGTGGATACAGTTATGGTACAAACAGCATCATTTAGCGCACGTTAATAGTAGATGGAGCAGCCGAGATAGGCTTGGTTTCGGCTGTTATCTCGGTGAGATTTAGTTGCTTGGGATGTTTCATTTTATTCGGAGATTTACTATGCGTATTGCTGTTCAGCGTATGAGTCACAAGGGTAAAGCTTTTAGTATGTGAAGGATCTCTAAGGGATACTAAAGGTGTTCTGTGAAGGTCTACTTCACACTCCACTCGGTGACTTGGTGGAGAGTGAGTTAACACACTTGGGGGCTTTTCTTTAAGAGCTAGTCCTCTTTCTAGCTGTGTTTGGTCTTTTCTGACTATAGCGTTTTCGAATTCGTTTCTTGCGTTAATCAGCCTTTTGTATCTTACAAAAGTAGTACCAGTTGATTCATCGGAAAACTTTATAAATGCGGTCGCGACTTCATTTTTGCATTTTTTTCGAAGTCTTATACAAACGCAGTTAAACCGATCCATGTTGCAATGAACAATGAACAGTGATTTATCAAGAGTAAAAATAACAGGTGCTTGACAAGTCCAGTAGGATGATTGGAGTAATAATTGAAATTTGAATGATCATCGAATAAATAAATGTTTATTTCAATCGTCCCCCGACTTAAATGCACTACTGCATAACAATAGTTTGAAGTGGAAATAGGATGTGCACACGCAAAATATGATAGAGAGCTGTTAACGTTCAATAAGTCGGTGAGAAATAAAAAAGGAAACGACAACGCTCACTCGTTCGTTTCTCTACTTGACAGGTGATAGGTTAATCCAGTTTAGCTACCTCCAGGCTAATCACATGGACACTACTACATGTATCCTCACCGCCACGTTGCGGAGAGGGCCGTTAAGCACATGGTTAGGTTTGCGTTGTTTCGTCTTCCAAGTGGAACGGACTATATCAAGTAATGCAAGTTTGAAAGCGTTTCATCAAGACGTTTTTTGAAAAGCATTAATGTAGGGGCAAGGATAACGTGAGCCGGAAAGGTATTCCAGGCATGAGTCACACTGAGGGAGAAAACGTTTCGTCGACAATCAAGTCGACTGTAGTGTATATGCAGTTTGATCTGATGATCTCTCGGGTTAGTATGCTGGCGCAGCTGCAACAGATTGCGACATGGGTGAGTTGGGTTCGTCAATATGAAGTAAACCATAATAAGTTCTCCTCGCTGACGTCGAGATTCACCACTGTACAATCTCATGGACTGCAGTCTGTGTTGATGGGAGTGATGAAAGTATCCACTAACGAGTTTGGTCGCTCTAGATTGCGGAGCTTCAAGTGTATCGAAGTCGCGCCTGCGCCAGAGAGGCCAGGCCCGGATCCCATGTTCCACGTGAGGCCTCACGTAGGTGTTCAGCAGCTGCGGAAAGAGTAATGACTGCAACGGGCCGAAAGCCCTCCGTAAGAGTCCAACATGTTGGCTGGCTCTATTTGATGCGCATTCAGCCTGTCTCGAGCAACCAAGGTCGTCCTGCACGATCACCCCAAGGTCTTTTCCTTGGAAAACACGTTTTAATTGCTGGTCCCCAAGTCGATATTCATAGATAGGCTGATGCCCTATGCTTACGACTTTGCACTTGATCACGTTGATCTGGAGTCGCTTGTCGGATGAGCACGCATAAGCCCGATCGAAATCGTTCTACAATGCCTTGTGATCATCCGATGTCCTGATATCATGCCAAATTTTGATATCATCTGCAAATACTAAGAAATTCGACTGCAGTACACTGCCAAGCCTGTGAGAAATAAACGTGGCCCTAGTACCGATCCTTGAGGCACGTCATACTGGACACCAGTTAGGTCGGAAAAGGAGCTGCGGACTTTCACATTCAGCTGATGTAGAGCGAGGAAGTTGCCGATCCAACCGAGTATAGGGTCACCGATTCCATAACTTCGAAGCTTGTGCAGGAGAATGCGGTGGTCCAAACGATCGAAAGCTTTCGAGAAGTCCAGATAGACCACGTCGACTCCCACTCTGGCATCGGCTGACTCTGTCCAGCTTGCTCTGACTAGCAGTAAGTTTGTAGTGCAGGACCGATTTCGGCGGAATTTGTGTTGCTATGACACTAGGATTTTGTTGCTCTTCACATATCCCATGAGTGCCTCTGCAATTGTACCTTCCCTTGCTTTGGATAAAACTGGGAAGAAAGTGATTGGACGGTAGTTCTAGGGCTCCGACTGATTAGCACTTGTAAATAGGAGTGACTAGTTTATGTTTCCATATTGTTGGAACCTGAATTTCATCAATGCAACGTTGTAAGAACCGAGCTAATGGTTCGGCAAGGTTCATGGCCGCTGTCTTCAAGACCTGTTTGATGTCGTCCACGCCAAGTGATCTGCGCACGCGCAATGACATTAGCGTTTTCATCACATTGGCTGCCGTGAACGATACGTGGTTTAACCCTGGTGGCGATGGAAGCTGTGTAAAAAGCGGATGAAATGATGGTTCACTCCGGAAAGTATGGATGAAGTGTTGGCGAAGCACCTTGGCTGCATCTTGTGCGGTTTGCGCAAGACCATCTGTTACACATAAAACCAGGATCCCGCGCTACGCTCTGCAGAGCTTGTTGACGTGTCTATACAGTAACTTGGGATTTGTACTGAATTTCGCCGCTAAGTTCTGTTGGTGCTGGAGTTTGTCATCGCGGATCAATTTGTCGCAGTGGTTTCGTTGGGTTGTGTGAGTACCCCAGGTCAGTTTACTTGGACAGGCTTGGTAAACGCTCCAGGCTGAATCCCTTAAGGCCACGCATTTTCTATTCCGGCTCTTCAGGAACGAAGTCACTTGCTTGGGCGAAGGACTTCGCTTTCGGACGCATTTGCCACTAGCTTAGTGAATTGGGTGACGAATAAGATCCAGGCGACATTGGGCGACGAAGATTAATATTCCCTGTTTATCTCACCCAGATATCACGTGATCGTTTGGGATCCTATCAGATATGAACAAACTAGCTCATTTGCCTTTACGCAGGCAACCGGGAGGGCGTAAACTACACTTCTTTCTTTGTAATGAGTTTGGGCTATATAGATGAACGGTCCAGACTCATTTGCATACAGATCACTACATCGAAATTAAGTTAAGCGCACAAGTCAAGCAAGCATAGCACGATTTAGTGTGACACCTTTCATAGTTGTAATAACCACAGTCACAATAACAATTACAACAGGGTTAACGAACGGTACCAGATCCTTTTATTCCAATTAAGTTCATTGAGATCCCCAAGGTAATCAGACCGAAAAATCATATGGACTTACAGATAACATCAAAACTCCATAAGTCCGATTCGGTCAACATCAGTAACGCACTGGTTGACATGCAACATAAGCAAAGAAGCCAATAAAACTCGTATTTTGCTCCATGAGGTGATAAGCTGTTCCCTTGAGGGAACATATCAAAAGTGTTACAATTATGTTATGATTACCACAAGTTAATAAAATCTGTGAGCACTCATTTCGTGTTTGTATGAGTGACTCAAAGTTCATTTATTTAATCCGAATCCCAAATAGTTTTCTCAGCATGTGGATGCCCCAGCGTCCTTCACAAACACATCACAACAGTTTTCGGATGGGAAGAAAGTAAGACGAACGGAGCTGTGGGTCAAAGTGTAAATAGTAAGTGTTCATTCAACTCGGATACATATGTTATTCGTAGTTCTACCAGGTACTATCAATACCATTTTCGTAGTGGTTTGTGATGCTCTAAATGTATTAACTTCATTCTGAGCAGTTAACTGCCATTAATCACATGCTTGAGTTCGTGCAGTATAAATCCTGCACTGCTATCACTTGGAAGACTGTTTCACATCGTTGAAACCTTCTCTGATTTGATTGATGGACTTCGGAATCTTGACTTTCGACTCCTTTGTGCACATCGCATCTCCAGTGTACAAAACCTGCGAACACTGTTATCAAATCCATGTTCATCATGGTTTATGATTCAGAGAATAAAGTATATGTTCAGCTTTATTCTCCGAAGTCAGATTTAGCCAAGACCATGCCTGACGCGACATTTTCGGGATGGTGTCATCTATAGGGAATTTCCGCATAATCTTTTGGTGAAGGATTACTGGCTCTTGTATGAGCTTGCTCAACAGCTGCGTTGTCGACTTTTCATCCGAGCGACGTAACTTTATAGGTTGTATATGCAGTATTATCTCCAATTCATTAATGCTATACGCGAAGGCACTGTCCGCCTGTCTCATGATTCGTGATCATGTGATGGCTTAATCAAGACCGTTCAATTATGCATAACTGTAGCACTACGCAGTCGCAAATCTCCGTCATACAAGGGGAATATATTAAACTCTTCCTATTGAATCAGTTCAAAATATGCTCAAATAACAACCATGTTTGTCTTTTATTACAACATTGATTGTTAGCCTATTCCAACCTGAGAAAAAGTGTTAGGGAAGAAATCGAAAAATGTACAGCTTTCCTTGATAAAGCCTCTCAAGCGAAACTTGGGTACCATAACCGTTGGTTTGAGATGCAATTCAAGATTATTTGAATAAGAGGGTGACAATTAAACCAGAACTTTATGTTTGATATGGTCCATGCGCACATCTTTATGTCAGAGATTAAGCTGACAGTTTAACTTTCTTTAGGTACAGTAAAAAATAATAGAAGTAAAACCTAACCAATAGACAAACACGAATTAGGTTAAGTGCAAACGGCTTCCGTACACCATACACAGATAACTGGGATAAATCATATATGTATAGAACACGCGACTCGAAGGGTTTTTCGGTAGCTTGCTGTCAGAAAATAAGTTGATGGTTATACCTAGTATACATCGAGTATACTCATCGTATATGAGGAAGGGTTCAGTTTCATATAGCCATTGCTTCGAGGACGTATTCCACTTTCACCGCATCTTCCACTTTCACTTCCCCCTGATCCAAAATTTAGTTGTAAGCCTTGTCATCACATTTAATCGTTTATGCTCACTGTTGCTTCTTCGGATCAAAGGCAACCGAATGTAGTCCTTGAGCTTTTCTATTTCTTCTAAACCACTTACCGCTCTCTTTATTGTCTGGTTTCGCTCTGTAACATGGATGCATGAACGCACCCATAGTGATTTGCCTTTGAGTCATGGTTTTAGCTTCAGTTTACTTTACTTTCCTCTTCCCTAGTTATTTCTGTACGATAACTATCCCTTCGCATTGACAAGCCTATCTTCTTACCCACGTATTCACAGGAAAGGGAAATAGGTGAAACAACCTATTTTCGTCTCATGTTCTTACCTTACTGCTTGTTTATGCTCGGTTGAACCTATCTCACACTAGTAACCAAAACAGAACATTCAAAAAATGGGTTCTCCAGACTCGCATTCTTCGCTTTAATTGGCTTACATTACATTGTCTCCATCTGAATGTGCTGGTTAGTGTGCATCCACTGGGGCGCACTACACACCAAACTGTAGCAAACAAAATAACCGGTAGGCGAATCAACTTGTTTCTACTGATATTGAAGGTGGCGTTTATTCAGAAACCTCCTGATCAAATATGTAAACCGAATTCAGCGTGATCGCGAAACGCCGAGTGACAATCTATCAAATCCTTGTGTGATCTAACCCTTTGGATTGCATGAGAAGGCATATTCAAAACAGGGTTTAGAATGCCCACCGGGTGGTTCAATGGTGGCACGCAATCTCCATTGGAGTAGAGCTCGGTAGTTCCGATCATAATGAGAGAAATCGGTGTTAAGGAGTTAATGTCTTGTTCACCCCAACACTGACACTCCACAACCGCTTTCATCTTCAGTTGGACGCATCAAGTAGAGCTAGTCTGAGTTGCAAGTGATACTCGGCGTCTAATACTCAACAGATGACGTCGGACTCCTGAGAACTATGAGCAACGCTTAGCACGGCATTGTGTATAGTGTATACTACGAGGTCCTTACTCCTTAAGGACGCCGTTACCCACTTGAACGAGAAGTAAACTATTTCAATTATGTATTTAATACTGATAATCCATAAAAAGTTATTACTATACATAAACTAAAATCGAGGCATTACTAGGTAAAATAGCCGGATGGAATAATTAGGTATTAAAAAATTAGTGCGAAATGATTACGCACTCTTATACGTCTTAATTATAATTGGGAGACGATAATACAGATAGCTCAACTCAGCATCATCATCAACAACAATTAACAGCAGTGCATCAGCCATTCGAATTAGTGCATCGCTGCTATACAAACATGATGATCTATGAAATAAAGAATAATAACAGGGCGAGAAAGGGAACATGCCGAAAATCCTTACTGCCCTAAGTTAACATTCAGAGTCAAGGCGCCTACACTTTGTGTAGACAACCTACAGTCACACACAGCTGGCTATCGTGCAAAGACAACTCAACTACCAATCTGGAAATGCACTAAACGGCCGTTTAGCCTTATTGGGGCTCGTCAGTTGTGCGCATCCTTCGGCCCTCTTCCGATGATCGAGTCCATGACTGCTAGTGACTTACGCAAACTGAGCTATGGCTCAGTGTCATAAGCTGCAGCCTAGTTGGCGCAAGCCACCGATAGTCATGGGTTCGATCCTCGGAAGATGGCCAAAGGATGCGCACCGCTGACGAGCCGCAGTATTGCGAAAACGGTCGTCTGCTGATTTCCGGGTAGATAGTTGGGTTATCTGAATTGTTGGCTGATTGCGACGAACTCAAAATTACTCTCTGAATTCCTTCCATTCATAAGCATTTGGGAGCCGATTCCACAGCGTAACACATCTAATTAGCAAGAAGATGGACCGCATACTTGTCTGGTATCTGGGTATAACCAGGGTAAAGTCTCTGGTACGAAGATGCCGAATGGAACTCTGCTGCAATTTTACTGTGGACGCATTGCAATACTGCGACATTCATCAACTCCGCTTAACTGCCCGTTTCCGTTTGTTCTCCGGGTTCTAGGGAATCGTCTGTTGATATGTCTGATTCCGAGGACTCCATCGAGGAAGACAACATGTGGTGAGCAGACTCAAATGTACAGTAAGTTTCTGCATCCGGTTTTATATAAATAAAATAAAAAATTTTCCGTTTAACAAGCGACTGGGCCCATGGAGGGTACAGAGGGAATCTAAACAATGTACATCTTGGGGCATGTAGATATTCAAAGGAAAGAGTTGAATTGCGCAGTGCTGTAATCCATAAGGTGGATATGCGAAAAGGTCCATAACTCGTAATTTCACATAAATAGACGATACGATTTTCATTTCCCGCACTCATGTAGGCAGTTTGCAGTTAGTGCCCTCTCTCTGATCAGCATCATCAATTTGTCTCGCCTTCCGGATTTTTCATTTTTCACTGAAGATCGCACGGCACACTGTAGTGGATGCGAGAGAGGGTTGATAGGGATGGAACGAAAGTCCTGTTTACGCGTGAGAAATGTAAGCTATTCAAGTGGTGGAACCGAATGCGTCTAAGCAATCCATTTACCTCCGATTTCTCGTTTTATCCGACGTCATGTCTTTTGTTCAAATGGATGTAAGCGGATAACAGTATATGAATGCAATGTTGAAACAACGCAAATCAAAATGTCTCATTTTCCAACTTTTATGTGAACATGATAATTGAGATGTAGGCTTGGAGTTATGGAATTCAAGTGCTCGATGGAAGCAGATATCGAAAAGAAAGAAAACGTTGAATGAAGATACAAACGTGACTTAGACACATCAAAGCGTTTGTTTTGATACAGACACAGGGTACATCGTCAAGCTAGGCGAAACGAGAGCGGGTGGTGGTGGTAAGTGACAAAGTCAAACGTTTGATTTGTCTGTCCAACTTGTCGTTGTGCGCATGGATCGCACAGGCACATTGTGAATGTTTGAGCACCGGAAAATAAGTTTGTGAAACGAAGTTAAATTAATGCAGTATCATGTTTCAAATATATCAGTGCATCCGTGTTGTCACAAGCACATTTTGTTTCCTTGTGCCAGAAGAGGAAGAAGTCAGACGATGTGGCAGAAGTGGAAGGACTCCTCGATTCAGTGAATTTTGGTATTCATTATCTAACTTTGGGCTCGTCTGCATATAACGTAGTGATATACCCGCGTCTGGGTTGAGTTTGTCTCTTTCTTTCTTTGTCAAATCTCTGCTTAGAATACCAAAGTATACAATATTTGAATAACACGTTTTCAGAGTCTGTGCTGCATTTTTCCACACAATTACGTAACGAGTAAAAAGGAAGTTCACTCTCAAGCTACTTCCTATTTTTCGATCGACAACTTGTTACGTCTGTTCCATGTACTGTACTTAAGGGAAGGTTAAAGTACGGCTTCGATGTCTGGAGTAAACGCACATTGATGGAGCATGACAAACATAAAGCTCAGGTTGGGTTTTAGTCTCCTTTACCAGCATAGGTCATTATAACTCTAGTTACCGGAGTTTTCCATTCGACACTTCGTAAAAGAAGCGCAGTCCTGTCCATTTTCTCAGGTTGGAGTATATCAACTTGCAGGTTACTACGATCAGTAACCAATACACATGGACGCACTCGAGTAGGTGTAGACTATCGCCGGGGTAACAGCGGCAGTCCGATTTTAACCGACTCTTCAATGGAGCGATGGTATAATAAGGATAAAAATAGCCAAGGCGGAACCAAAGATCCTATTTGCAAGCGCCAAAGGATAAACCGCCATGTTAATCGTTTGGAGGCTCTATCAAATGCATCCCGCATCCCGAAGACAGTTACAGTCAGACGCCGTCAGTCGCTAACCTGGTTGGCGGCGTTCGCTTGCGGATTCGCCTATCACTGCGGCCTCCATAGGACAGCCACAGGAAGCAAGAGCCGACAGAGGGACCATGAGTGGCTTGCGTTGCGCCACACACAACTCCATCCACACACCCCATCTGCAGTGTAAAATCAAAGGAATAAGACCAGGAGGCATACGGAGTGGAGCCACGTGTCATCAATGGATCCGGCGCACCCTCCTTCAACAAGCAGAGCAGCGGCATTCATATCCGTCTAATTGGAAAATCCCGCTTACCAGACGTGGTGGCTGGACCGTAGCCCACTGCACACTGGATGGAACCACTCTTTAAACCTATCACGACCACCAGGATCGTGTAACCCTTCTCCCACAGCAACGGCTCACAGTATCCTGGAGCCAGTAATAGATGTGGAGGGTTTTTAGACCGGTAGACATCTTGTCAACATTCACAACAAGCGCAGCCACATCCGGGAATATCAGTAAGCCAACACAGAATTCGAAGGAAAATAAAGACACAAAATCGACACCAAATCTGCAACAGAATAACAGAACTGAGTAAATCAAACAACGAGGAATACTTTTTATTTAATTTAAGAATATCTAGTCTACGTTTAAGTCGGTGTAGCTCAACTGCAGTGAAAAAGCCTCATGTACGTAACATCAACCACAGCATGAGGCACATATTCAGTAAACAATAAGCTATCTGAAGTACTCCGTCAACCAATAAGTGCAGATCCTGCCGCCTGCATAAGTGACGGCAGTTTCGAAAAACCACACGTGCCTTAACAATATTTGAGGTAATCACATGTGTGAAGTGAGCCACATAGTTCAGTTGCCTTGGTATATAAATCGATCACCCACTTGTGAAAACCTAGGATCTCTTGCCTCCAAATTAAAGCGGGTCCTTGAAATTTAGTGGTCTGGAACACAAATCGAGGTATTTACTGGTCACTTCTCATCGAGACGAGTCACGGCCCAGCAAAGCTGAGTCGATCATAAAGTATGGAGGAAATTCAAACTGAAATTACAGAGCAGCTGTGCATGACCAGCTGTAATTCCTTCTCCATTGCTTATTTTTCCATTAATTTCGTCTCGCAATGCTTCAGATGGGATGGCATTTGGAAATCGTTCGGACTCATGTAAGTGGAGAGTGGGAACAGTAACAATTATTAGGGTAGTAAAGAAACAATTTACACATGGAAACGTGTGTCCAAATCCATTCATAACATTGGTATATAACAACAATTTCAATAATAAAGATAACGTGTGAATAGACAAGATACCGTTACAGAAGTTGCGCTGAGAGCTGTCTCCATTATGAACCATTTTAATCAATCAAAACGAACGACGTGACTCACATAGACGGCAAGATATGAGAACAGACTAATGTAGTTGCATAAATAAGTCAGATGGTTTAGTGAAGGGCATCAGAAAATCCACCACTTGCAGGCACTCATGCCCTTCATCTAGCTCGTTACAGAATATGAAGCACCACAGCAGGGTGAAACAGAAGGCTAATTTATCCAAACCACCGATATTCACATGTTTATTGTTCGCCATCAGTGGGTCTTCAGGCTAAGTAAGAGTAGAGTAAGAAGAAACGTATTAAGTCAAATATAAACATCCTTTATCTAAAGTACAACTGCGCTCCTGTCTTCATGAGCTATCAGTGAGTCACCAATCCGATTAACACGAAGAATAAAGTAGTATGGATTTTAAAAGTCGGAGATAGATGCCATGTTCGACATGTTGACTGGCCCATTTTTCGCAGACCATCGGTTAGTCATCATTGTGATTAAGATAGATGGATGTAAGTATGTGGGAGAAAAAAGTTAGCTGGATTATCTAACAAAAGGAGAAATCTCATGATAAGATAACAATGCGGAGACACGTTTTATCAGCAAAGTTTTCCCTACTCAGTTGTTCATTTATTTGCCGAGCTCGGCAATTTGATTTCAGGATGCAACCTTGCAGATCACCGCACTGACGACAACACGTCGCATGGTGGCGAGACGTAGCAACCAAATAGCCAACCTGAGCGAACAAACGATCTACTAAATCATCAACTCGAGCTACCAGTACACCACGACATTTATCTGCCCATCCTCTAACTTGCCGTTACATTGTGATTTTCGAAAGTGCTAGGTAATATCATGTGGCATCCTAAATTGGTTTTCCCAATACATTTTTGCAGATTTGCCTCGATGCAATTACAGCTTTCTCCACTGGATAGGCAGAAGTTAACAGTAGTTCCTTGTAAAACGTTTCGTTCCAGTAATGACAAAATAGACTCTCATTCGAAAATCCACTATGTTAAATTAACTGTACTATTGCTTTGTTTCGAAACACAGGTTTCACTTCACATCTTTCCGAATATTATTCGAAAAGATAACAAAGTGTGGATGTCTTAAACTGGGTACCAATATTTTCTGTCATAATGAAAGCAGCCTGTCTGATCAGGCCGTTTGCTCCAGCCATCTGTCATCTAACTCATGCTGCATTCAAGTGAACGATGAACAATGACTGGTCACGAGTGACTCCCGAGTTGTTGACAAGTATTGTAGGATGTCAGCGGCAGCTACCACATAATCATAAGTAGGAATGAACAATGAACAATGATTTATCACAGGATAAAAGTAAGTGCTTGACACTTCCCGTAGGATGGTTGGGGTGAATACGATGAAATCAAAATATGTGTGGTCATCTACCGAAGTCTGCCGAGATGAATAGTTTGATAAATAACATCAGTGTAAAACTTAAAAGAAATCGAGCCTAAACGTTCAAAAACGCACTGGGGTGTAGTGGTCTTTTATATAAGGCGTCAGGAAAGTAATATATGGTCGCTCACTTGGGTCCATTTGGTACATAAATCCTGTAAAAATGTATGCTTGGCGCAATGCACAACAGGGGAGTTTAGGTAGCAAAGTGCTGGGAACTAAGAGCAACATCTAATCGGTTTTTAAAACGTCCAAGTTTGGGGAGGATACAACTGAGTCTGGGAGTGCGTTCTAGGGTTGGCAAACCCGAAGGGAAAAGTAATTAGGTCGACACTCTAGACGGCTAGATTGTTCCTTTAATTTTAGGCACTTATTCCTGAGCTGCATGTGTTGTGGCTGTTTGAGCAAGTGGCGGCATACGTGGTTTGCGTTAGTCAATATCTGTTACACTAATATAAGATCGCCGCACAGACTTTGATAGCGTTCGCTGAAAATTCCCAGCAACTTCAGCCTTCGGTGGTAAGAGTGATAGCGCAGGCCCTTTACATCCGTTGTTGCTCTTCGTTGTGGTGCCTCTAACGCCTCTAGGTCGCGCTTCAACCAAGGTTGCCAAGCTTGGATAGCGTATTCAACAGGCGGACGTACGTAGCAATTGTTCACCTTTGGGAAGATTGATGGGTGGAATCGCTCGAACGCCCTTCGCAGCATCTCGACGTGCTGGTTGCCTCTTTTCGCAGCTTCCTAAGCCTGTTTTGAACAGTTGAGGTCGCTCTGTAAGAGCAAACCATGGTCACATTCCTGGGAGCTAGTTAGCAATCGGTTTGTCCCAAGCAAAAGTGTGTAGTTATGTCTATGGCGTAATTACACAACGCGACATTTGTGTACGTTAAGTGGCAGGACGTTTAGAACTGACCAGTTCGACACCGTGTCAAGATAGCACTGGAGCCGTTCGTGGTCGTCCGGGTCTCTGCTCCTTCGACAAATCTTGATATCATCCGCGAAAAATAGGAAATCGGAGGCAGTTGATCTCGTCAAATCGTTAATGAACACCAAGAATAGATGAGGTCCAAGCACCGAGCCTTGTGGTACACCACATAGCACATCGATTGCATCGGACAATGATTCTCGGACTCTCACCACTAGCCGTCAGTCGTGTAGAAAATTGCTAATTCAACTCAGGATTGGGTCACCAGTGCCGTAGTTCCGAAGCTTATGAAGAAAAATTCGATGGTCTAAGCAATCAAACGTTTTGAGAAATCCAGGTAGACGACATCGACTCCTACTCCATCATCAACAGATTCAGTCCAGTTATTACGTGCAATTAATAAGTTAGTATGACATGTGGCCGTGTGGCCCTGGTGCTGCTACTTTGTGGCTTTCCACATACTGCATCAGCGCATATGCCATGATTGATTCCATAACTTTGGATAGTACAGGAAGTAGTGTTATTGGACGGTAGTTGGTGGGGTCAGCGCGGATACCTTCTTTATGGATAGGAGTGATGACCCCATACTGGTGGAATATGGTTCTCTTCTAAGTATCGCTGATAGAAAACAGCCGGTGATTTTGCTAGATCATTAGCTACCGCTTGCAGAGCCTTTGGTCGTATGTTGTCGACTCCAGGACAACTGTGGATACGCAAGAACAACAACTTCTTCAAAACAGCTTCCGCAGAGAAGATGACGTTGTCTAACCCCGACCGTGGAGTTATAGAAACGAGGAGAATATTTGGGCTCGTTACCTGCTGAAAAGTTTGGGAATAATGAAGCCGTAGGAGATAAGCTGCTTCCATTGCTGATCGCGTGCATCCTTCAGCCGTGATTAGTGCTGGAACCCCCCGCTTCACCTTTCGAAGAACGTTAACGTGTCTATGCTGAAGTTTGCAGTTCGTGCGGAATCGCTTCATTAACTCCTGCTGATTCGTGACCTTGTCTTCGCGGATAAGTTTCAAACAGAAGTTACGATGTGTCACATATGCAGTCCAGGTTTTGGCATTCGGGCAGTCCTTGTGAGCTCGCCATACCAAATCCATCCGGGACATACATGTATGTGTTCTGCTCCTCAGAAATGACATGCATTTTTGGGTTGAAAGGACTTCTGTACCGATGTGTACGCTAACAGTGTGCTAAACGTCCTTGTAAAGGTTTCCCATGCGACATCTGGGGAGCAATCGGTTTAGAAAGTCCAAGTTGCCACTTTAACAAGCGTAGATAACACGTAGTAGTGCTTGGCAGTGGGTACTTTATCATCCTCCTTTTCAGGGTACTCCGAAGGGCATATATAGTCAAATAGTAGAATAACGTGGTCACTACGACCCAGTGGTGTGCTTGTAACTATTCCGTTAACCATGAGTTCTTCATTAGTGAGCACAAGATCCAGTATCGATGGCTTGTTAGCAGTTTGAAATCTGGCGGGAGAGGTTATGTGGTTGTGCACAGGGCGGCTAGCAAATAGCTCTTGCAAGCAGGCTTCATTCTGCGTACCGTCGGTTGCTGGCGTTTCTATATCGTGCTCGTTAAAGTCTCCCGCAATAAGAATGTGTGTGTAGGACTTGTTCAAAGCAAACTGAAAGACGTGGTTCAGTTTGGAATCCATTTCCGACGTTGAGTTTGATGGGCGATAAATCACGGCTAGTAGACATGCATCCTTGTTTCGCAACATTAGGCGGCACCAAAGCGAATCAGGAGCGGGGAGTTCTGGGTGATCGATAACTACACATCGGAGATTCGTATTATAATAAAGAATCACTCTACCACCCTTTCCGGTTCTATCGTTCCGAAGCAGCGACATGCCGGGTAAATTGATCTCAGAATCGGTTATCCCAACGTTTAGCCAGATCTCTGTAATCTTGATGAGCTCCGGCGGTTGTGAGGCATGGAGTTCTCTAGGTTCAGTCAACTTACTTAGAAGGCCTTGGGAGTTTGTGTACATACAAGAGAGGGTTTTTGTTGTTAGAGGTGTGTTGATGGACGTCAACTTTGTGTGAGCTTTTAAGCCGGCCGTTAGGTGGCCGGCCATTAATCGCTTTTTGGTTTATGAATTTCACTCAAGTTGCATGGCATTAATGAGCGTTCCTGTACGGACGTTTCACTCGTGCTGTGCATTGTCCTGTTATGTGCCGTGCATGCTGTTGTGTCCGTCTCTCCGCAGGACTGTGCAGATAAAGAAGTTGCAGCGTTTGCAAGTTCCATCGAATTGCTCACGATTTTTGGCCGTTGGTCTCCTGGCTTTAGCCGGATCTCTGTTGACAACCTTGCACGAAACTTTAATCACTTTTCCAACAGAACTTGCATCATTTCCTCAAAGTGTAATATTACTTTCATTAGCCTTGGACGGCTGCTGTTGTAGTTATGTGATGACGGAACTCTTATCAAGGATTTGGCAATAACATTGTCAACAGAGAGTACTTCGCGGATAAAGCACCACCGCTCTCGGTCAGGTGTTTGCGCACCATGATCAGAAGAATGCAGAAGCTCGGGAACACCATGAACATATATTGTTTTCTTGCTATCCCTATTAGGAATGCCGCGTTGGTCCCCTTGTTTTGGACGATCTTTCCAAGGTAGATCAGGTAATATACGCACTCCGCTCGGTGAGCTGCGAAGATGAACTGCAGCATAGCAGTTTAGTTTTAAGCGACTAACCAAGCAATTCACATGAGCAAAAGTCTGGCATTCGGTACCACTACGTTACCGAAAGGGTAGGTGAGCGCACAGTTTGGCTTGCGTCAAATCTGTTGGAAAAAACTGCATCAAGTGGCTTTTAAAGGGGCAGTGTTTATTTAATTCATCTTGGAATTCAATGATTGGCAGACATAAGTTACATGAGATGAATTAGTGTTCCGTGTACAGCTGCTCGATGGGTAAAACTCTTTAGGTGGAATCAATTTGACTGTAATGCGTGGCCAATTTGAGCTGCTCGCCCCTCAGATATGTACTGTGACTGAGTTGCAACAGATCGCGTCAAACGTGATTAGGTTATGCTCGTATCAGGTACGTCATGAAGGGAGCATTATGAGGACGCCGAATTAATCACTTCACACTCCAAGGGCTATCAGTCTAAAGTGGGTTGGGGGTCAAACGAGCCCTTACGTTGTGGAGCATCAAGCAGAGCTACTTAGTGTTTTTGCCAGGGAAGGCATCCTCGGATAACGTAATCCACATGGGGCCACACGTACGCGTTCAGCATCTGCGGAAAGACAGAAGGCTTATAAATTTCTGCATGCTCTCCATAGGATGTCGGGGTGCCAATTAGCTCACAGTATCTTAAAAACCAGCTGATGGTAAGGTCTACGTAGCTTGACTGCCCACACTTTATATAAAAAAACCTTAAACTTGATTTATATAAGTGATGGTTTATCTGCTTTTAAAGCCACACCTGCACACGGCCAGATGGTTCATGGAAGTGCCAGTGAAATCCATCGAGGGAACAACTTGCATGGAGGAAGACCCCTAGAATGCGGCCCCAGTAATTGCCATATTCCTCCATTTATACGTTTTATTTATCCACACTTGTTATTTTTAAAACTTCATGATCGTTCCAAAATATTTAACCGACTAAATAGCCATGTCCGCCAAAACGCCCGAAGAATGCTCGGGGAAAATTCGCAAAATATAACCTCTGCTACTTGCGATTTTACCGTACATCAAAAATGGTAATATCCAGTCGGACCGTACCTCACACCGACGCGAGATATACCTTTGTATTTTATTCACCACAGATTCATAATGCCCATGCAAGAGCATGGTACTACTTGTACATATTTGTTCTGCGCCATATATGGACACAGGTTCTCATGTGAAGAAAAAATACCCATTAACATATTACCGTAACTGTGTCAAGAAGACAGTTTCATACTGCACAAGCACATCAAGTCCACTTTCCCGGGATTCAAGCGGCGGCGACTGTTTCCAAGTCGATATTCCTGAGCACCCTGATAGCACGTGTATAAAACTTTCACTTTGACACATAGAACTCGAGCAGGTTGTGGAATGACTACTTACAGCTCCTGTGGAGTTGGTTCTGCAATGTCTCGTAATCGTCTACTTCTGTTGTTAGGACGAAGGTTCAGATCGTCCTCAATTATTAAGTATCATTAACACGATAGCTTAGGATAACCATGAGTAGATGTGAGTCCAATACTGGTCTTTGGTGTACGACACAGTGGACTTCAGTCGGGTTGGCAAAGGTGCAGCCGACCCACACTTTCATAATAAATAAATAAATAACTAGATAAATAAATGGTATATTCCTCGGTGATTCCAGGTGCAGTCGAACTATGTGGCTGATCAATGTGTACAACTGGATCGCAAAAAAAATCAATTTGTTCACGCTTTTTACAATGGATCCAAAACAGGTACTAAACTAATTGTCAGGATTAAGGCATAAAAGAAATTAATAACCAGGAACAATAACGTAAACAGATTTAAACAAATGTCCAGTTAAAGTAATACGGCCACTCATGGAACCATCCTCAGGGGGACCTGCTTCCATGCTAGGTATTCCCTCGAAATGTTTCGCCCGCACTTCCATGCAATACCTGGCCGTGTGCCGGTGTGGCATAGTAGCATATGAGCCATCACCTGTTTATCATATGTTCTGCTGTTTGTAGAGCTGCTTTTGTACATGTATTATGGGCCATGAAGGCGCAGCCCAGTCCGTCATGCGGATCATTCTATTATGGCAGTTTTTTATACACCAGTCAGTTGGTGGTAATTTGCCTTGCATAGGTAAAGTCTTTTATAATCTGGAAGCTGTAATCCGTCACCACAGGAGATCAGCCCAATCGTGGCCAACAATGAATTAAGGAAGAATATAGACAAGTGGAATTATGTGGAAACTATATCGTTAGTATAAAAAATAGGCAGGTATGTTTTATACATCGGCGTAGAAATGGATCGAGCCGACCATGCGATCAAATTGTGTGGCGTGACAGCCGGAGACGGATGACTGTACTGGCATTGAAACAGGAAGTTGGCTGTCCAACCAGGAAAGAATCAAAGATACTACAGTTTCACAACAAGTGAAACAGAATATCGTAGTCTAGGTGGCCAAACGCCTTTGAGTACTTCAGGTAGAAGGCGTCAACTAGTACCGTGACATCGACAGATTCCGAGCATTTTGCTCGTACTAGCAACAACTTCATTGCGCATAAGCAATTTCGGTGGAATCCGTGACACAATGATGTTGTTATTCTCAAGGTAACCGGTGAGTACCACTAGGATAATACCTTCCATAATGGCAATGGATGAACACTTGTGAGACTTCAGTTCTGGGGCTACGAAAGACTGTCATTCATGTAAATAAAAGTGACGGTTCCGCGTTTCCATCTTGTAACAATCTAGATTTCATTAAAGCATCATTTAAAAGACCGAGGTAATAATTCGGTAATGATCATGGTATTTGCCTTTGAAAAGTCGGATGCATATATTTTGGACCTGGAGAGTTGTGTGCGCGCACTTCCAATTTCCCATCAGCACATTCGATATAGTGTAGAGTACTACGCCTAATCTTGTGGACAGCGTGATACGTGTCGGATGCGGCTTAGCCAGCGACTAACTCTGATAGTACGGATGCATTTTTATTGATGCGCGTTACCCACATGTCGAGTAGTTAACACGAGACCCACTGAGACATATAATATATGAGTTCCAAGCTGCCGTGTGCAAATCCTAGTCAAGGAAACTTAGAATCCCTTGTTGACGCTTAAGTCGCGGATTACGTCGGCGCAATATTTTCGTTAGGTAATACAGACGTCCCGACACTATACAATAGCGCCAAGTTGGATCAGGGAAGGCCATACACACTGGAGTTCTGTTCTTCAGGAAAAACTTTGTTTGTTTGCAGCTCAAGATTTTGGTATACGATGTATTTGCCACGAACCTGGTGAACAAGGTGACAAACTCATGCTAAGTCGCCTTGGGAGGGTATCCGGCTAGGGAGGATCTGCTGGTTGCTTGAACGAAACCAGACAGGATGTCGGAGTGGGTAATGAAGTAGGGTTCTTCCGTGCTTCTAGTGATGCATTCCGTGCAGCCCAAAAATAGGGTTGCATGGGCACCGTTGCCAAGGAGTTTGCTTGCCTTTACAGTATCGATAATTGATTTCGCGTTGGTGGACGCGAGGTTTAGAAAATCATGTTCATCCTAGTTTCTAAACCGCGTTAGATAATTGAATCCGTATTATTGCGGCAACTGGAGGTTAATTTCTTGCAACCTTGCCTCAAATTGTATGTCGAGCGGAAGCAAGAATTCGAAAGATAGCAGCCTGAAGTCTTCTACTAGGAGGACGCAACGGTATTGCCCTGCTGGGAGACAATTCACAACAGAAGCTAGATGGTGATCAGTTTCCAAGGTGAATATTCGAGGACGGTAAAATGTTGCCACTAGGCACTCAGCACCACATTTCGGGCGCAGACGGTTCAAAGTAGTATCAGTAACTTCGCTTTCTGATTCCATACGATGATGAAGGATGTAATGCTAGACAACCTCGCCTCCACCTCTGGGTCGATGCTTTCTTAGGCAAAATACGTCGGGCGGAGCTAGCTCAGGATAAGTGATCGCAGTGTACAGCAATTTTGACTTAGCTTGAATTGTATTGTGTAAGTTTTACACAGCCTTATGCTTCTTTATCAAGGTAACTTTATCAAGGTATCTCACAATTTTTAAAATGTGTTGATGCACACTGATATTCGGAAAAGTGGTCCACATTCCTCAACAGCCGAACATCAAATACAAGCTTGCAGAACACGTAGTGCAAGTAGTCACCCAGGAACGCGACCTTGGACTGAAAAAGCAGGTTGATTTGAGCTGCTCAGCGTAATCTGAATACACATCAATGACTGGAAACTAACACGCTGATTTGATATGAAGTGCGTTAAGATGGTCTGATCCATCTGTCTCACAGCAGATCCTCAGCACGTACGTGGAGCCTCATGTGGAATAAGCAATCCAGACCTGGCAAGATATCTCATCACTTAAAAATCCACAGCGCAATGTCACTAACCAATTCAAAGGATTGTTCCACTTTCTACATTATTCTGTCGTGCGTATCGGCGCCTACGTGGCGACCTCATAATGGTCTACCAGATTCTAGGGAATCCCAGCAAAGTCTGCCACAATCTAGTGGAAGTTAGCAACAACACGAATTTAAGGGAACTCTAGTTTAATTTGGCCACACAATACAGTCGGTGGAACTCTTACTTACTTCGTGTGCTCCTAAATTCCATTGTTTCAGGCACCACTTTAGCTGTCTTAAAAGAGGCCTGTGTACACCGAGGTACCATATAACATGAAAACATTGCACCAACAATCATTACCATACACAATCGAGGTTGACTACTTTAGTCATGCTTCAATGTTAACACAGTGGTATGACCACCAAAAGGCTTTTCAGTTTATCACCAGCTTCGCTTCTCTTCACATTTTTGTGGTTCTCAGGGGACTTGTTAGGCTTTTGCTTTTTAACCCATAATGTAACATTGTTGCATTGTTCCAATGTTGTAGGTGCAATCACTATCGTTTCATGCTTATTTAAGATACACCTTAAGTAAGTAACATCTTCGACGCCTGCATGTGTCCTCGTTGAAAGCCTCACTCGTCTGTGCCATATGCGGATTGTAATTCTGCGTATGGCAAGTTTCGGTTGTCTAATCATCGGCCATCATTAGTAAGCATCACGTACCCACCTCTTAAGTTCATTTAGATGACTTGTGGAAGCAGTCCATTGCTGAGGTACCTAACTGTTTGCAGTCCGGTTCTAAGCACCTGTTTCTATTTATCGGACCCTACCTATGTCAGCTGCAGCGGCTATCGAGTAAGAATATTTTAATGTTGAACAGCCCCGACTGTTATATTCTTCCATCCCATATTCCTTTTAATAAGAAGACCATCGCATGGTAATTGTTTCCCATGGCTAACAGCAATGTTCAGTTAATTTCACCCTTTGTCATGGCTTTCAACATTAGATAAATAAGTAAATAATGCTTTTATTCTCGATAACGCGAGAAAAGCCTTTGCAGACATGATCATTTTGACATAATAATGCATGATCAAGAACGTACAAAAATCCGATATGTTTGCCATGACAGTGTATGTTTAGGGAGGGGGGCAGGTATGTAATTGCGTATGTAGGGAGCTGTGTGTGTGTGTGTGTTTGTGTGGTGCCCCATGCTGAGGCTGATGTTGCATTCTTGATGCTTCTTCACCGCAGTTGGGCTAAACCAACTTACACTTAAACTAGGTCTCTTTAAGCTGCATAAATTTCATTCCAGTTTATTTAGTTAGTTTCGCCTATCTGAATAGTCTTCTATTAGCTGGCCACGTTGCTTACGCTAATTGCGCTTATCTTCGGTAATTTTGTTGCGTTTGTAGCATTTTTCAGTAACTTGTGGACATATTTTCCTTATCTCGGATTCATTGCTAACCAACTTACTTCCTATGCTAATTTGGCGAAGAGTTATGCCACCGTATCTGCATGCATTATTGGACTTATTTTATTTCATTTTGTCGTTTCAAGTGATTGCCTGTTGCTTGATATCCCCGGTGTGGCTGCGCTTGATGTGCATGTTGACAAGGTGCCTACCTGTCTATCACCCAATACCTCGTCCATACTGGCTCCAGGAGACAGTTGGTCGTTGCTGGAGGGGATGGGGTGCACGGTCCTTGTGGCCGTGTTAGGATCAAAGAGTGGTTCCATGCACTCAGTGTGAAGCGGACTACGGTCCAGCCACCGCCTTGTGTGCGCTTGATTCCCCAAATACAGCGTGCTTGTGTTTGCCTGTGAAGGAGTGTGAGCCGGCTCCATTGATGAAACGTGGCTTCCATCCACATGCCTCCCGGTCTTATTCCTTCGGGTTTACACTGGATATGGGGTGTGTGGTTGGAGCTGTGGGTGGTGCAGCGCAAGCCATCCATGGTCCCTCTGTAGGCGCAGGCGTCCTGTGGCTGGTCACAGTGACAGGCAAATCCGAAACCGGATGCTGCCAACCATGTAGCTGTGTAGTTTGTGCTTGTAACTGTGCTGCTCCATTCCTGAATATTTGATATCATCCGCAATGTGTGAGTAGAAGATTGGTGTCCGTGGGTTGGAAAGGATTATCCGGATATCCACGGGGCAGTGAATTTTTATTTTGTGGCGAGTCACTATCGCCACTCCCCAGTGTTGTTAAGCAGATATTTATGGCTTTTTATAGGGAGAACGCTTGCCAGGAGAAAACCCGCCATGTCCTGGAAGATTGAAGCGAAAGTATTTGCTGGAACGGATTAAATCCGAAACACCCAGCTGGCACCACGAGGAGGTTGTTCGGCTAGTCAGCAATGAGATTATGTCCATGGTCATATGCAATTTTGGGGATGAAACCAGTCCTAACGTGGTATACAGTAATGTGAAATGAAAATTATAGTGTTGCTCATCCCAACACTGGCACCCCAAGACCGCGGTTTCCTCCTGGTTGGGACTTGTCCGTAGGAGATAGCCTGAGTTGGGCTGGAACTCAGAGCCTAGTGGCTCATGGTTGACGCCATAATCATTGGTATGCAGTACTTGTTAGAGGTCGATCTCATATGCAGCAGAATTCTGAATCGAGACCAATGTCTGCTAGAAAAAGACAACTTTGACATGGAATATATCAAGAGAAGCCTCGGACAGCTCATTCTTATGTTTTGTAAGTCAAGCACTTCAGATATGGGATGATTGCTGTTTTCTCTCAGCAGAATAGTAATAGAAACTAGTTGGGGTTTGAGTGAGGGTAATAAGGAATGAACTCATCAAAGACGAAAGAATAAGCCGACCGCTGAGCAACGATTCAGCCATGTACGAAAATAATTATGTCCATTGCTACGCTATCCCAGTGAACAGCAGTACTGAAGCTATCTTGCTGGAGTATTAATTCATACACTACCATGATGTAATCGGCAAATAGATAAGGTCGTGATCGAATAAGGAGTGATTCCAACCAACCATGACTAGAGCCCAGGGCTCTGCTTGTTATCATTGATCTTACCATCTAGTAAAACTCATGAGAGTGCAAAATGGACTTTGTTTGTTGTGGCGGTTAGCTACCATAGTTAGGTACCGGATCGATATCACAATCAAACTGGGTAGCCGTCAACCAAGGTTGATCTTGTACGATAACTGTTTGAGCTGCTGCCAGCATTGTTTTCCTTATGGTCTCTCCATATTACTTTTCTTCTGCCCAATGAGTAAGGGTTATCGACACACTGCTCCACTTATCTTACCTAACAAGTCATTCGTTTCTCGGAAAATTTCATAAAGTAAGCATACAGTGTGATCACCCATGTTACCCATAAAAAGTGAAAGGGAGCGTTTACACATACTGTCACATGATCATTATAGTTAATTCACAAACGAACGATTTGTTTTGTCGACACATTTATTTGAGGTGCTTAAATTCTCACCATGACTTTCCTGCGATTGCAAAACAAGAACTACTCTTTCATTGCTTTCTGGGCTAAAAAATATCTTCTAGCTTCGGAGACCTGAGAGGCCACAATTATTCACGCACCAGTTTCGTATGATGTGGCATGGACCGGCAACACGTTCTAATCACTGTGCGGCTGATAAATCCCCGTGACTAGGTTACGGCTGAAGGCACATAGGCTGCTAAAGGTGAGTATCCTCTTGTGGACTGCAATTAGTTGTCTGAGTAAAACCGTGTCATCCTGCGGTCGAACCAAGTGACTGGCTTGGAACAATTACATGTTTCAACATAGCACACTTACGATTTACTCAGAAGAGGTTCACTCTTCCTACTGGGTGTTAATACTCTCGAGATGCACCAAATGAATACCATCACCGTGCATTGTCAAACGTTGTTTTGATATTCGAGCAGCGTCAAGGAAGTCTCCTACAATTTCGACTACTTCGTCAGTCTAGCAAAATTATGTCAGGGGTGGATAACGACAAAACCCATGGTGCAACAACTGCAAGGTAATCCACGTTAATTTTTGTTGTCAACCACCGGGTGACGCAGTTCACCTGGACTGCAAGATATGTCAACTGGCTCTCCACGTGTGAACGTTAGTATTAATTAATGATTCACTAGATATTTTCCTGTTTTTATACGTGAATATTTGATCCCCATACTCGCTTTGCACGCATTGCTACCAAGCTACAAGTAAACCTCGCCCCATGCCTAAGTAATCTCTCGACTAAAGATGTGTCTCAAACCCTTCGAATCCTGTTGGCTCTATCAGAACATTAATCCATGGATTAGGAAATCATTTCAGCCCTTTGCTTGTCCCCAACTACAGTTAGGCCGAAGATGCATATCTAAACACTGCGAGGAAAAAGCTTGGATTGTGTCGATAAGTATAATCGAATCAAGGAGAGATATTCTAGCAGCTTAAAAATCGTGTTCTTATGCAGCCGATCTGCAGTTAAACCACTCGCTACTATCTACTATCAATGAGTTCAAAAATTCCTGAGCTTACATGGAGGAGACCCTGAAGCGAAATATCAGTGGTGCCAAAGCGGTATAAACAGGGGCTGGTGTTTGAGCGATTTATGTTAAGCTTCCCCAAAGAGTCGGAAGGACTACTCAAATTTCTGACGATTTCTGCTAAACAGTGTCAATTTAGTCGATTCCCTGACAGGTCGAAGGCCGCCGCTTTACGCACAAACCCCGGTCTTAGAACGTTACGCCGTCAAAAAATCGCTGGCTTGATAGGTTGGTTCCATAAGGTCAGCGGCGCAGATCGATCTGGCACCCACACTCTCCAATAGCGTTTGAGTCACTTGGTCGTGGTTGGTTATCTCCTCAAGGTCACGGAGCCTATGAGCCGCTGAACGAATGTCGTGGGCATGGCCGCGGCCGGGACCGTTCCTCCAAGTTCCGGGATCAGTTGTGTAAGTTCCGTTATTTGTCACACATTTTTAGGATAGGCTCTCGGTCGTTGTCGTTAACCGATTTTAATAGGATCCGATTGAGAAGTAGCTTTCACCGTTTTTGCATTCCATGTGCTTGGCTGTTGTTGGTAAATGAAGTGTTTATTATACAGTTTGCCATAAGTTAAATATAGTCATCTACCGTCTGGATGCTTTGCCGCAGCGAAACTTTCCGTAACCTGCGCCGTTTGCTTTATTCTATGGAATACGTTCGGGTACATCAGCAAACCTCTTTGGAGCCCAGAGTAAGACTGAGCATTTTTTATTCTCGCACTGCCGAAAATAAAACATTTATTTAGTTCAGAGTATTGCAACTGATTCAATTGTAGTAAGTGAGTTCTTTCCATGGCAGCACCCACTAGCGGAGGTCTGCGCTTGAATATCTGGCTTACTGACATTTCTCAAATATGACGCTCCTTCGGCTCGATTTTCTTGCGTGTGTGTTAATCGAAACAATGGTTAGCTTCTGGTCTCGAGAACACATCAACGCTGAATATACAGTCAAACTTGTCTAAGGCGACCACTAAATGGGCCGACAAAAAGTGGTCGCTTTGGAAAGGTGGTCGCCATATATATATATATATATATATATATATATATATATATATATATATATATATATATATATATATATATATATATATATATATATATATATGACCTACGGAGGTCTGTGAATGCAAAGAACCCAGTAACAAATTTAAACGTGTTCCATCGCTGTACAGAATAAATTTACTACCCAATTTGCCCGTGTCCGTGACTCAGCTTTATCGGAATGAGCGCGTGCAGGTAGAATAATTCGGCAAGTTTGATTCCGCTTGAGCATAAGCGCCAGTGTAAGGATTGCAAGTTCCTATACTTCCAGGCAACAGACGCAAATCCGTCCATTACGTAGGCTGGTGTGAAATGCAGTTTCCCAAAACTGAGATACACCAACAACTGGTTTCATCAGGAGGACAGAAGGTACCATGATGGGCGGCGGTAAACGGAAGATTTAAAAATGTACGCGAAACATATAGTTGGCGGCATGATATAATATTCCACAAATTTAACATAGATCTTCAATTTACAATCGAAAGAATGACCCAGGATCAATCAAAGGGGATACTCTACGTGTCATCCAATGGAGGAACATACAACGTCATTCGTGCGCAAGTATTTATCACAGAGCGAAATTTGCCAGGTTCGAAACATTCCTGGTTATTTAGCACATGTCTAAGTCCAGTCAGCTTTGTTGTTTTGTCTATAAAAGGTGCGGAAATACCTAATTCGGTCACCAAAGAAAATGGTGTTGCCTGTCCACAAGTGTCCAGAAAATCACATTTGGCGTGTTAGACGTTTGTTCACTCAACCGGCTTGGGTCACCCTAAATGAAATGGGTTACAGCTTAGGGCAGATGCGGTCAAAGGTCAGTTCAACTATTCATCGAACAGCTCGACGCGACCGTGTAAACCCGCTTTGTCGGACGGAAAATAGTTTAACGCACATAGAGGAGGCATGTGGGAACTGCGCTCCCTATGACGACTGATGTAAATGGTTCCATAGTCGCAACCAATGACGGCAGGTAATCTCGACTTTTTCGAGTGGAGCCCAAAATGTAGATACACCCTGCTAACAGAACGGTGAGTTCAAACTGGGGCAATTTTTAAGGTTGGTGAAAAATGATTACCGATGTATTTATAACCGACAGTTGACTATTATTAGTTCCACGCCGAGTGCATAACACCACATACACATTCTTCCCTCGCCGGTTATCAGGGAGTTGCTTAACTCGCTCATCTCATCAGAGTAATATATATATATATATATATATATATATATATTAGAGAATAGTAGTAGTATTATTTATTCTACACAATGATGGAACGCAACTTAAAAAATTTTTACTGGTTCCCTGAATTCGCATACCTCTGTAAGTTCTCCGATGGTTATTTGCGTAAGCTATATAAATTATTCCACTGCATACTCTTCCTCTGCTGGTGCTGTAGTTGCCCAGTTGGGTCTAAGCATATTTTTCGCAAGTACTGGCATCAGTTTCACATAAGGAGTTGGTCTGATGCGCTTCCAAGTTGTTCACTTGCGTTGGTTTATTCACCCCAAATACTGGGAACACTTAATACTGAAAAAATTGGCTGGTCAGTTTATCGACTTGTGTGGTCTCCATTAGCATTCAGGTAACGTTCGTGACGGTTCAATTGGAAATTTCCTGGCTTACGCAGCACTAAAATATATGAACAGTTTGTATTAAAAAGATTGTCGCATGAACTAGGTTACCCCGGGTCCCAATGAACAAGGTGAGCCACATCTTTGCACTAAACATCGATATCCGGCCACATATATAGTTTAACAATCCGTACTGTTGTACTTCACCATTTTTTCTCTCGGCTAGTGGTTTTACGCCTGATGAATCTCTGACATCGTTTATATAGGTATCTTCAATAATTTCCTCGGTGTCTACATCATTATTGTGTCAAGCATAACTCGAAAATTCACCCTCTGCTATAATGAGAAATGACGAAATATCGCAGTTGCAGTGACTAATTTAAAATTTTATGTCGGGTCACATTTCGGTTTGTCATTGAGACCCATGTGACCCACAATGCAGTCGAATGACAACAAAATGTTTCCCGTCTTTGAACATGCGGTAAAAGCTTGGGAAGTCGATTGAAACAGGTTAACTATAACGATGTGGAACAGCTTTGGCCTCCCAATGCACTCAAATTAAGGGGTCAGCAACAGCCTCAATCGACCGATTAGTCAGTGGATCATCTTTCATCGAAGTACCGCGCCCGATGAGCGCTTCACTCATTTCGAGACCGTCTTAGTCAAGGCCACTTACCGAGACCATTCTTGTCTCTAGTTTTGCTATACGTCTGGGCTTAGCCCTGGACCAGTGAACAATGAAAACTACCAGTATGCTTATCTTTCTCACGAGGCCCATTTCAACTTGAATGGTTTGCTGCGTCTGTGTGCTCTCCATATCCTATGTTCACGAGCGTATGTGCATATACACGTCACCCAATCTTATGGCTGTCTGTCCGCCGAAGTTGCATACATCACATGGCACAGCCATCTGCCTGTCTGTCAATCGCCAGTTCCCCACCCTTACTGTGTGCGTACGCGCACGCACGCACTTGCAGGTCAGCGGGCCTGCTGCTGGCTGCTAGAATTCCGTCTCCCTCGCTCGGGCGCCTACTGCACAAGCTAGCGTCGCTCAGATCGACTAACTCGAGTCGTACGCACACACATGGATGCCGCCCCAAAATTTGCACAGCCAGTGGAAATTAAGGCCTATTTTCAGCGCGCATTTATGATTAACTATTTTGCAAGCGACCACTAATATTGTTAGTGTTGTTATCGACGTCGATAAGACCGCACCACCGGCCTGACGGGATTTTCAGCCGTCTACGTAAGTCGAATGATTTAACTCGTAACAGTAGCGACTCTACTGCATTATGCACACATGAAAATGAATGAAAATAATTAAGGTGGGGTATATAAAATAATCATATTTAAGGAATTATATTGTACAACGCACTGCGTTGATGTGAGTCGGCCTGATCATCCGGGTTAGTTACGGTTAAAAAAATATTTTGTTGCACCCTTATCCTTTTTGTATGATTTTGTATGATTTCAGAGGGATATGTTGCGCTACGTTTTTCGTGAAACATTTGTTGCAATTTCAGAGCAGATACTTTTTGCTTATGTAGACTTCAGTTGCAACACTTGGATAATACTGGAGCCATAATGTTCTGCACGCAGCTTCCTGCATTCTACATCAGTATTGGAATCAGCGATTTTTTGTTTCAGCTTACTTTTGTATCGAACTAAATCGTTCTTCCGTTTGTATATTCATTTTCGCCTCCTTGCGTCTAGGAAATAATCTTTAATTCATACTTCATCGCCAAATCCCCTACCTTCCTTTTATTAGGGAAATGTGCACGCGGTCTTTTTCATATGATGCCTTCTTAAATGGTTACACCATCTTCGCTATCTGCCGAAATATATCTGTTGCACACGCTACTATTATCCTCGGAAGTTAATCGCAGGTGCTACTACTAATTATGTTAGTTCTAATAATTTAGCTGTTGATCTGTCCCTACGAGAGAATGGTCACACGCATCCCTAAGAAATGAACTATTAATTTGCCTCGAAAAGTGATCGTTTATCATGTCATTATTTATTATCTAGTGGTACACCATTATTTGAATTTAATCATATACTATCTGCAATTTTTTCACCCATCAGAAGCGCCACATTTCACGCCCTGATTACATCCAACTGGAAGTTATTGAGTCATGACACCTTTCCGTTGTTTTCTAGATATTGTCTTATGTCCGTCAACAGAGTTACTCTTAACGTCTCCGAAGCTCCAGGCAAGTTCAGCCATTCAGATTATTTTATGTCAGTCGGTCTTACTTTTCCCTCTAAAGTGGCTTTTCATTGTTTTATCCTGGTCAGCATGTCTGCCTCTCACTATACGCTATGCGGCACCCACACGCTCACGTCTCTTCATCTTTTACTGCATCAGAACACGCACGTGCGCACATACAGCGACACACTTCATAGCATTGTCATTGGTTGATCGTATGCGCCTTGTTTTAATTGTCTATCTTTTGGATAAAATCATCACATAAACTTGGTTTGTTTGTGCGTTGACGTTTGCACGCAGCTGGCAACTCTGCATGTGTACGGTCCTTCGCGTGACGCATCAGATCAGAGCAATCGTCAACCTATCGATTGTTTCCTTACCTGATAGCTTGCTAGGCCAGTGCTAGTGAATGCACATCCATCTCCGGAGTTACCGTCATTAAACAACAGCGGTGCTCATCGATAATTTATACCCGACTGTGTGCGCCCAGTTATCGATTCCTAATGTGGTTGCAGCAATTTGAATCTCCACTGCGTATTCTTCGGGCGTGCGTTTATCTGTGAAACAGTTTTTCCTCGTCAACTGGCGCTACCATTTGTTTATTAACCACCAACGGCTGTGGAAAAATGATCTGTTTCGGTTCGCTGAACCCTAATTTACCGACTAATTGTCAAAATGCGTAAAGCGAAAAAGTCACTTGAAGGTAAGTGCGGTCAGTATTTCCAGTTCACAATATAGAGCTGATAAATACCTACTTGCTTTAGTTGGCTCTGAATAAATATTCCCCGTTCACCAAATTCTCAAATTTCTCATATTAATTATGTTACTTACATAAGTAGTTTCGTCTTAAACATCCAGAAAGGGTCGCAATGCCCAATGCAGCTGGTCGATGTCGGCCCCTTTTGGCTAACGGTGAAACTGGAAGGAAACGTATCTCCGATACATCACTGGACGCGATGAGAATAGCCCTGAACATGCATGGATTAAGCGGACAAGATGAGCGATCAGCGGGAAGCGATAAATCCCTCAACGTTGCTCGACCTCGAAAACAACGAACAGTTGAATCGGATACCGGACCTGTGTCCGCCCAGCCAAAGGATCGCCAAGCAAGCATGGCGTCTGTGATACCGAGTGAGTTCCCGTTACTGTAAAATAATAATTTACTGGATTCTCGTAGTTTTTCTTTTTACATCCGTTATACGTGTACGTGTATGGACCGTTGCACAGTCATCACGTTGCAGTCGGCTGCGACCGTTGTGACTGTCGCAGCTCAATATCGCATCACAAGTTCATCTAATTTAACACGCTAAATACTGGCAGCTATTATGTTTTTTTCTGGCAGCCCTACTTTTGCTTTATGTTAGCATCGACACAGTTTTACCTATTTGGAGCGTAATTAGTGGAACCCACAACTCTGACTTCGGATTCACATCCTACAAATTTTGTAATTGTATATGATGATTTGCCTCACGCACGCCGGTCACACGCTCTTGTAGCATTCATTCTTTGTTGCCAAGTAAGAATCACTTATTCGCTTGAGTGAGTTGCTCTCGCCGGTCCCAACATTATTGCTGTCCCACGGTCTTATAATTTTAGATAGGTACGGACCAATTTGTTATACATTGCGCCAGCGAGTGGAATACGAAACAGCTATCTCGGCTCTTAATACACTTTGACAGTCTGCTTGTTCGCGGTCAAAATTGGTTGTCACTCACACTTATTGGCCATTAATATCGCTGCATGTCAACTTAAACCATGTTGTCCGCTGTAGGGTAAAATATTTCAACTAAATTTCGATTGAATTTTGATCGCCAGATTACCACAAAGGAAAGAACTGGACAGTTGAATCTTTGAGGCGTTCGTCATGTAGTTAGTTTGATGGAACGATTGACGGAAACACCAAGTGACCGGGGGCGACTATCGCTGCTCATAATCCATTGTCGCTGGCACAACCGCCCTGCGAAACGTAGTACTTAATTCAGCATCTTCCCGTGCTCATCTACATTGAACGCATGGCGTTGGGCTAATCAAGTATAAATTCCCACACATTTTTTTAGACTGTGTGGCCTGGGTGTATCAATCTAAAAGGTTTCTACGGTACTTGTGACGTCTGTTTAGTAACCCAGTGGTAAATCGAACTCCAATGACTTGTGAATTAAATTCATTTGTCTTGTTCACTAAACGGGTAGTGTATATGTATTATTCAGTAAGAGACTGGTGTTCAGCCAGGATTGAAAACGTTGGACGTGATAGATGGGTGCATTGCGAATAGCAAATCATGACTCACCAACCGACAGCCCGGTGTGTTTGCATGTGTGTTGATGGCATTTCGTTTGCGGTCACGACTTATAACGAAGTTTCGCCATCCGTTCCCTCATAGTGCACCGTTTCCATGGGGCATCGATGTTTGTACACTTAACTATCATTTTAATTAGCGGCAGTATATTGCTACCTCCGAGTCACCCTGTTCTCCTTCGGTTTGTATTTATTTATCGTTATTTTTAACTTGGTTAGTAATCAAGCTTTTCCACTTTCTAACTAAGGCACATCTCATTATGGTCCGCACTTGCTGATGGGGATTCACATAGTCAACTGAACATCACTCCTAAAAAGCCACGTAGCCTTTCGTTTTGAAACATAGTTTAAAAAATATCTATTTTGGAGTCTGCTTGCCACCCTTAGTTTAATAGTTGACTAACCTAGGGAATTGACACAACGCTATATAGCTTTTTGGATATGGCGCTGTCAGGTTGCAATTTTTGCAACTAAATGCAGTGCCTAGTGGCACCGTCCAGCTGGTTTCTGTGCGCATCTTTTATCCGGTTTTCTTGGACTGTTCTTGTGAATTTACATTCTTAAATGAAAGTCACTCCTGTCTATCTGCCCTGTGGCTTGTATTATGTGATAACGGGATTAGCGACTTTGAATATTTGAAACAGGATTTCGTGACCTACAATTTTGGAACCGTGAAATGGCTGATGGTTCTCGACACAAAATGGAAGACTGTTTTTCACTTTTTTGAGGATATGTACTCGCAATTATTCCGCATTAGCTGATCATCACCATTACTATAACCTGGTAGATTGCAAACTGACTTGTTGAGATCCTCCGGCTTACAGAAGCTCTATTAATCGGGCTGTTATAACATGTACATCATCCTGTGCATGGAAGACCGGTTATGCGAAATCCGGTTAACATTGACGATGGATCCTTCTGGAATATTGGCCTGTTATCAGCAGCTTTTGAAGCCTTATCCATGTTCAAATTAGTGTTTCAAAGACATCTGAACATAGTTTATAGTCGGCCCATCGTCTCTCACATCGAATGCCTTTTCACGGCGACTTTCCACAATGAACGTCATAATAGCGAGATAATTGGAATTATACTTGGACCTGGTGCTTCACTTTTACAATTTGCATAAAAAATCGGAGCAACATTGTCCGCTCGCTATTTTCCGATTGGCTTTCCAAACCGCAACTTATATGTCTTGGGAAGCCACGAGAATGCACTCTCACTGAGCTTGCTGTTAGAAATACTTCGGTTGCATGATATATATATATATATATATATATATATATATATATATATATATATATATATATATATATATATATATATATATGGTTGACGGCATCCGGTTTCGAATTTGTCTGTCACTATGGCCAGCCACAGGACGCCTGCGCCTACAGAGGGATCATGAGTCGCTTGCGCTGCACCACCCACACTTCCACCCACACACTCCATATCCAGTGTAAACCCGAAAGGATAAGACCGGGAGACATATGGAGGGAAGTCAAGTTACATCAACAGAGTCGACCCACACTCCTTCACAGACAAACACAAGCATGCTCTATTCGGGAATCAATCACACACAAGGCGGTGGATGGACCGTAGTCAGCTCCACACTGAGTGCATGGAACCACTCTTCGAGCCTAGCACGGCCACAACTACCGTACACCCCTTCCCTCCAGGAAAGATCAGTTGTCTCCTGGAGCCATTATGGACGAGGTAGTGGGTAATAGAGGGGCACCTTGTCAACATGCACATCAAGCGCAGCCACACCTGGGATGTCAAACAACAGCCAGTCATTCGAAATGCCGATATCGAATAAAGTAAATGTATAGGACGACATAAATACTCTCTAAATGAGCATGTGGAGCAAATTGGTTATAAGCGAATCCGCGACAAGTAAAAAATGTCCGAAAGTTTTTAAAAAGATTACCACGTGATAAAGTTACGCAAGATTACCACAATTAGCATGAGCGACGTGTGCAAGTTAGAAGATTATCAAGTACGCAGAACAAACCGAATAAAGTGGAATGAATTTTATCCATATTAAAAAGATCTAGTTTAAGTGTAAGTTGGTTTAACCCAACTGCAGTGAAGAAGCATCATGAATGCAGCATCAGACTCAACATGGGGCATATATAAATATATAAGTATATATATATATATATATATATATATATATATATGGCTTACAACAGATATGACCCTAAGTGCTTACCCCGACACGTTAAATATGATTTCAATTTATTCAACCTTCATTCTTCGCATGCTACTTTTTCATTGTTGTAGCTGATGCAGTTATTCCAACTTATCGGGAACATTTTAAGTGATTTTTCTGACTTGTGGTGTTCTTCCACGTTTTTCGCCATGCGTTTGCAGGACGTACAACGCCAGTTTCGCGCCCACTACTCATAGACCACCCATGTCTAGTAAATAAATTTTTCTTTACAAGTGTTGTTTTACTAAGAACGTTTTTCAAACCTGCTTCTGCCTCTTGCGTTCAACAGTATTTCGCTTGGTTATAGTGGTAGCGAGTTCTTATCACCGGCAGTGTTCAGCTCCAACATAGTTGCATCTGTCTTAATATTCTCCGCCAATTATCTATTTATACAGTTCTGTGGTCGTTTTTAGCACCTACCATTTTATAATTTGCTGATTTATCAGTTGCGAACATGTCCTTAGTGACATTAGTCCGTAAATAAGTTTGGCTGATTGCAATTTATGTGCCTTGCACCAGATTAGGTGAAGCTACTTCATACTGTATAGTGTTCCTAAGCACCAGCGAATTTTTACCCTTCAGGATTTGGTTTTTTCGATTGGTCAAGTTATCTCAAGGAAATCGACGCTTCTGCTGTGCCGGTCAACTACTTTACTCATGTTCCTCTGGAAATTCAGGTACGTGAACGTTTTATCTTACTTTGCTGCATCCATTACATCACTTCCCAACAGCTCTATTTTCTGCTACTACTACTCGGGGCCACGGCAACAGAGCGTTTACGGTTTCCTACGGGAATATGGGAACAACGTGAACAGTTTCTAGCCTCTGTTTTGGACGTTTTAGAGGACATGTTTGATGCGTTTCTTGTAGCCCACAGCCGTCACTAGATAACTCTTTAGTCTCCCCAATAATGCAACCGTTCTACGTTTTTCAAAGCAAACTTTCTTTCATATTTTGCTATGAATTGAGCGTTTCGGTTATCGGCTTGCATGCCTACTGATTGTTTAAATTTTAACACTCGATCACGACCTGAGTTAAACCTCGGTCAACCCGAACGTTGGAAACATAGCCGGAATAGAACGTTTTTACTCGTGATTACTTGCCTTCTTGCTTGGACTCTCCATGCCCAAATCTCCACCGCTACGTTTCGAGTCCTGGATATTTTTTTATCAGAAAATGTCTACACTGTAATCTACATAGCTTAACATGCAGTGGGCACCGCACTGTTTAGGAATTCACTTAAGATTTCGATGCACGTCCCCTTGTTTTGATCGCGATCTGCCCTCAGTTTAAATATGGATTCTGTTTTGGGGAAACCACGTTCGCTTCGGCCACTGGGACCAACGGTTTCATTTGATGCACATTGCTTGGTTCGTTAAATGTTTGCTTTTCAGCTCGTAACATTTTTACTGAAAAACACGGGGCGTTTATCTGGGAATCAATAAGGCTATTGCTAGTCATTCTTATATCTGCTGGTCAGCTATGAGCACTGCTGTTCGGAATGTGCTATTCAAGGCTTTTTTATGCTTTTCTTGGCTTCAGGAGAATTACACTGGACAAATTTCTTTTAACCAAAATCATGTTACTGGAATAAAATTAGTCTATTATTATCATCATTGTTTATGTGCTTAACACAAACACCACAATCTATACAAATTGCCTCCATTTTTTTCGGAATCTACAATAATTTTCTTACATCACCAAATGCATGGCAATAATTTTAATCTAACAAGGTTAATACCTGTAAAAAATGAGCCGATTTTATTATCTGTCTCCTGTGAACTTCCGGAGTATCTCTGGCGAGTGTCCAGCAGTTTTCAACCGTAGTGATAGTGGACAATTTCCCCTGGTGCTATTGTTCATTGTTGAGATATGTTGATGAAAGCGTATGCAATGTTTGTCACTAACCAACCGCAGTTGCCAGGGAAGAAATCCAGCTGAGAATCTTGAATGGATTTTTTGAGGCATATTGCTGCCAAGTTTCTGTTACAGTTTCATCAAAACTTCCACTAGTTCCTTATAGTTTTGTGCCCCAACATTTCCGCGAACGTTAGTGGAAACTAGGCGAAAAGCATTTCACATCACCCTGCTCATCTTTGAAAATCTTTCGAATCTGAAGGCCAACAAAAACCCCTCGTAACGTTTGCTTCGCTGAGTCAAGGAAATTTTTTATGCTCGTATCCATGGATTTCGCGGAATTTTTTTTACCAAACCTACTTCGATGTGTAGGCGTGGTAACAGGATTTTTTGAGCCTCTGCCATAGCAAAGTGGTAGATATTCTTCTCTTCAACTGTACAAGTTTATCTGCGAGTCCATTCCTTCCGCAAGTAGTTCAACTCCATTGCTCGGCTATCCCACTCGCACAAGAAACGCCAGTATTTTGTGTAGCCCAGCTGCAGCCTCCTTAGAAGAACAACCATGTCGTAATCATTACAATGCCAGCTGGAAATCAAAAACTGCTTTAGGTTTTGATACGCCTCACTCATGTGGACAGCACTCGCTACTGGAATAGATGGAAGACAGTAATAATAATAATAATAATAATAATAATAATAATAATAATAATAAGGTATATTTCTCGTGGTACCGAGCAACCGAGCCCACAAAGGGCCGGATCATGTTTACATTGGTACATGCTAAGATATGCGAGGCAGGCTGCCGATTGTTTGGGTTTTTGCAGGGTCACAATCGACATGTTTTTGCGAATATTCTCCTTTGGGACTTTTGTCACCGTGTACTACCAGTTCGTGGGCATTCTCCTTTGGTTGTTTTCGGTGCAGCTTGGTGGTGCCATGATGACGGCGCTTTGATGGAGGGGGGAGTATGAAAAGGATGAAACAGTTAGATTCACCAATCAAGATCAGATGAGTAATACACAATCTTTCTTAATAGACTGGAATAATACAGTTGGGGCTATTTGTGAGTAGCAAGTTAAGGATTTGCGAAAATAAGGAAAGGACTATATTAAGATAACTCCAGTGGATCATCAAACTCAACTTACTTTATCAGAGTACTATGGACAGTATTCAAGTCGTAGGAACTTAAGGAATAGCGGTGTCTGGACATTTGTTGGTCTAATTATATAGTTGAATTAATCAAATTCTGTTTTGGGCTGCCGGATAGTTGAGATGCTGGATGAGCACAGTTGCATTCCTTTCAGCCTTCACTTGTAGGTGGACAATTAGGACGTGCTTGACTATACACGGTAAAGGTAATGTTGTAAAGGGAGAATTAAAGAGATAAATTAACATAGAAATAAGCGTCTATTCACTGCAGCCAAGACTTATTCAGTGGCTCGTAGTCTTATAGAAGATGCCAAAGAGAGGGTGATAAGGAAAGTGTGCAATGGTTATCCGATTCTTGGTGTAGAGATATAGAGGAAATGCACCACAACTAAGAGCGAGGCTATGATCTAAGGAATAAGTTAATTGGAAATATCGATAAGACACTAGAACAGTAGGAATGAAGTAACTAGGAACCAGGCGCACAACGGATTCAGTGGAGAATGAAGTAGGGTAAGAAAGAACAAGTAATACGATCACACGTGGAACCGTCTCCCGGGGACCTGCTTCCATGCTGGGTAGTCCCTCGAGAGATTTCACTAACACATGCACGCCCCATCTGGTCATGTATCGTTGTGGTTTAAAAGCACACTGGCCACTACCGATTTTATCCATCATTTGGGCACTTGTTATTTGTGGTGAGCTGGTTACTCAAGCCAGTCAGTCCTTTCGTCATTCTTAGCTTTTGCGTGCATGATGACCTGGATCACCGGTTGGCCTCATATGCCATTAAGTGTGAGTTCAGCAGTTCAGACTGGACTGTTATTTTTAATTCCAGCACACTTTTTCTATTCAGCAGGGGCTTTTGACGTGGGTATACATGTTGCTTAGAAGCTTCAAACCATCGCTTCAGGTGGTCGGCCCACTCGTGACCAACAAAATAACAGGGGAATATGATGAAATAGTTAGATTAGGGGGTAGAAATACCAACGACATAAGTAGCCAAATAGCATGTTTTGTGACATTGTGGGAAGTCATAGATTGGGTTTGATAAAATATTGCGGAAGTTTAGAATAACAGGTAGCGTTAGTAATGAGTTAGCTTCTCATTCAATACACACTAAGTGATGCAAATTATCCGGATACCATAAGATATTAGAATATTTATAATATGCGAATGAGTGATAAAACAAGATACACTTTTTTGTTTTTCCACCTACAAGTGGTATTTCCGAGCATAAATTTAATGTATTCTCGAGTGTGGTGAACTTGCATTATTGGTCATTTATTGTTTGGACCTGATGAAATTAACACATCTGTAGACACTTGAAGGCCGAATGTTTTCGTTATCTTCTGCATGTTGGGAAAGCTCCCAAGTTCATTTTAAACTTTCTTACTTTCTCATTTGCTCGTACTTCCAATGGTAGCTTGTTCCATATGTGAGTATACCTTACCATGATTAACTTGGAGCGGACCTTTAAGTTCCCCATTTTTACGGGTAATGAGTAACCCCTATTTCTTGTGGTTGAGGAATTTTGCAACTTAATATCTGTTCCGGTCATGTACACCCGGCAATTTAAAATGTTGCAAAAGAGAACTAGATTATTTCTCAGGAGGCGCAGCCATAGATGGTCTACTTTAAGGTGACGAGGGCGGTTTTCTTAACAGTGTGATAGGACGCTAAATGTTTTCTAATGCTATTCGATTCATTCTACGCAGTTGGCTATGGATAATTATGCAGTACTCCAGCATATGTCTCACGATAATCTTAAACATTTCCAGTCTCGCTTCAGGTAGAACGAAGGATTTAGTGATATAGGCTTTCAATTGCCTCGCATTTGCTATCTGCTATGAGACATTCTCGGAAAAGTTTAGCGATGCGGAATATGTTACTCCAAGCTCCCCAACCGAAGAGGAGTTTGGGATCTTTGTACCTGCTAGGGTGATGGAGCCATCCCGTATGTTGCATCTAAACCCAGGCACTTGATGTTTTTAAGTGATATTTTTCTGTGGACCAATTTTTATTCCAAGAGTCCAGCGCAGATAAGTCCTTATGTATGTTCTTAAGGCCCGACTCAAGACTATCTAGTGGAAATGAGTAGACGAGTTTAATATCGTCCGCAAAGTGGTATTATCGTCCGTGTTTGGTGGAATCACATATGGTGTTCATATACATTAGGAAGAGTAGTGGTCCAAGGACACTGCCTTGGACAACTCAGCTTGTAACTTCTCTCGAGGTGGAGAGTTGCTGGCCTAGTTTAACGCTCTGTATCCGATCCACTAGGTAGGATTTAAACCAGCTCAGCAATGGGTTGCTTACTCCGTAAGAGTGCAGGACGGACAAAAAAAGTTTATGTAGCACACCATCGAAGGCCTTGTGCATGTCTAGTAGAATGACAATAACTGCTATGACAGTCAGTAACCGATGTTACGTGGTCGGAGAATGGTATTTGACATGTTATGCAGGGTCATTTCTTGATAAAGCCGCGTTGTGCTTTGTTTATCATGTCTAATCTTGTTAATAATTGAACAACACTATTCTTGACAATTTGCTCCGGTGCCTTTGAGTTTGCCGCATTATGATTAATAGGGTGATAATTCATCCTCGCAGCTCATGAGGCACCTTTGTGTTTTGGTGCCATTATCGAGCGTTTCCAGTGCGGAGGGAAATATCCATTGTTTAAGGATAATGTGGAGGTTAAACTTCGGCAGAGGAATGTTTTTGCCTCCATACTTGATGGCAGCTATAGGAATACCATCGGTTTCTGGGTAAAATGACGGTTTTATGACGGGTATACTTTGAACACTACCTGTCTATTACCCACTACCTCGTCCATAAGGGCTCCAGGATACAGTTGATCGTTGCTGGAGGGGACGGGGTGCACGGTCCTTGTGGCCGTGTTAGGATCAAAGAGTGGTTCCATGCACTCAGTGTGGAGCGGACTACGGTCCATCCACCGCCTTGTGTGCGATTGATTCCCAAATACAGCGTGCTTGTATTTGCATGTGAAAGAGTATGGGCCGGCGCTGTTGATGAAACCTGGATCCCATTCACATGCCTCCCGGTCTTATTCCTTCGGGTTTACACTGGATATGAGGTGTGTGGTTAGAGCTGTGGGTGGTTCAGCGCAAGCTACCCATGGTCCCTCTGTAGGCGCAGGCGTCCTGTGGCTGGCCACAGTGACTGGCAAATCCGAAATCGGATGCCGCCAACCATACTTTGAACATCACTCATCTTCACGCGGATACTCGAGAGCTTTTGATCTGTTCTCCGTTTTGGAAGACGATGGGACATACTGATCTCTGTATTGTATGAGTGCACATAGTAACAGTTCACTGCTTCGCACATTTGGCTAACGTCATCACTTATTGAGCCATCTTCTAGTGTCAGACTTTGGATTTGATGGTTCTGCTTTGTATTCATTCTGTTGAGAAGTTTCACTAAGGTTTGTATAATTTGTGTTTTTTTAGCGCTTTGTTTTTTTTGGTGATCTCCGCTTGCAATGCCTGATGTTTTGGTTTCAGTAAAGTCTCATTAATTTACAGTAATGTTGTAAAGTTATTGTTTTTGCGATATTAGGACATGCGTTTCTTAAATTTGGTGGTAATTTTGAAGCATGGCTTGCGTCGACTATTACTGTTATGGGGGTTGTTCCACAGTGTAAGTGCTACTAGGTCGGTACATCTGTTGTGTTTGTGTATAAATTCGTTCGTGGTTAAGGTTGGTGCCTGTGTGAAGAAGAATTTGTACCAACTCAGGGTACTGAGGAGATTCAAATATGATCGAGTCAATGAGATGGATGTAACAAGTAGGCTTGTCAGTCACTCGTAGTTTGTTTGCTATTCTAATGTTCATGTTGCGTAGGACAGTATTGTGGTCGCAACCCATTAGTGGGCTGTCAATAGGGACGAGCACTGCCGGAATGCCCATGGTAAGGATCAGATCTAATGTGCTGGCTCTTCTTGTAGGTTGATTAACTTTTTAAGTTCAACCATTGATCTGAATGCTATGAATTATTCCCATGAGGCTCTCTGACACTAATTATTTGCGTCGTGCAGTCAATATGCGGTAAGTTAAAATCTCCACATAGAAACTTTATTTGTAGGAAGTATTTGGGGCAGCGTTGGTATCAGTTTGGTGATTGTTAGTGCTGGGAGATCTATAGATGCAACCCAGTGGTAGGTAACTGGAAGGGATTGCTAATCAAAACGAATCTTTTAAGTCATTGAGGGTCAGAAGATTAACACATATCACTGTGGTGGATGTTTGTGAGTAGTGTAAAGTTCGAAGAAAGTAGAAGCCACGATTAAAATTCACGCACAATAATATGCCTCGACGGGGAATCGAACCCCGGTCCACGAATTTCCGGTCCGTTGCTCTACCACCTGAGCTACCGAGGGCTGACGATTTCGAACTTTACACTACTCACAAACATCCACCATTAATCTAATATCGCCCATTGGACGTCTGAAGGACAGGAACTTCGGTCTATTGGGAAGTGACGGGTGAGTGAGCCAATCTGCAACATCAGGACAGGTACTGTGAGCTTATTGGCAACACGTCGCGCACCAAGCAGAAGACATGTGTTAAAATTTGCGCACCTAATCGTCAGCCCTCGGTAGCTCAGGTGGTAGAGCAACGGACCGGAAATTCGTTGACCGGGGTTCGACTCCCCGTCAAGGCATATTATTGTGCGTGAATTTTAATCGTGGCTTCTACTTTCTTCGAACATATCACTGTGATATCATTTCGAATGTAGATAGCGCAACTTCCTCCTCGTTTGCTCAGACGATGTTTTCGGAACAGGTGGTAGGCAATAACTTGAAGCTGTGAGTCACTTATGTCTGAGTTGCATCATGTTTCAGTGATGGGGGAGTTTTAAGACCGACGAAAGTTGTAAGAAGATGCAATATAGATAGTAGTGAACGAAGGTTTACAACATCGGAATCTATAGGATATACGGAAAGAGGTACCGCAGGGAGAGTTAAGAGGGACTGTTTGCTAGCATTGTTGTTGGTCATGTGCCACAATGAGGCATTTGTGTTTTGAAGAGCTCTAGGTTGTGTTGACTCCAACGAAGATGTTCTAGTGCAGAGATCATCTGTTGATTCATGGGGCCTAGTGGTGGAAATCCCAGTAGTAGGAGGTAATGTTGGGGGATATGGTGTCCTAAAAAAGGATTTTATGGGATTTCTGTGATAGGGAATGGCGGCGGAGCATAGACTAATTGTTTTGGGAGCAGCTGAGGGATACCAGTGTGCGGACTAGGCAATGCACTGAGAATTTTCGAATTTCGGTCACTGGCTGCAGTTCCACATGTGTTGATGTGCTGCCATTTTGGGTTCGGAGACAGCTGTGGGATGTGGGGGTGTTCAGCCGAGGTGCTGCCATTGATCCTACAACCAGATGGTTTCCATTGTGCGACAGCACCGTGCAAATTTGGATGATTCCACAAATAGTCTCCGTTTTTGTGGTTCTTGTGTTATTTCTTTGGCATTCATGACGCCTTCAATATCGGAACATGACTGCATGATGGTATCCCGCAGTATGATGCAATATTATATCATTCAAACTTATTACGGAAGTTATTACAATTGAATAAATCTGTGAGGTAAAACAGCGGCGAGGAACTTTATGGAATATCTTCAAAATGATAGCCAATAAAATTTTTCGCGATGTTATTTGTCTTCAACGCACGTAATTACTACAAAACAGGAGATTTTTTAGTCTGCAGCAATTTTGTTACTTACCAGTGGTATCCTTAATGTTTACTCCGGATATACAATCAGCACCGTTCACTAAACTCGACTTCTCAGTGATGACAAACGACTCCTCTATGCTCCCCTGTAAACCCTTACACTAGGTTCGCCTTAACTCTTTGATCTCTAGTACGTTAACACAATTTCTCTCGATAACAATCATTGGCACATTTTCTGACTCATTTTTGATGACGGAGCAGTCGGAATTGTCATCGGGGCCTAAAGGCTAACCCGCCTCATCTCCGCTCCCTTCTTGGTTCATTCCTTTTTCTGGGCCGCTCAACTCCACCGATTCTTTGACTTGACCATTTGGGAGCACAGATCCCATGCGTCTTCACGATGGCGGTTGACAAATTGTCAGACAGCTCCGTGACACCTCATCCACAGTATCCGCTGACTCTGATTTACTTGAACTGATGGAGTAACTTTCTATCCGCGGTTACCCGCTAAGTCACCTTTATCAAGCTTTTTCGGCAACTTGCTGATCGCTCCCACCTAGGGTATGGTATACCACTTGTCGTTAATATACATACTTAGCTTTTCATTTAGTTTTATTTTTTGAACTCTTTAACGAATGCCTATATTCTATAGTTTCGTTTATGACTTCTAGACAAAATTTCACTCCTTCCCATCCTTTCTTTCTTACAAACCTGTACTTTGATACTTACGACTTATTATGCTAACTAATAAAACTAATTACAATTAGATCCTTTATGTCTGAAGGCTGTTAGTCGCAACTATGATCGGAATATCCAGCATACAACCTAATAGCTTGTGCCATGTCGGAAAAATGTAGTACTTTGCACATTTTCTGTCTTGCGATGTGGAGGAAACACAAGTATTTGTTTACTTACATAGGCGTATAATTAGTCGGTTACGAAGAGGGGGTATGTCTCGCTCAGTATATCTCAGCTCCATGCAACCCTTTGCGGCTTTAGTTTGTACAAACAGCCGACGCAATGTAATCAGTTTTTCATCAAGTCCCACACAACAAGCTGCGACGGATCCCCGTTACGTTTACTTATGTCTTCCAAGTAATAATAACCCAATATTGATCATGCAAACACTCAATTGGAACGAATCGAAGAAAACCATCAGATGGAGCAGCTTCGGATTAGAAACAAGCGAATGATTATATGAGTGCAGATGCTTCATATGGAATCGTGGGCGCCAACACTGTGGCCTGTTTTGCAGTTAACTTCATCTTGCCTTATAATTTTACGTCTTTTATCGAACTTCACACAGCTTCATAGACAGAAGCGTATGTATCCACGTTTGTGGTGGCCGTCCAATAGAACTTGACTGATTTCATCTATGTTGTCAATGATTTTGGAAAGTTTTGTGTTTTCATTTGTTGGAACAGAAGTCAAACATACTTCCTACTACCAGCCATTTCCCCCCCCCCCATAACACCTCTGGTTGCATCACTCACTTTTCCTCTTGCCTATACCATTTTTCTATCTAGACTGATTGTCAGTCGGCTCGCGCGCATCCTCACAACCCTCTTCCGAGCAGCTTCAAACCTGATCAGTGCATGGAAGGCATCGACCCGCATCGCGAGAGTCTGTTCTGTGCTTTGAAGGTTGCTGAAGTGATGGGACGACGACTGCGACTTCGTTTTATTGGGTACCCAGAAAAGTACGATTTCTGGACCACAGTTGATTCCCCTTTCTTGTTTCCTGTGGGTTGGTGTGCACAGAACAAACGTCGGTTGCAACCACCTAAAGGGTATTGTTTGGAGCGAGATCAGTTTGACTGGGACACCTTTATGTCGAGAGAGAAATTAACCGCGGTTCCGCGCCACCTATTTCGAGTTCCATGGGACTGCGTAAGTGCCTACGTCTTCTGCGTCCTGTGTATGGATGGCCTTCTGACAACGTACCTTTCGCCGCCTTTATGTCCGCATGTCATCCGTTGCATGCTGTTACATATTTGTTTTTCAATCACTGATTCGGTCGGTGACCGAACGAATAAAGCGTTTGTTCTGTAATCCAGAGGATACTGCTATTCCCAGCTCAAGCGCGACTGATGATGGTCGCTGCAGCGAAGCGTCGGTACTGTGTGCCGACCTACTGCTGATGTTTTTCTTTTCGTTTTCTTCTTTCGTACTTTGTTCTCATAGTATTTACTCATTATTTGTCAAAAACATGGTTCCAAACTTTGTTACTAGTCGGAGGTATCATCTAGAAGTCACGCACTATCTCAATGTGAACCGTGATTCGCATTGAAGTGAACCTTGACCAATTCGATCACTGGGACCGTAACTGATGATGCAGTGGAATGTTGGGTGTTGCCCGCCTGAAAATACTGCACTCTACGGCCTGTTTTGAGCTTATTCAATCTCATCAAGTAGAGGTAGCATGCACCAAATCCAGAACCATTGTTATGCCAACCGAGATCTTGACCACAGGGTCTCGACTTCATTTACGGTTCCAGTGATCAAACTGACCGAGATTCACTTTAAAGTGAATCGTACTCCACATTGAATTTCATGTCACCTTCCATTCACACCACGAGCGCCTCAAAGCGACTCCTTACAATCAGTTTTTCACCGTTGTTGTAAGCGTTTCCCGCCGCGACTGGGTGGCCTAAGATCAGTTTTTGATGATATTCCAAAGGCTTCGGATTCGAGTGCCTGTTATTTTTGCCTGATGATTCAAACAAGTAGGGTGCCAGTCGCGGATCACGGTGTTTTGCAGGGGGGTAACACCTATTGTTACCAGTTGTCTTGTTATGGCAAAGGGCATCTGCTCTATTGGGTGTGTACTTTTGTCATGAATTTCTACTTACTGACGTAATTTAATTTCCAATGGCTTTTCTTGAAAAGGATTTGCATTTGTTGACTGCGACCCACTTATACCTATTAGTAGGGAGTCATTTTCCTTTTGCAATAAAATTTTTCGCCTCCATTTTAATGCATACTTTACCTGAATCTTATTTTCGGCGGTCTCAAAGGGTGTAGTGACAATGCGGATGAAGTGACTGCGGCCAAACACACTGAAAGCTCGGCAAATGGAAGATCAGCGGTTGCTGTTTTTATATGCGGAGTCCTTGGTTGTAAGCCGGACCATTGACTTTCATGATACGATAGCGTATATGGCATATCCTTTATTTATTGAATGAAGCTCCTTTGATAGAAACCACTTCCACAGACTGTTTCACTGCTCAGTGATTCGAACTTTTACAGGCTTTCAGTTTAATTCTCATTAATCGCATTTTGCATCCTTTCAACTTCAGCGATACGCGTTACTGCAGCATGTCCATTGTTTAGATTCCTGTCTCCCTTCGTCATGAATTTTAAGACGAAGTAGCGGTCTATGTGCCATAAACTTGTATATCACGGCTTCGTTCTGCCTTTGTCCTCGTTGTTGGACCACTAAGCAACTAATTTATCGCATTGACCGTGCAGCATATCTTACACTATTTATTTAACACACTTTACTAAATATTGCGAGGTATTATATCGCATTCTATGAGGTTAAGTACGGAGTTTGTCTTGTCATACGGTTGTGGATCCTTGTGGACGCAGTTTTCACATGTGGATATGCAACAGTTCGTTTGCATTATGCTTACTTCGATATATATATATATATATATATATATATATATATCCGTTTACTGAGCACTGTCGAAGCTAAATTTTGCTCTAAATTGAATGCTTACATTGGTATTCGTGTGCGCCAAATTCGGCATTTGTCCACATTTGAGTGCACTGATAGAGCATTTTGTACTAAAACCGTCTGCAAGATCTGCCCATGTTCTTCTCCATAACATATCACTGTTTTACTAGACTTGTACATTCTGACTGACAATGTATCATATTGAATTTCATCCACCTACAAGTGGTTGTCATCTCTGAGCTTACGCATACACGCCTGCCTTATTCTCCACCCCAGCCCTTGATCCACTTGATTGTGCGCGTGCGTGACACCCCAATTATCTGCTCATCAAATGCCCTTATCTCAGACGTCGACTTCCAATAGTGGTTTTAGTGCCGAAAGGTACTGTCTTCACGCTGGTTTCCCAACTAAACATCATTCCCTTCGAAAAGGACTACCATTGCTCTTTTTGGTTATTGGATGGCAACCCACCGTGTATTGATGTAGTGGCGTACTCATGAAACTATTGTGCGCCTTCGTTCTTTACACTACTGATCTATAGAAGCCGTTCGCGTTCAGTTGTCCTGATGCAGGAACTGACTGCCCTCACTATTCCACAAACGGTTTATTAAGTTTTATTCCCTCCTTCATTATCTGCCTCTATTTGTTGTCCATCGTCAAGACAGCGGTGAGTCCGTATTTTCGCAGTCGCACATGACTAATGCACCCTCCCTCTTTTCATTTTCTTTAGATTTATCCCTTCTAACAATTTTCTCCGATATTTGTATTCAGTTATACCGTTTTGCTTCACTCCCTCATGGTTTTCGTCTCCGTCTGGTACAATTACTTGCACCATCCCATTTGCTGTCCTCTAATTTCTCCATTCTTCGTATTCCACCTTAGTATTGGGATATTTTCCATACTGGTGTGTTTACTCGGAAACCGCTTCTCAGCACAATCAATGACATTAAGCTGCATTTAGTGTTCAAGTCAATACCCACAGTTAGAGCCATACATAGTCGCAGCGATTCCCCTCGATTCATGTGCCCGCGGGTGACAACCTTACCATTAGGGACGCAATGATAGATTCATCATTGACACCACACAGTATATTATCTTGACACATCATTATCTTTGCCTGTTTATTGCAACCAAACTGTTATTCCTGCGTACTGTTCACGCTTTCGCCGGTTCCTGACAATCTTTTACCTCTCTCACGAACGGCGATCTCTCGCAACTGGTGTTTAGTGGTAGTGGTTGATTCTGTGGTACAATGTATTCGTGACACTACCCTTCAGCTGCATAAACCAAACCTCGGTGCAACCTTGCTTCTCAAACTTCCTCGTATTTTTGACTCGAGGTCAGCACACTGCTCCATATGCGATATGTATCTGGACTGAGTTTTGACCCACTCTGAAAATTATTTGGCCCCTTTTCGCGCGTTCTTTGGTCTTACATCTTCGGTCCCTACCGGAAGTAAATGCGATTGCTGCAGATCCATCCTTCTACGTCTTGCCAAATTTGCAATTAGATAGTATAATGCAGGTTTGGAACCAAGAAGCACTGACGGTCAATGTTTGTTCTTCACTATGCCAACAATAAATGCATACTCCACGAGCATTTGGCTTTCAAACCCGGCTTCTGTAATTGATCTGGAGTGATTGCCACTCGCACTCTGTTTTATCACGAGACCAATGCTCGAGTACGGCTCACGCGCCTATGGTCCAGTCACCCGTGGCGGGGTGTAAATAAGGCATCAGCGGTACGCCGGTGCACAGTACGGACGGTTCGCTGACGCTCAACCACCACCGGGCCCACCTGGGCTAGGATACTATGAGGTTCGCCCTGCCCCTACACATGCTCGAACCCACGCCGTCAGATTACAAGACAAGCTTGCTACCTTTAGATTATGGGCTGGCGAGATGTAAAGACGGGAACGTGTTCAGCCTGTAGCGGTCTACGGAGTATGTCGTACGAGGACCTATGCAGGAGACTGAAGCTGTACACCATGTCTTTTCGCTGATTTCGTGTGAACTTCGTAATGGCGCATCGAATATGACATCTGGGTGACTTTCCTAGTCTGAGACTATTTCTGCATGTGCGCGCGCTAAGCAGCACTCTCGAGCATCGGTGCAAGCTTATAGTACCGAACCTGAAGCAGATAGCTCACCTTCCATTGGAACAACTTATCCAAACGATAATAGAGACGAAATCTGTGTCAGCATTCGAGAAATTCTTAGTCGCCCACGTTGCGAATTGCAGGTTTCAATAGCACATTGTGCCTGAATATGTCACACAGCCAAAGTGTGCGCGGTAATAAATGACGTTATTATATGTGCTTGACGATAATATCTCGATGGATCAATACAGGTGCATATGTTCTTACTCTGTTTCCCGTACTCCTTATTCAGAATCTCATACTGACCTATAGGTGCACATCTTGACTTACCTACGAGCGTATATCCAGCGGTTTCCGACTCGGTGCTTTTAGTCACGTGGAGCGAATTTTCAGTGCCACCTATTCTTGCTCTATTCACACTTCGAAACCCTTGGCATTGCACATAGGGTTAGATATAAAAGCTGAAAGCTTGCTTGTTGTGGGCCGGTTGTGATAAGTGGAGTAGCTTGCGGACAGTATTTAATGAACGACAGCCATTTGATGTCCAACTGTGCTAGGTCGACTCCCAGTCACTATGATGTACATCTTTACACATTACCTGTAACTGGCACGGATTCTCCACAGTCTCCGTTTTGTCAGATAGGCATGATATTGTCTAACTGCCAAGTTCGTTGGACTAATCTCCCCTAAGACCATACCATGATCTCCCTATTACTCTTTGACAGCTGGTACTCGCCCGCTCAGCGTAAATACCATTTTAATTGCTGGTGGTCTGCAGGAGGTGTCGTAGCTCTGAGGGCCTACCATGTCTTCTGCCTATTTACAACATGTGTTGCAATGGAAGATGACCCGCCCAGTATACACCTAGTAATCAGCCATGGCAGTCCACTGTCGTCACCAATGGTATGGTAACATGAGTTGCTGACTTCAACAAACGGGTCTTGGATTCGACTCCCAGCGGAGTCGGAGGGGTGCACGTTGCTGAACAGTCCCGATTGGATGAAACAATTGTTCCGCTCCTTTTCGGATCTGTGGCCGGCCCGTAACTCGAAGCATCACAAGCGCACCTTGCACTCTGAAGGCACTTGTTCGTGCTTACGTAGGGGCCGGGTGACCCCCGCAGTATCCTTAGCCCACTTGCAATGGGTAATGTTTGAGCGGCAGCGAAGCGTCAATACTACGTACTAGCGTACTGCTGATGCTCTTCAGCTCTGGGTGCGACTGGAAGTTGCTAAGACGAATCTCCTCTGGATAGTTTAACTTCGATGGATGTGTTAGGGGTTTAAGATGAAAGGCCCTGACCTGGATACAGCCATTCGGTTAAACTGGCTCCATTCAGCCGAGGTATTCTGAACCGTAACAACCCAGTTCAATTGACATGCTCTTGGTGCCCGTATTTGATTGCTGCTGCCTATGCACTGTAGCTCACTTCCGGTGCAATATATTGGTAAACATGACTTGGCAACTTAGTTTGTCTCCAACCCTGGTAGATTAAACTGCTAGAAAAATACCTGCTATGTCTCAGATACTCGGGCGATTTCCCCTGTATTTCAATACATCGTTATTCGTATACTGCATGTCTTATCAACGCAGAGTAATCGTTTCTTAAGCAAAACAAATGAAACGCCACTCTTGAACTTGTTCACTGCTGGTGACTACGTCCACTTTTCTACCCACACCGATAAGCCTGTGTGGGGCACACAAAGCTTGCAACCTTTATGGGAGCTGTGATTTTGTCGTCTAATTCCCCAGTCACAAATTTCTTTTCGCTGTCCGACACGGTTTCATGTAACACGAAATAACGGCATCTATCCACTCTGTATTCTCCCTACTGTTTTAACCTCAATACTCTTATTTATTAACCCTCAATGACACGCACATAATTGAAACATCCTGACTGAATCACATATATAATATTCACTAAATACATAAAACAGGTAAACAACTGAGTTAATGCTCTTAGAGGTGAATGCTCCACTTTGAAAACCAAGCTTCGGAATCGTGTGATTTATGTGCACGTGTTACCCGTTTCTGGTGTTCCGTTGTGCGCGGGATGGCTTTGACCAAGCGAGTGTGAGATCGAAGCCGGAATGCAGTTCGGCTGATTTTTACTGGTGTATACTCTTCCATTCCCAGATGATTTCGGACGTCGCAATACAAATTCTGAATTTGTTGACTCTATGTCTGTACAAATGGACTTTCCTCATATTATTACGAATGTACCTGTTTAACGTTTTATTCAAATCATAATAACTGACGTTTGGAGGGTATGCATTCGGCACTGAATTGTGTGATCTGCAGACCGTCGTGTTTATGTTTGGCAGTTTCCCGTTTTCTTTTTTGCAAATAGTTAGCTTCACTTCCGACACTCAGTTTGATGTTTTGTTCTCGTGATTGTCTAAACACGCCAAACTGGATTGCTTGTAGGGTTCCCTCACCAATGGATTAGGGAGTACTCTAATTAACTATGTTTAGCACCAACTTTTCTTAACAGTTGTTTTTGTGAATTTGAGCAGTCTTACAATTGGTTCATTCGGTTTTTACACTTCAAATTAAACGCAACATTCGTTGGGAGGGTGGCTATATTTTGAACTGATTCCAAAATTTCGCTAGCAATTTTACCATCTGCCGTTTCTTTGCTCCATTTTTCCTTTGCTCAGTCCCTGACGGACACATCTGCCCACACTTTTTGCATCGGTTGCAAACTGGAGGCTGTGGACAAACGCAATCCCGGTATCGCCTGTGTTGCTACCGTGAAAGACATTATCGGCGATTACATTTTGATACATTTTGATGGATGGGATTGCAGCTTTGATCAGTGGGCTCACGTGTCGTCGGAATTGCTTCATCCGGTTGGATATTGCGAAGACCAGGAGTTAACCCTTTCCATTCCCAGTGGTCAGTTAGCGTGTTGCTTCGTTGCATTCCATTTTTCTCTAAATCTCGGTTTTGTATTTCTAATCTCTGGTACCAGTGGTACTAGTGCTGCGTCAACATGGGTGAAATAAATATAGTACCTTGAAACAATTTGGGTAATACCACACTCGGCTTATTCTTCGCGTGATCAAACAGAGTAGCATGCTTCCTGCTTGAATTTGCGTCGTACTAGTATTTGTTACCTATGGATAACATATTTTAATTCAGACATAGAGCCTTCAACAGCCATGGAACTCGAAAAAGGAAACAGAACACAACATAGAGGGATCTATGATTTCTTCGCAAGGCACGATACTACCCGGCTACCCGAATCGAGTTAGAGAGTTGACATAGGAGAGACAGCCTACCGGCAAGGCATCGACTGGTAGGCAGGGAATCACGCCCATTGTGAGCCGGTGACTGAGTATTCAGTTTAGATGCCTTTCGTTTGGTCGATAACCTAAGAAAAACCCACTCCTCCACATAGTGTCGGTTTCAGGTTGCTTAAATACAGTACTCCACCGAAGTTAGGCAGGGATCAGTGATTTTCGGGTTTTGAAGAACCCGCCGTGTGTCTTAGACTGCGACACGCAATCTCAGTCGTGGCCTCGGTTGACTTTGAAGTCAGTCTTTGCCAATACGGTCACTGAGACCGTCACCGAAGTGGAGGGTTTCGGTGTGGCTCTCTCTCATCCCTTCATTCCACGACGGACGGTTTCGTCTTGCTTTAGACGCATTAGATAGACATTGCCTAGCTGTGTCAAGCAGTGCTCACGAACCTCAATGGTCTAGGGATCATGGCGATAGCCATCAAGCGCTATGCGCCGGATTCCACTACCAGCTCGGCTATCTCTACCTGATGAGTCTAAACCAAGACTAAATCGTCTGTTGTGGAGTGCAGACATGAGAGAGAGAGAGCCACATCGAAACCCTTCACAAGGAGCAGTGACTTTATTTAGCGGCGCGTCACAGTCGCAACGTCCCAGTGCTCTTATAGCGACATTTGTAGTTTTTATAGGGAGGGCTAGTGTCAGTCGAAAACCCACCGCCGAACTACTTGTTGGAATAGGATAAATCCTAACCACCGAGCTGGTACCGCAAGGAGGTTGTTTGCTGAGCGATGCCGCTGAATTCAGTCATCCATCCCGAAGCAACTCATCTCTCTAGTGTTTCCCAGAAAAGCTGCAACTGGTTCCCCGAGCTTCATTTTCCCACCCTAAATCATCGATTAGTTTACGCCTTTATGTGACATGTCGGTATGCGGTGATTCGCCTATCTGCATCCGCATATGCTCATGAGTCCAAGCAACGGTAGGACAGCGACCACGAGTGCTTCTTAACTCATGAATTTTGCTCACGCAAATATGTTTAAAAAGTCCGATTGTTTGTGCCAAGTCTGGATGCTGTTGTTATATTGTTTACTTACTTTGCATTCATCTCAATGTGCACGTCTCTGTGGATTGCTTTATTATAGGTGTCATCCAGTCATCTCTGGGCAACTTTGCCTTTATCTATCCATTTTATTTGAAATCACCGGTGTGTTGACTTTCATATCTATGTAATTAGTACCTTTGTTGTGCGAGTACAGTGAATTGTGGATCACGTGGACTTCCGTTCTCCATTTTTAGACTGGAGTACCCGCATCACTGGATTTACTTGGAAACAGTATTTGAAAGAGACCAACTCGAAAGCCGTGCCCAAAGAAGCGTTCGTAAAAGTGAGCCGACCCGTATTTTAAACCTAAAATTATGCGTACGCAGTCGGATCGGAGCTTATTTCGAGATATTGTGCTATCGCTGCCTCACTTTTTATTTGAGTGTATATATGGTATGCGAATCGGTACATTGGTATCGTGTTTCTCGGCTTTCTCATTGAATAACCATCTGATGACCAGGACACAAATATATGGCTACCACATTCTGCTCCTCAAATGGTTGCTTTGTATTGTCCGTTTAGGGAAGTTCTTCAATCTTCGTTGGGCGCAAATGCTATCGACGCTATCAGTTAATGCTACTTGCGACTCCCTAGTCGCCTTTGATTCCATTCTGTATATTGACGCAGCGCATAACCCGCTTTGTTTGGAGGTTGTTTCTGCCGATTGGTTCCCACTACCCAACGGCTTTTTTTTCCAAAGCAGCGATAATGCCCCGTACTCCCTTAAGCAAACTAATGATTTCAATCTGTCATTCAATCTCTTTCCATCATTTTTCATTACTCCTGTTGATTTTCAAATTATTACTTTGTTCCCAACAAGCATTAATGACTTTATTCACTTTCGAATTGTCACGTTAAGTAATCACAGGATCATTGTAAGTCAACATATGAAATGGTTAGGCTTCATCAATTTTAGTTTTTAGTAGTCTATTTTTCAACGCAGGTACATGCGTGATGTTCTCCTGTATTGTGGTTTTGGTCAAATATCAGGTGTGCTTTTCCAATAGAATATTCTCTCGAATAGCAACTGGTCTATTGTTATTGCTCAGACACTGTTGTCCCAATGGTTGTTGATCTTCATGCACAGGTGTATTATTGGATTGGTAATAAAGTTATTGCAGTTTTTAATCTTAAGTTTTACGTGCGCATATCCTGGCTCAAGCGCCACATTTTTCTTCGGAACAAGACCATTTGAATTGATACACTTTTACCAACGGGAACCATGTTTATTTATTCTATATGCATAACATTCCCGAGTTCTGGCAACGATGAAATCGTCGAAGGCGATTTCAGCATTTGCTTGGGTTTTAATACTTTCCTCCCAAAGGAAGTCCTCTAGGTGCTTGAAAAAGTGGTACTCGGTAGGCGGGAGGTCAGGGGAGTATGACAGGTGAGACAAGTTTCGTACCCCAGCTCGTGCAGCTTCCGCAGTTTTGTTTGTGCGAGCGTTTCTGCCGAGCGTTCTCATGGAGAAGAGTTGGCCCCTTTCTTTTGACCAGTGCTTGGCCTATTTGTTGAAGTTTTCGGTGCATTTGGAAAAATTGTTGTCAGTACTTCTCTGCTGCAATCTTTTCTCCTGGATTCGGCATGCGGTGATGGATCAGACTGACTGTAAACCACCATACAGTCGACATAAACTTTTTTGGGCGCAATTTCGACTTTGCGAAGGGTTGTGGAGCTTGCTCTCGGTCCAACCATTGAGAGGTTCCTCGTCGATTGTCGTAAGGGATCCACCTTTCATCACAAGTCACAACCCGGTCGAGAGACGAGTCGTTTTTATTGCTCAGATGACGGATAGACGACACCACAAAACGATTCTTTCTTTGAATTTCATTCAATTCGTGCGACATTCCAGTCTCCTGTAACTAGTTTGAAACTATCATACGATAGTGCTGTGTGAGCAGCAAGAACTTGAATAGTTTTACGCAGATCCGCCTTAACTAAGGCCCTTAATTGATCATTGTTCACTTACAATGGCCGTCCACAACGCTCTTCATCTTCAAGCCCCTCGTAACCACTTCGAAATTCTTGAAATCGCCATTGTGCGATATAGTTCTTATTGGTTCCAGCACTAAATGCATTGTTGATGTCATGGGCTATTTCCGCTGCATTTCGACTAAATTTAAATTGGCACACAAATCTGTGCGAATTTATCTTCTGTCCATGTTGCATTACATTTTCTGTAAAGAGGTAAAAAAGTTTCTGCGCTACACTATCATTATTACTAGCCCGAGTGCAAAAAGATTCAAAGTTATATCCAAGGTCAAAACAACTTATTGAAAATTAAGCAAAAACAGCTGTTAAATTAATAGTATCAAAATACCGCAATAACTTTGTTACTAACTTAGTATTTCCAAGTTACCCAGACTCAAGACGACACTCTATTCCATCTGCAGACTGCCTCACAATCTCTTTTTAATTGTGATTTCATCGCTGAAAACATCAAATGTCAAGCCCATCATGTCTTCCGCAATCATTTTGACTGTGATCGAATTAACTACTCAACTGTATGCTTGATTTTCATCTGGGGGAGAGGACGACCGACATGTCTAAGCGGATAACATAGGTACCTTAGGTGTATGCCTAGTTTCTGCACAAACGTTCCTGCATAGACTGACGCAGAACTCTGAACGCCTCAGGATATTCATTTTATCTTCACAGTGGAAAGCGTTATTACTAGACTGGGTAGATACACCGCTGGCTTTCGTTCTGATTGTGTAGCCGCTGCAACCGGCCGGTTTAACCCACTCTCGTTCGTAGCTGCCTAACCTTTGTTGGTCAAACCTGCGATGTTTTTGTCCATAGTGCAAGCAGTACTTGTGATCTTTAGTATCCTTTTACTGGCCATGCCCCAACTTTATTACTACAGAATATACGTAGCACTGTAGTGTTTCCAACATTATTGCATAAGTATACTTTTACGGTGTGGATAGCTTTTGAGTTGCTCTTTCCCAACAGTGTATTCCAAGACCTATCGGTTTCATCCGGATTGGGACTTCTCAGGTAGAGATAACATGAGCTGACAATGCAACCAAGTTCCTAGTCGTTGTTAGCTTACATCTTGGTCACTAGGTCAGAGCTCCGCGAGCACCGCTTAACACATCGATCAGAAGCTCATTGTTGGGTCTTGAAGTATCCGCCGCATGTCTGGATTGCGACACACAATCTCAATTAGACCACGCTTGAAACAGTTTTACGCCTTGGAAAAACCACATCTTTTACCAGCTGCTCATACAAAGCGCGTTTGAAACCTATAGTGGTAACGACGATTCGACTAATTATCTGTCATACACCACCGCCATTTCCACCTCTGCTTGGTCTAACATAGTACATGGATGTTTGTCAAAAATTCACAGTGCGTCAAGTAGAACACCCGGTTGACCACTGGTCATTTAACTATTTCTGCTTGATTTTGTCCAATTCGCCCAACTACGTAAGTGCGCTGGAACTTCGTGCTGCGTGGTTGGTATAGCTCTTGTCTCTCCCTGGAAATATCACTTTTGCGCATCAGCTGGTTAGGACTGATGTTGGTCAAGTATGTGACATTTTACTGATACCACTTCCTTGTTTAGTTGTTGGCCCTCGGTTGGGGGTTTAATTCTCTCTTGCGGACGATGAAGGTGTCTGAACTTTGAGCTACAGAGGTATACCGTTTCTTGATAGCAGGAATCTTTACTCGGTGCTAAAGCGCTACTGTTCCGGTTATTTTAGGGGGGATAATGCCGCGTCGCTTTAGTTCCAGATTTTTTTTTGGAAATTTTACAGAAGATGGTTATGCGAATCGCCATTTTTCTGATTCATCCATATAATGATGATATTTACATCGCCTTTATAAAGAGCACAAATGGTTTAGGAGCATGAGAATTTCACTTTCTCGCTCCCTGTAACCGTTGTTTATATCAAGTCCAAGTTTCACTTGTACTGCAAACACTGGCATAGTTGTAAAATTTAGCAAACCGATGAATAAATAGTCGTTTCAGCAATTTAAAGCAGTTAGTTCCCTTCAACAATTTGAAAAGCACGGAAAGAAGACGAAGGCTGGTAGATGCATGCAATACGAAATGCATGCATCTACCAGCCTTCGTCTTCTTTCCGTGCTTTTCAAATAAATAGTCATTGTTCTTGTGGTTTTTTCGTTCTTTATTCTGTTACCCCGGTTCACCTTGCACTTTGCAATGTAGTCAACTTTATGACCTATTTCCGCTATATATTCACATTGACTAATTTTCTAACGTCATTTTCTATCACACACACCATCGACAGATGTTGTTTTGACCCTGATGCAGCATATCACACGACTGAAATTGTCTGTTGGAAGTGTTTTCACAATGTTGTCTAGCTCTCTGACCACTCCTTGCAGCCGTGTGCAGCTGTGTATTTGTGTGCACCTACTGAACACTGTTTCGCCAAAATTGACCACAAAATAGCCACGACTGCCGGACTAGGTAGTATCCATCGAAACGCCAGTCTACGCATTTCGGTGACTCATTGTATTCACTGCTTCTCTGAACACCATCATACTGACTCGTACTGTTTATCAGCAGTTTTATTATCACTCATTTCTAGAGCCGGAACGGGGGGTGTTACTCACTACTGCTTAAAACGTTAAGCTCTTTACGACCTGTCAATTCCCTCGCCGTTTCATGATTGAACTTGTGCTCCAGGGGTTTTGGGGCGGAGGGATTAACTTCTCTCTTACTTCTGCGCAGACAATCTGACAGCAGCCCGCTCGGGCAGTTTACTGCAAGCTTTCTCAATGAGTTGTCAGTGGCTCGATCCCCTATCCCAAATTTAATCGACCGCATCCATCCACAGACTTCCATCCTCGCTTCTTCTGTTCCGCTAACACCCGATATTCAATGGTTCTATATTTTTTGTTGAACAATTCTTTTAGTTTTGGATTATACGTGGCTATCGCGATTCTGTGGCGTGGTTTTCGCTCTCAATATCTTTTATTACATGCGCGCTGCTGTCTCACCTGATCAAGTAGCAGTATATGTTGACGTTTGTCGCATTTTCATTAATTCTGTTGTAATTTTGTTTTTAATATTTGTGTTGGCTGTCAAAAGCATTATCCTACCTGGTCAGGAACTGAACATTCGAATCTGGATGGATGTATCACTGCAAATTGATATACTATAGCAGTATTTGGTCCCAGACCGATCCGTTAAAACTGCCCATAGTCACTCTCACTAGGACCACTAAACTCTCCATGTATTTCGACTTTTTGGCATGGCTACAGTTCCTTACTTTTCCATCTCTTCCTTGCGCACTTAATTGCTACATTCAGAGGCTTTGAAAGAATCGCCTATTTTTGAGCTGTCCACTGACCTTATGGTGACCTTGACATGTCGGTTGAGTATGGCCTCGACCACTAAAATCAGCACACATTAAAATGACAATCAACTTATAAGGCTGTTCCAACTTTCAATCTCCATACAAGTGTTTGGAGTCTACCTACCAACCCATCTGAGCCCAGGAGCTGAGACAGAAGCATCATTTTTCTGCGCTTGAGACTACGCGATGAAATAAGATTTACGTCCCCAAGCGTTGCTTCTTCTCTGTTTTCGTACATTGAGATTCCTAGAAGTAAATAGCGGACGATACTGGCAGTTACGATGACCAGAACATGTGCTAAACACTACCAAGCCATTGACAACTAAGATTGACTACGAGGTAGAGCGGCCGAGATGCCACCATAAGCCATTATTCCTTGTGGTGTTATTTTTGCCGCCACTGTTTCCGCATTCAAAAATGACCTGACAGTACATTGGACAATTTTCATCAAATACTATAGCCATCAGGAAATACTATGGCGAAATTAAAGGCTATACCTGTCAAATTCCTCTAAAAAGCTCATGTTGCATTTATGGCTATTTTCATGGGAATATTTTTGGGCGTGTTCGCGAACGTGTACTTGTTTTACCGACACATTTATTTTTGCTATTCCAATTCACCCACACATTGACCAATCTTGGGGTCTTGTTAAGTATTGACATTTTTGCCAGTAATAAACCATCGTTCCACTCCGTCATTGATCGATCGTTGTGACGATTTTGCTTTGCGTCGCTTATGGGGATAGCTGAACGCACACAATGGAGATTAAGCGCCAATTTATTTATAAAAGCGCTATGCCTCAGTTAATTTGAGAATGATTCCCCCCCCCCCCTAAACAATGTTGCCTAGACTCGGCTCGACATTCAAACACGCGTTGTCAACGTGGGTTATCAAATTATTGAAATTCTGGATTCAGCATTGTTGCCACCACGCATTCATTTATGTGACAGACAGGTTTCAGCTCTAGAGCAAAGGATAGGCTCAACATTTTCTGTATATAGAGATGTAACAAAGACCATACGTTCCAACTTATTATCCTGGTCTTCCTGTTGTGGCGATTTCACAGCTGATCTCTAGGAAAACTAAGAAATTCATTTATTATTTGACTGAAGAATCTTACTTAAAATTTCTCAAAGCTTATTGGCGATGAATTTGCCGGATAGATTCGGCTACTTTAATTCTGTCATCAACTTATTTTATTCGCCTCGCACTATCGACATGAGCTCTTTTAAGCGAAAGCAACAAATCTTGTTTTACTGGCCATAATGGTATATAATCTTGCGATAACGCCGCTCTTACTGTATGGATCAGAGACCTGGCTAGTTCGCGGCGAAGACATTAAATGCCTGGCCGTATTCGACCACCCTTGGCATGTAGAGTATCGCTCACCTTTGGTGAGAGCATCGAGTGAGCAATGTTGAGGTCTTTCAGTTGGTTTTTGGCAAGAAGCCTTCTGATTCCTCATTGGAGTGTTTGCTGAATCTTAATCGCTTACTTTGGCTAGGACATGTCCTCTGTATACCTGTTGACTGGCTTCCTCGATGTGCATTATACTTCGTGGCTCCACCAAGTTAGGCGAAACTGCAAAGTGGCCAGTCGATGACGTGGCATAGATACATAAGGAACTTGATTGATAGACTTGGTCAGGCCGGTGCTTGTCGTCTTCTTGGATTGGGGTCTCTAAATGGTCCACAACTATGGTTGTAGACTTTCGGACATGGTACAGTCAGTGGCGTTCTTGCATTCGGTTTCTTGCATATAGTTATTGATTCTGGTTCTATCTTGATTAGTCTAACGCATCTCTTTGACCCCATTTTCCTCCCATTTCATTTGCATTCAATCCCACTATCTCGCCGTTGTTATTTATTGTTATTCTTGCGATGCGAGTCGTGGCAACTGGGTCCACCGCAGTTCTGTGCTCGGATCGTATTTCTTAAACAACTCAATTGAACTAGCCATAATAGGTGGCAAATATTTTGCTATTAGAATCTCTCCGACGTTTTCCATTAATGCGCAATTTATGGACGGCACAAGCACTTATTTGATCGAACGCGTGCCTTACACAAGCTTGGGAATGAATATTATTATTATTACTATAATTTTATTATTTTAACTGCATTACCCGGACATTCTGTTTATTCCATCTGATGTAGACCTCTTTCATCTTTTCTTTTTTGTCATATTTATACTGATCTTTCACCGCTCAATTTGTGTTGTGATCATTTTTGCCAAACACAACATTTTAATGAAGATGTATTGCGTATATTCTCTCCCATACCCCACATTCATTGGAGCCTCCTTCAAAGGTAAACAAAATTATGTTCATCATATAGTAGCACTCATTCTCACTTTACACCACTGACTCAGACTCATACTTTCTTTACTCCAGGCTTCCAAGGCCATTTCTCATTCTAGTCGTCTGCAACCGGGCCAGCGTTTAGAGGCTGTGGACAAACGCTGTCCCCAGCTGATTCGTGTTGCCTCTATCGTGTCAGTGGAGCCCTCGGGTTTTGTCACAATTGGCTACGATGGCTGGCAAGACAAGTACAACGTCCTCCTCGAAGCCAGTTCTCCGGACCTACTTCCTGCCGGCTATTGTCAGGCCACTGGTCATCCACTGCAGCCACCCCCGGGACGTGAGTATCGGTCACGTGTTTACCTACACACACTTCTGATGTAGCCCTTTTCGCTATTTCCATCGATTCGAACCCAGTATGGACATTGTTTCTATTTCGCACCACTTCTTACCTTAAGGGGTGCCGGCTGGTAGTGAAAGTGCTTAGGCGCCTGCTTTGTTCACGAGTTCGAATCTGTGGGGGGTGGGGAGACTTCACAGCAACTGATGGTAGTTGCATGGCAACGAAGCATCAGCTTGCTGCTGATGCCTTTCCTCTCTTCTTTCTTTAATTCTTCGCTCGTTTCACTGTCATTCCAGATTTTGACGTTTCAGCTCCTGTAAGCTGTGGCCTCTTTATCTGTGGTTGTGGTACAGTATACTAATCGTCCAAACAGAAACACCGATTTTACCAGTTCCACGTTGACCGTGTCATCCATTGAACGTTACTTCTTTAACCATTCTTTCCTTGGACATGCTTATGGGTGCTTAGAACAATTTGTTGTTGCATCTCATTACATGGAAGACGAAAAGAAGGAAGCTTCCTATAGGAAAACAATGTCTGAAAAGTGATAAGTAAACTAATACGTAACGCGGAACTATCTAATCATGCGTTGTCTGACATGTTGGTAAAGCGTGGAGTGAAATGAGGCTGCATGTCTTCGAGTAGTCTAAGAGGCAGGTTCTGACTTGCGCTCTGAACCTGATAACTTGTCGCAAATCGCATGATGAAAACATGCGTTCTTCGTGGCCACTTCTTTTCCACCTTCCCATTATGCTTGTTGGGTTGTCTGACCTTTGGACTTTGCGCTTGATATTACAGTGCCACACGACTCATGGAGTCTTCCTGTGTCAGAGTCATAGACTCGGCGACGTCTCCACCCGCTTTGATGCAGAGGGCAAAATATCCATTCCTCAAAGTTAATTCATGCGAGTGACGGTTTGGTGTTCTCATCAGCCCACAAGTAATAATTTATTCAATGAGCCCTACATCATCCACCTACGTTCTTTTGCCTCACCGTCGACGTTACGCATGTCCATGCGGCTCTCATGGTGACAAATAAATAAATAAATGGATAAATAAATGAATAAACGAATAGTTTATCTACCCATGCGTAGGGGATTCTGATGTAATTACTTGAGAGTTCATCACACCAGCTTCCAAATCAGATAGTACTCCACATGTCTGGAAAAGCAGTAAGGTGCAGTTTCCATCTGTTGGACATCATCGTTAATGCGCATCCATCGGATGCATCAGAATTCGAACATATGGTGCGACGAAATATCACTTGTTTACATCAAAAATCTCATATTCATAAGTACAACGAAATATCCGCACTAACCATTTCTAACTGCTATTTTCTACATAGCTACTGAGGTCGTGTCTTTCGACACCTGTCCACTACAATGTTCGTAACTTGGATGGCAGTGAACGGTAAGACGCATGTAATTCATGACGGTCCGCCGCGGTCTGCCGTGATCCAGTGGCGTAACTTGCTGACTAGAGATGCAAGCCGCTGGTGGTCATGGAGTCGAATCCTAATGGATTCGCTAGATACGCACTGCCGTTGATTCCCAGCAGCTTGAAACTCTAGTCTAGTGCTCTTCCATGCACTTGGAGGTCTATCGGACTTGGAAGCTGGTACAACGAACTCTGTTAAATAGTTTATTCTTGAGGTGCATGAAAGACGCCTGAATAGACATGATCGGTAAATTGCGTAAGTTTCGACGAGCGTAAAATATGACAGTGATTGTTTATAAGATAGTCAACTACATTTTTGTTGGCCAGAATCAGACAGTGCCTATTATACAAATTGATCGTGCCGAATTCAAATCGCACATTCATTTTCTTATGCAGGCTATAGATTTTTTGAAAATAGATCATAACTTTTACTTTTACCCCCGTTCTACTACTTTTCCATAAATCACATTGTATGAAAAAATTTCGCTTCAAAATAACTATCAGTGGTTCTTGTATAAGTAGCATGTTAAATTCAAGGCGGGGAACTTTTCTCTATAAGGTACAGACTTCTTAAAATCGACTATGAAGAGATAATTATCTGTAGCAGATCGCATCTGCTGGGAGCAAAGAAAACCAGATGTCATCTGAAATAACTGTCTTGTTATTCACTATGCTCTTACATGGCGACAACACCGACTGAAATGTTGCTTTCAAGCCCGTTTTATACTACTGGAGTTGTCCTGAAGAATCTAGAAAGTTTTGTAAGATCTACACTGTTTCTTCTGAATAATTCCCGAAGATCTGCGAAGTTCTTACGTCCATGGAATGTTCGATTAGGCATTGCATGTGAATGGAGGTGATATCCTAAAACAAATTAAGAAAATGTTGCTGTCTTAACCACACAAATAAAGTTTTTATGAAACCTACGTCATTTTCCATTTATCTGAAGCACAAAGCAATTGGAAAGCACGCTTCGAACTCAGGAACAGAAAAAAGTTGATGAATCATAGTGACAGTGTGTAGGCACCGAGACTGAATATGGCCATTGAAGCCTGTTTAGATCATGAATATGTCCATTCCATCCTGGTTAGAATAGCCTGCAAATTTTACAGCAGTTAAATGGAATTGGAAGGACAGGATTGTATGATCCAGATTGTGTTTCAAAAACTGAAATGACTAGCTCGCAATCAACCGGGCGTCTTAACACCAAGCGCCTCGGCTGGATTGGTGTCTGGATTACAAGGAAACATGTGATGGAACGGAATCGTCACTCGATTGGTCTGCTAAATCATCGCATTTTGTAGAGGCGAAATCACAAGACAAAATCGTGTTTAAACTGTAGCCAGGTAACACTAAAAGACGACGTACTGCTTGTCAGGGAACGATGATAACTGTCACAGACAGGGATTGGTGATCCTCCAGATGGTGCAAGATACTGGCCATTCATATCTACGTGAGAGTTCCAACTCGAGTGAATGTAAAGGACTTTTCAATTGTTTCCGGTGAATCTCTGTCAAACATTGTCTTGTATGCAGAACTCCGCAGCTCCTAAGCGAATAACTTTTATTTTGGTGGAGTTTTTACGCAGACTCTATCAAATTCCAACTACGGTTCCCTGGAGGTTACTTAAGGGGCGGGATGCGTCATGGGCTTGGGCACCGTAGTAACTACACTCCAACTTTACCCAACAAGCGTACGTCGAGCTCTTTCCGCGTTTCCTCACTGTACTCAGGTAGACTACTGAAATACTCATTTTTTATCGCCAACGATTACTTCAGGGACTGAGTTTTGATAACCGTACTTTTTTTTGACCCTTTTGAACGGCGCGAAGGTATTTTATTCAGTTTCAACCCTGTACTTATTGCCCGTCTACATTCTTCTTTCTGATCGGCATCGGTTGCATTTCCTCCCTCTGCAGACGAGTCTGATACTGAGCTCAACGGAGCGATCGGTGACGCCCACTCCAACTCCTCAACCAGCTCTGTCAGCACCATACAACTGACGAACTGCCCGACTAGTGGATGCAAAGGTTACGGACACGCCAAGGGTCCTCGATACTCCACCCACCAACGTGTATCTGGATGCCCGTACGCAGACGTAAATTTGAAGAGAGATTTAATTCGGCCACATGAACGATTCACTATGTCAAATGCCACGTCTCCAACACCCGACTCAACTTCACTACTACCACAGATGCCTAAATTAGAACAAGCGGTTCCAGCTAGCGTGCACTCTACCGCATTACCAGATATCCTTTCTGGCCCATGTCTTTCCCCTGATTCCAGTGTGAAAAATGATCCGTTCGTTTTGTCTCGCGCGAATTCTCCAGTCCTACCGATTGTGAATCCTGCGGTGTGCTCCGCTGACGTGACTCCCACTTGTTGTCACAAATCCATGTCTGCTGTCTCTGCTACCGTGTCTCGAATTAGCGGAATACACAATTCATTGCCTCCTGCGGCTGTGTGCTACTCATCCATTTCCCAAACACCTGTCACACTAGATAACACCTCGCCAGCATCTACATCGGTACCCTGCCACCTTACTCACACACTCCTCCCGTTGGATTTATCTGTTGAAAGGGATACGAGACGCTTCATTAGTCAAGGAGGCAATAGTGATCCCTTTGTTCTTAAGTCTATAAAGCCCACCAAGTCCAAACGAACAAATGAAAACGGGGCTTGCGAAGAGAATGGGAAATATGTCAGTGCAATGGCGAACTCGGCAGAGTAAGTACTCATTTGCGAGTTTTCCTTCATTTCTCAATTTCGTTTAAATATTGTTCACTCCTCGCCATGTGTACAGGCGATATAGAAAATGTTCATTGGATTTCCGCATCTAAGGCAGTTATATATATATACCATACTGAGGGTTATTATATTAGTTATGCTTTCTCACCACAGTTGGGTTAGATCTAACTACATCTATCTTATTTTATCCGCTAATCCGCATATTTACTGTTTCTTTTGCGCGTCTTTTCTGTCATGACTTTAGTCGGTTTACCTCCCCTGATTTGCACTTACACTTGCCAAAGTCAGCATTGCACTAGATCAGAATCAATCAACTTTTTTGAATTGCTCTTTTATGCTGCACATTTACTGTCCAGCTTTCGTGTTCATTTTTCATATTATGTGTTTATTATTTGATATCCCGCGTGTTACTGTGCTTGACTTAAATGTTGACAAGATATCTGCTTGTCGAATAACCTCTTCCTCGATTATACTGATTCCAGGAGATAGTTAGTCGTTGACCGTGCTAGGCTCGAAGTGTGGTTCCATCTTGTGTGGAGCGGACTCTGGCCCAGCCACCGCCTTGTGTACCTCTGGTACGTATGATCCGCTAATTAGAGAGACACGAATGCTGCTGTTGTGCATATTGAAAGAGTGAGTCAGCTTCGTTGATGAAACGTGGCTCCCACCCAAATAGTGCCCATCGTTATTCCTTCTGGTTTACACTGGATGTGGGGTATGTGGATAGACTTGCGGGTAGTGCAGTACAAGCCCCCACAGGTCCGTCCACACACCCCACATCCAGTGTAACGCCGCAAGTATCAGTAACCGAAAAAGGGCGAGTTGGCATGAAAGTGTGGTCGGAGTTACAGACAACATGAGGTACAAATTTGTGCATATTACACCCTGAGACCTTTCGTAACGCTTTCACGAACTTGTTGTAAACAAGAAGTGTCAACCTGACTGCGCGCAGGCCGCATGTGGCCCTTTACACACGTACCTGTGGTCTGCAAGAGGAAGACGATAAATAAACAATAAATAAATGATGTTTCCCGAGTATAACGAGGCACACCTAAGTAGGTGTTATATATATATATATATATATATATACATATATATATATATATATTTAACTCGAGAACAATCACTTGTTTATTTTCTATTTATCGCATCCCTCATGGCAGACCACTGGTATGTCTGTAAAGGGCCGCATGCGGCCTGCGCGCAGTCAGGTTGACACTTCTTGTTTACAACAGGTTCGTGAAAGCGCAACGAAAGGTCTCAGGGTGTAATATGCTCAAATTGGAACCTCATGGTGCGTGTAACTTTGACCGCACTTTCCTGTCAGCTCTCCCTTTTTCTTCTACTGCTACTTATGAGTCCCATTCCACGAGAGTGCACTTTTATGGAGGTGTATGCTTGCGATTATCCTGAAGATGCTTATTCCAGGCTTTATAGCTGTACAGCAACTGATTTAGCAGGGTTAATCTTACACAGGAGGAAAAATCAATTCCATGACATCTATCTACTCTCCGGCTGTGTCAAGCATTTTGCGGTTTGCACTAGATGGCGCCTACCGTTAGCTGAACTGGATAGGTTTTAATCCGTACTCCATCTGTTGTGAGAGATTCAGTAAATAGCCGTCATTCAGTCGCCCTCATACTTCACTCGGCGGCGTGTGTACAGACAGCCGTAACCCGTGCACCACAGACACTTCATGAAACCATAGACATTGCGGTTGTTCTGCAGCTCGGCACTCAACATCTTTGTCCGAATCCGGCAACGTGCCTTTGAGCGAGTGCACATCCAGATTGTTCTCGAAAAGGAAAAGAAGCTTTTCGCAGCTTTTTACTCAATGGCCTAACAATACCTCTGATCATCAATCCCTGGATGCGCTACCTCGAGATTTACTCGCCACCACTTCATATGCATTCATTTATTAGAGGGAATTACGACAACTGGCTCTTGGTATAGATAATATGCCTGTGTCTTTCGTCGTGAAGGCCCCAGCTCTCCGTGCTCTAAAACATTGTGCAGGAGCAGCAGCCTTGCTTCGCAAACAAAAGTGTGGTTTCTTGCACCATCTGTTTTATACTACAACCTTTATGAAAACACAACAGGCTATTCAACGGAACTTGGAAAGCGCTTGCCGAACAACCTCGTGGTGCCAGCTGGGTGGTTCGGGATTTTCCCGTTCCAGCAAATGGTTCGGCGGCAGTGTTCCAGGACGTGGTGGGTTTTCGCCTGGCAAGCGTTCTCCCTATAAAAAGCCACATATGTCCGTTTAACAACACTGTGACGTGGCGGACGTGACTCGCCACTAAATAAAGTCACTGCCCCTTGCTTCATCCTGGCGAAGCATTGTATTCCAGCAAGTTGATGCTGTAATTTCGGGGAGCATTGGGCCTCTGTTTGGCAAAGGAACAAACGAAAGGCGTATGAACTGATCAATCAGTCACCGGCTCCCAATGGGCGCGATTCCCTGAATTCGCTCCGCTGCCTTACGGACAGGCTATTCAGCCAAAGGCTCGGGGTGGTGTCCCCTAAGTCAACACCCTACTTCGGCTTGGGCAACCGGGTAGTATTTCGCCCTCTGACGAAACCGTAGACTTTGATGTGTTGTGTTGTGTTTTCTTTTACTATTTCTGTACCTTGTTTTGAGTTCCATGGTTTCCGATGGTGCAATGTCTATTCATAGACTGTTGCAAATATATATATATATATAATCCGTTATAAATCCTTCTTCCGTTATACTTTGTAGCTGGTCTTCGTCACCGGCGTCATTTGCATGCTTACTGGTTCTCGCAGCATTTGTTTTCCGAATTATCCGATTTTCAAGCCACCATTTTACAAATTCCCGCTGAAACCGAGAGCACTTTCATACCTCGCTGTTAGATGTGACCTCGATTGCACTACCACGTGATCTGCCTTTGCCGTATCTCGGATTTTTAATTCGACGCTGAATCGATTTTCATCACCAACCACTCTCTCAGTCATAAAGGTATACGGATTGAGAGCTAGTTGACGGAAATAATCTGTTCGCTGCATGTTGTAGTGACCCACGCAAATATCTTAGAAAAGGAACGGAGTTTTGCATTCCTCTACATGAGGCTGCTGTAGACAGACACTTTGCGGTGAACGTAGCTTTAACCTGGGCTTTGCAGATATTCCGACGTGATGGAACTTGGATAGGATACTCTACCACTGTCAGGTGATGTCCTTGCTCATTCACCGAAATGGGTTCTTCGAGGTTTGTCTGAGTCGCAGCGTCCAGCTCATTATTGCCCTGGTTCTGATGAGGCTGTTTACTTCGTGGCTGGACTTTAGTGACTTTATTCAATGGTGACTCATCCGCCACGTCACAGTGTTGTTTAATAGACATTTGTAGCTTCCTAGGATCGCTTGACAGGCAAAAACCCACCACGTCCTGAAACACTGCCGCCGAATCATTGGTAGAAACGGGGTATGTCCAGACTACCCAGCTGACACTACGAGGTTATTCATCAAGCCAGCTAGAGTACTGGCAAGGAGCTTCTTCCAGGCAACCACGCGACTGACTTGGATTATACTAATGATATCACCCTGCTCGGTGACGACCCACAGATCATGCAAGTCGTTCTAAACCGCCTGGTGATTGAAGCTACCACGTTTACAACCTCGATGTTGGACATCGTCTTAAATTATACGGGCCTATCTCTCGACAAGCTAATATCGCTACGCCAACTGAGGTGGCTAGGTCACGTCCTTCGCGTGCTCTGCGAGCGTTTATCACGGCGCGCTCTCTTTGCTCCCCACGGTCGCACCGGAAGAAATCGCGCTTTGGCCAACCAACCAGTTGTTGACAAAATGTCAAGGTGTTGGCTTCCAGTCTAGCTGTTATCGGTCCCCTACATCTTCCGCGCTGGGGAGTCTGAGATGAAGAAATCGCTGGTTGGAGACTCTTGAGGATAGGGCGCGTAATCGCGGGCAATGCAAGGCATCCATGAGTCTTTTCACTGACTCTACTACAACAATGTCATCACCATACTGACAAAAATATGACACAACGGCGTATGAAAAACACAAAAAATTCTCTTTGTATATTTTCCGTTTTGTACTTATCATGCATTTTCATTCGATGTCTATTGTATAGACTGCTGCATATATATATATATATATATATATATATATATATATATATATATATATATATATATATATATATATATGGTTGGCGGCATCCGGTTTCGGATTCGTCTGTCACTGTGGCCAGCCACAGGACACCTGCGCCTACAGAGGGACCATGGATGGCTTGCGCTGCACCACCCACAGCTCCATCTACACACCCCATATCTAGTGTAAACCCGAAAGAATAAGACCGGGAAGTATGCGGATAGGAGCCACATTTCATCAACGGAGCCGGCCCACACAAGCCCACTGTAGTTGGGGAATCAAGCGCACAAGCGGACCGTAGTCCGCTCCACACTGACTACATGGAACCACTCTTCGAACCTAGCATGACCACAAGGACCGTGCACCTCGTCCCCTCCAGTAACGACCACTTGTCTCCTGGAGCCAGTATGGACGAGGTCGCGGGTAATAGACAGGTAGGCACCCTGACAACATGCACATCAAGCGCAGCCACATCTGGGATGTCAATCAACAGCCAATCATTGGAAATGCCAATATCATATAAAAGATATCTAATAAAGTAAACGTATATGACGACATAAATGCTCGCTAAATGAACATATGGAGTAAATTGGTTATAAGCGAATCCGCGGTAAGTGCAAAACGTCCGAAACTTATCGAAAAATTATCACGTGATCAAGTTTACCACAATTAGCATGAGAGACGTGTGCAAGTTAGGAGAAGATTATCAAGTACGCAGAACAAAGCAAATAAAGTGGAATGAATTTTATCCACATTAAAAGACCTATTTGAAGTGCAAGTTGATTTAGCCCAACTGCGATGAAGCATCATGGATGCAACATCAGCCTCAGCATGGGGTGTGCACGGTCCTTGTGGCCTTGTCAGGATCAAAGAGTGGTTCCATGCAGTCAGTGTGGAGCGGACTACGGTCCAGCCTCCGCCTTGTGTGCGCTTGATTCTCCAACTACAGCGTGCATGTGTTTGCCTGTGAAGGAGTGTGGGCCGGCTCCGTTGATGAAACGTGGCTCCCATTCACATGCCTTTCAGTCTTATTCCTTCGGGTTTACACTGGATATGGGGTGTGTGGTCGGAGCTGTGGTTGGTGTAGCACAAGCCATCCATGATCCCTCTGTAGGTGCAAGCCTCCTGTGGCTGGCCACAGTGACAGACGAATCCGAAACCGGACGTCGCCAGCCATATATATATATATATATATATATATATATATATCGCGGTCGGATCGTGAATGCTGCCAAAATTAGTATCTCCGTGGTTTTGTATCCAGCTATCTGAATCAAGCATGTCAACCAAAGAACTTCGTGCTGAAGAGGGGAGCGGAGCCACATATGCCAATCTTCAGCTACAAACGATTGACTGTACCGCCTAATTTACCGTTAATGGAAATTACCCTTATCAGAAATGATGCCAATCGTTTTCGAGCTTGTAATCGGAGCTTTGCAAGGTGCCAAGGAAATTCGTCGCAGTTCACCATGAATCTGGCTGTCGTCATCTGTCTGAAATGATTCTGAGCGAACACCTCATCCTATTTGGGCTCTGCAAGTCTTCTCGCGAACTTAAATGAATTCGAACTCACTGTCCGCGACTAATGGAACCGAGCCATACATGACTCCGACGGTAGATGTGGGTACACTGAATTTGGAAATATTGCTGTTCATTTTCTAGTGACATATTCCTTACCACCATGCGGAACACAACAGATTTTTCACTTGAATATCAATTGGTCTACAGTATTACGGGCGAACTTAAGCTATTACTAATATGAAGCTAGTAGTAGAATGCTTTGCCTTTGCTTCCGCGTGGGGACTCGCTTAACTGGATCGATGAACGTTTCACCTTGTTATGGTTCGTCCGTCTGTGCAGCAACCAATCAAACATTTATGACTCATGGCTGGGTTAGTAGGTAGCTGCGGCTAGACTGTACCAGACATTAGTTATCTGGTTTAGTAGACAAATTTCCACTAACTACCTGCGATTTTTCACAGGCGACAAGGTTGCTTACTCTCTTCATTTTCAGCAACCTCTTTATAATTAATTCATATGATTGAGATGAGAGAAGCGGAAATGTGCGAGGTAAAACAGTTCCAGCATTACACATGTGACCTCTATTTGTGTCTCTGACCGTCCCAGTGGGACGTGTTTGGGACGAATTTTAGTCACTCAGAGGATCTTTTCCAAGGCAGCCTTTACCTATGCCGTGAATGTGTCTTGTTCTCAAAAACCTTCCACTTTCTGCGGAAATCGATCCCCAAATCGTCATAACGCAGTCTTGAAGACGTCAATCAGCACCAAGGTTTTCAAATGACCGAAATTCGTCTCGTGTCTCACTGGGACTGCAATGTGCAAAATGGTCACTCAGCGGTAGCCTGTCGGTCACTTGCATTGACTTGCAATGTTATTGAAAATAAACGACTCATAGGTAAAGGGTTGTAGCATTATAGCTGCATCATAATTAATGTACATTTAAACATATTACGCCATGTATTTCCCTACTTTTTCTTTTTGAGTGACGGAAATTACGCGCACATGCGACGGTTGGCTATCCACCTGTACTGACAAAATCACCAATTCTTCCTTTTTTAATAGATTATTCATCACTTACTGTCGTTCCGCTTCGTGTGACTCAGCTAGTGTGTTAAAACACTGCATGGAGACCAAGTGCCGTACAGACATGCCACAGTCGTCAGTCTGACTGCACATCCTGCCTACTTCGTGAATGTATTGCTGACGATATAATAGCTCAATCTTTGCTGTCACTATATAGCGAAAAATTAACGCTTTAAACTCTGGGCCACCGATTTGACAGTGAACGCTTAATGTGTCCAACGGAATAACTTTGATTTTGCTTCGACCAAACCGTTTTGACCACTCCCCTTCTACAAAATTTGTCTACTGCCGGACACGCTGTGTCCAACCATCTTCAAACTGGAGCAGTATAGCCTTCCGCTTTAGCACTTGGTACCCGATCGCGTAGTTTTCTGCATTCAATCGTTTCGACTTTGCCTCTAATCACACAATGCATCTTGGCGGTCATATAAGATTTAGTAGTTCACTCTCAGCTGCTACTACTGTTACTCAAGCATACTGGGAAATTTAAGATCTGATGCTAGTTTCATCTGTGAATTTACAAGCATGTACCGATGTATAAAACTTGGCAAGTTTGCGAGTTCAGTCATTCAAATGTGAAAGTCCAGGGCATTTCTTTCAACGCATTTATCCCTGCTCTGAGTGCCCTTGAAGCTAATGTACCTGATAATGCACGATCAACTTCATGAAAAAAACTGATCTGGTTATCATCTATATTTTCTGGAAGGCTTTTGACGATCGACTTGAGTACGATCAAAATCAATATGGACTGGACTGTTTATCATATAAATCACCAAGAATTTTGACTACATGTGAACGTTAGCATATCTCTCGGCTGGGTTCAACACAGGCCTAATATTATAGATCAAGGTGACAATTATCCCACTTGCAATTACTTCACGTACTTCAGACGCTTTTAAGAATATACATCTTTTGTCGTGCTGGGATGATATTTCTTTTAGTCTTATAGATCATATATGCCGAAATACAGAGACATCCTTCCTTACACAAGTAAGGTTTGATAGTGATGTCAGGAGGTACCTACATGCAGCGAAGGATAGGGTTTATCCCTTGAACCAGCATGAAAGAATGAATCGGTTGCATGTAATAGTTAGGCATCTGCCGCGCTGGTTTGCCAGCTGCTTATTTAGTAGAACTTAGTTCATTTACCTGAGTAGATGCGAACAACTACTGATTTGGCTGCGAAAACTGGAGCCACTGGCTATCACTGAGTCCTGTTGATCATTTTTCTACCGTCTACTTCATTTGCAACATGGCTCACAAGTGGCACCAGTGGCGTGTTTACTCATTACTGTGATCCGAACCACCCGTCTAAATTTCCTCAATGTTGATTTGTATGCAGAGGATTGATGGATTGGGATGCAGGAGAGCGAATGCAGGAAGCACGCTGTTTCACAGTCAGCGCCAGATCTTCTCACATTTAGCTGCTTGTTGTAACCGTGCTATGTTACCAAGGCCTAGACGTCTTGATGCCAAATGTTTACCTAGTGTTCTACACTAAGTCGCCCTTTTTTCCCTTCTACGGCTAACTTGCTTTACGATTTTATATTAGTGAAACCCTGTTGGATGCAGAAATATACATATAAATTTTGACAATGCGACATACTGCCAACTGCGGAACGTTGATTATAATAGTTTGCATGTTAATGCTTTAATTGCGTGATTAAAATATCTTACAGCAGTTTCAAAAAGTGGAAGCAGCTAGGTTTTCATTTGCTTTGACATAATCAACAATACGTAAAAATCGAAATATGGTTGGCCAGAATAGTTGGCTTCAGGTTCATGATGGGTGGGTGAGGGTGTCTTGTAACGACAATGTGCTTTTCGACTGATCGTAGCACGTCTCCGAAATTACTTCGGGGCAAATACAGACAAGCTCAATGTCGAAATTGGCGGGTCTGAGAGCTGCAGCTTATACAACTGCTGTAGGACGTTGTCTTGGTAATCAAATTGAAATCCGCGCACTTACACATTGGCCTGATCTTTTGTTTGTTTCCCCCCACATTGAATTCCAAATTTATGTTCTGCTCTCGAACCACTAATTTCAATATCAGCGAGATGCTTGCCTATAGCACCGGTTCTCTATCGGCCTATATCCAAACACTACAATGGTCGTAGTAACTGGTTGGATGTAACTGCTATTTACTATGATTCAATGGTCTTATATTTCACTCGATGACTTGTTCTCAGCGCTTGTCAACAGCCGTATGCCCATCAAACGCTTCTGTATGCCTCGAGACTTTTGCTACTTGGTTCCGACATGGGATCTATAGGTAGCATTTTAATCTCCAAGCCGACCATTTAACTTTACAGATACGGATTCTCGTTGCCTTCTTGGGATTGAAGACACAAACGAGCTTGTGGACGCATATTTGGTGGGTGTTTTACCAATAGTCTGCTGAGGGTTGTTCAACTGAACACCTGTTGCCAGCTCAGGCGGTCCTCACCAGATTTATTTGCTCTACGAATGTTTTGGCGGCATCACAATACTTCGCCGCTAAATACAAGGTTACCATGTGAAGCAAAGCAAAGGACATTGCGCTTATCGAGAGGTGAAACTGCAACTCAACCAACACATTCTCTGACAGCCACCGCGGACATTCCCCTCAAATGACGTTGTTTTCACGTGCTGGTTTCGATGCACGCAACATCATTCTTTGTTGCCCTCATTGGGACAAGTTTCACACCACCGCATCAATCGGTGTCTGGATCTCCAGCTGCTCTCTCTGTAATCAGTCTTCTTTCCGGACGTGCAGTTTCCAAACGAGGATTTTTAAACGGATTCCCAATCCACTGCTGTACACTGCCACTGGGTTCTCATTCCGCTCTTCACCTACTATCCCACAGAAACATCACTTTACTCGAGCACACAAAAGCCGACATTCTTAACAGCGTTCAGTCGATAAAATAGCATCTAATTTGAGGCTGTGTATTTTCGCAATAATAGTCCCAGGAGCCAAGACTCAGATAGCCGTATCGAAACGTCTTCAATATCGTTAGCGGTAATCTCATACTTCTGGTTAGACTTTGAGCTTCAACATAGTTTTGCGTAGTTTTGCGAACTTGTCTGCGGGTCGACCGGAGGCTCCTCTTTACGCTTACTGCATACTAAGCGCCAATCCACATGGATTTGAATCTGCGTTAGTAGTGGCCATGATTGCAACTGATGTGTAAACTATGTTGGGTGACCGACTCACAAAAGGCGTGTCAAACTGACGACCCACGAGTCGCATGCGGCCCTTTACGGGCACCTACAGTCCGCACTACGGGTGCTGTGCGCTGGTCATTTAATGGTTTAGACTGCAGTTTTTGTACTTTAAACATTGCGCTATAATCAAAGTCAAAACCACACAGATATTTTAGCCAAGAACAGCAACCGTTGTCCTTAAAAAGTGTCAAGTTTTAGGTCAAAACACCACGAATAATTGAATTATCTTAAATTATTGCTCATTTTGAACTGTTGTTACATTTGTACAATGCATTTGTTGCTGCTCCGCACAAACCATATCTGCTGTTCAAATTCTGGTCATTCCTCTTTCCTTAACTTATTTATTTTGCACTGAAGCTTCTGTATACACATTATATGTCGCTAATCTGAACTTATAAAGACACTTTATATATATATATATTATATATATATATATATATATAACCACTACAATTAGTTGTAACTTAGGGCGCTCGTGACAACAGATGTGACCTATGCGGCCCTTGGGGATCCTCATTTTTTCACGCTTGTACTAGTGCACGGACCTGGGGTGTCTGGACGTCTCTACTATGTTAAGATCGGCCCTTGAGTTGTCGCGCTAACTGTGGAATAGCTTAAGCCGAAATGTTACTCTATTCCGAGTTCGCTAGGTGGTTATCCAGGAGCTACGGTACATCTTCACTTCTCATTATCACCGGTGGCACTGAAATTGCTCGATCGATTTACTTATTTCACTTGTTTGGCCTTTAATGCATGTAGGCTTGATCCGTGTTGGGCTTTTTGCGACTTCGGCGATTTGAGATGTTTGGTTATCAGCTTCTCGTTTAAGGTCAAAGTACACTCAGCCGCTGTTATTGTGTGTATCAAAGCTTTATGCAATGCGCGTTGAGGGCATTAAGATGACACTTGTTTTTAACCACTTGTCTACTTATTGTTGCTCGTGTCAGCGGAGAGAAAACAGCGTACCGCTTGATTACACCAGGTAATGTTGGGGGGGTACCGATTCGTTACCCATGTTGCACTTGTTAGCACTCGTCAGCTAGATACAGCAGGACTGCAACTGCTACAACGGACGTAGGGTTTACGAGTCGAACCTCTTATCCCCAAGTCACCGATTCGCAGCATTTGTCGCAATATTAGATGACTAGGTAATGTTTGGAGACTATCCTGTGGGGCCGCACCTGGAGGTGGTTGAGCTTCTACCACTCATACTACGTTCTGTGTATTTCTGCCGAGAATCTGTCCTTTTCCAAATCCAACTTCTATCTGGGTGACACCTCATTGTGGCCAACCGATGATATGATCGTCACGCATTAACAGTGAGAGAATTGGTCGCATTCGGCAATTGGCCTTCCGAGTTGTAGTTTCTCTGCATATCGATCGGGGACCCTCTCCGGTACTACCCAGTTACTAACGTGTTGGTACTCATGTTTCCTACGTCTCTACATTCAGCCCTCTAATCGACTAATTTCGTTCATTTCTGACTCCCGGTTATTCAATCCCACTTTGTTGTTCGCATTATCTATCGTTCTTTTTACGTCATTGGTAAGGCAACGCAATCAGATTATCTGATCATTATGTGAATTCACCTGGCTGAATTAAATTTTCCTGATAACATTCCCTGCATCCGGCTTGCGCTGATTTTTTGGCCTGCTACCTAACCGATGGATAGGATAATATCTTAAATACTGCTGTAAGCTGACCAGATGCTTTTTCTGTTACGTTATTCAGCCAAGTCTGTAAGCGAAGATCATATTAAAACTTATGCGATGCAGCGTTTAGCTTGCCGTCTGTGTGTGTGCGCGCATGTGAGCGCATAACTGTCTTGTGGAGATAAAAACAAAACCGTCCAATCGCAGGATTTTCTATTAATATTTGCCTAACTGGCTAATTTCTGATTGGACCCTGCCAGTGATTTCGATGCCGCTACAGACACGGTTATTCCGTAGCTTGGCAGACTGAGTTAGTGTAATTTCCTTATAAGCATAGTCAAATATTCCCAGAATTATGTACGAGAGAATGATGTATGCTTTGTGTACGTGTATGTGTGTGTGCCACAAGGGGACAGCAACGAAAAACGCCTGGTTGCTTGCTTAGTGAGCGATGTGTGTCCGTTCATCACCGGCTAGAAGGTGTGTGATTTCGGAAGCACCTCATTTTGAACCAGTGAAGTAATAAAATCATCAGGTATTTGCTGCGCGCTGTCAAGCTAATTTACGTATCCTCTTTCTTAGCCATGTCTAATTTTGCGGAAAAATTTGACTTGTAAATATGCAATTTTTTGCATGTACTGCATGCAACCAGTCACCTCACTATGCGGTTTTCTCGTGAGTATACGGATAAAATTGTTAATTGCTTTTTGTTCGCTCTGGAAACATTATAGCAAACAGGGACATTTTGCTTTGTTGCCTTTTATTTTACGTATATATATATATATATATATATATATATATATATATATATAGTGGCTGAAAATTCGCTTGTTAATGGGCTCACAAAACCTCTTAGCTTTAAATTCCTTCGAACGAATGGAGTTGAAGGGATTTGAGCTAGAACACGTGAAACTGCACTACACTCTGCAGACTCGATGAGCATGTGCAACCGGTCAAACGATCATAGAGCAGATCTAGTCGAATCAACTTTGGTCACGGTTCAAATAGGTAATTGTTAAAACGAAGCATCTAGTACTCGTGATTGGGTTTTGAATTTATTTCATTTTAACAACTCAAGCGAACCTTCCGGCGTTACAATTGCGATGTGGTCTACAGACAAATTTTACATAAAACCTTTACGTGGAGTGCGATTACTACTTCGATTGCGGCCTCTTTTGTGTAAGTCGAAAATGGAATATACTAAATATCCGAGGGATAAGTATTTTCTTGTGTGAGATACTGAGAGCAGTTAATTGGCATTGTGGCGAGAACATCTGGAAATGTTTTATGTAACCGGACCCTGGCCTTCTGAATAGATCGTTGATTATTCCATCACCACGACTTGGTCATACTGCAGTTTCACGTAGTCCACATAATATATGCCTGTATTATTTTATGGCACAGTATAGTAATATTATGATAATTATTCTGTTAGAAACTTTTTTGATATATTACGCTATAGACATATATATGAATTAATATATTGCATCTAAATACTATCATTATTGTATGCTAAAATTATAATATATAATAATATTATACTTATAAAATTTATAACACCATATATTACACTAGATATATCATATTAAATATGTGGTTAATTATATTTTATCTATTAATTTATTTTTTGTTGAATTGCTATTATATTATTTAATATGATAAAATTTTACACTTTTTATGCATGACAGTGAAACAAACGACGCGGAATTGCATCCAGTTGGTGTGTAAACGAACACATATTTTTGCTGTTTTTACTGACTAAATTCGTCAGGTTCGCTTCCCCTGTACCTTCCAAGAACCCATTAGATCACTCCTACCAGATGCACCAATCGTAGTTAACAAAAGGAGGGCTATTTCCACAGTGAATACTGGCAACATCTACTGTCGGACACTAACGGACCATGAACACGAATTAAGTCACTGCTTTACTTAAAACTACTTCAACGACATGACTAAGGCCAAGTAGAACGCATTAGATAGGTGTTGAATGAACTGTAAGCTTATGTCTGGACACGTATGGTTTTGCACCATCTTCTGGTCGATAGTGTGGTGCAGAACTTGACCTGAGTAGACGTTCCGGTGTTAAGGAAAATCGTACTTTTTGTGCCGCTACATCCAATTGGATTTATTATCGACCTTTAAGATGTTTTAAACTGAATGTTGAATTAACACGGAGACGTAATTGATTTTTATTTCCACGGAACACGATGAGCTTTCGTGCATTGTACATCTGCATTATTTCACTGCTGTCGTTCGGTGAACCCGGCAATTGTAAACATTTGATTGCCGCTTCTAAGTTGTCTCAGGTCATAGTGTTTTAGACAGAAGCATATCATCTGCTAGAGAATGCCATATGTAGATAACGCCATGTGCGTGACCCTGGACAGTGATTATGACATTAAAGTCACTTATCTCTACCAAACATTTGGTGTTTTATTTTACCTTACTTTAACTTAATTTTAAGCTAGAGCTAACTGCTTTGATGTCCTTACTTTTTATAATATCGCTCGAGACTGTTTTTTCCTTTTTTCTTCTGTAGCCGAGATATCGTTTTGACATCTTGACGTGTAGAAATGGTTCATGCTGTTCATGCGACTGGCATGTCGAACTCATTATATCCACCAGTCACTTACGATTGGTCAGACGCAGGTCATCTCCAATCTATGTTTGTTCACTTCGATTTTACTCCTCATTTGCTTTCTCTCGGTAACATATTTCTCTTGACTCCCCCTTTGGCTTGATTTAATCAACCAAGTTAATTAAGTCTACAGTGCCTCGGTGTTCAAATCTTCTAACTGTCAGTTCCTCACCCCAGTTGTCACTACTAGTTTTCTTACCGATATCATTTTATATTTTTCGTTGTCACTCGTTATTGTCATAGCCATGAGAGTCGTAGTTACTGGCTCCACTGCAATTTGATGCCGGGACCGCTATTGTTTAAATGCGATTAGTTAATCTGAGCTATTTCTGCGCGGTAAAGAGGTTATTTCGAACGAGGTGAACTAAGAGAGCGGGAATGTCCTCAAAGTGTAACCAGGCCTGTAGTTGCGACGAACTGTGCGAGAAAGTAAGGTCGTTAAGATAACTTTTGTAAGCAACATTATGCCTCAACTGTTTACAATGCCATATTTAGTTGGCTGCTTAAGTTTAGGATGCGTTGCTCAAAGGCGCTACTCTTTCCTCTGCACCTAAGCGATATGCAGGTTGGTGTGACCTCAGTGGCTCCAAATCAATGCTAGTGACTTAGTCATCTCGGCTACCGGCGAGCACCTTGGCTTGGAATCCCAAGTCTCCGCTGCTGATCGTCGGGCCAGCTTTCTGAGCCATTTATTGCCAAAGGAAATACTGGCGGATTCTCAAAAGACAAGCCGACCGTCCAGTGTCCTTTCGGATATTCTTGACTTTCTGACTTTTTGAAGCATTATACAACCATACCGAGCGTGGGGGAATGAACGTTTATATCCATGTATGCAGTAGTAGTAATGATGATGACTTGTTTTCCACGTGGCTTGTGAAGTAAGTCAGTGTGATCCGACGTCTACTGCTGCATGTAAGTGATGGATCAGGGGTGGGAGGCACATATGCTAATAAAATGGGATGGTACAGTACTTTTCAGTTGTTACTTTCTGACCGCCACATCGAAACCCGTTGGATCCAGTCGTGTTCTCTCATGTAGACCTTAAACGAGTAATTGAAGGTGATCGGAAAATGGGGTGAAATGGCAGTTAGAGGTAAGTCGAATTTACTACTAACATATTTTCGTCTGGCGTCCTTTTGCGAAACGCACTGTGAAATGTTATTTAAGACATTGAATTATGTATTTTTTCTTTGGTTGCGCTTTTAAATGTAACACTAATTCTAAGGTGGACTTGGAGAATCCGCTGGTGCTTGGGTTGCTACAAGCAATCTCTATTGAGACCTCGGTTCACTTGAGGTGGACCTCGGTCATTCCGATCTTAAAGACCGTAAGTAAAGAAAGCATTTTTATAGTGTTGCTCATCCCAACACTGCACCCCAAGACCGCAGTTTCGTCCTGGTTGAGACCCATCAGTTGGAGATAGCCTAAGTTGGGCTGGAACTCAGAGCCTAGTGCCTCATAGTTGACACCATGAGCACTATACCACTGAGATCCGCGAGCAACGCTTGGTCTCATTACTTTGAAATCATTTTGACCATTCCGGGTTTATGTTGAGAGATAATTTTTTCTTTTATGATCACAAAAAGCGTATAATATGGAAAAGCTAAGAAGGTTGGTATACTTTAACCGGTTATTCACCGAATACCTAATTTTTACCATATATTCAGATATATGTCTAGAACATATTGTCACATACAACCATTTAAAGGGCATGATCATTATCGCATCGATAAGCTGCAACTATCTGTCCATTTTAAGCACACTAACAATAAGCAACACGGTGATATATAGTTTGGAATAACTAGATTATTCGTAACATACCTGAAGATGTACCCGTGTTTTATAAATATTCCGATATACTATGCTTATACTGTTGCAGTGTACAACATTTTGGATTGTAGCAACCTGCTTCTTCTTTTTTAATATCACTGTTTTAATAAAGCTATATGTTAACCATAGTTCAGTTAGCCAAATCTTTCTTCGCCAGGAATCTTGAAGTATATTCTGTACAACAACTTATTAATATGATAGGCGAAGCTGATGGTGTCCTGGAAGCCAACGTTTACATTACACCTCCGGTTTATGGACAAAACTCTGATGAATATGATGTCACTAAACTGGTTCAGGATCCTGGGTCTCTTGAGGACATCCCAGCGAGTCAGTTAATCAATGACTAGGACTATCTTAGCATTGCTTCATGGATCAATATTTGCAGTCAACGTAGAGGGCGAACCGTCCCAAGAATAACCCGAAAGCAACAGTAAAGGTTTATAAGGGGATATTGTTGCCAATAAGCTTGTTTCCTTGATAAAATCTAAAAAGTATACCAGACCTAGACCATGGACGAAGGAAGGACTTTGTCTAAGCTCATAGACTTAAAGACAAAAGTAATTGTGCGCCTAATTTTTTAACGTACCATCACACACCATATAAATCATTTGAATGCTTTGATAAATCTGTTACTGAGCCCATGATAAGGCAGAATATTGAGTATGCCCGCTCGGAAAGTGACCACTCATTCAGTATACGCACTGCTGAAATGCGTCGTTTTCCGGCTAATCTGTTTATCTCTGACTATAATCAATTACTACGAGGGAATATATATTAGAATCCTGCACAAGATGTCCACAATGCAGCCATCAGTCAGACAATGTATCGTAACTGATTTGACACAATCATGTAGTATCGCTATCTAGCAAACCATGACAATCTTCAAGCATACGACGGATTTGCTAAACTCCGACCACTTTATAACATTGACAATGAAATATTTATGAAATGCTTTCTCGTGGACGAGAATCTGTTTATTACGATAGTCATGGACCGAAGCAATGTATCAGTGGAAAACCTATTCGATTCAGGTATAAATACTGGGTCACTGCAGCACCTTTGAGTTATGCTGCCCATCTTGATGTCTACCAAGAAGTTCAGGCCAAACATGACGAGACATTAGGCTTGGAATGTTGCATCGTTATGGGCCTAGTGGACAGGCTCTCGAAGGCGCGGCCCTACCATATCTTTTTGCCTTTTTTACAGGCCGCCGCCAATGAAAACCCTGACCAACAAAGGAATAAGACCAACTAGAACAGGCAAGTGTCCCATCGACATAAAGCCTCTGGGAAAACTAATCTGCGGTACTTATGAATATAGGTTTGACAGACGACTTGACGTGTTCGTTTTTTCTTAGGAACGATAACTCCGTTGTGACTCTTTCCAGCAACTCTGTTGTTGCATACCTTCTGACAAAAGTAAACTGGTGGTCGGCGAAGGGAACAAAGTTTATTGTTATTCAGCAACCTGGTATCGTTAGCAAGTGCGACACTTCGATGGGGAGTGGATCGTTTGGATCGTAATCTATGTCAAAATAGAATCACTTTTCGCAACAAAATGTGGTTTTCCCTATTCGCTTTACTCTGATGCGGCAATGCTTAGAGTTTGTAGAAAAAATCGCCTGCACATGAGCAACAGCAGTATGACATGCTTTTCTTCAGTCTTCAGTTGGCGTGAAAATCCGCCTGTAGGTGTATCTAGCACAGCTGAATATCCCACAAAATCTCCTTACACACAGCAGCAAAAAAATCTAATGCTTGAAGACAAAATTTGGAAATCATGCTCTGGTATCAATGCTGAAACAAACATGCAGCCCTGTGGAATGAAGGCTAGTCTATTCTGCCTAGTGTGTGATGTGTCACTACACGGAGCATGCTCTGCAGAATACTCAGCATGAACAAAGGAACACACTTTTTGTATAAATCTGGACTACCTATACCTTTATAACGAGTATCCGTCTGTTATGTTATCTCTTTAAAACAAATAGTAAACGCCGCCACTCCCAACCTGCAAAAAGTTTTGTTTTTACTCAGAAAATGTTTTTCTAAATTTCCATATCACAGTATCACTTGTTCCTGGCATCCTTGAAAAACGACAAAAGGATCATGTTTCCCTAAACAATCCGAATTTTCAAAATCCAAACCGGATGTTACTTCACCATTTTACACAGCATATGTAAAATGGAGAAAACTCAGTGGATGGGTTAAATTTATTATTTAGTAGCAAGTGTCTTCAAAAATCGAGCACGACGATCTTCGGATTTTTCTTTTGCTCTACTCGGATTTGCTCCGGCATGTGGTTTACCCAGGAGCTCGATTCCACAATGACCACGTTATCCAACTAGACTCAGTCTTTCGGTTAGTTCCTTGGTGTTCTTTTGTCAACGCAACGACTTACGGCCTCGATATTCTCGCCCACTGAATGAGACGTTAGCAAACTTGGGACTGTTAGTCGCAGGTGCACGAAAACATTATCTAAATAGCATAGGCGGTCCGAGTTCCGCAGCGTCTGCTACCACAGTCCGATCAGTCTCGTCATGTGGACGTGATACTTTTTGGCAACATGGGCAGATACGACCAACATTTTGGAATCCATAGCGCGCAAAAATCGCATTTGATTCATGCCTTTTTGACACTGGTTACAGAGCAACATTCTTAATCGGAGGCTTGTGTTATACCGTTTCCACGGAACACGGTTGCCATGAAAAGCTACGTGAGCTTCATCAATGAGTGAACTAACCTGTTTGATGGTTTAGTTAAGAGGTTTTCCTGTGTAAGATCATTCTGAGCGGTTACTATGTGCTGGTGAAAACTGGTCAGTTGCAGGCCTTGTGTTGGGACAGCACTTTACATTTTTGTGGTGTGAAGCACATACCCATAGCCTTAAGGATCACAAGCCTGCCTTGTAATCCGAGGGCGCGGGTTCGAGCCTGCGTAGGAACCGGGTGATCCTCGCAGTATCCTTAGCCCACGTGCGACTGGTGATGGTTGCGCGGCAGCGAAGTGCCGGTACGCAGTTCTGGTGTACTGCCGATACCTTATATAGTCTTGTAAATACGTGTTTCACAACACTGCAGTCGCGTCCAACCGAATGAAAGTTACCTTGTCTAATGGGTCAGCAGGCAGAATCTCTACCTTAGCAGAGGTAGAAGCAACCATTATTCGTAAAGAAGGTCAGTGAGTCGTTTTGAGTTTAGGAGATCCTTTTATGCGATTCACCTCACTGCTCTATAATCCGCGCACGAAACTGGCGGCGGATTCACTTCAATGAGTCAATGCTTAGTCTCTCGGCATAACAAATCGCTTCAGGGAATCTTGTTCTACCATTATGTAGAAGTTTTGTTCGGAACGGTAATAGAAAACAACTTGTTCGTCATTGCCCCGAATGCCCTGTTCCGTTTGCTTCAAGGCAACAACCAGATATTCCCACGCACAAACTATTTCGCACGTTGGCGAAGCAGTGCATCCTAACGAATTGCTTTCCTTGAAGCAGTAAAGCGGAAGTAAATAGGCGGGTTGTGTATGAAACAGATCATACGGGATGGCGAAGAAAAACGTGAGTGAACATGGCAGGGATTTGCAGACGATGCTGTAATGAGACTTTTGTTGTAAACGCACTGCGTATTCATTCTAATGTGTGATACCATCATTAACACGTACTATCGGGCTGACAAGTGGAAGATGTAGCGGTAAGCGCCTTTTGAGACTAGACAGTTGGACAGGGCAATCTGGACGTATGCATGTTACAGTTGTACACAGGATTTGACTCACAAATATGATATGCCTACAATGCTTAGAACTTGTGTATGGCGGCTGTTAAACCTTGGAAAAAATCAAAAAGTATCACGGATCACTGCACCAGACGTTACCCATTAGGTCCGAGTTTCATTCCCATCTCAGGCTATATCTATCTGATGAGTCCAAACGAGGGAGAAGCCGTTCGTGGGAGCTGGCATCTCCGAAATTCCCCCAGGTTCAACGTGTGTTAAGATCTTAGTGTCCATTCTACCCTTTGTGTCGATGGTTGTGCTGGCGGTTTGTAAGTGATGAAGATAAGTTAAACCGAATCGAAGAATTGACAGCCAAGTTAACACTGCAAATAGAATGAGACAAAACTAGCAAACATTACAAGAACGTAAACTTCCATCAGTAAGCCAAACTACAAAGCTCTTTGAAGAAAACATCTGCATCGAATTAGTGGTGGATAGAGAAATGCGAACTCGTATACACGTCTATCGCTATTTCCACTACTACGCCATACCAGACGAGGTTTTCGACGACTGACGTTCGATATGATAGCTGTTCGGCTGTTTTCCAACCAGTTTCTCTATGTTTTTAACATAGCACTGTTTGACAGACTTGGGATTCACTTGCCTGAGTTTGGGTCAGGCAAATAGAACTTGTAGTAATCAAAATTACTACATAACTTGGCGACCGGTGACGGAGTGATTCCGACCTCCTGTTTGAAATTTGCTTATTTATTGATAACCTCGTAGTTATACCGACCCGCACGCTCAACCGGTTATGGTTATCTGCCGGAGAAACGCAGTTACGAAGTTTATTCATACCACTAATACTTCCACTGACATGAAGTTCACTCTGTCCAAAGCTTCCCATTGCATGACAATGTCCTGACTTTGGCTTGAACTTCTTTCTGGGAGCTATTATCATACCAGATGTTTGTAATTTATATCGACATCCTCATTTTGAGGCAAGACCATCTATGCTATCCCTGTGACTACCGCTCCTCTAGTCCCAACAAAGATTGTTGGGGATTTTACCTTCGGAATATGTCACAAGAAATATAATTTCTGATCTACTCTCCGTTTACTAATAGGTTCCGGTTACTGGGCTTTGGAGGCATGCTGCCACTAACGCTGCACCAGCTGTCAGGCAACTAGTTCTATTGACTGAGTTAACTTTTCTGGTTTTCATCCACCATCAGTTTTTGTAATATTGTGATCTCTATCACAGCTGGTAAAATGTTGGAGTGGGGACTTGACAACGAATTGCATCCTTGAAAAACGACAAAAAGATCATGTTTCCCTAAACAATCCGATTTTTCAAAATCCAAACCGGATGTTACTTCACCATTTTACACAGCATATGTAAAATGGAGAAAACTCAGTGGATGGGTTAAATTTATTATTTAGTAGCAAGTGTCTTCAAAAATCGAGCACGACGATCTTCGGATTTTTCTTTTGCTCTACTCGGATTTGCTCCGGCATGTGGTTTACCCAGGAGCTCGATTCCACAATGACCACGTTATCCAACTAGACTCAGTCTTTCGGTTAGTTCCTTGGTGCTCTTTTGTCAACGCAACGACTTACGGCCTCGATATTCTCGCCCACTGAATGAGACGTTAGCAAACTTGGGACTGTTAGTAGTCGCAGGTGCACGAAAACATTATCTAAATAGCATAGGCGGTCCGAGTTCCGCAGCGTCTGCTACCATAGTCCGATCAGTCTCGTCATGTGGACGTGATACTTTTTGGCAACATGGGCAGATACGACCAACATTTTGGAATCCATAGCGCGCAAAAATCGCATTTGATTCATGCCTTTTTGACACTGGTTACAGAGCAACATTCTTAATCGGAGGCTTGTGTTATACCGTTTCCACGGAACACGGTTGCCATGAAAAGCTACGTGAGCTTCATCAATGAGTGAACTAACCTGTTTGATGGTTTAGTTAAGAGGTTTTCCTGTGTAAGATCATTCTGAGCGGTTACTATATGCTGGTGAAAACTGGTCAGTTGCAGGCCTTGTGTTGGGACAGCACTTTATATTTTTGTGGTGTGAAGCACATACCCATAGCCTTAAGGATCACAAGACTGCCTTGTAATCCGAGGGCGCGGGTTCGAGCCTGCGTAGGTACCAGGTGACCATCGCAGTGTCCTTAGCCCACGTGCCACCGGTGGTGGTTGCGCGGCAGCGAAGTGTCGGTACGCAGTTCTGGTGTACTGCCGATACCTTATATAGTCTTGTAAATACGTGTTTCACGACACTGCAGTCACATCCAACCGAATGAAAGTTACCTTGTCTAATGGGTCAGCAGGCAGAATTTCTACCTTAGCAGAGGTAGAAGCAACCATTATTCGTAAAGAAGGTCAGTGAGTCTTTTTGAGTTTAGGAGATCCTTTTATGCTATTCACCTCACTGCTCTATAATCCGCGCACGAAACTGGCGGCGGATTCACTTCAGTGAGTCAATGCTTAGTCTCTCGGCATAACAAATCGCTTCAGGGAATCTTGTTCTACCATTATGTAGAAGTTTTGTTCGGAACGGCTATAGAAAACAACTTGTTCGTCATTGCCCCAAATGCCTTGTTCCGTTTGCTTCAAGGCAACAACCAGATATTCCCACGCACAAACTATTTCGCACATTGGCGAAGCAGTGCATCCTAACGAATTACTTTCCTTGAAGCAGTAAAGCGGAAGTAAACAGGCGGGTTGTGTATGAAACAGATCATACAGGATGGCGAAGAAAAACATGAGTGTAAACATGGCAGAGATTTGCAGATGATGCTGTAATGCGTTCCAAGACTTTTGTTGTAAACGCACTGCGTAATCATTATAAAGTGATAACATCATTAACACGTACTATCGGGCTGACAAGTGAAAGTTGTAGCGGTAAGCGCCTTTTGAGACTAGACAGTTGGACAGGGCAATCTGGACGTATGCATGTTACAGTTGTACACAGGATTTGACTCACAAATATGATATGCCTACAATGCTTAGAACCTGTGTATGGCGGCTTTTAAACCTCGGAAAAAATCAAAAAGTATCACGGTTCACTGCACCAGACGTTACCCATTAGGTCCGAGTTTCATTCCCATCTTAGGCTATATCTATCTGATGAGTCCAAACGAGGGCGAAGCCGTTCGTGGGAGCTGGCATCTCCGAAATTCCCCCAGGTTCAACGTGTGTTAAGATCTTAGTGTCCATTCTACCCTTTGCGTCGATGGGTATGCAGGCGGTTTGTAAGTGATGAAGATAACTTAAACCGAATCGAAGAATTGACAGCCAAGTTAACACTGCAAATAGAATGAGACAAAACTAGTGAACATTAGAAGAACGTAAACTTCCACCAGTAAGCCAAACTACAAAGCTCTTTGAAGAAAACATCTCCACCGAATTAGTGGTGGATAGCGAAATGCGAATTCGTATACACCTGTATCGCTATTTCCACTACTACGCCATGCCAGACGAGATTTTCGACGACTGACGTTCGACATGATAGCTGTTCGGCTGTTTTTCAATCAGTTTCTCTATGTTTTTAGCATAGCACTGTTTGACAGACTTGGGATTCGCTTGCCTGAGTTTGGGTCAGGCAAATGGAACTTGTAGTAATCAAAAGTACTACATAACTTGGCGACCGGTGATGGAGTGATTCCGACCTCCTGTTGGCAATTTGCTTATTTGTTGGTAACCTCATAGTTATACCGACCCGCACGCTCAACCGGTTATGGTTATCTGCCGGAGAAACGCAGTTACGAAGTTTCTTCACACCACTAATACTTCCACTGACATGAAGTTCACTCTGTCCATAACTTCCTATTGCATGACAATGTCCTGACTTTGGCTTGAACTTCTTTCTGGGAGCTATTATCATACCAGGTGTTTGTAATTTATACCGACACCCTCATTTTGAGGCAAGACCATCTATGCTATCCCTGTAACTACCGCTCCTCTAGTCCCAACAAGGATTGTTCGGGATTTTACCTTTGGAATATGTCACAAGAGATATGATTTCTGATCTGCTCTCCGTTTACTAATAGGTTCCGGTTACTGGGCTTTGGAGGCATGCTGCCACTAACGCTGCACCAGCTGTCAGGCAACTAGTTCTATTGACTGAGTTAACTTTTCTGGTTTTCATCCACCATCAGTTTTTGTAATATTGGGATCTCTATCACAGCTGGTAAAATGTTGGAGTGGGGACTTGACAACGAATTGCTAAAGCCTTCCATGTATTCATTAACCTGAGATACTTCTCGCATCCTCACATTGTCGGTCTCAAGCTCAAGGGTGGCAAAGTGCGCATTACCCTCGTTCGAGCGGTCCTGCCGTGCATTTACGAGGCCTGATCAGTTCAAAGGCTGGAAACGGTTGTCAGCTTATGACAGCCGCTGCTTGCGAGCGATCGCTCGTGTGTAGTGACGCCATTGTGTAAGCAACACGGAAGTCAAAGACCGGGTACTCAATTCAAACGGTCCCTGCTTATACTGGACTATTATCCAACATTGTTTGCCTTGGCTTGGTTTCGTACTGCTCATGCCAGCACATCGCCTTCTTCGTCATGCCCTGGTTGCAATTTCTGGCTGCAAATGAGAAAGTACAGCGGATGGTGTGGAAAACGGACATTAAAGAAGGTATCTAGTATATCCTAGTCAGTACGAGTGGTCTACGCTGGAGTGGTCGCTGGATTGCCCAGAGTGACCGATCCTTGCACCCCTGGCCGCTCCAGTCAGGCAGACTTCAGTCACACATCTGTCATTAGAATGAACGTTTTAGCGTAATTCGAACGCATACAGCGAGTGCGTTTTCTCTGGCCGAAATATTATCGTCATTTGGCGAAAATTGGTGCCCAAGACATCATAACACAATACTACGTACGTATGCTTACACTCGAAATCTTTTCAAACTAACCGGAATTTATTTCATTTTGACGGCCAAGGACACCTCGTTCACTCAATGACGTCTTATCGTTCATTCGTGCAGGCTGGGAATACGATTGTATTAATCAGCATTTGTTTTGGACATTGGAGGCAACAATGCACCAAATTAGTTAACGTCATCTTTAAACATATTGCGCTGTTTTGTTGTCTTGCATTTACTTGAATAACCGAAAACGCACCGAAACTGAACGGCAGACCGTCCGCCTGTGTCGACAATTATGTAATCAGTCGGGTCTATTCGTCTGTTAGATTTAGGACAAGGCTGCAATAGAAATAAGCGGCGCCAACGCTGTTTTGCAGTTCGCACATCAACTTTTAAACAATGACCATAAAAAACGGAACATGGCGCGTGTAATATTGTAACTATTCACATATATCACTGTTTTCTTCCCTATATCGAACCAACTTTTCCCTTTCATTTCTACCATGGTCCTGAGAATACATGAGCCTGTACTGGACGATATATATATATATATATATATATATATATATATATATATATATATATATATATATATATATATATGCCCCATGCTGAGGCTGATGTTGCATTCTTGATGCTTCTTCACCACAGTTGGGCTAAACCAACTTACACTTGACTAGGTCTTTTTAATCTGCATAAATTTCATTCCACTATTTGATTTGTTCTGCCTACCTGAATCATCTTCTGTCAACTGGCCAAGTCACTTATGCTATTTACGCTTATCTTCGGTAACTTTTTGCGTTTGTAGCATTTTTAAGTAACTTGTGGACATTTTTTGCTTATCGCTTATTGCTAACCAACTTACTTCATATGCTAATTTAGCGAAGGGTTATGCCACCGTATCTGTATGCATTATTGGATTTGTTTTATTTCATCTTGTCGTTTCAAGTGATTGGCTGTTGCTTGATATCCCCGGTGTGGTTGCGCTTGATGTGTATGTTGACAAGGTGCCTACCTGTCTATTACCCACTACATCGTTCATACTGACTCCAGGAGACAGTTGGTCGTTGCTGGAGGGGACGGGGTGCACGGTCCTTGTGGTCGTGTTAGGCTCGAAGAGTGATTCCATGCACTCAGTGTGGAGCGGACTACGGTCCAGCCACCGCCTTGTGTGCGCTTGATTACCCAAATACAGCGTGCTTGTGTTTGCCTGTGTAGGAGTGTGGGCCGGCTCCATTGATGAAACGTGGCTTCCATCCACATGCCTCCCGGTCTTATTCCTTCGGGTTTACACTGGATATGGGGTGTGTGGTTGGAGCTGTGGGTGGTGCAGCGCAAGCCATCCATGGTCCCTCTGTAGGCACAAGCGTCCTGTGGCTGGCCACAGTGACAGGCAAATCCGAAACCGGATGCCGCCAACCTATATATATATATATATATATATATATATATATATATATATATATATATATATATATATATATATATATACTCGGTCAGTCGCCATGGATCATTCTGCGCATACTGTAGTAGACACCGCGCAGTTACACATCTATTTTTCAACCCTTACTTTCACCATATATATTCGTCAGCTCTGCGGTAACTGGAACGCACGACGATTAGTCGACCCGAAATTAATTTTTTATTTTTAACACCTTACTAACACTGATTTTGAACGCATTGTTTTCTTGTCACTCTCGAATTGGAGCAAGAATCAGTCAACCATATCACTGCATCTGGTCCGTTGAAGTCTTCTTACTGTTTCTATGAGCCTCAGATGAACTACAGTTATGAACTGGTCTCACTACTTAGTTTACCGACATCTTGCTTGCACCTTGTGCTCCAGTTTAGCTTTGGTGTTAGCCTGAACCACACATTTAGTGTGAAAATATTTCGACTTTTATCACTCCAAACACTAAATTACATGGCTACTTTCGCTCTTACTTGTACTTTTCTGGCATCAGTAATCGGCACTTGGAATATTACACGTGAAATTATTCACTTGCAGCTCCGTTATCAAGACTGAAAGCGGTTCATCCTAGAGTGTGCGAACTATTTATCTTTCCGTGCAGAATATGGAAGACATCCAGTTATTGCTAGTACTTTTCCCGGCCTCTTCTAAATTTCCCACCTTTTTGCTGCTCTTCCTGTAGGCCGATATACGTACACCACTTTTACCACTTTTTCGACTATTTGAGGAGTAATTGATCGCGTTTTCCTGCTTGAAAAGCATGCTTCTTTTTCTATTTGGTCCTGTTCATCGTTTGTGGCGATCCTACTGAGTAATGATCTCCATACTTGCTGTTGTTCTATCCATACAGTTTGTAAGGAGGTTACGTCCGCGCGATTGGTTGTATCCGCTTCCGGATTTCTGTGGCACAGTGTCTGCAAGTATGTAACGAATTCTTGTGCCTACATGAAGGCCCAGATCGTCTGCGTTGTGCCGACTAGTTGCTTGCTATAAAATCGGTGGAAATTTGCGAACCGGTTGTACGTAGTGCGACCACTACACTGCAACCTGTCTAATGCTGGATGGAACCGCTCTTTGAGCCTAGCACTGTCACACCCCTTTCATCTTGTCTCGTTATACAATAATCGGCATTCTCTCTGTCCAAATAATCGAGGTGTTGGGTTCGAACGAGTAGGCCCCTACTAACAATCGCATGGATCGCAGTAAAACCTGACATTTCATTTGGAAATAAACGTTAGGTCCACTTCTGTCACTCAATACTTGGTCCGTTTGAAGCGACGCCAAATGTCTCGTCGTCCTTAAGGACGTTAATTTCCGAGCCAAATTTCTGCTATGTGAACTCAAACTCGAAGACATGCAGATCTGGTGACAGAAATCCGGATCAGTGTAGAATTCCTTTACCTAGACTGTGCATAAACTCGCATAGGCTAAGCCAGTTACTTAGTTGCCTATCGTTGAGACTTTTCAGAGACGAAAATGAAACCACTGACATATTTGGTTTTTTGGGCACACCTAGTGACGAAATTAAAACTTGTCAGTCATCCAATGATTTTCCGATGATAAATTTCTACCAGTCCGCTATCAAAAAATCATAGTTCATTTTGTTATACGTCAGACACTGAATTCGTACAGCTCCGGAGAATGTTTGGACTCACAAACAGGGCCTAATTCAGCCAGCTTTCATATAGGAATCTCGAAAAATCAGCCTGCAGATAAGTGTCTGGACCGAGTGTTGTAATACATTGCGTACCTTGCGCTTACTTTTTGTCAGCTTTCTCCTGGTCTAAAACACACCGACCTTGCGAATCAAGTCTGATGTCGCCAAATGTTTATAAACTTTTTGTTTTCAGTGATTCCTTCACAATTTTAAAGTGGTCGACAAATGCGTTCACACGGGTTAGTTTGAACCTTTTTATCAGCCTCTGAAATCATCCAATGATGGTATGCATGAACATCACTCGGTGCATATGAGCCGATCTTTCAGTGTATCCTTAAGCCATAATATTCTCAACCCTCATTATTGCTACGAGAAATATGATATCTCTACTGATAGTGTTTTATCACCTTTGTCTGGTACTGCAGCTAGAGGAGAACTTATTTGCGCCGTTACCGTTATTGTGCGTTTCAATTTTGACTCCTTGGATATCCACTAAGTTAAACCTGACCTTAATCCTCAGGAACGTTGCAAGAATCTTCCGTTCGAACCAGTTTGGATGCAGCGATTAAAACCTGTTACAACCCGTTACACAAAAGATTTATTTCAATATGCTTACACTCGAACTGCAACGCAGTCTAAGCCGAGAGCTTCGCACTGATTAAAAAAATGGCTAGACGAACATGCACTCCAATATTTTCTTGCTTTGATATGTTGTGTCGCCACTGACGCCTTCACCCCACGACCGCAAGAAGAAGTCCAAAGACGAGCCAGAAAGAGACTTGTATACGTGAAATCACATTTGCTTATATTGTTTTGTAGGCAAAATGAAGGGAAGCTACTAAATTACACTTGAGCCAACCAGCAGAAAGAAAAACGTCAAATGCAACGGCGAATAAACAACCGTGTACTCAAGCGAATCGCATATGTCCTTAAAAATAGCATCATGGGACTCCCAGCGTAAAGCGAGCATCCATTTACAGTGACGGGCACTAGCCAATCAGAATAACGAAATGTAGCATTTAAACAAATGTCACGAAGCAAACGCGAATAAGAAATGCAGACCCAAAAAGTTAAAAACTAGTACAATAATTGTGTGACAACTAAATATTCCTTTAACCTAACCAAGTAAGAAAGTGATGTGGAAAAACCAATGGAATGTGTTTTTTCAATTGGCGCTGCTGAATAGGACACGGAGACGAGCGTCCATTAACAATGACGTGTGTGTACCAATCGGACTAACACAGTGGAGCGTTTAAACAACAGTCAAGAAGTAGAAAATAGGAAGAATAAAGAATGGTTATTTAACTCGTTCACAAAAAATGAATGTCTAATAGCCAATCTCCTAATACCTCCCTCTCTTAAATAATGGGTTACCTGGAGTTCACATAGCTCTTTCGACGCGGATCCACCTGTAGGGGCTGCACAAATTTTCTCGTTCTTTTTGGCCTGTCCCGCGCTCCATTTTCCATGCATTCCATTGGACGAACTTCGCCATCTTCAGTGGTACTAGACTTGCCATTGTCGAGCAATTCATTGTCGTGAAATCCGTTGGCTTTCGGAACGACGGCACCATATGTATACCGTGACCTCAACTGATTGACGTGGCGCCTCCATACCTGTGTACCAACTTGAACATCATATATCACCTTGCCTCGGCGTCGCACGACCCGTCCTGGTATTCAAGCGATGCGCCGTCCTTGATTGGCAGCCGCAAACATAAAATCGTCCATTTTGAAAATCCTTTTCTTGCCCCCTTACCGCCTGTTGTACTGACGCTCTATCACTGAATTCCTTAGTTGTAGAGACGGACGCTTGGGGGTCAGCAAATCTAGTGTGGTTCTCAACCTTCGACCCATAAGTGCTTTATCTGGTGATTTCCCACCTGGTGAATTAGGATTCGGGGTAACTCTATAATTCAACAGGAAACCTTCCAATCTTTCGTTCAGCGATCCCTCATCTTTTGACTTCCACAATGCTCGTTTCAGAGTATCAACAAATCTTTCCACTTGGTCATTTGATTGCGGATGATATGGGGCCGTCCTCACATGCTCAATCCCATTCTGTGCACAAAATTCAGCAAATTGACAGGACGTAAACTGTGACCCGTTAGCTGACACGACTGTTACTCTCAATCCTTGCTGACTGAAGATGTGTCTCATCGCGAAAATTGTGCTGTTTGCCGACGTATTTTGCATAGCGATTACCTCCGGCCACTTACTGTAAGCGTCAACAATAACGAGGAAATTCGCTCCTTCGACTGGTCCTGCGAAATTCACGTGTATGCGCAACCAAGGCGATTCTGGGTTTGGCCAAGATTGTAATGTCGCACGTACCGGTAACTTGGAGGCACTGATGCATCTAGAGCACGCTCGGCCAATATCTTCAATTTGCCTATCCATCATGGGCCAAAAAACGTAGCTGCGCGCAAGCGCCTTTATGCCAGCGGTTTCTGGATGGCCCTTGTGCAGTTGGCGTACCACGCGTGATCTGAGTATTTCTGGAATGACAATGTGATCTGCAAAATACTGGCAGGAATCAACTTCAGACAAAGTTGCCTCGTGTGAAAAAGTGTCAAAGCTTCTTTCGGGCACTACCTTAGCCAGCCCCGTCTTGTGTAGGTTAATGCCTCTTGCAGTAATTTATCCTGTTCAGTGGCTTGCTTAACCATCGTACCATTGACCGGTAAATTACTCACGACCTCATGTACCATGTAGCTGACATCCGTTTCGGATGCGATGAAGGCAATGACTGCGTCTTCCGACTCACGCCTACCGGTATCGATTAATCTGGATAGGGCGTCCGCTTGCCCTATAGAATCAGTAGACAAGTATCGCATGCTGAAATCATATCCCAAGATTAGAGTTGCCCATCGCCGAAGTCGACTGGCCCTATATGTCGGAATGCCCTTTTTGGATCCAATGATTGTCAGAAGCGGTTTGTGATCAGTCACCAATGTGAACCGTCGACCATATACCTTCTTAAGGAAATTCTCAACGGTAAAGATGATAGCTAACGCTTCTTTCTCAATCTGACTATAATTCTTCTCGGATGCCGTCAGCGCTCGTGCAACATGTGCTATAGCCTTTTCGGATCCAAATAGAAAACGATGTGAAATGACAGCACCAATCCCATAGCTTGAAGCATCCGTGGCCACGATAATTTCCAGTTTCGGATTATACTGCGTAAGCAATAAGTCCGACTTCAGCAGAGATTTCAGTTGCTCGAACGAATGTTGACACTGCGCAGACCATTTCCATTCGACGTCTTTCGTCAGCAGATGGTTTAGAGGATGACGCAAGCGATGCATGCATGGTAGAAATTCACTATAGTGACTCACCACCCCAAGGAATGAACGTAAAGTTGTGACATCCGATGGCGCCGGTAACCGGTCTATCACCTCGATATTTTCGGGATCGGGTCGTCGGCCGTTCTCGTTAATCACGACGCCCAGGAACTTAATTGACTTCGGGAAAAATCTGCACTTGTCCGCTCGTAATCGGAAACCGTAGTCTTTGATTCTCTGCAGCACGTCATTCAATCGTTGAAATAATTTATCTTGCGTCGAGCTCATTATGATGATGTCATCCAGATAGGCTGCCGCTCCAATTACACTCATCAGCATGGCATCCATGACTTGCTGAAAGATTGCTGGTACCGTTTTGACTCCAAATGGCAAACGGTTGTACTGGTAGAGACCGCGATGCATGTTGATTGTTGGAAGCTTTCTGCTTTCGGGTTCAACTTCTAACTGCAAATAGGCGTCTGCAAGATCAAGAGTAGCAACATGCCTCCGTTCAGCTTTGCGAACACGTCCTCAGGGAGTGGAAGCGGATACTGATGGGGTACCAGTGCCGCATTTAGGCCCGTTGAAAAATCCGCACACAAACGAATAGAACCATTTGGTTTCCTGATTACAACAATAGACGCAGCCCACAGTGAAAAATTGACTCGCTCGATCACTCTGGCTTGCTGCAATCGATCAAGCTCCTGTACAACAAGTGCTTGGGAAGCATAACGGACAGCACGCCTGGGTCGAAACACTGGTCTGGCATCCGTAAGCAGAGTAAGTTTTGCCTGCATTTTCTTACGGTGTCCAAGTTCCGACTGGAAGGCACACATACTTCGTTTGGAGCTGTTCAGAGATGCTTTGACCCGGAGGAGTCGGTAGGGCTGTATGACATTCCTTTCAGCACAAGATTCAGTGGTACATTGAGCAAGTTTAGCTTCTCAATCCAACTGATACCAAGAAGATTAATTTCGGTGCATGAGACTAGATAGATCGTGTCACGGGTTGCAGTTCCTTGAAGCTGACCTCACATTCAATCTCTCCATTCAATCTTAGCAGTTCCTCGGATGCATTCGGAGCCGCCAGAGTTGTGCGTTTGAATGATGGCCTTCCAAGCTTCCTCCATGTGGATCGCGAAATGATTGTGATGTCGGACGCCGTACCTAGTTGCAAAGTAACTGGAATATCGTTAACTTTTACTGTTCAATATTTTCTCTTGCCTGCGAATTCCGTGCAAAAAGCAGCGAGAATTACCTTTGTGGCCGGTTCATGAAATTTCGCCCTTCTGAAGTTGCTGTTTGTGCGCAATTTGGAGGAAATGAACGTCAGAACTTGTGCGCAACTCTACGGTGGGTTTCCTTATGACCGAACCTTTTGCATTTGTGACATTGATGCCCTTTGTAGATGCAGTCTCTCACAAAATGCCAAGCGCCACAATTCCAGCATGCGCTCGGGGGCCTCTGAGTATACCGACTCCGGTTCATCACTTGACCATGGATAGCTGTGCAACAAATCTGGGGTTCTGTCCTGTGATCAGTAGTTTCAATCATTTTTGTGTCGTGCTTCAAATTAATCAGTCGCTGACATTCGGCTGTAATTTCTTGCAACGTCAACTGTGGTTCTTGTTCAAGCTTGTGGATAATTCGTGTTCGAATATCGGCATCAGCGTGGGATTGAAGACTGCACAAGAAAATAAGACTCCTGAATTGATCAGGTGTCATCATACCCAGTTTGCATCGTTCACATTCGCGATCCCGGCATGTGTGACAAAATCAATAGCATCGCTTTTGACTAACTTCAAACCATTGTAGCGAACACTGAACGGAGAGGCCTGCTCACCGAATATCTGCGTCAGCGTTTTCACCGTCTCATCGAAGCTGAAGTCTCTTGCATTCTTCGGCAACACGAAATTTGTGTAACCTTCATGGTCGACTGCGCCAAGTTTCCTCAATAACAACCGAACTTTCCAGGCATCGTCTTGGTCATCAAGTTCCACTCGAAAAATATCTTCATACTTTAGGAACCAGGGTACAAATATCAATCCGTTCAATCCATCTAAAACAAATTCTGTGATTGAAACCGCGAGGGCGTCCACTGTTGGCCGTGCACTTGCCGTCGGGGATTCCCTCTGGATGTTTAGCTTCCTAGATAGGAACTCGATCAACTGTCATTATTTTTCCAACTGCAGTTGTTGCTGTCTGTTGTGGCGCCACTGGCGCCTTCACCACACGACCGCAAGAAGAAGTCCAAAGACGAGCCAGAAAGAGACTTGTATACGTGAAATCACATTTGCTTATATTGTTTTGTAGGCAAAATGAAGGGAAGCTACTAAATTACACTTGAGCCAACCAGCAGAAAGAAAAACGTCAAATGCAACGGCGAATAAACAACCGTGTACTCAAGCGAATCGCATATGTCCTTAAAAATAGCATCATGGGACTCCCAGCGTAAAGCGAGCATCCATTTACAGTGACGGGCACTGGCCAATCAGAATAACGAAATGTAGCATTTAAACAAATGTCACGAAGCAAACGAGAATAAGAAGTGCAGACCAAAAAGTTAAAAACTAGTACAATAATTGTGTGACAACTAAATATTCCTTTAACCTAACCAAGTAAGAAAATGATGTGGAAAAACCAATGGAATGTGTTTTTTCAATTGGCGCTGCTGAATAGGACACGGAGACGAGCGTCCATTAACAATGACGTGTGTGTACCAATCGGACTAACACAGTGGAGCGTTTAAACAACAGTCAAGAAGTAGAAAATAGGAAGAATAAAGAATGGTTATTTAACTCGTTCACAAAAAATGAATACCTAATATCCCATCTTCTAATAAGATATTCCTGTATGTGGGATAAACTGCTAATCACACTAGGATCATTTGTTAAGTTGACAACGTACGGTACCAAGCTCGCAAATTACCTTCCCAATACGATACAGATCATATGGGAAAAACACTCAGTGCACTATTTCAAGGAGGGCTAAAATCTTATAAACACAAATGTTTCCAAACCTCAGTTTTTACCTAACCATGCACTAGCTCGCTATTTATGTGACTTATATACTTCAATATTGTACCTTTTTGTATCGCCCTTCAAGAACATGAAAGCTTGTACTTATTGATGTGTGTCACTGCAGACATCGTTTCCCGAATCATGAAAAATATCCATACTACTATTCACTACAAATTGACTGACTTTTTGTAGATTTTATCGGCAGAGTTCTCCCTCATATATAGGCCCAGCCCTATATTATCACTAGCAAAAGATGTTAAAAAGTGCAATGTACCAATCAATGTAAATCACGTTTATTTCCTGGTGACTTAGTAGTTGAACGTGCATCACGCAGCATAAGGTTTGCTTTTAGACGTGTAGCACAATAATCGATTCCTCCTTGCGAACTACACTGTTTAACCTTAGAGTGTACCAGAAATCGATCAACTGTTCATGGTTTTAGAGATTGTTTTGCTGTTGTTGAGGAAAATCAGTCGATACCTTTGGGTCTTCTTCTGAGTGTGTTTCAACTGTTTTATCATGCCAATCGCACTAAGTACGTCGTTATCAAGTCAGTTGAATTTACTTTCCGTTAGGTTAGTAGCGAACAAGCCTAGACGCCATATCACGAGGCTTTTAGGTCTATGCTCACATTTCCTGCATACCCACTCTGCACCAGCACAATTTGAAGACACGCAGCACGGTACCCAAATGAAGGAATTATGAGGCAAACTTGTATTACCCATTGCCATAGCACGGCCGGTTCGCTAGTACGCAGCCAGCCGGCTTACCTGCGAATCTTGCGCATACTTAATAATAATAATCCGTATATTTCACGTGCTCGGAATAACGGTGTCTGTAACGACACAGATCATTAGGTACAAAAGTGGCCATGCTATTGGATGGGTAATATGCATATGCACAATGTTGTGGCATGCAATTCATGTAATAGCGTTTTAGTGAATAGTTAAGGTGAAAGCTAAGGTCTGGAAACGTGGGTACATAGATGTTTTTGGGACCCTTTTGGAATAGCTCATCAAGAAACTTTTCCCCTTGTGAATGTATTCATTATTGTTTTCAAGTCATGGTGGATTGTAAGTTTGTTAGCAAATGTTGCTATATTGTCGCGCGACCTAGTGTCACTGACAGTTTATTCCACATATAGCTATATCTGATAGGGAGGTAATTTGTTCGCATGCCCGTCCTAGCCTTCGGTATACACAGTGTATACTCTTTGTTGCGGAGCTGACCAATTGTAGCTCGAGTGTAGAGTGCTCGGAGTAGGTCTTTTCGTGTTGCAGGTTGCAAAGAAGCAACAACTTACTCTTCAATCCACATCCCAATCGATTGGATTTGAGGTTTATTGCAATATCCTCTATTATTTATGGTAGAATGTTTACGAATCCATTGTTTAGTAAATGGCCTCTGCAGGTGCTCCTGAGCAGTTCTGTCGTTCTTTCTCATATCGCCGTATGTTGTGCTACATTAGTTGAGGATGGACTGGGTTAGTAGCTCAAAAGTTTTAATTCTAACGTGGTCTGTATGCATTTCCTTGGATATATCAACCACAAATTGTCTGGCGAGTTATATTTGACTACCTTTGATCTTGGGGATTTTTAAAATCTGGAAAATGCGACATTGTTTCGAGTGTCCCTTGCGACAAGCACTCTAGCGCTTTCTTCTTGTGTTTAGCTATCCCTAGTGCATGGACCTCAGCTTTTTCGCCTCCGGTGGCGAAGTGACCCTTACACGTTTGCTACTCTTGCCGGTAGGGAACATAAACCAGTTAACCACGGCCCCGTCAGCCGATCAGTCAAGAGTCGGTAGCGCAACATTTCATCGGGGATCACCGCGCATTCAAGTCACCAAAAGGCTAATCGTTCTTGAATGTCCTACTTGCGAGGTATTGTTCGCATCTGTTGGAATCACCAGCCCCCTGTGCAGCTTGGGGCATCATCCCTATTATTTGCCGATGACCTTAAGTTTTGGGATATTGTAGATGTCCCTGGGGCTCCTGAGGCCATATAACATGCAGTGGATAGACTCTAGGACTGGTCTACTTTGTCGCTGCTGCCAAGTAACCAGGCTGAATTTTCCATTCTTATGTGAGCAACATTCTCACCTTTAAGGTACCTACTCATTGTGGTCGAATTCCCCTTCTCTGCAACCCAATTGACCTAAGTGTCGTCCATTTCTCGACTTTGCATTCGGGCGACAACTGGAAGAAGGCCACAAGTGGGGGTTCCGAAAGTTGTGGTTAATATAGTGTTCCTTCCGATTCTTAACTACCTACATCTATGTAAAGCTTTGGCCGGTGGCCGAGTGGTTTGCACGCCTGGCTTGTATTCATAAGGTCACAGGTTGGAATACACGTAGGGGTGGGCGTCCTCGCTGTATATTTAGCCCGCGCGCGACTGGTGGTGGTTGCGCAACAGCGAAGCGCCGTTACCTAATGCCCCTGGCCATTTAACTCTCTATGTAGCTGTTCTCAGCTTTCATTCAGCTCCATTTGGAATACTGCGTCCAAGATTACCCACCTGCATCGTTCTGGACAAAATGTAGCTCAAGGCTTTGCGAGTGAGTACCAGGCTGGTCGAGGGGTTAGGAGGGCAAACGCACCCCGAGCGTCTACTTACTTTGGGTATGTATTCAATGCACTACCGACGGCTTCAAGGAGATCTGATCCTTACTCAGCGTAAATTAACTGGAAAGACTATACCGGACTTGTCTTGGCTATTTAGCCCGGCTAGCTTGTCTTGTCTTCGTGATCATCCCATGAAGCTGCACAAGCCGCGTTCTGACAGGATCAGGGCGGAAACTCGATTATCGCATATAGTTATTGGGCGCTGGAATTAACCTCCAGAAGATGTAGTCAGTGAATCTACGATTAAGGGTTTTTGAGCGTAAGTTGGGTTGTGACCCAAAATTTCTCCTTTCTCTTGACCATATCCGTCTTCCTACCTCGATTTTATATTCTATGCATTTCTTCACCCGCCGGTATTATCCTCCATTTAAATGACCTTCCTTCTGTACTTACCATTTTCTACATCTTTCTTCACGTGACAGTCCCAGCGGGAGTTGCTAGTGAAGGAAACGTGGGCAATAATTGGTTAACCATAGTGTGATCCGGGTGTTTTGTTTTAAATTTATCAAGACCTCGGAGCACCTTATTATTTCTTGGCTGAACGATCCGCTCAAGTAGGACCATCACGAGAGTCTATCGTTCCAGTCCCATTTGGGGTCTGTCAAGTGTCGTTTGGCATAAATTGCTCTGGACTTTTTCTCCAACATCTACCCAGATGCCATTGTCTACCCTGATTAGCTAACGTTCCTTGCACCTCTACGGACCATCTGCTCTGATTAGTGTTGTTCGCTGTTGCTTGACCTTGTAATGTCTGACCAGTCGATCACATAAAGCACAGGCATGGTTGAGGCTTGTTCATTGCCGGATCTTGTACTTTGATCTAGCCGACATCGGGGACCAGAGACCGTATCCGGTGTGGGGTTGTCGCGTGTTCACCGGTGCTTTTGCATTCGGTCTCGCGCCCCCTAGACTAGTTTCTTCCATCCAGTTTAATTTTTTACTTTTTGTTTTCTCTCGCCGCCTTTTTGTCAACTCCAATGCCCCTTGTGTTGGCGACACGCATTGGCGCTATATCACACTTTGCTCGATTGAAGCGAACTAACATGATCGTCACACGACTTTCGCTGTTCGAATTCTCGAACGGCTCCTTTAGTACACTCTTTACATTGCACACCACCCCTAACCATGTCTTTTTTGAGTCTATTCGAACAGCCAGAACCCGGCGTAAGCCGCTAGACAATAGACCGACCGACTACACAGACAACGTTTGCGACACTTTCGGTCCGAACGTTCGTTTTCATTCCACTATCCTGTCCCTCTGTAGGCGCAGGCGTCCTGTGACTGTCCCCATGGATGTCACAGTGACAGGCAAATCCGGATACGGACGCCGCCAAATCATCCTGTCTTGGGATACCTAGTGTATACAACTGCATTGGCCCACCTCAGACGCACCTAAATCGACTAAGATGCTTGAGGTTTATTTTGAAAAATTTGGCCTCAACTGTATTAGCCCGTAATGGATAAACTAAATTTTCTTACTCGTACTGAAAGCATTCTCTCTTATCTCCTGAAGAGCCCTTCAACTATGAGAGCCACTGCACACTAGCATCTTTCTCTCTTTTTCTTTTGAACCTCTGTGCAGATTTCTTACCAGAATCTTTCTTACTCCGCGATGTATTGTAGCATTGACCTGAAGCCATGCTAACCATTTATCTCTATAACGAATTCGAATTTTCCTTTTCTTCTCATTCCATAGTTATAGACATTAATGAATAGGGGCGGTTTCCCACGTGATAGGGATTCCTTACTGTCCCTACACCTGTCTGTGAAAGCCGATCTGTTCGCCTCACACAGCCTTGACCCGATGAGGTTGCAAGATAAACTCGTCTATTGGCTCCAAAATTCTCGAAAGCACCCCACCCATTTCTATCACCCTTCGGTTTTCTCGAGCTTATCTTTCTATATATTGGCGGCATTCCCCACGTCTAATATGTCGGATCAGTGCGTCATGTCGTGTTGAAAGGTGCGAATTTGGCAACTCTGTCTGTGCTGATCGTCATACTGCTTGATTTTTCGTATACCTTGCGTATCAGTACTTGTTAGGGATTGGCCTGTCATATCTATCTATGCTCACACTAGTTTGTCGCGATGTGAAGCACCGCTACCACAGAATGACGCATCTGGTACACAATATCAGCTAATTACACAGGTTTGCGAGGGAGTAGTAAGGATAGCTGAATAACATAACTTATCCACATCCAGACAATCACGCAGCCAGCATACACCCGGAAAGGCACTGTATGGCCGTTTCACTCTTTGGAATCGTCAGCAGTGCGTACTCTATCCGTGTTGAGCTACTAGTGTTTCGGCTACATAACGATTATAAAATCATACCATTCACTGACTTGATTGAATCAAGAACTATCAGATTACGACGCTTTTGTCACTAAGGTAATATTTTGCATAACATTCATCGACAATACTCCCTCTTCTTTTTTTCTCTCTTAACCCTTCGTGTCCTGCCAGTACTTATAATTCCTACTTTGTTTAACTTGTAATATTGTTTAAATGCAAGTGTTATTCCTACCGATACTCGCGATGGTACGCCTTCCTTCAAGAATTAGATAAGGGCCAGTACTCTGATACTTTGATGTCCATTGTGTGAAGTAAACTTTTGTGCTTTATGTTAGCGTGGTGGAAAATTGGTTTCAGTTAACTGTGTGTGGTTGGTCTATTTGTTAAAATATAGTTGGTTTTGTTGCAGCAGACATGCCATGATTCGTTATATTTATTTTACAATTTTAAGCATAATCCGTGTTATACAGGTCCAACGTATATGTTGATACCAGAGGGTGCCGCCAGGCCTGAAATGTAATGTTAGCAGTTAGAGCTTTTGCTGGACATAACGACGTGGTGGAGCGCAAAATTTAGAGATTTGAACAATTTATTCTTGTAACAGAAGAGAGGTGATTTTGCTTGTCGTTCTAAAGGTCAAGAAATTCTGTTTTTCTTATGTAAAGAAAGCAAGTATGTTCATCTGTTCCACTTACCGTGGGCGTGAATCAATGACTGTGAGGCGTAAAGAGCGGATTGGAACAATGGCCGACGTTGTGGCACCTGAGATATTACAAGTTTACAATGCAGTCATGGGCGGAATGGACAGAGCAGATATGCTGTGCTCAATGTATGATTCTAAATAGGAAATCCAAAATGGTGACAAAGGCTGCTTTTTGCAATGATATGCATTGCGATACGTTAATGCAAATGTGATGTGTAAGGACATACACCATGATATATCTCTTCTGGAGTCCCGAAGAAGCTTTGCAATGGGGCTTGTTGCTATGGCAAGCAGACCAATGAAAACGAAAGTGGTCATCCTTCAATCTACACAATATCATCACCAAACGAACCAGTGACGAAGGAAAAATAAGTATTCTGTGCCTAGAGACTTCACAACTCAAACCTTAGCGCTCACTGGCCTACATTTGTTGCAGAAAATGGAAGATGTGAAATGCGTTTCATCAAAAAATCCACCCTGGATCAAATTCAGATTGTTCTCTCTGTGTCGTTTTTTGTGCTACAATAACCAAAAACCTTCAAGAATGTCATTTTCAGTAATGTACTTTCATACTGACACTGTTGATGAGCTACGTTCCTGTCGTTACAAGTACCACCGTAAAAATAAACATGAACATGTTTACGCAAATTTAATTTCTTTCTTTTTATGTTTATTTTTAACCAAAATTTACATTGACAAAAATAATGGAATAGTTATAGTTAAATTAGTTCAGGATTCAAATACTTAACTCTCTTCTTCCCCATATATTGTACAAGAGATTGCTGCCAATCTCACAGCTGTTGTCGTCGATACATGTGGCTCTTTCATCATACCCATAGTCTCATTTCACATGGGTTCTTTTTGCATCCGCACTTTGGGTCAGCTCGAGTAACAGGCATCATTGTCACTCTCTTGGCATTGATGTGTGCTGTTTGCACGAAGCACACATACAAGGTAACAACATGGTGAAAAATTTTCGACTCTCTGGTTCTGTAGCTGCCGAAAAGGAGTACATTCTTCGCGTCTCTGGCGATACTGATCCATTGGCTAAATGTATTTAAGTTGTAGGTATCGCCGTCAGCAAACATGCTGAAAGCAATCTACTATACTGGATGCCAGTGAACAGCCGCAGGCTGTACCTTATCAGCATTAGTTTCCAGCACAAACGTTCACGTTTCGTCACCTGGCGTCTATCGAATTCCTCAAAGACTTTGACCCCAATTGATCCTATTGCCATCAGCTACAGATGGCGCACATCAGTCCAAGACTGTCGGTCAATTTGGAGCACGTGCCTGGGTTCCGACCATGGTCTAGTGCATGCACTTCAGGCTGTCACTCTTCCCGCTTCAAATAAGTGCCTATCTTCTGACGTTCTTACTTCTAACTTGGACTCAGTCTGCGGTTCAACACTATCATGACGAACCGGCCCATCAATTGTCAGTGACGAATGAGGTTGGTGAATCGAACGCCGACTAAGATCGCCTCAAGTTCCAGCGGGCACCGCCTTTCAGTGTGTCCGTAACTCATTGTAACGACGTCTGACAAGAGGCTTCCCATCGACCGGGAAAGCTTGTGGATGACAAGGGCCCGTGAGATGGAAAAAGCCAGTAGTATTAGAAACAGCTGCATGCTATTCCACCACTTCCGGAACACGGGTACGAAAAAGCTATCAATTAGCGAGACACTAGCCGAGAAAGATGGACAGTTGACCCATTCTCAGCCGCATCAACTAGCCCGTCGGGTGAAACATTTCGACGAGCAGTTCGACATGTCTGCTGTAACACTGCCGCTAGCAGAATCACCTAAGATGATGTGAGAAGTTGAAGTCATACCTCCCACGGTGGAAGAGATTCGACGTATGCTTTTCTTCTTAAAACGTAACAAGGGTCCTGGACCCGACGATCTTTGCTGAAAGATTGTGGTGGCTCTTCGTTGACTGAACTTCTCTGTTTAACACCGTTTTGGACACTGAGGAGGTGCCTTCAAACTGGCGACTGTCAACTGTCGTGTCGATCTTCAAGATGAGTCGGCGTACTTTGTGCGAAAATCATCCAGGCATTAGCTTTATTTCCATTGACTCCAAACGTCTCACTGGTACCATTCCTCGACGAATTACTGGTCCCCGTGAGAACCGAATCGCAGAAAACTAGGCTGGTTTCCGCTCTGATCGTCGTCATATCAACCACATATTTACTATTCGCCAACTTCTAGAGCTGCGACACATATAGACAACCGACTATGGTGCTTTTCCTTGGCTTGAAAGCCGCTTTGAATCTGTTGATCGAGACAGGTTAGGGCACTGCCTATCCATGAAGGGCGAGCCAGCTAAATTCCTTTCCCTTCTGAAGTCTCTACCGTGATTCCAGAGGTCGTCTAAGGGTCTACGGTAAACTGCTTTTGTTCCCCACGACAAGTGAGGTTCGCCAGGGTTGTTCTATATCTCATTTCTTCTAATTTTGTGATTTAAATCATCATGTATGACTCGTTTCTTAGCCTCCATCGGAGTGGACGTTGTCAGGTGACCAACTGACAAATCCGGAGTATGCGGACGACATAGGTCTCTTTGTGGCTGACGCATTGGCCATGCAAACACTACTGGATAGACTGGTGCCTAACGCTGCACGCTTCGGCACGTGCTTTGCCCCTTCAAAGTACAAATTACCGTTGCAGGACTGTACCGACATACCGGTTCTGGCTGTTACCGAACAGCCACTGAAAATGATGGTTCGGTTCACTTACTATGGTATAGGTGTCACCTCTGGTGGCCGCACCACTGAGGTTACTTCGAGTATCAGCAAGGCCTGTGTGACTTTCCATAGGCTCAGTCGTCTCTGAAAACTGCGGGATCCAACCCACGAGTGAAAGGTATGATGTATAACGCTGCAATAAGATCGGTGTTACTGTATGAATCAGAGACCTAGCCATTTTTCTGTAACCACATTTAACGCTTGGCCGTGTTTGACCACCGGTGCTTGCGGAGTATTGCTCACCTCTGTTGGGAATACCGGATGAGCAATACTGTGATCCCCTAGTTAGTTTTTGGTAAAGAAAACCTAGTGCCTCTCTGGAGTGTTTACTGAATCTTAACCGTTTACGTTGGTTAGACTCTGTACTACGTACTATCGTTGACCGGCCTCGTCGGCGTGCGTTATACTCTGTAGCTGCACCAAGTTGGATGAAACTGCGAGGTGGTCAGTCGATGAGGTGGTACAAAGGGATGAAGTAATTGATTGCTAGACTTGGTCAGGCTGATGTGTGCCGTCTTCGTGGATGGGGGTCTCGGCATTGTTCACACCGATGGTTGGAGACCGTATCAGACATGGCGTAGTCACGCGGTTAGTGGCGTTTCTGCATCCAGTTTCTTTCCCCCGGTTGTTAATTATCGTCCGATTCCGATTAGTCTAACGCGCCACGTTCTTGCTTCCATTTTCCTTACATTCTGTCTGCATTCAACTCACTGTCTTGCTGTTGCTTTTTATTCTTATTCTTGCGATGTGCGTCGTGATAACTGGATCCACCGCACTTCAATGCTCGGATCATAGTTGTTCAACTGAACTGAACTATCATTCTCTAATAATTTCGATTCTCGTGATTTGTGTATTCAACGGATATGGTTTGGTGACTACAATACACATGACAACCCCGGTCAATTTTCGGATTTACTTCCTCCGAAACAGAAATACCACTGGATTTCTTTGCATACAAGCGAATTACAGCGGATTTCACTGACCTGACTCATTTGTTACGATTGTTCCAATGTGAATTCGACGGAACAAAACTGGGAGACATGGATGGAATCCTCCTTTAATCAGGAACCACATACTCTCCAAGCCAATGCATTCACAGGATTTGCACACAGCTTTCTAGGATTATACAAATGCCAAAAATTTGTGCTCTCTACGTGTCACATCACGGCCCACATCAATTTCGTGGACGTATAACGTCTACCAATGTGCTTTTGGGATGTCCACCCATACTAGATGCTTGGATGTCGGTCACTTTCATTTTACTTCTAGTTTACGATCAGATGGATACGTAGTACAGCTTTATCCAGTCTGCAACTCCGTTGAACATGCAGTCGTAGCCATATTATTCTACCCGTAGTCAATATATCTATGTACCACATGACAATAAACGCTAACCGGCAATCAGTACTCATTCAACTCTACATATCCGTGTAGGTACCACAGCTAATGTATCAACGAGGGGAACGCAGGATTATCTACTGGATCTCGATTGTGTCCACTTATGCCTCCCTACTGACACCTCATCACTGGATTTCAGTGAGCACGTTATTGACCCAAAACAACTCGGTTGAGACATATATCATCACATATCGGGATGATGTGACTACCTCTCATCCGTCTTATGCTTCTACTTTCATTTCTCGCTTCACTACCTCGTAGAATGGCTCCTGTACTTATGCGCAAAGCCGCTGCTCACCGAGTTTGGCAGTTCGATTGCTGATTTTCCGTCACTGATCGGGACGGTTTATTCAGCGCCTAATAGTGATAGATTTCTTAGCAGACACAGTGTTTCGGGCCCATCCGGAGTTGCTTCCAAAGTGTAAACGGAATACAGACACCTAGAACATTGGCAGATCATTTTTCGGGAGACGATCGAAACACTGAAAACAGTTCTTAGGTACTGCCTGCTCGGAAACATTGCACTTCATCACTGGTTTCGAGTTTGGTTGATCCCATCAGGTAGATATAGCAGGCGCTCGAGCACGGGGTCTTTGGGATGTCATCTGCAACCTCTAACTCTAAACCACAGAGTCGGGGCGGGGAAAGGTTTTCACTACTGTTAATGAATGATTGTGTGGAATTATTTTGTTGCCTTGAGCAAATTAAATTTTTGCACTGAGCCGAGTGGTGACCTCCCTAACTGAAACGACACCTGACTACCGAACGGAGGAGTGGCCGAGCAGTTTCGGCCCATATCCGTTGCATGGCTGAATAACTGATTCTTCTGGTCAGCTGCACTGCTGATAGGCTGATGAATCCTTAGCTCACTATGTATTTTGAACATTAAATTCTTTTTCTTTTTTAGTTCATGGCCACTTATAAGATTATGATGAAGTGCCATCTTATGCATGTAGTCCGCATCCCCAATCACATTTTCTTACAGCTGACAAGCATAAATTTCTGCGCCACTGAACGTCCAACATCACCCTCGTGTGATGTTTCGCTGCGCAATGTAGCAGCCCACCTGATTACACTTATGAGGGTACATTTCGAATTCGTATTACTCCAGTTACCACCGCCCATCTATTTTTAACTTTTTGATTCAGTCACTGTCAAACGTAGCACCAAAGGTTTCCTAGTCGGTCCACCACCACTGTGAACATCATGTTCCGATTTTTATAATCTATTATTCTTGTTTGCTATAGTTGGTCTCAAATCACTGTGTCCTTAACATGCGAGAAGGTTTTCAATTTGTTGTCGCCGTGTACCAAAAACTTCGCAGTTACTTTCACTGATGTCAGAACTAGTTGGTCGCAGTCCCGTCTCAATCAATAGGCTCCGACACGTCTGGAAAAGCACCAGACAGTTATTTCAACCTTCTTGACTTCGTCAGTCATACTCCATCCTCGGACCTCTGCCGGGTTCAGACCCTATGGCTTCCGAGTGCCAGCGGCTTCTCCCACTAAGCTATGGGTGACGGCCGCGGACCTGCACGACTATCAGTTGACTACCACATAGCATCGCACATCCTCCACTGCCATGCCAGTTATGAACTGTGCAAAGCCCAGAGGTTGGCCCCATGAGCTACGACTTTTTGTGTAGCAGATACTTTCACTAATGATCTGTAACTGTCGACCATATAACTCACGTGACCCTTATTCGCAATGACATTTTCCGGTCGACAATGGTAAAGTCAACTTCCAACCCTTACTCTCAATTCAATAGTGTGTGCTTACGTCACGCCCCACGTTCACACTTTGCACGAGGTAATGTGGATTTATCCGATGCTGGCAATTTCATTTGGTTAGGACAGTGCGTAAGCTTTGCTCATCTCCTCAGGTCTGTTAAATGCAGAAATATTAATGCCGAATATATTTTTAGTCATTTCTTCCCGAAAATTTTCAGGCCATGGAACTGAGTCCCATATCGCACACCATTCAGTGACCACTGATTTATAGAGGATAACAAAGCAGCTGTTTGACATTTCAGGTAGGGTAACCGGGATGAGGATTACGAAACCACAGGTAAAGAGGACAGAAAAACGGAGGAAATTCAGGTTTTAGGTAATTCACCATGTCATTCCTAGGAATACAGATGCGGGTTTCCTCTCTGCTACGTTACGGAGAGGCCCGGTAAGCATAGTCTTTATGTGATGTTTCGTCTCCCATCAAGTTGGACTATGTCATGTGATGCAACTAGGATAGCGTATTTAGAAATATGTTAATGTAGGAGCAAAATGACGGGAGTTGAAAGAGCGTTCCTTGTTTGGGACACCCTGAGAAAGAAAACCATTTGTCAGCAATCGAGTCGACTATGCTGCGTGGCATTTTGACCTGATGACTTCTCAGTCTAGTATTGTGGTTGAGTTGCAGCAGATCGTGACAGGCATGATTATTGTGGTTCGGCAGTATTGAACACGCCATGAAAGAAGCACCTTGAGGACACCGTTGGTCCCATTGTGCAAGCTAAGGGCTTGCAGTCCGCGTTGGTAGGAGAGGTGAAGCACTTCGCTAACGATTTTGGTCGCTCTACGACGTGTAGCTCCTAACCCATCAACATTGTGCTTGCTTTGGAAACGCCAGGTTTGGATAGCATATTCTACGTGAGACCTCACATGTGCATTTAACATATACGGGAAGATAGAAGTCTCGGACATCCCGAATACTTACCTTAGGAGGCCAAGATGTTGACTGGCTATTCTTGCTGCTTTTTCGATTTGTTTTGAGCAGCTATGTTATCCTGCACAGTTACTCCGTGATCATCTCCCTGTCTAGCGTCTGGTAACTGTTGTTCCCAAAGTTGACATTCATGGGTACGCTGATGGCATATGCACAAACTGTATTTTATCACGTTAAACTGGGGCCTTTATCTCGTGTAACTATGTGTTGCCCCTGTTGAGATGATCCTGCCGCGCCGTGTGATCTTCCACTGTCTTGGTGTCATGCTACATCTTGAAATCGTTTGCAGATATGGCAAGTTCGACCATAGCACACTTGCAGGCTCAATTGAGTTCGTGTGATGGAACTTCATATGAACGATAGGCTTGAATTTCTTTGCCTTCGTTGTTCAAATGCAATGGAGTTTTTAATCCGGTCGAAGTTATGAACTTTAGCTTCGTTTTCTAGATTCGCTGTCGATGTAGCACCGTGTTAACCAGTGTTTCCTTTCGAATACACTGATTTGCTTCAACGCATATGATGACAACCATTTTGGCCTTCTGCTGAACTGGGTTCCACTTGTTGTGTGCTTTTGGTTTCACATTCTCACCTATTCCACTCACTCAATCTCGGCCAACAGATCTCATGCGATTAAGGAAACCGGGTGCCTGTATGTGTGACGCATCCATACACGCACCATTTATGTGTGTTCTCGCAGTGAACACGGTCCTTTCGGGGTGTGCTTCTTAACCCACATCGATGCATGGCCAGCGATCTTGACCAGCACTTGTCACCGTTTTAACTCTTCGTACATCTATACCTTACCTGCCACTAGATTTTCGACGGATGAACGGTGGCGGTGAGGAGCGAAGATGTGGATATTTGAGCATTGTATTGCCGGCTCCACTGCTTAATTGCTTGACGGAGTTCGTTCGAGTAAACAGCAGTTGCAACTTTGCTTTCGACCTGTGGACGGTGGACATTCAGTCACTCAATTTCGCCATCTTCAGTACAATACAACAGGATACTCATTTTCTACCAGGTTACTGAATGTCACTCGGAAGAGTTTTCCAAGAGCTGAGCAATGCGACGCTATCGTGCTGATTATTATTTAAAAGTTTTCTACTTCTCGACACATTCGAGCGACTAGCGAGTAAGGATCATCAGTAAGGTATCGAGTGAAGTGATTCACCACAGCCGGTTCATGTCATATCACTTACAATGTAGTACGGGACCGCGTACTGCACATATCTCCCTGGAATCCTACTAAATTTTTTCCAGGAACCCCCTCCTTATAAGTTGGGGACTTAAACCACTGAGTTTGCTTATTTCCGCACCAACGCATACACACACGACATTTATCTTTTGTCTGGATGTGCCACGTCTACTGCTGTCTTTGTCATTGTCACCGTCGCTGCAAGGGATACTTTTGCTGAGCATTACGGCCAGTTCTTGTGTCCTTTCGTTACGCAACAGCCACACACCCCCTGGCGTAGGTTCTTGTTGCTCTTGTTCTGCTCTAGCTATCCTCCGCTATTATCATCGTTTGAGTTCCTTGTGTGTTTTATTCTCTCTGCACTTCGTGAACCGCCGATGGTAGCTCCCTTAACGCGTCGCTGTGAAATTTGGTTGACATCAGCAAAAGCAGCTAGACATGAGCACTTGAAAATTACGATGGAATTGGCTGAGCTTAACTGAATGTCTTGGGACTCCGAATAAATTCAGGGATACCTTTATTCCTCCGACACTTCTACCCATCCTGCCAGTTAACGTCCACATTTGAACATATATAACTGTCCATATACAAGAGCATTAAATATTTTTAATGATCAAATCCTACCTGCATTTAGCTTCTCGAAATTGAACAATATACGGTTTACTTAGTTATTTATGTATGCATGGATGCCGACTCAGGCCATTTTCTGGCTGTGTGGTTAATGTCTCTGGTCGGATTGTACCTCAAAAACAATTCCTTTCAAAACACTTTGTTCACCCTACTAACACCTCGTTTGGTAGCAAGCCACAGACTGCCTACCCCTATTGTTCGGTGGACCATGTTTCTACTCTCGGCTGAGGCTTTCTTCTATATTTTCACATTCCCTGCCTGTGTACGCTGCTCACCTTTAGGGAACTGAATGTTTACCTATAAGTCGTGGGACGCTGGGAAATTGACTGGTGCATCCTGTGAAGCGGACTATGTGGAATGGTTTCAGTATTACTCTTCCCAACACTGACACCCCGCCACTAATTTCATCCTTGCTTGGGCTCATCAGTTTTTAGAGGTAGCCTGAACTGAAAATCGAGCTCTCTGCCTAATGGTTAAAAGTTGACGCCTTAATCATCAAGCTACTGGGAACCTTGAGCAACGCTTATGTTCAGCAAGGGACCTTCCGGTGTCTCATTGAAGTGGCTGCTGCAATTGCACTGTCGCCGGTGGCTCAGTCATGTACTCCGAAAACCTACTAACCACATTCACGTACCACCTATCAACACTACTTGGTTCAATGAAACTGTTAGGGGGAAACTCCTGATTGGGATGTATTCTGTGTGACAATTCGTAAGTGCAAACATTCATTTTTGTTGCGCGCGTATGTTGACGTAGGTTTTAATGAACCACTTGGGCTGCCTTGTTCCACCTTAACAGTCTTTGTTTCTCTTGGCTTCCCACCTTTTTCCCCTGAGATAACAACCTCACTTACCACACGCTGAGTGCATCTGGCTGGTGCTTTATGTAACTGCTCTCTTAGTGGCTCGCTGAGCCTATTGTTTTCAGTGTCTTGGTTGGTCTTAACTGCTGCTCGCCTGCTAGGCTGACTGTTTTAGAAACAGTGGCATTTTCTGATGTAAAGAATCACACTTCCTATTTGTCTTGGTGTTCTTCTTTTCGACCTGAGTTGGAGTATTTTGGGGTCCACAGTTGGGGACTTAGCAGATTTTCTGTTGTCTTCTATCATACGGTACCCATCACCGATTATGGCACGATCAAGGAATCAAATGTGTTGCTTTGTTCGTTCTCTAATTTCTTCCTTTTAACTGATCTTTCTGTTACGCTTCCTGCTCATCTACTTTACATTTTGTCTTTGTCATCAGCATTACTGTTATTCTGTCCAGATAAGTCAAAACAAGTTCCATGCACTGACCATAGTTGTTTTACTGAATTATTTGTATGTTTAACTCAGATTACATGATTTCATGCGGCTGAACTGTTGTAAATTTTATGAATATTAGATTGAACGGAATTATACAAAAGTGTAGAAGCCCAGCCCTGACTTGTTGCTAGGGGCCACATGTTCCACTAGTTTTTCCCCATCCAACTTTTCATGTGTATTTCTTGTCTGATGTTACAGTCTAAATCCCACGAAGGGCAATTGCTTATCCACTTTATCCACGGAAGCAACTCACAACTGTGTGGACACATTCGACATCTCGTCGTCTGCCGCAATATTTCCGGACTCTGTCCCCAACAAACCCGCAACGACCGGTACGAAACGTGCCAACTCAGAATATCCGAAACTTCCGAAGCAGGAACCAAAACCAAGACTTTCACAAATGGTCAACGTTGCTAACGAGTATGCGCGTCAGCAGCAGCTTTTTGGTTTGGCTGCCTTACCGATGAAACGCAAGCGGGGTAGACCGCGTAAGTACACCACACTGGGCATGTTCCACGCTCCACCCCACAATTCCAGAGCCGTGCAACTGCCGTCGGTCTCATCCGGTCGAAACAGTCTACCCGGAATTCCGTTCTCCGATTCGTCTTCGACGTTCGGATTACAACAGACCCACACCACCACTGGAGCCACGGCGCCCGTAATGATGAACTCACCAGTTATGCCAACATTCTCCATTTACACTCCGCTGACCGTCGGCGCCTCTCTTCCCGGCCTATACTCTGCCGGATTATTGTTTCCAAGTACATCCATTCCAGTGCATGGCACCGATCAGGTGCAGATTGCTCAAACATCCTCACCAATCACTTGGAACGCCGATTCCAGCTCACCTGGGTGTACACTGGCAAACAACACTTCGGGTCCCCATTCAAGCGGCACTGAACCTGCCATTGCACGATCTCCAAACGCTTTTGACTCCAGCGCTCAGTTGCCACTTGGTACTCTTCAGTCTACATACATCTCTGAGGTGCCTGCTGTACAAACTACGGCCTTTTCATGCGAGTTGTACGCCTCAAACAATTTGCCTGCTGGTTTGGAGCCTGCTACTTCTCGTTTTGAGAGTGTCTCGAACAAACTAGCCGATCCAAGCTCTTCCGTTGCATTGAATAAATTTCCAGATTCCACCTCGTTTCCCAATTGGTTTTCGGATCCACTGACTCGGTCATGTGTCCCTATGCATTCCGCAACGGCGGCTTTTTGTCTGCCTCAGCAAATGTGCTTGGATCCGCGTGTGTCTTCATTTCCCTTAAATGCTGATACATATCGCCCGCACAACCTCATGGGGATGACTAGCAATTCAGACCCGTACGCCGTTTCTAACGAATTAGACTTGATGGCGCGTTTGCTTCCACAAGCCAGCGCTGCACTGCGTGCGTCGAAATTGGCTGGTCTACCAGGTCCGCATTCTTGGACCGTGGAAATGGTTCGGAATTTCGTGAATACACTCCCGGGATGCAAGACTTTTGCAAGCAAATTTACGGAAAATGTGAGCGAATTCTTGATTTTTTCTACCTGCCAGTTGTAATAGTATAATGAACACAGTCGCAGAAGATGTTGTTAATCGTGTTCTCGCTGCCACTACCTACCAGATACTAATTTTTAGCGCGTATTGTGTATTGGTATACTACTGACTCTTCCGAGTAGTCGGATTTAACGGCGTATGTATTGGCTACTGTCCCTTACCAAAAAATTGTCATGCTTGTTACAAGAGCTTAATCATCCTTAGTAATTGCACAGAAACCTGCGATCAGTTTTTCGCTCGTCAGCTAACTAAGTGGCCTGACTCCTTGTCTATTTCATCCGATAGTTATTTTCTTTATACTCACTGCTTCCTACTTTGGTATTTGTGGGCTTTGAGTGTTACACTAGAATTTTCACTATAATGCTGTTTGTTGCACAATTATCTCGAAGCAATTTAGTGCTTATATTCCAACTGTTTTAGGTTCGTATCTTATAGAGTCGCTGACCATATCTCCTGTTGTTACTCTTGTTGTTCCGCAGTGTAGTCTTTTCTCCTGCTTAGAATTACCACTCGGGACTTTTACATTTGGTCGTTGTGATTTTTGCCGACATGGTTTTTCGTTATGGTGGATATTTACCTTTTGTAGGAATATATCTACTTCTTCTTCCAAGGTCCCTGAGCGTCTTATCCCGTCGAGTTTTTGATAAATAAAACATGGTGATGCTGCGCACAGTTCGCGATTTGTTGCTTTCTGCAACAAAATTACAGGCGAATTAAAGCCAGTTACCAAGATGTTTTGGTTAAACTCTGCTCTGTCAACCGGTTAAAAATCCTGGTGACTCTTCCCAGTAGTGTGCGGTCGTTAGGAGGTGGAGCACTATACCCATTCTCTCCGTGTGACACCTGTGCACTCCTCCTTCTTGTTTTTACATTTGTAAATTCTTACATTTTTGATGATGATGCGATTTTAGTCCTTCTGCATTTGGTAGTACAAAATTTTGTCACTACTCCTACCCGGGTACATATAGCTACTTTGACTTTACTGGACTCCAGACGTGTCATTAAACCGCTGTGAATCTCCGTCACGTTCACTTGGTTGGAAAAATATATCAACTTTATTGCAGCAGTTTTCAAGCTAGAAATAAGGCCATGCATCCAGAAATGCACCGGACGTCCGTTTTGTCCTACCGGGACTTGCCATTGGTGCTTATCCCTTGATCCATCAATAATCACTACCGTGAACACTTGTAGCTTACACTGCTGGCCAGCAGCGGCAGACCGTCAGGACTTGCAAGCTAACTGCGATATAGCCCTCCAGCTACGTTTGTCATCTAGTGCTTGGATGGCTACCCTCGAAATGGCATCAGATGCCGAGATTTGGTTCAATAGCTCACTCTTTTGGACACCTGGTCAGGTGCTGTGCTTCAGCACCCAAGCGACCAGCGACTTTTCAAGCTTCCTAAATCATTCCTGCTCCTTTTGAAATCGCTTCTATGCTAATTTTGATTCACAATTAGGCTGCTATGTCCATAGTTTGTTGCAGTCCTTCTGGTCTTACGTTGTTTTGTTTTATCCTCAGTAGGCTAGCTGTATCGTTTTGCCTTTGTATTTTGTGTTTAGGAGATCGACGGTGCCGCTCTGCTTTGCCTGGAACAGCACGATCTAATGCACGTGTTAGGTATGAAACTTGGGCCGGCCGTGAAAATTGCTGGTGCTATTCAAACGCTGCGCCGAAATGTCATGGCAATTCCTACTGCTGAATTAGAGTCACATTACTCCGATTTGATGGCGGCCGCGACCTCATGTTTCGCCTCTGCATGTCAGTCGCGGGACTCAGCAACCGACACACCATCGCCTGGTGAACAGGTTGAAGGGAATCGATGCAACACGGGCAAAGAACGCTCCACTTCCAGTCGTTCTCCCTCTTTGCAGACAAGTTCCACTATGCCCAAAGTAACCTGCACTAGTGAAACATTGCCCACCTAAGCTTGATAACAGTCCACACTCTAAGTGCCCCTTCACCACTCCAAAGCACAAGCGTTCTTTTGTGATGTCTTCTCTCTACCCCCTCCCCCCGATGTATTGTATGCACCAAACATTCCTGCAACATTTGTTTGTACAGCTGCCAGGCCCTTGAACGCAGCATGCCTATAATTTCCGCGCAAACACTCGCAGATTACCTATTTTTTTGTTCCATTCCCATCCAAACTCACTGTTCCGCATCCACTTCCACCCCGTGCCACCGAATCCACCACATCCTGTGTTTATATTAGCTTAGCTCCCGTCAATTTCCTTGTGCCTTCGTGTCCGAAGACAGTTTGCAGTGCTCCTTCGTTCGACTTTTATTGTGCATGCAGTAGCGACTACATCTTACTAGCCAAGCAGTACTCTACTTCTTCTCTACCGTACACTCACGACAGATGCCTCATCGTCTCTCCTTGTTTTGTGAATGCTTGTGCTATTTATCTGATCCCTCCCATTGTGGGAATATGTGTGCGTATGTAAGTATGCACGCTTACCACACGCACTCACCGTGTGTCATCATAACCCACTCCTTTATTCTCCCTCTAACGGGTATCACCTCAGCATAGCTTTATGTGATAGATTCAGCTCTGTGAGTAGACATTATCTGTGTCGTCATGCTCTTTCCTCGGTGGATTTACCACATTTCAACTCTGGTTTACCGCATTCCACATTGATTTTTGTCTTCATTTTGTGCTTGAGCGATCCTCACCTTACTTTGACGAAAACGAGGGCGACGATGACTACGATTCGGATGGTCCTCTTGACTGTTATACGTGTTGTGGTAATCATCAAACTGCCCTCGCCTATTCGGTCGTTCATGCGCAAACACACACGCACACATGTACTCAATGGTACAACTCAAATACAGACCGTATATCCCCCGGTTTGCGAGCCTCGTAATTGTAAAAAAAAACATTTTTTGCTGGTTTTGTCTTCACTCGGTCTTCCCAGCATGGGGGTTCAGGTTCGGGCGGTGATATGAACGGACGGTGCGCCCGTGTCTGATCGGAAACACTCCTTCCGAGTGGTGTTATAAGTTTGTCAAATTACTTGTCCACTCTAGTGAACTCGGTTCGTACAACATTTAGGGGGAATAATCCTAGCGACGCATTCGCTTTCGCCTAACCAGCAGTTCGAATATTCCACCTAATACGCAGCACTCACATAAGCTAGTAATAGCCTTTCGGTTGTCTTCGACCATCGTTTCGTCGCTGGAGCTATCTTACACGGTATCATCGAATCATCAGCAGCACCGATGCTTCCCTGCCACGCAACCACCGCTAATCGCACGGGAGTCATCCAGTCCCCCCCCCCCATAGGCTCTAATCTGCGACCTCCGGGTTGCAAGACAGACGCATTGTCCTTTCGGATACAGGCCGGCATCCAGTTTAGGATAGCTTAAAGCTCAAGGGCGACTGTAACTAGTAAGCGGGAATCGCACCAGTTTGGATAAGATCAACCCATATGATTTCATTAGCTACATCGTCGTTTATTCCTTCCTGACAAGACTTTCTCGCTTGATAACCAAAGTAACCACCTGGAGGAAACGGATGTAGGCGGAACTGAGTGTGTTCAGCCGTCTCGTCCACTCGCATTGTGCCCATGGTCTAATGTCCTCCGTGAAGGTGTTAGTGTCAATGTCTTCTATCTCTCACGACCTACGGCGAGTTTTCCGTATGGGGAAGGGGAATGAAACACTGGAACATGCTGGTATTATGTCTCACTGAAGCAAGCGAAGTTGAAGCATGGACACTGACACTTGCAAAGTTCTAAACAGTACTTCGCAAATCAGCCCAGTCATTCAGCCATCACATATGCAGAAAAGCTCAGACGGCCATTTCGCCCTATTGAGACACACGGATAACACGCATCCGCTGGATCATGAGGAATCCGTACTCTTACGAGTCAGCGGTGCAAGCTACGGTGCTATGGATAACGGCGGCTTGACTGTCATGATTACATTCTATCTGCGATAGATCACGGATCACCCTCCAGTGTCATGAGCGTGCAGAGGAGAGGCCTGGCCCCCGGAGTCACGACTACATTTACGTGCCGCCAACAGTCATTGGCATATAAGCTCTTACGGCGATTACTTATTGTTAGAGTGTATTCGGGGGATTTTTGTGTATCTAAAGAGGTTCGCCGCAGTTAAACTCGACCAGAGCACTACCACACTTCTAAGAAAACGTTATACGGCCTGAGTTTAAACGCGATGAAGCTTATTGGAAACAATAAATCCCCTACTGTTCTAGATTCTAGACTTTTTACATGTTGCAGTATGTCCTGTCACTGTAGCCTTAATGTCCTGTGCTAGTGATGGGATGACGATGAAAGATTGTCACATGGAAGGACGTTTTGCTCACACAGATGGTATAAACGTAGGCCACTTTGTTCTCTTTAACATTCTCCTTGAAGCTATTTGCTACAGCGCCTACATTAGCCTGCTCTGTACAGATTGCTTCAGACCCGTGGAAACTGTCCAGTCCGAAAATCTTCTCTGGCCACGGGCGAGGCAGCAGGGCTCTTACCAAGTCAGCAATATGTTTAACAGTTGTCCGTAGTGGAACAATGGTTTATGACGAGTATAAAAGCGAACACTTGACATGTCTCGTAGGATGGTTAGGGTGAAAATTAAAATAATACAAAAGGACGGTGCCAGTAAAAGATCGTGTAGGATACATCATTCACCAAAGGGTTTGGAGTAGCACATGTGCGATTATTCATGCCTGGAGTTTAGAATGTTTAAGACACCGTTCACTGTTTGTTGTGCACTAATGCCATCATCTGATGGTCATATGCTATATCACAAAGTGTCAATGTGTAAGGGTATCGTCGAGGAGCTTTTTTGAAAAGGGATAAGATGAAGACATTTATTACATGCGCCAAAAGTGTGTCCCATGGCTGTCTAACTCGGAGGAAGAAAATGTTTCGTCGACATACCAATCGGCTGTAATACGTGGCTAGCTTAGACAGATGACCCTACAGATAAACTCTTAGAGATGCGTTTTGACTGAGTTCCAAAAGAGAGTAACATGCGTAGTCGGGGCATTTTAGGATCTGTTGGACAATCACGCATTTTGACCAACACAAGTCACCAGTAGGATACCATTTGATCAACTGACATTTACACCAGCCATATCGACCAATGTTCAAATCTTCCACCCAACACATCATCAATTATAGAACTTTAAAGCTGACTAGCTGAAGAAGCTTTACCAGCATCACGCTTCTTTTCATGTTCTTGCGCGATTATTCGTGGGGGAATTAAAATACAACAATGGGAATACACGCTTTTACTTCTTTATGGCATCCAAAGATGATGGAACATTAACTGCGAACTCCGCACCTAACCAGCGTTCCCACAGATCTAATACACTATTATGAAACCGCCCCCTAGACGCCGATATTGTCCACAGTATCTTTTGGGAGTTTTCAGTCTGAGTGGGTAGAGAAAACGGGACAAACATCTGACGTTCTTTGTCGCCCTGCGTTGTGCGATATTGAGCACGGTGAGATAGTGTTTCTTTCAGGGCTACCACGCTTAGATAACATATTCTGCGTGCAGTTTCACGCGCTAAGATTTTTCGGAAGGATCGAGGCGTGAAATTTCCCGAAATCTATGCGAAGAAGACCAAAGTGCCATTTCAGCCGCACTCAAACACCCAAGTTCCTCTTGGACGAGCACGCAGAAATCGCATCATGAGACGCCCGCTGTAGAATTTGTCGTCTTAGGCGGTAGTTGTGAGTACTCTCATAGCGTTTGCTCAAAATTTTGCACTTGTCGACGTTGAACAGCGCTCTGTTCTCCATGAACCATGAGTACGCTATGTCCAGCTCATCTTGCGTGCTGTGTTATCTTCCACTGGCGCGATAGCACGCCATATCTTTGGATCATCGACACATAGTAGACAGTTTTAAGACAGCACAGTTGTGAGATCATTTATGAAGACCAGGAATAGGCGGGCCTGAGCACCGAGACATTATGTACGCCGCACTGAACTTGCATTGGTTCCGACTGGGTACTGCGAACCCTCACATTGAGGTGACATGAACGAGAAAGTCTCCTATCCATCCCAGAACGGGATCGCCGCTACCATAATTCCGGATTTTGTGCAGTAGAATGTGGTGGTCCAGCTGGTCGAACATTTTTGAGAAATCCAGCCAGGCAAGTTACAAAGCATCAAAATTCTATATTTCACTCGTCTAATTCAAAGTATTTAGAGTTGCAGTTCGTTTCAACGCTCCGATAATTCAGGGCGAATTGCTTACTAATCCGATCTCTGGTTAAAGACTTCTGTAGATGTTTCACTACAATTCTGTAACTCTGAAGTGGTCGTCCCTCGCCCTAATTGACGGTTGATTCTCAATCGGAGCTCGAGGTCGCTTGGCCCTCACAAGAGAGAGGAGACCGGACCGGGGAGCAGAGGAACAAAGTAGTATTACCCAATCATACCGTTCATTAACAAGGTAAAATCGAAATTCGTGTATGGTAGTTATAGCTTACGTGGAAAACTCCAGAAGGGTCCGCTTACGGCCGATCAAGCAATGCCTCCATCGTGTTAATTGGCCGCTTCACTCGGTTGGCTATCTGTTCACCGCACTCAGTGCGGGCGAGTTTGGCCCGCCTGCCATACCTTAGCTCCGTAAGGCGATGGGCGCCTCCCTTGTTTGCTTAGAGTTCTCCTTCCTAACAAACTCTTTTTCATATTACCAAATGTTATGCTGTAGTATTCGAGGATGGGACAGGTAAGTAGATTAAATAGCTCAACTTTAGCACGTGTTTTGTGGATTTTGTTATCTATACTAAACACAGCTTGTCTGGTACGTATTTCTTGGTGTTGGGCTTGCTCGGAGAAATTGAAGGTAGTTGAGTACCTAATTCCGGCTTCACGCGTGGACGCCTGTGTAGGGTCGTGTTCCTGGTTAACTGCCATATATCCTTCGGGGATGGAACAGCCGTGAGAGATGATGCATGATATTTTAGCCTACAGGTTCAGCACCCACGTGTGGCACCATGACTCAGGGATATGTAAGTCTTCTTGAATGATCAGGTTAATCCAATTTATACAGTTAGGGAGGCATACGATCCTCAGTTTGTCTTAACTCCCGCTTGTGTTTATGATCTCTTACATTACTCCTCTAACGCGGCTGAATCTTTGAAGACTCATTTGGTGCTACGCTTATGTGTTAATTACAATTTTTTCCTTGCTTTCTCACCTGAGTACAATTATTCGAACGACAGGCCTTCTGCTACTAATACAACAACTTGATCCTTACAATTCTAGTCTATTATGCACGATTGTATATTTCTCGTCTGATCTTAGTTGACGGTTCCAGTTGGTTTCTTCCCTTTCATGTTCTTTCTCTGCCACGAACCGGTCATCATCATGATACCTTGACCTTCATCGGAATAATATTTCTGAGAATACCCGTGAACTGGTAGGAAATGGCAATGAAAGCCCCAAATGAAGGTTTTCACAAGAACTTCCCTAATGTATCCTGATGTAATCCCCAACCATTGACAACCTTACATGCGTAAGAATGTTGTATATGTAAACCCGACCCATCCCTTTATGAGCACAGTTTCTCAGTTACCATATTATTATTAGTATTAGTAATATTATTATTAGATTTTCACACATCAATATGTCTTACGAGTATTTTGTTGCAACTGACGCAGAAAAGCGACTATGGTGTTATTGCTAATCGTTAGTAGATTCATTTTGGACTGATCATTTGAATGGCCACGAGATGGAGAGCTCAGACGCGTAACACTTAAGTCCCATCATTCGCTATCTAGATTCACAATGTCTCTAGATGAGATTCAGCCAAGCGTAACACCGGTACCCGGACACGTTCCCATATTTGCCTTAATACAGTCTATCCTTGAGCCAAACACAGTTAGTGTTTCGAGATCACCTGGTCCCAAAAATGGATTCCGGGAATGCGTTGGTTATCGTACATTTTGACATGAAGGAAACTTTTGGATCAGGTATTTCGTCGCTTCAGATCAACATCTGCTATGGTTCGGATTATACCTCACAACCTCTATCAAATGTACACGGTTAAACCGTATGGAATCAAAATACAGATAACTGACTAGTGGTACTTTTCAGAGTAGCTTCTTGGCCTTGCCACTTTTCTCCTCTGTGTTTACAGAATGTTTTCCGTCTTTTCTCAATGGAGACCGTTTCTGTTCCACGATAACACTAGTCTACTTCTCGTTCTATTCTGTAGACCTGATTAAGACTTACATTTATGTTAGTAAATAATTTAAAACCGTGTTGTACTTGTACGACATATAGAGAATGAAATTCTCATCAGCTAAATGCAGCGGCATTTATCTTAGGGTTGTGGTGAGGCCCCTACTGTGTTGAGACGAAATGCCGCAGCACTCGCCAGATACAATTCTTACTTCAGGTATGTACCACTCGAGCTTCTTTAACTTTTCTCAAAATGCGAGCCGGTATTTAGTCAAATCTGGTAAGCCTATCGCTTACATTTGCATATATATGACGATTATCGTCGTTCATTGTATCCGGTATCTCTTAGAATGCTGTCCATTAGTGTCCAGTGATTTGGACAATTTGTAGAATATCCACAGGGAAAGTGTAGCGTTTATTCACTTAGCGGTTCGTGGGCTTTTCCGAGCTTAGTTATCGTAGTTATGGCAAAGCTATCCGATTTGATCATCTTTGGTTGCGTAAACTAAACTGAACGCTGTGTTCTTTTTTGGCATCTTAAATAATCCAAACATGAATAGAAATTATTTCGTGGAATTTATACGGGGCACTTGTTGTCCGTTATAAATACCTGGCCTTATGTAAAGCACTTTGCTGAAAGATCGTTCCACTGTTCTATATAGCTTCGCCCTATACAAGTACGTATACATGCGGGACCGGTTACCAGTGCACAGTAGAGCAACACTGTGTAGATTTAATACGTCTAACATAAATTGCAGGGCACCGCTTCCGTATCTTAGTATTTTTGAACACATCAACGCCAAATGATGAGCTAGGTGACAAGACGCTTGACCGATTCTACTGGTGTATCATTGTCAACATACTATGTGCTAAAATGCCCATCTGTCATATTGTATGGGTCAGTAGCAATTACTGCAGAGTCGTACGGATGTCCCCATCGTCAACAGTATAGAACTAATTTTGGATGTTTGTGAGTAGGGTAAATTTTGTAGAAAGTATAGAACTAGTAGAATTAGAGAGGTTACACCAAACTTCTCCATTTGTATATTAAGGGATCTTTATGAATTTTCCACCTACGCTTTCCATGAGATTCACATGCAATACATACCTGAAAAACATATCCGGCGAAGTGGCATTTTCCTTCATTCCATTAACCCTGGATTACACTAACCCGTACCCTCTCGTGGATGGCAACAAAGGCTTCCGTATTACGCAAAATTTGGCGGTCAATTAGGATAGTAGACAACCATATAGCACAGTATGGTGATCTCAATTGGTTTTACGACTGGTCGGCTCTATGAAAACATGTGTCTAACCTCGAAAAATGTGTAAGATAATAGGCATACGCCACCAGAGCATTTACAAACATTGGCTAGGGAAACACGTCTTACAGAGCATTTCCCATAATATGTTGTTAAGGTGCCCGTGCGGTACGATCTCGGATGCTCAAGACAATCCAAGGACGCAGTGAGAAAGTTATCCAACACTTGGACCTCCTGCAGTGGGTGTTCGTCTAGTTTGCATTACCTTCTTTTCGCAAACCCTCAACGATTACGTGAGGCCACATGTAGAATACGCCGCCCAGGTGTGGTACTCTTAGTAGCAAAATGGTTACGTTACTGCTAAAGATTCCCAACAGAGAGCGACCAAAGTGGTAGGGGGTTCCTTCACCTCATTTATTAATTTAGTCTGAAGACGCTAGGAGTTCTAAGCAAATACTATCGGCGTTTTCAGGGTGACTTTACATTGGTGCATCAGATTCTCCATCATTTTAACCTATGTTGATACTTTCTGAACGTGTCATATGAAATCATTGGGAGGCCAACATTTGATGTTGTTTGATATGACGCCGGAACGTTTTTCAGTTATGTATTCCAGCCTTAGAAAGTTTTTCCACATTTTGTCAGCTACACACCTTCGTCAGTGGATTGCAAAACGCGACTTGATTATACTGCACACCAAATGCAGTGCATGATTTAACTTAAATTGCTAGCACCCAGGACAACCTAACCGCGGTACGCGGTGAGCCCACATTTACGCGGCACTTTTGCTTTATGCATATAATATTTCCTTACTTTGTGCTTACGAAACTTTATAAGCGATTGCTTTTATATCGGTGACAAATCGATAGTTCCATTGTTCTATCAACTTATCTGCAAAGTGTGCCGGATAATTTCACACGCCCAAAGGATGTGGATGATGACCGCCCGGTCATTGTCGTCTAGGCCCAAGATGTGCTCGGTGCTCGGGCCGAAACAGCCGATAGTGGGACCGGCATTGCTGTCATCTACCTAGACTTTTCTAAAGCCTTAGACCACTTAGGCCACCGGATACTTCCCCAATCCTGCAAAAGTACTTAATTGGGAACCCTGTCCTTGGATGGATCGGAAATTTCCTTCTTTAGCGACAGTTTCATTTTTGGGTTAAAGACGCGTTTTCTGATCCCAGGACGTGGTGGGTTTTCGCCTGGCAAGCGTTCTCCCTATAAAAAGCCACAAATGTCTGCTTATCAACACTGCGACGTGGCGGATGTGACTCGCCACACACTAAAGTCACTGGCCTGTGGATATCCGGAAATTGCTAACCAACCCACGACATCAATCGCTTATTCCCACTTCCCTGACGATAACAACCAGTCAAAAATACTGCGGCACGTTCAAAAACAACTTACATTGATAGACAATTACATACGTATATACACCCGTACAGTTACATACACTGTTATGCAAAACATGTGCTTTTTGTACATTTTTGATCACACTATGTAAGCTAAACATGATCATGCCTGTAAAGGTGTGCCTTGCGTTGTCGAGAATAAAATTTTATTTATTTATTTATTTTATTACCTGGGACTGAGCTGTTCCACAAGAGTCAGTGCTATGGCCGCGCTTATTCTTGGTTCCCGTCAAGGGCTTCGCGCATATTATTGAGTCACACTTCTTGCTCTTTGCCGATGACATAAGGGTATGGCGGCTGATCGACGAACAGGAGAGCAAGATGTACTGCAACGGGATCTGGAGCATACTATTGAATGCTCAGAGGCAATACATTTGCGTCATCCTGGTGGAAGACTTCAAGCCACTACTTTTGAAGTCTTGCATCCTCTTGACATGCAATTTGTGTCAAGCTTGCAAGAAATTAACCTCCAGTTGCCGCAATAAAACGGGTTCAATTATCTCACGCCGTTCAGAAAGAAGGATGAACACGATATTCTAAACCTCGCGCCCACCAACGCGAAATCAATTATCTATACCGTAAAGGCACGCACACTCTTTGGCAACGGTATCCATGCAAGCCTATATTTGGGCTGCGTGGAATGCATCACGAGAAGCACGGAAGAACCCTACTTCATTACACACTCCGACATCCTGTCTGATCTCGTTCAAACAACCAACAAATCCTCCCTAGCCGGATACCCTCCCAAGGATACTTGGCACGAGTTTGTCACCTTGTTCACCGGGTTCGTGGCAAGTACATCGTAAACCAAAATCTTGAGCTGGAAACAAACGGTTCTTCATGAAGAACAGAACTCAAGTGTGTATGGCCTTCACAGATCCACCTTGGCGCTACTGTATAGTGTCGGGACGTCTGTATTACCTAACGAAAATATTGCACCGAAGTGATCCGCGACGATAAACTTAAGCGTCATCAAGGTGTTCTACATTTCCGTGACTAGGATTTGCACACGGCAGCGTGGAACTTATATATTATTCGTCTCAGTGGGTCTAGTGTTAACTGCTCGACATGCGGGTAACGCGCATCAATAAAAATGCATCCGTACTTTCAGAGTTAGTCGCTGGCTAAGCCGCATCCGACACGTATCACACTGTCCACAAGATTAGGCGTAGTACTCTACACTATAGCGAATGTGCTGATGGGAAATTGGAAGTGCGCGCACACAGCTCTCCAGGTCCAAAAAATATGCATCCGAATTTTTATAGGCAAATAACATGACCGTTACCGAATTATTACCACAGTCCTTTCAATGATGCTTTAATGAAATCTAGATTGCTACAATATGGAAACGCGGAACCGTCACTTTTATTTACATGAATGACAGTCTTTCGTAGCCTCAGAACTGAAGTCCCATAAGTGTTCATCCACTGTCATTATGGAAGGTATTACCCTAGTGGTACTCATCGGTTACCTTGAGTATAACGACATCATTGTGTCACTGATCCCACCCAAACTGTTTATGCGCAACAAAGTTGTTGCTAGTACGAGCAAACTGCTCGGAATCTGTCGATGTCACGGTACTACTTGACGCCTTCTACCTGAAGTACTCAAAGGCGTTCGACCACCTAGACTACGATATTCTGTTTCACTTGTTGTGAAACTGTAGTATCTTTGATTCTTTCCTGGTTGGATAGCTAACTTCTTGTTTCAATGTCAGCTGAAAGTGGGGGTCGGCTGCACCGTTGCCAACCCGGCTAAAGTCTACTGTGTCATGCTCCAAAGACCAGTATTGGACTCACATCTATTCATGGTTATCCTAAGCTATCGTGTTAATAATACTTACTAATTGAGGACGATCTGAACCTTCGTCCTAACAACAGAAGTAGATGATAACGCGACATTGCAGAACGAACTCCACTGGACCTGTAAGTAGTCATCCCACAACCTGCTCCAGTTCAATGTGACAAAGTGACACGTGCTATCAGAGTGCACAGGAATATCGACCTGGAAACAGTCGCCGCCGCTTGAATCCCAGGAAAGTGGACCTGGTGTGTTTGTGCAGTATGAAACTGACTTCTTGACACAGTTAGGAAAGTTATTGAGAGCAAGTTGGCACACTGACATCCTATAGACATCATTCAGAAATTTCTACTATCTTTCCGCAGATGCTGAACGCGGACGTGTGGCCCCATGTGGGTTATGTTATCCGTGAATTCCCCTGTCAAAAATAATACGTTGCTCTGCTTGATGCTCCACAGCGTAGGGGCTTGTTTGACCCCCAACCCAACATAGGCTGATAGTCCTTGGAGTGTGGTGATTAATTCGGCGTCTTCGTAATGCTCCCTTCATGACATACCTGACACGAGCATAACCTAATCACCTTTGACGCGATCTGTTGCGACTCAGTCACAGTACATATCTGAGGGGCGAGCAGCTCAAATTCGCCACGCATTACAGTCAAATTGATACCACCTAAAGAGTTTTACCCATCGAGCAGCTGGACATGGAACACTAATTCACCTCATGTAACTTACGTCTGCCAATCACTGAATTCCAAGATGAATTAAAGAAACACTGCCCCTTTAAAAGCCACTTGATGCAGTTCTTTTCCAACAGATTTGACGCAAGCCAAACCGTGTGCTCACCTACGCCCATCATAACGTAGTGTTAGCGAACGCCGGACTTGTGTTCATGTAAATCGCTTGGTTAGTCGGCTAAAACTATTTACTAATCGTTTACTTATCATTCTTACTTATGTTTATATACTACCCACCGCTGACATCCTACAATACTTGTCAACTACTCGGTAGTCACTCCTGACCAATCATTGTTCATCGTTTACTTGAATGCAGCTTGAGTTAGGTGACAGATGGTTGGAGCAAACGGCCTGATCAGACAGGCCGTCTTCATTATGACAGAGAAATATTGGTACCCAGTTTAAGAAATCCTCGTTTTGTTATCGTTTCAAATAATATTCGAAACCATGTGAGGTGAAGTCTGTGTTTCGAAACAAAGCAATAGTACCGTTAATTTAAAATGGTGGATTTGCGAATAAGTGTCTATTGTGTCACTTCTGGAACGAAACGTTTTACAAGGAACTACTGTTAACTTTTGCTTATCCAGTGGATAAAGCTGTAATTGCATCGAAACAAATCTGCAAAAATGCATCTGGAAAACCGATTTAGGATGCCGCATGATATTACCTAGCACTTTCGGAAATCACAATGTAACGGCACGTTAGAGGATAGGCAGGTAAATATCGCAGAGTACTGGTAGCTCGAATTGATGATTCAGTAGATGCTTTGTTCGCTCAGCTTGGCTATTTGGTTGCTACGTCTTGCCACCATGCGACGTGTTATCGTCAGTGAGGTGATCTGCAAGTTGCACCCTGAAATCAAATTGCCGAGCTCGGCAAAGAAATGAACAACTGAGTAGGGAAAACTTTGCTGGTAAAACGTGTCTCCGCGTTGTTATCTTACCATGAGATTTCTCGTTTTGTTAGATAATCCAGCTAACTTTTTTCTCCCACATACTTACATCCATCTATCTTAATCACAATGATGACTAACCGATGGTCTGCGAAAAATGGGCCAGTCAACATGTCGAACATGGCACCTATATCAGCTATTTTAATCCATACTACTTTATTCTTCGTGTTAATCGGATTGGTGACTCACTGATAGCTCATGAAGACAGGAGCGCAGTTGTACTTTAGATAAATGATGTTTATATTTGACTTAATACGTTTCTTCTTACTCTACTCTTACTTAGCCTGAAGACCCAGTGATGGCGAACAATAAACATGTGAACATCGGTGGTTTGGATAAATTAGCCTTCTGTTTCACCCTGCTGTGGTGCTTCATATTCTGTACCGAGCTAGATAAAGGGCATAAGTGCCTGCAAGTGGTGGATTTTCTGATGCTCTTCACTAAACCATCTGATTTATTTATGCAACTACATTAGTCTGTTCCCATATCTTGCCGTCTATGTGAGTCACCTCATTCGTTTTGATTGATTAAAATGGTTCGTTAGGCAGACAGCTTTCAAAGCAACTTCTGTAACGGTATCTTGTCTATTCACACGTTAGCTTTACGATTGAAATTATTGTTATATACCAACGGTGTGAATGGATTTGAACACACGCTTCCATGTGTAAAGTGTTTCTTTACTACCCTAATAATTGTTATTGTTCTCACTCTCCACTTATATGGGTCTGAACCATACCCAAATGCCGTCCCATCCGAAGCATTGCGAAACGAAATTAATGGAAAAATAAGCAATGGGAAAGGAATTACAGCTGGTAATGCACAGCTGCTCTGCAATTGCAGCTCGAATTTCCTCTGTACTTTATGATCGACTCAGCTTTGCTGGGCCGTGACTCGTCTCGATGAGAAGCGACCAGTAAATTCCTCGATTTGTGTTCCAGACCACTAAATTTCAAGGACCCGCTTTAAGTTGGAAGCAAGAGATCCTAGGTTCTCACAAGTGGGTGATCGATTTACATACCAAGGTAACTGAACCATGTGGCTCACTTCACACATGTGATTACCTCAAATATTGTTAAGTCACGTGTGGTTTTTCGAAACTGCCGTCACTTATGCAGGCGGAAGGATCTGCACTTATTGGTTGACGGAGTGCTTCAGATAGCTTATTGTTTACTGAATATGGGCCTCATGCTGTGGTTGATGTTACGTACATGAGGCTTTTTCACTGCAGCTGAGCTACACCGACTTAAATGTCGACTAGATATTCTTAAGTTAAATAAAAATTACTCCTCTTTGTTTGATTTACTCAGTTCTCTTATTCTGTTGCAGATTTTGTGTCAATCTTGGCCTCTATTTTCCTTCGAATTCTATATTGGTTTACTGATATTTCCGGATGTAGCTGCGCTTGATCTGAATGTTGACAAGGTGTCTACCGGTCTTTAAGTACAGTACAAGGAACAGCCGTAACAAGTTTTCGATCAAAAAATACGAAGTAGCTTGAGAGTGAACTTCCTTTTTATTCGTTACGCTATCGTGCGGAAAAATGCAGCACAAACTCTGAAAACGTGTTATTCAAATATTGTATTCTTTGGTATTCTACGCAGAGATTTGACAAGGGAAAAGAAAGGGATAAACTCAATCCAGAGGTGGGTATATCACTAGGTTATATGCAGACAAGCCCAGTGTTAGATAATGAATACAAAATGCACTGATTCAAGGAGTCCTTCCACTTCTGCCACGTCGTCTGACTTCTTCCTCTTCTGGCACAAGGAAACAAAATGTGCTTGTGACAACACGGATGCACTGATATATTTGAAACATGATACTGCCTTAATTTAATTTCGTTTCACACACTTCTTTTTCCGGTGCTCAAATATCCACAATGTGCCTGTGCGATCCATGCGCACAATGACAAGTTGGACAGACAAATCAAACGTTTGACTTTGTCACTTACAGCCACGACCCGCTCTCCTTTCGCCTAGCCTGACGAGGTAGCCTTTGTCGGTATCAAAACAAACGCTTTGATGTGTCTAAGTCACGTTTGTATCTTCATTCAACGTTCTCTTTCTTCTCGATATCTGCTTCCATCGAGCACTTGAATTCCATAACTCCAAGCCTACATTTCAATTATCATGTTCACATAAAAGTTGGAAAATGAGACATTTTGATTTGCGTTGTTTCAACATTGCATTCTTATACTGTTATCCGCTTACATCCATTTACACAAAAGACATGACGTCGGATAAAACGAGAAATCGGAGGTAAATGGATTCCTTAGACGCATTCGGTTCCACCACTTGAATAGCTTACATTTCTCACGCGTAAACAGGACTTTCGTTCCATCCCTATCAACCCTCTCTCGCATCCACTACAGTGTGCCGTGCAATCTTCAGTGAAAAATGAAAAATCCGGAAGGTGAAACAAATTGCTGATTCCGATCTGAGAGAGGGCACTAACTGCAAACTGTCTAAAGGAGTGCGGGAAGTAAAAATCGTATCGTCTATATATGTCAAATTACGAGTTATGAACCTTTTCGCATATCCACATTATGGACTACAGCACAGCGCAATTCAACACTTTCCTTTGAATATCTACATGCCCCAAGATGTACATTGTTTAGCTACCCCTGTACCCTCCATGGGCTCAGTCGCTTGTCAAACGGAAAATTTTTATTTTATTTATATAAAAGCGAAGGCAGAAACCCACAGTACATTTGAGTCTGCTCACCACATGTTGTCTTCCTCGATGGAGTCCACGGAATCAGACATATCAACACACGATTCCCTAGAACCCGGAGAACAAACGGAAACGGGCAGTTAAGCGGAGCTGATGAATGTCGCAGTATTTGCAATGCGTCCACGGCAAAATTGCAGCAGAGTTCCATTCAGCATCTTCGTACCAGAGACTTTACCCTGGTTATACCCAGATGCCAGACAAACATGCGGTCCAACTTCTTGCTAATTAGATGTGTTGCGCTGTGGAATCGGCTCCCAAATGCTTATG